>CAWUFW010003469.1:1200000-1813810 GCA_963921515.1 Calotriton arnoldi | reverse complement strand
GGTGCCTCCGGCCGGCCCATTGCATTCAATGTGTGCGGGTACGCGTTGTACCCCTGTGCGCGTTGTACTGCAATGGACCGATCGGTGCCTCCGGCCGGCCCATTGCATTCAATGTGTGCGGGTACGCGTTGTACCCCTGTGCGCGTTGAACAGCAATGGACCGATCGGTGCCTCCGGCCGGCCCATTGCTTTCAATGTGTGCGGGTACGCGTTGTACCCCTGTGCGCGTTGAACAGCAATGGACCGATCGGTGCGCACCCATTGACAATGGGCTTGCCTGGCAACGGACGCGTTTTTGAATATTCGAACGAGTCGGTTGCTGGAAAATCAGTTGGTCACCCACAACAATGTTGCAAAATAATGTATGTCATGAAGTTGAAGATTTGAAGGATGCTGTGGGCGTGTTTTGGTGCTGCTATTCCATGGATTGGCCAGATTCAGAAGATGCTAACGACTTGGACCTATCACTTTGGACACAAGGGACAGTATCTGCCTCTCCAGCACATATATATTGCTGCATGTTCCCCTGAGAGCCCACTTGCCTGCACTACATGCTCCAGGACGACATCTGCCACTGCACTGCTGCTGTCTCTGCCCCTCTGGACCCTGCAATGGCACGTACTGTGGAGAGAGCCCCAGCCTTCAGCCTTGAAGAGAACCAGGCCCTGCTGGACAGCCTACTTCCACAGTACAGCAAGCTGTATGGGACACCAGGGGAGCAGGTGAGTGTTCTGTGCACTGCCTTTCTGAATGTGCATTTTGTCTGACTAGCAAGGCTGAGAGTCAGCACACCACTGGCTAGCAGGCTCACTGAGTAGTTGTCACCCCCCATAGTGTGTAGTGACTTGCACTGGACAGGTATGGTGCAGTGACAGTGCTTCTGAACAGGGTTTTACTCCCCATGCTATGATACCATGTAGTGACTTCTGGAAAACTGTCCATGGGCAGCCGTGCACTGCCTGGGTACACCATGTGCCCCTGTGATTGCGACATGTATATGCAACTGTGTCATGCACGGATATGTTGCATGTGTAGTAATGTCCTTATCACTTTGTCATCCTGACAGGCTTCTGCCCATCGGAAGCATGAGATCTGGAAGGACATCGTCCGGGCTGTCCGGTCCGTGGGGGTCTACAAGCGCCGGATCCGCAACTGCCAAAAGAGGTGGCAGGACCTTCGGGGCTGGACCCGGAGGATTGCACGGGTCCAGCTGAAGCTGTCGCCTCCTCGCAGGAGGGGCGGAACACGGACCCTGACCCCCCACATGCTCAGGATCCTGGCGGTGGTCTTTCCAGACCTGGATGGGCAGCTGAAGGCCAGAGAGCAGCAAGGAGGGGGTGAGTCAAAGACTGCACTGTGTACTCTGTCTAACATGTTATGTGCCCTCCTCGGGCCAGGTTGAACTGCCACAGTACAGCAGTCATGTTGTCCAGGAGCCATGTCCCTCTATTGTGCACTGCCCACTCCTCATCTGATACCCAGGTGTGGCCCTTACATGCAGGGAATTCTGTCACTTAGGACTGTGTCCTTGCAGTTTGCTTGACTCAAGGTGGGAGACAGCATCTGTTTCCCTGACTCTGTGGTGGGCATCATGGGTGGGTCCATTGCTTACACAATGCCTGTATTCTGACATGTAGGGTAGTGTCACAGGTCTCCCATATGTCCAATAGGTATGACCTGGACAGATGAGGGTTAAGAGGATGTGTTGTGGGGGGATGTACATGTGCACTTGTGCAGCTCCAGGACTTGCATTCCCCATGACCTACTATTGTGACACAGTGCAGAGTGTTGTTGTCTGGCTGCAAAGTCATACATCACTGAGACAGTGATGTATGACTTTGCAGTCATGCCTCCGCCATGGCATGTGTCTACTGATTGGTGATCCTGCAGGGGAGTGACATGTGCTACATGCACACCATAGTGGCGCTGGCTATCAGGACATGGGTGCATCATGGTGTCTGTCGCTGGTATGCATCACATGCATTTCCTATTTGACTCTGGGCATCCCTTACATCCGTAAACCTGTACTGACTCAGTGGCAAGAGCTGTGATGTGTCCACACCGTGTCCTCTGCACTGTCCAACTACTGTGTACTTGGTGCATGTGTCAACACTGGGGTGTTGCAATCCAACAGACACCAGACAGATGGGTGCAAGGCCATGTGGGATGTGAGTGCCATGCTTGGCATCAGACTGACAATTGACTTCTCCTGTTCAATTAGTGCACTTTTAGCAATGTACAACTAATGATGCCAGGGCTTGCTCTGGGATGTGCTGTGCTCACAGTGGTGTGTGCGTTATGTGCAGGTGACTGATGTCTGTCTGTTTCCCCATTGTTTGCAGATACATCCACGGCCACGGAAGGGGACAGCTCCACGGACCAGGAGGAGCCGGAGAGCCAGACTGGGTCAGCAGCCGAGGAGTGGTCGGAGGGACCCAGTGGCACGGAGGGCGAGGGGAGCCACACCGAGGAGTCCTCAGCAGCATCCACCTCAGCTGAGGACCAGAGCAACTCGGAGGATGACTCCCTTGTGGAGGCGGGTGTCAGCAGCCACCACACCCCAGCTAGTGTTGCTGTCCCCGCCACCACCAGCACCACCACCGCCCTCCCATTGGCTCCCATTCCCCAGGTCCGTGGAGGCTCCCATGTCCGGGAGCGTGTCTCCTTTGGGCCAGGCACCGCACCCCCTGCCCCTGTGTCCCCTGCTGCCCTGAGTGAGGAGTCTGTGTACCTCCTTCGCCAGCTCCATGTAGGGCAGACAGCCATGCTGAGTGTCCTCCATGCGCACACCGCGCTGTTGACTCAGCTGGTGTCGTTCATGGAGGGCATCTCATCGGGCATGTCTGACCTACAGAGGGGCAATAGGTCCATGGACTCCTCCCTGACGGCAGCAGTGTCCCTCCTCAAACGGTCCCTCACCCCTCCTGCCTCTGCTCCATCCACACTCCCCAGCACCTTACCCATTCCAGGCACACACACACTGGCACACACCAGCACACACACATCCAGCACACTGACACACACGCCAATGACAAAACGCACACGCAAGCACATTCAGGGGACTGAAGCCAGACTCACAGGGGATGGGGCCCTGGAACACACACACGCATCCACATGCACTGCGCAGTCCTCAGTTCCCTCTCCCTCCAAAGCACCCTCCCTTGCCTCACCTGCAACCCCAAAGTCACAGCAGCTCTTCCTCTGTGACCTCGGCCTCTTCCCCACCGATGAAGCTGCTCCAGCATCCCGGGGGAAGAGGAAGCCCACCCACACGGAGCAGAGTGCCCCTCGCCCCGGACACCCTCCCCCAGGCGCAGACGGACTGAGGCCCCCACCCGCAAGTCCCCCGGAGTGCTAAGAGCAAGACCCCGCCACCGCCCTGCAGCTCAGGCACAAGGTCTCCGTCCTCCATCCCTCAGGCCCCCACTGCACAGGTGCCCCCACCACACCCTGCCCCAGGTTCCCCCACCCACAGATATACCATCCCCAAGATGCTCCGGCCTTCTCCCCTGCCACTTGCTCTCCCAGCACCACACCCCCGCTGCGCTTGTCTGTGCCACTGATGTGGTGAGGGTGTCCTCCCCTCTGTCCAACCCACCTTGCCTGTTCCCCATTCTCCTCCCCTGGAGGTAGGCACTGCAGTGGAGTCCACTACCGCCCTGTCTGACTTGGGCACTGCAGTGGCGGACCTGTCCACCCCATCTGCAGGGTCCACTGCAGTTGTGCCGGCACCCACGACATCTGTGTCATGCCCCCAGTTGTGCCGGCACACACCATGTCAGACACCTCCACTGCAGTTGTCAGTGGCTCTCCAGCACCCACCACCCCTTCCCTGACTCCCCTGGTGAGCCCTGATCCTGTCCCTGCGGTGCCTGGCCTGCCCCCCGGTTGCCCCTCCTAGTGGATTGTCCCTGGTATTGTGCAGGCATGCGTAGGGTGACATCTGCCAGTGTCACCCTGTTTGAACTTTGACAATGGACTGGCCATTGGCCTTTGCTCTTTTTCAGGACTTCGTTTGGCCTCAACACATATGCTGAATAAAGCAACTTTCTTTTCTCTAGTGCTCATGCTTCAGATGTACATGTTGTTGGTGCAGCTAACCATGCCCTTGCTGCAGTGATGGTGATATCTGGTCTCATGATTATGAAGTGTTACTGTGCAGGAGCCCATGTGGTCCAGGGGGAATGTGTCCTATCATGTGGTGTATCCATGTCATCAATAGCAGCATCTGAGGGTGTCATGTGTTCAGTATTTGGCAATGGGTTTCCTACTTACATTGGCAATTTCACATCTGTGGCTTCCACCCCTGCACATCTGTTGTGCCTGCCATCGTTGCATTTGTCTACTTCCCTGACCGTGTTGCCATCTCCAGTGGACATGCAGGTTTGGGCATCAATGGGGAGGGACTCATCCGTGTAGTCAGTGCAACATTGCTATACAAGTGTGTTGGATCTGTGCTGATGATTCCGTTGGCACATCCATGACCAGGCTGATGTGATGGGAGCCCTCATTTGGTGCTAATTGTTGATTGTGTGACCAAGTGCTCAGCTGACATGATGGGGCCCTACTGAGGCAACATATGGCACAGCTTTCCTCACACAGGAGTGGAGTCCCCTCATGGCAGTGTGTACACGTGTGACATTGCCTGCGCCCAAGGTGTGTGTTGTATGTGCATGTCTGTGTGTTCACTTCCATTCATCTGCGCATGCTGTGATCCCTAGTGTTGTACCTGTTTGTGATGCTTGCTGACTTGAGCTATGTTCCCCCAAAGTCTTCTCCCTGTGTTCTCTGTGATGTGGGTGCATGGCACATTACTGGTCATCAGGGTGTCACCCATAGGTGTGTTTGCTGTCAGGGCAGAGTTTGTGTGCTGACGCAGATGGGTCACAGTCAGGTTTCCCTTTGGCACTTGTTGTTTGCCCCTGTCATGTGATTTCCAGTTTGTGTTATCTTTCAGTGATTGTGACACGTTGTGTGTGTGACTGCTGGCACTCCTTAGGGTCCGGGCTGCAATGTTGGTTGTTGTCTATGTGTGTTCTTTGTGGGTGACCTTGGTTTCTTCATTGGTGTGTGACTGTGGCTGGGATCCCATTGGTCGGTGTGGTATTGCCGTCATGTCCATGTACAGCGTAGTGTGCAGTGTGTCAGACATTCAGGAGTCTTGTTGAGTGTCCATGTGTGATGTGTTTCTACACCTTGGTTCCCACCCACCACCCTGGAATAGTAATGGGTGCATGTGCAATGTCACCAGTGCATGTGTACTTCACTGCTGCACATTGTTGGAGGTCGAGGGGTGTGGTGTTGAGTGTGTGCAGATGAGAGTTGTTGCCCGGCTAGTCCCCTGCCTCCATGTTGGCCTTGGCTTACTGGCCATGCTGATTGATTTGTGCTTGTGTAGGTGTGATGGTAGTTAGTTGCTCAGGACACCTGACTGTGGTTCACAGTGTGAACGACATTTAGCTTTGTCATCACAGTGGTATTTTTCTTCAGCCCAGGGTCACCACATTGTGGGGGCCCTGGGGGTGGTGCTGTGGTGTGTCTGTGACTTGCTGTGTCAGTTGTTGTTCCTACGTGCCTGTGTGACATGTGTGTTTTGTGCTCCCTCTCACCTGTCAATGCCTGCTTGCCCACATAGGGGATTTGGATCCATGAGTTACCTTAGTGTGGCAGTGTATGCACATCTGTATGATTGGTATTCAGCTCTCCTCATGTGTTGTGTTGTTGCCTGGGGACAATGGCACCCCCACCCCTCACCTGCTGTGTATGATGACAGTGTTGGTCTGCCTGTTTGTGTTTGTGCATCTGCACCACTGCATTGGCATATCTTGGGTGTGCCATTGGCTGTATGTTGTTTGGTGTGTTTCCCCTGCTGTCCCTGGGACTCCTAGGTCATCGGTCAGCACAGTGATCATGGTTTGTGTGTCCCATTGCTGCCATGGTATGGTATCTGTTCACCTCACATCTGCTGTCTCCACAGGGTATCTGCATTTGTGTGCCCATTGGTGCAAATATGTGGTTCTGCATTCTGATGGTCACTTCTGTCATTGTGTCATTGATGACTGTTGACGGTCTCAGCCACCATGGGTGTTGTTTGTCTGCACATGGCCAAAGGAATGTTTCATTTGCACTGCAGTATTTGGCTCCCCCAATTTATGTTGCAATGGGACACATACACTACTTTGCCACAGATGAGTTTTTGGTTCTGTGACCAGGAATGATCCATGCAGTTTGGCAGTTGCAGCTCTTTCTTTGTCAACAATTACCTTTTGGTCACTGTGATGATGAGGGTGTAGACCCCATTGCCACAATGTTCAAAATGTGCTTCAGCTATGGACCCCACACTTGCCTTTTGGTCACTGTGATGATGGGGGTTTAGACCCCATTGCCACAATGGTCAAACTGTGCTTCAGCTATGGACCCCACACTTACCTTTTGGTCACTGTGATGATGGGGGTTTAGGCCCCATTGCCACAATGGTCAAAATGTGCTTCAGCTATGGACCCCACACTTGCCTTTTGGTCACTGTGATGATGGGGGTTTAGGCCCCATTGCCACAATGGTCATGGGCTGCTTGCATTGTGGGTGCCACACACATATATGTGTGGCACATGTGCTAGGGGGTCACATTGTATGTTCAATGTCATGTTCGGTGTTGTAGGCATTTGACACAGCCTGCTCACACGCTTGTCATGGTGGTGGGGGGATGTCTTAATCTTGCATTCCCTAGGTTGTGGTGTGCTTGTTGTGTCATGCATTGTCCATCCTATGAGTGGGGGTGGTAGTAGTGGTAGGCATCCAGCCCCCCTGGCTAAGGGTGGTGGTAGGCATCCAGCCCCCTGGCTAAGGGTGGTAGTAGTGGTGGGCATCCTGCCCCCTGGCTAAGGGTGGTAGTGGTGGGCATCTGGCACCCCCTGGCTAAGGGTGGTAGTAGTGGTGGGCATCCTGCCCCCCTGGGTGAGGGTGGTAGTAGTGGTAGGCATCCTGCCCCCCTGGTTGAGGGTGGTAGTAGTGGTAGGCATCCAGCCCCCCTGGCTAAGGGTGGTGGTAGGCATCCAGCCCCCTGGCTAAGGGTGGTAGTAGTGGTGGGCATCCTGCCCCCTGGGTGAGGGTGGTAGTAGTGGTAGGCATCCTGCCCCCTGGTTGAGGGTGGTAGTAGTGGTAGGCATCCAGCCCCCTGGCTAAGGGTGGTAGTAGTGGTGGGCATCCTGCCCCCCTGGGTGAGGGTGGTAGTAGTGGTAGGCATCCTGCCCCCTGGGTGGGGGTGGTAGTAGTGGTAGGCATCCAGCCCCCCTGGCTAAGGGTGGTGGTAGGCATCCAGCCCCCTGGCTAAGGGTGGTAGTAGTGGTGGGCATCCTGCCCCCTGGCTAAGGGTGGTAGTAGTGGTAGGCATCCTGCCCCCCTGGTTGAGGGTGGTAGTAGTGGTAGGCATCCAGCCCCCTGGCTAAGGGTGGTAGTAGTGGTGGGCATCCTGCCCCCCTGGGTGAGGGTGGTAGTAGTGGTAGGCATCCTGCCCCCTGGCTAAGGGTGGTAGTAGTGGTGGGCATCCTGCCCCCTGGGTGAGGGTGGTAGTAGTGGTAGGCATCCAGCCCCCCTGGTTGAGGGTGGTAGTAGTGGTAGGCATCCAGCCCCCTGGCTAAGGGTGGTGGTAGGCATCCAGCCCCCCTGGCTAAGGGTGGTAGTAGTGGTGGGCATCCTGCCCCCTGGCTAAGGGTGGTAGTGGTGGGCATCTGGCACCCCCTGGCTAAGGGTGGTAGTAGTGGTGGGCATCCTGCCCCCCTGGGTGAGGGTGGTAGTAGTGGTAGGCATCCTGCCCCCTGGGTGGGGGTGGTAGTAGTGGTAGGCATCCAGCCCCCTGGCTAAGGGTGGTGGTAGGCATCCAGCCCCCTGGCTAAGGGTGGTAGTAGTGGTGGGCATCCTGCCCCCTGGCTAAGGGTGGTAGTAGTGGTAGGCATCCTGCCCCCTGGTTGAGGGTGGTAGTAGTGGTAGGCATCCAGCCCCCTGGCTAAGGGTGGTAGTAGTGGTGGGCATCCAGCCCCCCTGGCTAAGGGTGGTAGTAGTGGTGGGCATCCTGCCCCCTGGCTAAGGGTGGTAGTAGTGGTGGGCATCCTGCCCCCTGGGTGAGGGTGGTAGTAGTGGTAGGCATCCTGCCCCCTGGCTAAGGGTGGTAGTAGTGGTGGGCATCCTGCCCCCCTGGGTGAGGGTGGTAGTAGTGGTGGGCATCCTGCCCCCTGGGTGAGGGTGGTAGTAGTGGTAGGCATCCTGCCCCCTGGGTGGGGGTGGTAGTAGTGGTAGGCATCCAGCCCCCTGGCTAAGGGTGGTGGTAGGCATCCAGCCCCCTGGCTAAGGGTGGTAGTAGTGGTGGGCATCCTGCCCCCTGGGTGAGGGTGGTAGTAGTGGTAGGCATCCAGCCCCCTGGCTAAGGGTGGTAGTAGTGGTGGGCATCCAGCCCCCCTGGCTAAGGGTGGTAGTAGTGGTGGGCATCCTGCCCCCTGGCTAAGGGTGGTAGTAGTGGTGGGCATCCTGCCCCCTGGGTGAGGGTGGTAGTAGTGGTAGGCATCCTGCCCCCTGGCTAAGGGTGGTAGTAGTGGTGGGCATCCTGCCCCCCTGGGTGAGGGTGGTAGTAGTGGTAGGCATCCAGCCCCCCTGGTTGAGGGTGGTAGTAGTGGTAGGCATCCAGCCCCCTGGCTAAGGGTGGTGGTAGGCATCCAGCCCCCCTGGCTAAGGGTGGTAGTAGTGGTGGGCATCCTGCCCCCTGGCTAAGGGTGGTAGTGGTGGGCATCTGGCACCCCCTGGCTAAGGGTGGTAGTAGTGGTGGGCATCCTGCCCCCCTGGGTGAGGGTGGTAGTAGTGGTAGGCATCCTGCCCCCTGGGTGGGGGTGGTAGTAGTGGTAGGCATCCAGCCCCCCTGGCTAAGGGTGGTGGTAGGCATCCAGCCCCCTGGCTAAGGGTGGTAGTAGTGGTGGGCATCCTGCCCCCTGGCTAAGGGTGGTAGTAGTGGTAGGCATCCTGCCCCCCTGGTTGAGGGTGGTAGTAGTGGTAGGCATCCAGCCCCCTGGCTAAGGGTGGTAGTAGTGGTGGGCATCCAGCCCCCCTGGCTAAGGGTGGTAGTAGTGGTGGGCATCCTGCCCCCTGGCTAAGGGTGGTAGTAGTGGTGGGCATCCTGCCCCCCTGGGTGAGGGTGGTAGTAGTGGTAGGCATCCTGCCCCCTGGCTAAGGGTGGTAGTAGTGGTGGGCATCCTGCCCCCTGGGTGAGGGTGGTAGTAGTGGTGGGCATCCTGCCCCCCTGGGTGAGGGTGGTAGTAGTGGTAGGCATCCTGCCCCCTGGGTGGGGGTGGTAGTAGTGGTAGGCATCCAGCCCCCTGGCTAAGGGTGGTGGTAGGCATCCAGCCCCCTGGCTAAGGGTGGTAGTAGTGGTGGGCATCCTGCCCCCCTGGGTGAGGGTGGTAGTAGTGGTAGGCATCCAGCCCCCTGGCTAAGGGTGGTAGTAGTGGTGGGCATCCAGCCCCCCTGGCTAAGGGTGGTAGTAGTGGTGGGCATCCTGCCCCCTGGCTAAGGGTGGTAGTAGTGGTGGGCATCCTGCCCCCTGGGTGAGGGTGGTAGTAGTGGTGGGCATCCTGCCCCCTGGCTAAGGGTGGTAGTAGTGGTGGGCATCCTGCCCCCTGGGTGAGGGTGGTAGTAGTGGTGGGCAACCTGCCCCCTGGGTGAGGGTGGTAGTAGTGGTGGGCATCCAGCCCCCCTGGGTTGGGGTGGTGGCGCGCATTCAGGCCCCTGTGTGCATATGTGGCATTGGTGATGGGCATCCCGCCCCTATGGTGCTGCTGTTGCTGGTGTAAGTATATTCAGATTCCCAGTGTATGTGTGTGATGTGTCGTGTACGTGTTGTATGTGTTTTGTGGTTGGTGTCTGACTTACCTTCTGCGCCGTACGCGTCCGTGCCTGTTCCGGTAGTAGATGTAGAATATTGGTATGATCGGGACGAAGGGATTCATGGTTGGTTCGTGTCGTTCGTCCTTCTCGTTGCTTCGCGTCGTCCTCGTCGCTTGGCTTCGTCCTCGTCGCTTCGCGTCGTCCTCGTCGGTGCTGTGTTCGTCTCGTAGCCGTGGATCGTGTTGTGGCGCGATTCGGAGCTTATGTGCGCCTCTCCCGGATGCTTTGACGTGCCGTGCGTAGCGACGGGTTCGGCGCGTACGGAAAGCGCATCGTACTTGTCCGGCCGGACGGGGCTGCATTTTCCCTTCCGTGCGACTCGATTCGGCGTTTCCGGATTCGCCTCGGTCGGAGAACAGGACCTGGTTTGGGTGAGTACGGCTCGGCCGGGATTTTTGCTGTTGTGCGCATCGTACTTGCTCGTTCGGTGTGCTGTACGGATCGGTCGGGAAACTGGCTTTCGCATGGCTTTTTTCCCGACCGAATAGTATTGGGTGCGCCTCCGACCGAGATCGGAATCGGCCCCTAAACATATAAAATTACTATTCCCACTCCAATAAAAATTTAAGTCAGGGAAGGTGCTGGACATTAAACATATATAAATTACTATTCCCACTTCAGTCAGTATTAACTCAGGGAAGGTGCTGGACATTAAACATATATAAATTACTATTCCCACTCCAGTGAGTATTAAGTCAGGGAAGATGCTGGACACTAAACATATAAAATTACTATTCCCACTCCAGTAAAAATTAAGTCAGGGAAGGTGCTGGACATTAAACATATATAAATTACTATTCCCACTCCAGACAGTATTAACTCAAAGAAGGTGCTGGACATTAAACATATATAAATTACTATTCCCACTACAGTAAATATTAACTCAGGGAAGCTGCTGGACACTAAACATATAAAATTACTATTCAAACTCCAGTAAAAATTAAGTCAAGGAAGGTGCTGGACACTAAACATATAACAATTACTATTCCCACTGCAGTAACTATTAATTCAGGGAAGATGCTGGACACTAAACATATAAAATTACTATTCCCACTCCAATAAAAATTAAATCAGGGAAGGTGCTGGACACTAAACATATAACATTACTATTCCCACTTCAATAAAAATTTAAGTCAGGGAAGGTGGTGGACATTAAACATATATAAATTACTATTCCCACTCCAGTAAGTATTAACTCAAGGAAAGTGCTGGACATTAAACATATATAAATTACTATTCCCACTTCAGTAAAAATTAAGTCAGGGAAGGTGCTGGACATTAAACATATATAAATTACTATTCCCACTCCAGTAAGTATTAACTCAAGGAAGGTGCTGGACAGTAAACATATATAAATTACTATTCCCACTCCAGTAAATATTAACTCAGGGAAGGTGCTGGACACTAAACATATAAAATTACTATTCCCACTTCAGCCAAAATTAAGTCAGGGAAGGTGCTGGACATTAAACATATATAAATTACTATTCCCACTGCAGTAAGTATTAACTTAAGGAAGGTGCTGGACATTAAACATATATAAATTACTATTCCCACTCCAGTAAGTATTAACTCAAGGAAGGTACTGGACATTAAACATATATAAATTACTATTCCCACTGCAGTAAATATTAACTCAGGGAAGGTGCTGGACACTAAACATATAAAATTACTATTCCCACTCCAGTCAAAATTAAGTCAGGGAATATGCTGGACACTAAACATATAAAATTACTATTCCCACTTCAGTCAAAATTAAGTCAGGGAAGGTGCTGGACATTAAACATATATAAATTACTATTCCCACTGCAGTTAGTATTAACTCAAGTAAGGTGCTGAACATTAAACATATATAAATTACTATTCCCACTGCAGTAAATATTAACTCAGAGAAGGTGCTGGACATTAAACACATAAAAATTACTATTCCCACTACAGTAATTATGAAGTCAAGAACACGCTGGACACTAAATATATATGTTTTACAATATTAACAACTTTACCATTTTCCCCTAATAACCCAACATCCCAGTACTAAAAACAACTTACTATTTATATTTATAAATTACTTTATTTCTTCTAATTATTTGCAATTTTTTTAATTTCTACTTAATAAATATTTTTGAAATATTATTTAAATAACACTTCCCACCCTTATCCCCTAATAACGAAAAACCCCCTCCTAAAACAAAACATATAATTTAACTTTTTAATATAAATTTCGTTTTTTAAATTATTTTCTAATTTCTAAAATTTTTAAATTCATATCTAAATTTACACTGATATCTTTAAAATACTCCACACCCTTATCCCCTAATAACCCAACATCCCACTACTAAAACTAAAAATATATTTTAATTTTTTTATATAAATTTCGTTTTTTAAATAATTTCGAATTTCTAAAATTTTTAAATTAATATCTAAATTTATACTGATATTTTTCAAATACTCCCCACCCTTATCCCCTAATAACCCAACATCCCACTCCTAAAAGAAAACATATATTTTACATATTTAATATAAATTTCATTTTTTAAATTAATTTCAAATTTCTAAAAAATTTAAATTAATATCTAAGGGGCCCATTACGATGGCGGGCGGAAGCACAACCACCGTGCTGGCGGATGCAAAAACCACCAGTTACCGCCGGCACGCAGCAGTCCACACGCCCGCCCAATTACGATGCGAAAAGTAGGCCAAACACCGCCGGCAAGCCAGCAACACCGTCCGCCATCAAAGTGCGCCCGTACACGTAGCGGCGCAGCTCAATTGACACACACCGTCCGACGAAACACGTCCCGCCCGGCGTATAAATTACGATGCCGCAAACAAACGGCTCCCACGGCCAAGAGATACCGTACGACAAACCGAAGCGGTAACACGGACGCCGAGCACGGACAACGAAGAAGCGGCTCCCCCGAGCATGAATCCAGCACTGCAGGCCCTCCCCATGCTCCTGCTGATGCACCACCAAGGACGCAACGTACCGCGGAGATGCAGGTAGGCACACACACAACAAGTGCACGCAAACAGCGCACACAGTGCAAGGGCGGAAAAAGCGGACACCCCCCCACCAGCGCGTGTACACTACACATCCACCATTGCATCCACATATGACACACAGGCCAAATCGTAACATCGCGTAACACATGTGTACACACCACCTGGGACTAGGAACCAACGACCCCGTCACGGCCCCAAAGCGGCGATGACGCCGCCACACATGCGCACAACGCAGAGGCCAACCGCAGCGCCATGCATGCGTCGCACACAGACACAGGGACACAACCAAGCAGCACACACATCAGCCCCACCCCGAACGCACATGACACGTGACAGGCCTGCCACAGACATGTCCCCAACGCCCAATTCACGGACAACACCCAACGCCACACAACCGACGCACACATGTCAGTGAAGTCACGCAACAGCAGGACACACCCCAGTGTAACAAACATGGCGTAGCACACAGCGGCGGCAACACCAACTAGGAGAAGCAGGGCCCCTTCGGGAAGAGGAACGCCAGTACCACACTGAAACACCCATACCACCCTGCACATATGAACAAGACATATAAAACGGAACACCAAAGAGCCCGGGGACCGACAACAGGTGGCCCAAGAATAACATTCACACACAAGGCCCAACGCAGAGCGGAAAGGCAGCCTGCCGCCCACACAAGGGAGAGCAGACAGCACTGAATGACCTTCCATTCCAACTCCGAAACCACAGCCCTACGACAGAAGCCGGTGAATACAGCCATTGTCCAAGAATAGACCAACACAGGCATGCCGAGGAGACCGACCACAGGGCAGATAGCGCATATCACAGAAGCACACAACGGACGGGGAAGAAAGAAGAAAACACTCCCCCATGTCGGCCACATGCAAGTTAATTGGAAGGAGTCACACATCACTGACCTTGAACTGTCTGAGAAGCATGTGGGATGAGGGCCCGTGTCCTCCAAACAAGCCAACAGAACACAAGTCCTGTCTCCCTACGACTACACAGAGCTCACAGCAACCTCGGAGCGTGCACATTGCAGACTGCACACACATCCGGAGCACGCCACCACAACGCACCGCTGCGAAATGGCAACCGCAACACACCTACCCAACTACGCCGGACAGCTCAAGCTGTACAAAACCAACCTGTTACATATATTGGGATGCGATCTCCTGTCCCTGCTGAACGTAAGTTACCGACTGACTTACCGCATCACATTGTTCAGCTGCGTCATGCCCGTCTTCTACTGTCGGAGGTGTCCCTACCAGCATCCCGTGGAGATATGCCTCTCCAACCCGGCATGTCTAAAGGCGGACCTGCTACCACTACTCCTCCCTCTGGACGCACACGACAGGGCCTGCTCTGCCTATGGGGGCATGGCGTATGTGGCCAACATCGCACCCGCACTGAAATGGGACCACTGTGCCTCCACACGACGGATCATCGAGAACAGCTACATCGAATGTCACCCAGCATGCCCCATCATGGTCCTCCAAGGGACAACTTACGAACAACACCTTGACAGCCACCATCCGCTACATTGGCTGGCAAACATGTACACCACCAATGACATGGAAGCCCTGCTGGACGGCATCGCATACCTGACAACCTGTAAATTCGTCGGACCACAACGCAGGTTCCCCGATTGACCTATGATGTCCAACCCCGCACCCATGCTTAGCTTCCGCACGGACTGGCCAGTCACCACCACAACAGCCATACCAAACGACCGGCAACTGTAACCACACCATCAACGACATCGCCATGACATCGGATATGACCGGGACATGCACACTGTTCCCCATCACATCCAGGAACACCGCATGCATCGTGGGAGGCAGTGGCATGGGGTCTGTGTATCGCACCCACATGGACGGAACTGCACGAACAACCAGGACACGACATGGATCCAGCGCCCATGGACACACACACCGCTCAGTGGACATGAATAGGTCGCCTGGAGTCTGTGGGTGCTGCACCCCTCCCACCCCCGCCCCGGGAATCCCATACCAGGACCTTTGCATGGACGACAAGTGCATACAACAACAACACGACCCCAGTGACTGTGACATGTCCAGTAACCACCACAGTGCAACAACAAGTGGCACGCCGCTGCATGCACGCAAGCACATGCCCTGATGTCATCACACATGCACGCGTGCATGAGGAACAACCGCAGCAAACCTGTCACATGGAACTGAGATGGACTGTGCCCATGATGCCAAGCGGTCTGGTAGGCTACATGTATACCGTCTGTGTCAAAGTCCGCAGCTCCGCAGCTATACGTAAATGTACATTAGCACAGCCTTGGCCAAGCAGATGTAACTCTGAAGCCCACATCCCACATGCAACAGCCAATCACATGTAACCCCACACCCTATCCCATTTGCAATCATGCTCAGTATATCCTCAACATGTATTCCGCTGCCAGTAGTGTCCACTATACTGCATCACAGAGGACAGAAGACTCAATATAATGTTTGAAACCAAAACTGTCTCCGCTGACTCATTTCACAAGTACGAATGAGAGAGGATGAGAGTATGTGAAGTACACGGCAGTCGTGACATGACCATGTAGTCCACTGGTATTGGATGTCAACGCAAATGAGTAGCACAACTGTGGAAGACACACATGTGTCGTGTGAAGTCGTATGGACGCAGTGCTCAGGTGGGTGGGTGTGACGGGTAGATGCGCACATGCCAAGTTGGAGCACGCCGTGTCGGGAGGGGTCATGAACAGTACACCACCGCTTCCCTGGGCATTGTGAGAGGACACCTGTCGGGGGGAGTGAACACGTGTGTGCACAGCAGCCGGGCACACGTACAAAGCGGTACCAGGCGCACCTCAGCCCACCCTCTGTGGACAAGCTGGATCCTGTTGTGCGCCCGCCATGCCCCTTGACAAGGCACACACAGCCCCAGTCGACCAGGTGTAACCCCAACATAGTCAATCCGCACAGGCGATACAGGGCACGGGATGGCAGTGGAGCATGGTGTGTGAGAGGTCTCCTCGCGCTCCTCCTGGTCATATCACGCAGGCAATAGAACCTCAACGTCTAGCATGGCACAAGTCAAATGGAAGTGTAGGGGGACGCACCACAGCACGAGCAGCACTGACGTCACGGGAGGTGGCTCGCACCATCCCATCCATTGCCCATTATACCAACCACGCCACATGCCATTGCGACTAAGTGCAAGCGCGTGCGCCACCACCCCCGAGCCCTCCCCAGAGAGGCCAAAGAGTGAATGTGTGGGCCATCAGTCACAGACGGACGCGGCATGGCCGCAAGGGCAGCCACAGCCACTGGGTGTCGCAGGTGGCGGATCCGGAAGGCGAAGACTGTGATGCATAGTCCATGCAGGCCGGGTCTCCATTTGGGGCACCACGCAGGTGGACGGCGTCCCGCAACACATCATACCCTGAGACAGCCCACTCGTGCAACTGGACCCACACATACACTCCTTGCCCTCTCTGGTGCGAGCTTGGGGCTGCCTGTGCAAGCGCTAGCCTCGCAGGTGCACATGCATATTGGGGGAGCGAGGGGAGGACATGAGGGCTGGGGCGAAGATGACTGTATCACTGTCAGTGAGTACAAGGGATGACCCAGATGTGGAAAGGAAGAGACGTGTCCCGTGTGTACTGCAACTAGTCGCCAATCCAACTACCCCCCATGTCCGGAATGTAAGCCCGCACCTAGGCCCGCCCATCCGCCACATCGAACATACCACCAGCACGACAACCTTCCCATTCGAAACACTGACTGGGGGTGGCGACCAGTGAACAATCATGTGTAGCCTACCCACGCGTACATGTGGGCCCTCCATGATCCATGTCACCTGCGGCAAAGTCATGACATGCGCAATGAGGGAAGTGAGGAGAGCTGTCCGCCCCACGCACAGAAGGTGCATCAGCTCCACAGACCCAGCAGCGAGTCCAGCAGGGGTCACATGTGCAGGGGCAGCTGTGCCTGGTGTGAAGGCACATGCATATAGACAGCACATCGACCAATGTGTAGTCTGCCCACATCTACAGTCCATCATCATGCGGACATAGGAATTGAACACAGGGCAACACATCTGAGTGGGTGCACCCACCGTGACCAACAATGCGCAATCATCGACGTACCCGCCCTGTGCATGGCCCCCCACCCAACGGAGGCACATCCAGTGCCACCATCCCACACACACAAGCCTTCCACGGAACATGCTGTGTCCAATGGTCAGTACAGAGTCAGCGCCCATCTGGTGGATCCTGAACAGGAGACACATGCACACACATGCCAGCTCCCACTATGTACGTCTGCCACCTGGCACGTGCAATGTAACCTCTCACCTGTGACGTGTGACTGCAAGCACACAGCCGTCTTGGCATGGGGCTGTCAATGTGGACACCTGTCAATGTTTCGGGAGGTGTGATCCGTACAGTGCTGTACATAGGGTGCAGTGCTGACACCTACTACTGTCTCATATCCCCTCGTGCCACAGGTCCCACTTGTTTTGGCCGCTCAGCCTGTGCCCACATCGTCGTCGTCGTGTGCCATACTCATCCAGCCTCGGAAGCAGTTCCATGCTCAGCAGACATTCATGCTGCCGTGGCGTTGCCGCTTGACGAATATGCAGTCAGTCCCCATCAGCACGCCCCGCAAGTCATTGGGGCCTAGATCCCCATGTGCATGCACATGGCAGTGGTTTGTATCACTAGCCATTGCCATTGTTGGGAGACCTGTGTAAGTGTATTGTGGCCGTGCCGTCCCAGCTTGACAGCTGGGCTGTGGCTCATGTGCTTGCTCAGTCATGTCAGTGATGTGTATGCGAAATTGCTATGTGTTGTGTTGCTTTGACATGTGTCCACTGCCAATTTCCCTAGGCGGAGACCGAACATTGACCGCCCATACCAATTGCTGGCGGACATGGACGATACAGAGGTCATTAGGAAGTTTCGGCTGGACAGGCCAACCCTGCATCGACTGTGTGCCATGTTGGAACCCCATCTCCGTCCCCGCAGGGTGTATCCGACAGCTGTCACCCCCACGGCTAAGGTGATGGCCGCCATGCATTTCTTCGCCACTGGGTCATTCCAGCACACAGTGGGCAGTGGAGGAGGGATGTCCCAGCCCATGTTCAGCAAGGTGCTGAGGGATGTACTGGCAGCCATGATGCTGTACCGAAACAGGTACATCCGCTTCCCCAGGACTCGTGAATTGGCGGCAGTGAAGGGTGCATTCTATGCCCTTGGCAGAATCCCACACGTCGTTGGAGCCATTGACTGCACACATGTTGGCCTTGTTCCACCACAGGCCACTGAGCACCTGTACCGCAACAGGAAGCACACGCACTCCCTGAATGTGCAAGTGGTGTGCCTTGCGGACATGGTGATCACCCACGTGTGTGCAAAGTTCCCAGGCTCGGCCCATGACGCACACATAATGCGCAACAGCATCTTGCCACGACTGATGTCCAATCTGCAACAGGATCGTGGCTGTATTGTCGGTGAGTATGTGGAGTGGTGTAGCGTGCTGGTTGTGCGATGCTGTCCCCTGTCCAGTTGGAATAGCAACGGTTCTCTGTGTCCCTCACACCCAGGTGACTCTGCGTACCCGAATGGGGCATGGCTGCTCAGTCCATTGAGGAATCCTCGCACCCCAGCAGACGATCGCTACAATGAGGCACATGGGAGGACCAGACGTGTGGTCGAGCGTACCTTTGGCCTCCTCAAGTCCAGGTTCAGGTGCCTGGACCGCACCGGCGGTGCGCTGGCGTACTCCCCACAGAAGGTGTGCCAGATAGTGGTGGCGTGCTGCATGCTGCACAATCTGGCCATTCGGAAGCAGATCCCCCTCATCGTGGATGACGGAGATCAACCAGGGCCCCAGCCCGCAGACCAGGACAGCTCGAGTGAGGAGGACAGCGGAGAGGAGGAAGCTGGTAATGTGCGGCAGCAGCTCATCGCCCACTACTTCACTTGACGGTGAGTGTCCATGTACGACGGCTGATGTGGCTGTATCTGTGCAGGTGTGTGTGTGCTGTGTCAGGGTGGCCGTTTGTTCACTGCGTGCTGTGTGTCAACGCTCCATGGCCAGGGTTGTATGCCACTGTTGGTGGCTGTGGCATTGTGCCCTATTGCTCTGTGCGATGTGTGTACATTGCTTGTAGTTGTTGACATGTACTGTGTGATGGGTGTGTGACACACTCATTGAATGTGCTCCTGTTCTGTCTCCCACCCCTAGGTCCCTACAGGCCCTCCGGTTCCATTGCCATGCCACGCATCAGGTGCCTTTCCGCCCAAGGTGGCCGTTGTATTCCGTACAAATAAAACACAGGGCACAAACAGCAGTTTGTGTAAGAGGTGCATTTATTTCAAACTGTGACATGTGATTGTGTGTAAGGTGATGACAAAAGTGGTGCGTGCAGTGACAATGAGCTGTCGGTCATGGCTGCGTGATGCTCAGGGTGTACCCACTGGTTCTATGTCCATAGTCCAACACACACATGCCATCCAGATGGCTGTGTGGAGTGGGATCGTAGTCCAAGTCAATGCAGTGGGTGGTCAAGGAAGGCTGGCTGGCTGCCTCACTTGCGTCTGGAGCGTGCGAAGTCCTCCCGGGAGATCTGTTTCCACTTCGGACGGCCCCTTCCACGTTTGCGAGGGGGGTGCCTGCTTGCGACATGCTGGTGGTTGAGGTGTGCTCACTGGCTGTGGACGCAGGGGAACTGGACACTGCTGCTCGACCCTGCGCCCCGGCAGGTGGTGGCGGAGGGGGAGCTGCTGTCCCTGGCTGTGACCTCACCGCCACCACCAGCTGGCCCATGAGGTCCACGAGTTGGCCCATACGGGCGTCCATGGACCTCAGCACCCCCAGCACCTCACGCGTGTCTGTAGCTGACCTGGCCCATTGTCCTTGGGCCTCTTCATAGGCCCCAAGGACTCTGGCCATTTGAGGCAGGGCATGGCTCCCAGGGGAGGCTGGCGTTTCCCTGACCCTGCTCCTCCTACCAGTCCTGCTGCCACCGGCCTGCCCACTAGCCACATTGCTCACCACGGTCCTCGCTGTGGCTCCCAGGGTGGATCCAGTCGGCCGGGCCACCACCTGCGCTGGGGCTGGTGCCAGCGAAGACGTGGTGGTGGTGGCGGCGGTGGTGGTCGGTGCGGCGATGGTGGCGGTTGCGGCAGTGGTAGTGGCCGCAATGACCGTGGGTGTGGCCGCAATGACCGTGGGTGTGGCCGCAATGACCGTGGGTGTGGCCGCAACGACAGTGGCAGCAGGGGGCTGGGAATGTTCAGCAGCCCTGGATGATGGGTTGGTGGGTAGGAGGGGTCCTGGGGAGCGGCTGGGCCCTGCCACACCAGATGGGCCTGCTTGGTGGTCCGTGTCCGAAGAGGTGGACAGATCCTCCACATCCGTGTGTCCTCGTTGGGGGCTTGTAGGCTGGCTGTGCTGGCTGCTGTCTCCATCCCCAGCATCCAGCAGTTCGTCACCTGTGGAGAGAATGAGATTTGTTATTGTGTTGCACCTGGCGAAGTATGTATTTGTCGTCTGACATTCACAGTTCGTGCAATCTCGTACATGGGTTTCCCGGAGGCGTGTGTGTGGCTGTACCATTTGTAGTTGTGTGTGCTTGGCAATGGGACTGTGTGCTGTGCACATGTGGCATGGGACGGATTGGCCATGCCGATGGGTGTGTTGCTGTGCCCCTACTTATTGTGACTCTGGTGTATGCGGGCTCCTGGCCCATCCTGGGTCTGGTTTGTACTTTGCTTTTGGTGTTCAAATGGGACGCTTAGGAACGCATATGGCAACATGGGGGCCATGCCCCAGATTCGCATTTGGGAGGGAATATGCTTTTGGGGTTCAAATGGGACGCTTAGGAACGCATATGGCAACATGGGGGCCATGCCCCAGATTCGCATTTGGGAGGGAATATGCTTTTGGGGTTCAAATGGAACGCTTAGGAACGCATATGGCAACATGGGGGCCATGCCCCAGATTCGCATTTGGGAGGGAATATGCTTTTGGGGTTCAAATGGGACGCTTAGGAACGCATATGGCAACATGGGGGCCATGCCCCAGATTCGCATTTGGGAGGGAATATGCTTTTGGGGTTCAAATGGAACGCTTAGGAACGCATATGGCAACATGGGGGCCATGCCCCAGATTCGCATTTGGGAGGGAATATGCTTTTGGGGTACATGCTGTGAGCCATGGGTGCCGAACGTGACATGTGTTGTGGCAGCATGACAGTGCATGGTCTGAGGTGTGTGCATGCCTGACATGGCCTGCATATTTGCTGTCTGTTGTGATTACTGGACATGGCATTGGACGCATCGTTATGAGTGAGTGATGGTTGTGTGCCAGCCAACGTATTGCAGTTGTCCCATCTCCTTGGTGTGCGTGCTGCCCTGTGCCATGTGCATCACTGCAGTGCTCGTGGGGGGGTGTGGCCCATGTTGTGTGTTGTTGCTCACAGTGTGTCGTGCGCTTCATTGACTTCTGGCACATGGTTGGTCATGGGCATGTATCTTAGCGTGACTGCTGTATGTGTGGCAGCTGTGCGGATGACATGCCTTTCATGAGACTGGGGCTGACGGATGGGATGGATGGTATGTTGTATGTGCATGGTGTGTCTGTGTGTTTGATGGGTTCAGTGGTGTTCGTGTGCATTTATGTTGTTCCGCTCTGTTGCGTCTAGTGTTGTTTGTCTTACATAGGCGTAGTTGTGGGGTGTGTGGTTGACAGGCAGTAGGGGCTACATGGACAGGACTTCAATGGTGTTTCGGTTGTGTGTGATGAGTTGCACAGTGGCTGCCGTGTGGTACTATATTCAGTGTGGCTTGTGCATGCAGACGTGGCTCCTTGGGTGTTGCTGTGTCTGTGATGGGTCATGTGAGGTGTGAGTCTGTGGTTCATGTCCGTGTGCACATTGTTCACTTGTTCGTGACGGTGGGCGGTGCTGCGTGTTCGTCTGCTACGTGACATGTCCCATGTGTTGGTCGTGTTACGGTCCTCATGCCTCCAGTAATCCAGCCCTGTCCAGTTTCCCACCTGCAGGTTGTTCGGGCGTGCACTGTACTGGATGCCACATGGTTCTAAGCGGGGGTGCTCCATGTTGCAGGTCTGTGGGGGTGGGGGGGTGTTGTGGGTCGTGGTGGTGGCTGGACACCCACTGACACCGATTGCTGTGGACCGTGATGTCTACCTTTCGGCTGTCGTTGTGCACTGCGGTGGCTGACACGTGGCTGTGGGGTGTGGGGGATGCTCCTCCTTGCTGTGCTGTGGGACTAGGGGCCTGGTGTGTGTTGTACTTGGGCTGTCCACCCTCCCACCCACTGCACTTTGTGTTCCTGCCACTTACCTGTTACTTGTCGGTTAGTGCAGCTGTGGCGGACACATGGGTGTGGTGGGTGCTCGTTGTGGCGCTTCTGGCATATTTGGGGACCTGTTGGTGGTTACGTGGCTGGCTGAGTGTACACATGTCCCCACGCATCTTACAGTTGTTCTGTTTGGGCTGTGTGTGGTGGTGTCTGTTGCATGTGTGTGTGATGTGTTGTGTATTGTGTGCTGGATATGGGGGTGTTTGTCCCTGGGAGCTGTGGCATGGTGGTAGTGCATGTGAGTACATAGCGGTGTGCTGGTATACATTAGTTTGTACTTACCAGCCTCCACTCCCCCTGCTAATCCGGCGAGGATCTCGGGATGTATGATGACTCGCACCTTCTCCTCCCACGCTTTGAAGGTCTTGAAGAGCGCGGGATTCCCTCCGCCAGTGACGGCTGCCAGCTCTCTGTTCTTGGTCTCCTTCTTCTTGACCAGGCTCTTGACGTCATTCCACCGTTTGTTTATTTCGACTCTGTTCCTGGGCAGGGTCCCGACTGCATTGACCTGGTCTACGATCCGGTTCCACATTCTGTTTCTGGTGGCTAGTGGTGTGTGCTGGACCAGGTTCCCATAGATTTGTGGGTGCACCTTGATGATCTCGTCGACCATGACCGTCAGCTCAATGGGCGTGAACTTGGGCATTCTTTGTGGTGCCATGGTGTTTGTGGTGCTGGTGCGGTGTGTGTTGTGTAATGTGCAGGGGGTTTGTGGTGCCGGTGTTTGGTGGTGGTGGTGGTGGTGGTTGTGATGTGTGCGTTTCTGTGGTGTGCTGCTGTCCTTGCTGTGTCACTGTGTCCTCTCCTCTCCTCTCTAGTTTGCAATGTTGCAAGGGGTTGTGGTCTGTGGGAGTGCTGCTTTTGTACTTACCTATGTGGGTGTGTCCTCATGGTCTGTTGTTTTCAGGTGTGTTGTGTCTGGGGTTCTGGCCTTTGTAGTTTTTGTTTGTCCAGGGGGGTGTTTTCGGGATGTGTACTGTGCTTGTGTATTTGTGCGTGCCTTGCTGTGTGGACTTGTTGGCCATGTTGTGTGCGATTGTTTTTGTCAGCGGATGGTTTCTGTGCAGGGACGTGGGCGCCATGGCTTCTGCCGTGTCGATTCTCATCGGCGTTGTTTGCGCAGGCGGGCGGTATATTTGTAGTTTTCCCGCGCTCATGGCGGTGCGATCGTAATCTCACGTGCGGTGTGTCGGCCGTGAGGGCGGGCGGTTTTGTGTTGTCGTGCGTGTTTCCGTCCGTGGCGGGCGGTTTGACTCCGACTCGGACGATGGCGGGCGGTATTTTGTGTGATTTTTCCGCCGATGGCGGTTTTCGGTTTGTGTAATCGTAATGGCGTGGTCGGTGTTCAGACGGTGTGTGCGGGCGGATTTTTGCCGCTTCCATGCCTGGCGGATTCTTTTACGCCGGGTATCGTAATGGGCCCCTAAATTTCCACTAATATTTTTTAAATACTCCCCACCCTTATACCCTAATAACCCAACATCCCACTACTAAATGAAAAAATATATTTTAGATTTTTAATATAAATTTCGTTTTTTAAATTAATTTCGAATTTCTAAAAAATTTCAATTTAAATATAAATTTACACTAATATTTTTAATTTACTCCCCACCCTTATCCCCTAATAACCCAACATCCCGCTCCTAAAAAAAAACATATATTTTACACTTTTAATATAAATTTCTATTTTTAAATTAATTTCTAATTTCTAAAAATTTAAAATTAATACCTAAATTTACACTAATATTTTTAAAATACTCCCCACCCTTTACTCCTAATAACTAAACATCCCGCTCCTAAAACATATGTTACAATTTTTTTTATACATTTTCACACTAATATTAAAACATTTTTTATAATACAAAATTAATAACAATACATAATATTTAATTATTGACTAATAATTAATATTTTACACTTTCTATATTTTTTGTTCGATATTTTTTACAATACTAACAATTCGATATTATCTACTTACGATATTTCTTATTCGATATTTTGTACTTCGATATTTTTTAAGGAAATAAAATAACGATATTTTTGATTGCGATATTCATGTATTCGACATTATCTAACATTCGATATTACAACTTCGATATTACTACAATTCGATATTTACTATTCGATATATTGTCTATTCACCACTATTCACCTATATATATATATATATATATATATATATATATATATATATATATATATATATATATATATATATATAGAGAGAGATAAATTGTTTTCCTCTGCCCCCCACCACACAAAACACCCCGAAACTTTCCAGACCCCATGTGAAGTACTGGACTAATCTTTTTGAAAATGTCATGAAGATTCATCAACCTGCACCAAAGATATAGGCAACAGACTATCACCTTTTTGATAGAAACTAGATCCTAACTATAACTAGGATATTTATATATATATTATATATATATACAATGAAATATCTTATCACTTGCGCTAGGACGAAGAGCCACTTCGGTTGAAATTTTCAAGTCAGTTTTTATTTAGGCCAGCACAAAAAGAAGCATTTCGACCTCACACGGAGTCTTGGTCACATGACATAATTTGTTTCACAAGTCTTTAAAGACGCGGCACACAGGACGCGACAGTGCAAAGATATAGAAAAAAGTGGATTTGTGTTAAAAAATAACAAAACAGATAGACATTTTTTAAAATTCATTCTTCTCTTTTGTAAATTTACAGAATAATGCTATTTTATGAATAGGATACATAAGTGCAAGTTTTGGTTTTTCAACTTTTTTTCTTCTTTTTTCTCTCTTTTACCAAGACATGGGCACCATTCAGGGTACAGTATAATAGGTTTTCATTGTTTTCTACTGATATTCGATTTACAATTCGTGATACATGTTGTATTGGCAATTTATAATTTTTCTTTCTACTAGCAGGCAATGTAATCTATATTTAAGACAATAAAGGTATAGTACACTTGGCAGACAGTCAATCTTTACTCCAGACTGCCAGAAGACTCACCAATGTTTAGAAGTACAGTTTGTCATGATGTGAACATTTTCTGCACTGGTAAAGAATATCATGCTTTAGTAGCCCAATCTGGTTATTTCTAAACTCTATTTCATCAATATGCAATCACAATGTCAGTGCGAACAATCCTACCGCTATGGTTTATTCTAAAAGGAGAGGTGATCGTTATGCAAAACATCCGATGCTCTTAACTGCAGAAAGGTGGCTAAATCTGGAAAAGTCAATATTTTTTCTACAACAAATACTTTGCAGTGGAAAAATACAGACATGTTAGTCCATTACTTATAATGATACTATCTTCCTATATTACAATTGTTTTGAAAGAGATTATTATTGTTCACCCTACAGTTGGTGTCCATCTGTTTGATTGTTACAGAGGAGATTACAATGACTCAGTCTACATCACAAGTTAAAAGAAAATAACTGCATATAATTAAAAGACTCACAAAAAAAGGGTGAGGGAGGCTCATAAAACTGCAAATAAATACAAATGTAACTCCTTATCATTATTCATTCCTCGTGGAAAAGTGGAACCTGCCTGCAAGATGTATCTTGACTCTTATCTGCGCAAGGTGTAGAGGCAATCACCGCCTCGTGGGTGCTTGGAGACCGAGTTAAGGCCATAGTATTTAACTTTGATCCAGTCTGCCTGGTGTGTTTCCTGGAAATGTCTTGCAGTGCTATAGTTACTGTCATTGTTTGTAATGGCCTTCCAGCGTTCGAGGATGCGCTTTTTTACTGGGAAAGTTGTCAAGCCAATATACCACATTCCACAGGGACAAATAATGGAGTAAACAACAAACTCTGTTCCACAGTTTATTCATTTGGGAAGCTGCCATTTTTTGTTGATACATTCTACAGTGACCTCTGGGGTATTTTCACTGTGTCTGCATCTGAATTTACGAAAAGCCTCTGCCTTGTTCCACCAGTTGGTTTTGTTTGGTGCCAGGTGGCTATGTACCAGCAGGTCTTTAAGAAACAAATTCTTCTGGTATGTGATCGATGGGATTCTCCCAACTCTATCTCATAGGATGCGGTCCTGTCTTAAAATGTCCCACCTTTTTTTTAGGATTCGTTTTAGATCATTTGCATGGCTGTTACATTTTTTAATGAATCTAATGGGGCTTCCTTCTCCCTCACTCCTTTTCTTCAGGTTTGGGGGTTGGAAGAGGGCATCCACCCTTTTGATTTTGTAAGCAGTCTGGTAGGCTTGTCACAAAGCCTTCTATGGATAGTTTCTTGCCTTGAGTCTTTGAGTCATTTCCCCCTTGATCTTATTGTATGATCATCCGTCTACATTTCCTCTTAGCTCTGATCTCAATCTTTTCCATTTGAGATTGGGGGTTGGCAGCAAGCGGTGTGTAGGATAGAGTTTCCCACTGTTGTTTTTCTATATAGTTCTGATGTGAGAACTCTGTCTGCTACTGTAAGTTTTAAATCTAAAAACTCTACAGTGTTTTGACTGTGTTGCATGGTAAAATTGAGATGCATCGTATTTTTATTCAATTCAGTGAAGAACATTTTCAGCTCTTGTTCGCTGCCCTCCCAAACAATTTTTTTAATCATCGATATACCTTAGCCAGATGTTGACTCTGCTGGTCCATTGTTCCATTTCTTTGCTCCAGATCACCTGCCTCTCCCACCAGCCCACCTAAAGTTTGGCATAACTGGGGGCAAAGCAGGTGCCCATGGAAGTCCCTTGTATTTGTTTGTAGCACTCTTTTTCAAACATGAAAACATTCTCACATATTTCAATCATTTGCAAGATCATCTGAGTGTGTTCCAACTTATCTATGTTCCTGGCTTTCAGGAAATATTTACAGGCCTTTAGACCGTCGGTGTGCCTAACGCAAGTATACAGACTCTCTATATCGAGAGTCACCATCCAATGGTCACTTCCCCAATACAGATGTTGAATCTTCTGTAAGAAATCCTTAGCATCGGTAACATATAAGATAAGATTTGTGACATATGGAAAAATAAAATGATCAACAAATATAGAGGTGTTTTCAACAGACTGTTCTTGGATGACACTATAGGATGTCCCAGGGGATCTGTCAGATTTTTGTAAGCTATGGGTAACAGATAAAATGTGTGTGTCATGGGGTCCTCATTTCTAAGGAACTGCCGCTCGTCCCAGTTCAGGAGCTGTTCGTCATACCACCCCTGTATTAAATCAAAGTATCTTCTCTGTAAAACCTTTAGATACGGCATATCTACTTTAGTGTAACAAGAGTTGTCATTTAGCTGGCAGTGGGCTTCCTTGACATACCTGGTTCTACTCATTAGGACCACATTACCTCCTATGTCAGAGGGTTTGATGATTAGATTCTCGTCTTTCTGTAGTGTCATCACTGCCTCCCACTGTTCTTTTGTGAGATTCTTTCTCTGGGGTACCTACTTAGTAGCACTGATTATGTCTTGCGCTACTGTTTCACAGAATATGTCTATGTGACCTTTGGCTAACTGGGGTACATGTTTGGATACTGCTCTGAATCTAGTCTTGCTTGCCTCCCCAGTGTCAATACCAAACCTGGACGTTCTTTAAGGTATATTGTATCAAACAGATCCTGCGTTATCGCTACAGTGTGACTGTGATCAGATTCACTAATCCCTTGTAACATGTGTAGTGTGTCAATATCTTCTAAAGCTAGACAAGACCTATGTTTAACATTTGTAGTAGGGGTCAGGGAGGGTGTGTTCCTTTTGTGCAGTGTAGGTACTTTGTATTGTATCAATTTGCTTGCAAAACCCTTCTTTTTAATCTGCCCATCTAAATCTCAGCTCACACTGTTACTGTCACTTCCCGCGCCGGGACACTCTTGAGTATCTGTGCGCGTTATAAGTCTATTATAACATAACATATCAATGCGTATCTGCGCATAATCAAGTGGCATGTCAGGACAAAATGATAAACCCAGTTCAGTACTTCTTCTTCAGTGTCAGTAATGTTTCTATCAGAAAGGTTAATTACCGTTAGTTGTTGATTCTAGTCTGGCATTATTTTTTCTTCAGTCCCTAACCTTGTGTTCCCACACCAGGATTGTTGCCTTTTTCTCCGTTGGCGCCTTCTTTGAGTTTTCCCTTGCTGCCTTTTCCACCTTGTCCCCTCCCTCTTGTCTTTCCCTGGAAGAAGTGTTCAAAGGCCCTTTGGAGGAGGCTGACTTCCTTGGAAAAAGACATCCTCTCAGCTGGAATGGAACATGCACTGTCCAGGGATTCCTGATCCCAGTGCAAATCAGTGCCAGATTCCCATATTCCTTTATTGATTTCTCCCAGTGCTCGGTCTTTGGCCAGTTCTGTTCGGTCTTCATTGAACTTTCTTGAAAAGGTCAGAATCCGACCAGTTTCATAGTCATGTTCATCACGTGAGAAATTTTCTTTCTTTTCTTTCGATTACTTCTTTCTTGTGAATTTTGATTTTTTCATCCACTGATTATAACTCCTCTTTAGTTTCCTCCTAGTCACTTTCTTTCTTTAATTCCTCCATGACATTCTGGATCTGGAGTATCAGTTCTTTATGTTCAGCCCATGCATTTCGGATTAGGATCTCTAGCATTGCCTTTTAACAGGCATTGCTGAACTCCATCCATTTTTTAAGCACTTGGGGTTTGGGGCTGGCTAATGTAGGTATTATGAAAATGTGTAATCCTTGTGGGATGTGATTCACCTCCAAGTAATTTTGTAAGGGGGTGGCTTCCCACCATCTGCTTACTTCCTTGCGTCTCAGTCTTCCCAAGATATTTCCTTTTTGTTTTATGGTGGTCAAATTAGTTTGTGCCTGCGAGTATTCAAAATTCGCATTTTCATTACTGGCTGCATTCCTCTTAAAGATCAATGTTGCAGAAGCCTCCTTGCCCTTTAAGAAATAGCCTGCCATTGAATTGTATATAAATCACTCTGTTTGTTTCAACCATGCTTCCAGGCAGTAGTCCTGTAGCGTACCCTGGCGACACCGTTTTTCACGTTTCCAGTGTTTGGTAATCAAGCCCCCAGATACGCGGTATGGGGTCAGTGAATTTATATATATATATTCACTAAAAAAAACACAGGTTTCAGGGACGTTATAGTTAGGAATTAGCATTTAAAAATCCTTAGAAATTCACAGGAAAAAACAAAGGTTACAGAGACGTTATAGTTAGGCTGAATTTCACTCGAACAAAACCAGAGGAATTCAGCTGTTATAGTTAGCTGAGTTAACTATAACTTGCACCCCGCAATGCACTGCTTATGACCTCACATATGACATCACTCGTGACATGGTCAGTGACATCACTGATGACATCACAGATGACATCATCAAGTGACTGAGTGTTTTTTAAAGTTTATGAGTGATAAATATATATACCAAGGTGTATCAGTGAATTAGTGGGTGTATGAGTAACTGTATGGATGACTCAGTGGGTGCGTGACTGACTATATAAATGAGTAACAATGTGCCTCAGTGAATGTATGGGTAGGTGACTGGTTGTGTGAATGTGTGTATCTGTCTGTCAGTTGATGTCTATGTGTGTGTATGAGTGTTTTAGTGGGTACGTGAATGGCTATATGGGTGATTCATTGGTTGTCTGACTATGTCTATGGCTGTCTGGGTGTCTGTTTTTGTGGGTGAGAAGGTGTGTGACTGCCTGTATGGATCAGTGAGTGGATGAGTCAGTGGCTGTATGGGGTACTGTTGTGTGTGTGAGAAGTTGTACGGGTGAGTGAGTGCCTGTATTGCTGTGTCAGTGATTGAGTGCATGTATCAGTATGGGTGAGTAACTGAGTATGTGAAAGGCAGTATATGTGAGTGATGGGGTATATGAGTGACTGTATGCATGAGTGAGTGAATGTGAGAGTGACTATATAGATGAGTGCATGCTTCTGTTAGTGACTGTTTAGCTGAGTATGTGTTACTATTTGTATGAGTAAGTAAGTAGGTGGGTGTGTAACTGATTGGGTGCGTACGTGGCTGTATGATTGACTGTATGGATGAGTGTCTAGGTGTGTGAGTAGTTCTATGGGTGACTCACTCAGTGTGTGAGTGCCTGTATGGCTGTATGATTGTATATGTCAATGGCTGTATTAGTGAGTGAGTGGGTCTATGAATGGCAGTATGGGTGAACGAGTGGATTTGTGTATACATCAATGAATCAGTGAGTGGGTGTGTAAGTACTGGCATGGCTCTGTGAATGGGTTTGTGAATGGGTGTGTGGGAGTGGCAGTGGGTGTATAAAAGATTCTATAGGGGTGTTAGTGGGTGCATCAGAGATGCTGTGGATGATGTCATCACTGATGTCATCAGTGATGTCATTTGAGATGTCATCAGTGATATCCCTGACCATGTCAAGAGTGATGTGATATGTGAGGTAATAAGCAGTGCATTACGGGGGCGCAAGTTATAGTTACCTCAGCTAACTATAACGGCTGAATTTCTCTGGTTTTTTACGAGTGAAATATCAGCCTAACTATAACGTCTCTGTAACCTTTGTTTTTTTCTGTGAATTTCTAAGGTTTTTTAAATGCTAATTCCTAACTATATCATCCCTGAAACCTGTGTTTTTTTCAGTGAATTTCCAAGGTTTTTTAAATGGGAATTCCTAACTATAACGTCCCTGAAACCTTTGGTTTTTTTTGTGAATTTCTAAGGATTTTTAACTAGCAGTCGCATTTGCAGAGTGGTGGAGAAAGGGGGCTGGGCCTCCAACCAGCTCTCAGGAATTCCGCTGCGTAGGGCTTAAAGGATATACCAGGAGGGGTAGTTGGCCCCCAAGGATGTCCTACGGAGCCAACCACCCCTCCTGTGACCTCCAGTAAGTCTCACACAGCAGAATTGCTGAGTTCTGATACCAGACCACTCCCCCTTTGTCCACCACTCTGAAAACGCACCTACTGGCGCGCTCTTGGTTGGGGAATGAAGTCCCCTTCACTGCTGGGGGTCCTTAGGGGCCAACTAGCCTACCTGTTACCTCCAGTAAGCCCCACACAGTGAGATTAATGAGAGGTGGTCGCAGGCCATGCCCACTTTCCCCACCACTCTTCAAACGCACCTCCTGGGGCGTTCTTGGTTGGGAGATGAAGTCCCCTTACCACTTGAGGGTTCCTGGGGGTCAACTAGCCCTCCTGTTACCTCCAGTAAGCCCCACTCAGCTGGATTGCTGGGTGGTGGTCGGAGGCCACGCCCACTTTCTCCACCACTCTGCAAACATGCCTCTTGATGCACTGCTGCTTGGGGGATGAAGTCCACTTTAGTACTGTGGTCCTCGGGACATAAGGGGACCTCATCCCCCCACCAGCAATGCGCCAAGAGGCGCGCTTGCAGAGTGGTGTAAAAAGGGGTGTCGCCTCTGACCACCTCTCAGCAATCCCACTGTGTGGGGATTACTGGAGGTAACAGGTGGGCTAGTTGGCCCCTAAGGACCCTCAGCATCGAAGGGGACTTCATCCCCCAACCAAGACCGCACCAGGAGGTGCATTTGCTGAGTAGTGGAGAAAGGAAGCGGGGCCTCCGGTGAGTTGCCGGCTTCCTCTTTTTTTTTTATTTTAGGAAGGGGGGGCTCTGTGCCCCCCCTTCCTTTGACCATTTTGGGCCCCGGGGACCCCATCCCCCCGGGCCTGACCCATTTTTTATTTCTTTAAACAAAATAAAAAGGGAGGGGGCGGCCATTTTCTTTCTTTTTTTTTAAGGAAGGGGGGCACCCCTTCCCTGGGCCAGTTTTGCCCCGGGAACCCCATCCCCCGGGGCCTGCCCTGTCTTTTTTTTGGGGGAGGGGGCCACGCGGCCCCCTGTACAAAACCAGAGAAATTCAGCAGTTATAGTTAGCTGATATAACTATAACTCGCGCACCAGCAATGCACTGCTTATGACCTCACATATTACATTGCTCATGACATGGTCAGTGACATTACTGATGACATCACTGATGACATCTCAAATGACATCACTGATGACATCATTCACAGAATCACTCACATACCTATTCACACCCCCATACAACCTCTAGTACGCCTACGCACACACCCGTACAACCACTGACATACCCATTCCCAGACCTATACCAGCACTCATACACACAATCACTCCTCCATAGAGCCACTTACACACTCACTCAATCACTCATACAGCCAGATGGAGAGTGCATCCAGAGGCATGTTTGCAGAGTGGTGGAGAAACGGGACGTGGTCTCTGACCACCTCTCAGCAATCCCGCTGGATGGGGCTTACTGGAGGCAAAAGAAGGTCTTCTTGGCCCCTAAGGACCCTCAGCAGCCAAGGGGACTTCATCCCCCAACCAGGAGCGCGCCAGGAGGTGTATTTTCAAAGTAGTGGCCTCCTGCGAGTTGCGGCTTTTTTTTCTTTTTAGGAAAGGGGGCCGCATGGTCCCCCCTACCCTGGACCATTTTGGGCCCCGGGGCCTGATCCTTTTTTAAAAAAAAAATATTTAAAAAGTGAGAGGGTCTGGTCTTTATTTGAATTTTGTTTACATTTTAAAGGGACGGGGCCGAGGGGCCCCCTCCTGGACATTTTTGGCCCTGGGACCCCATCCCCCATGGCATGCCCATTTTTTATTTTAAAATAAATAATTAGGAGGGGGCCACATGGCCCCCCTCCCCAGGCCTATTTCAGCCCCAGGAACCCCATCCCCCGGGGCATGGCCTGCTCTTTGGGGACCGAGGGGGGAGCGTCAAGGCCTCCACGGTCCCTGCCGGCTCCCCGCCTCCTGCGGGAGCCAGCATTGCTTTTGGACAGAGGGAGTTGGAAACATGCAGCTCCCTTTGTCCAAAAGCAATTCTGCTCCGCTTCCATGAAGCGGAGCAGTGTTTGCTACAGCATGGCAGGAGCGGTGCTCTCGCTATGCCATAGCAAACTGCAATGTCCAGGGGTGGGTACCCCGGGACATTGCTGGAGCCATCCCTGGGGAGTGGCGGTCCCAAGGGACATGCAGGGCTCCTGTATATAGCCCCGGGGGAGGTGGAGGTCCCCAGGGCTGCATGGGGGGGCTGGAGCCCCGTCCACGCAATGTTATGGCATTTAGCCACAGGGAGGTGGCAGTCCCCGGGGCAAGGGGGCCCATGAGGTCCCCCCATAATATTGATATTAGCCTGGGGAGGTGGCAGTCCCCAGTGCAGAGGGGTCCACAAAGCCCCCATATTCTTTAAATTAGTCCTGGGGAGATGGCGGTCCCTGGGGCTCCATGCGGGTCCAGTGGGCCCGCCCACATTAATACTAGCCCAGGGGTGGAGGCGGTCCCCAGGGTTTTAATAATGCAGTAGGAGGGTGGCACCATGTGCCCCCGCCTACATACATTATATGCCCCCAGGACCTGGCCCACCCATGGGTTATTGTAAAGTAAGCACGGGAGCCTGCGCTTGCTTTAAAAAAATAAAATTGCCATGAATATGGCAAGAACATGGCTTGGGTGTCAGGGTATTCCTACCCTCCCCCTTTTCTTTATTTTCACTTTTTTGGGGGCAACTCGGCTTGAAGTCATGTCCCAAGATGGCTGTTAACACTTCCTGGTTGAAGAGTTGGCAGCCAATCAAAGCAGTGCATTTCCCTGCACGAGCTCTCTTTGTTTGCGAAGGCTTCACGACCAGAGATATCACTATAATTGTAAACTTCCATTTCTCAAAAACTACTTAACCGATTTCCACCAAATAATCAAAAGGCACTTCCTTGAACTGACATCTACCTCCCTGCCAAATTTGGTGAAAGTCCATTCAGTGGTTCGGGCTGTAGGTGTGGCTAAAGGTTCCTATGACAAACAAACCCTTATTTCGAGCCCCAAATTCTTGGTCCCCACTGCATGGATCACCCCCATACTTTCCATGACAACCAGAACCTACCTTGACACTTTTTCGGGAAAATTTCATGAAGATTGGTCAACCAACGCCAAAGTTATAGCTAAGTCAAAAAATGCTTTTCCTATGGAAACTAGGTCGTAACTATAACTGTGTAGGTAATATATACAGATATCTAGGGACATGGACCCTCCGCGGATCCTCCTCAGTGGATCTGCAAAGTCATGCGCTATCATCAATGCCGTGATTGGCTGGTCGCAGCCTGAGTAGAAAGTAGTAGCCGCCATTTTAGATACCAGGGAATGGTCCGCTTGGTAAAATTCTGATGTAATGAAGTAGAAGGGGTCAGGGTAGAAGTACCCTGACGCCATGGGTGCAATATAGGGGTCTTGGAGGGATCCCCTGATGGGTTAGAAAATACCCCAAAACATTTTTTTTCCACGTGCGATGGTTCGCAAATCTGCCACAACTCTCAGCACGGCCCCCGCGTAAATCTGATACGGATTCGTGAATTCTGCTAAAAACATACACACACTCTCTTACACACTCCACACACAGACCCACTGAGATACTCTCACACCCACTCACTAACCCACTCAGACACTCATGCACCCACTCACAGACCCACACAGAGACTGTCACACCCACTCACAGACCCACTCAAACACTTATGCACCCAGTGAGACACCCACTTGGACACTCAAACACCCACTCACATACCCACTCAAACACTTTTACAACCACTCACCAACCCACTCAAACACTCACACACCCACTCACAGACCCACACAGCCTCCCACACACCCACTCACAGACACACTCAGACACTCTTCCACCTACTGGCAGACCCACTCAGACACACTAACACTGACTCATCAACCCACTCAGATGCTCACACACCCACTCAGACAGTCATACACCCACTCACAGACCCACTCAGACACTGTTACACCCTGTTGCAATCCCACTCAGATACTCTCACACCCACTCACAGACCCACTCAGACACTCTCACACCCACTGACAGACCCAGTCAGCCACTCACACACCCACTCACAGACCCACTCAGACACTCTTACACTCACTCACAGACCCACTCGGACACTGTCACACCCACTTACAGACCCCCTCAAAGACTCATACACCCACTCACAGACTCAGACACTCACGCACTCACTGAGAGAGCGATTCACTTACTCACACACCCACTCACAGACCCACTCACACTCTGACACATCCTCTCACAGACCCACACAGATGCTCACAGATCCACTCACAGACCCTGTGTGGATCTGAGAATTCACCTCAAAGTTACACAGGCCACGCTGAGCACCACTGTGATTAAGAGGATTCGTGGAAAAAACAAACCAAATTGGGCTCCTTCACAGAAAACATGGAAAGGGTTAATGAAATACTGACCATTTAGAAGTGGTGTAACAAGAATAAAAGATGAAAAGAAGCCTGTGACTTGTTAACTAAAGCAGTATAAGAGTACATGGTGAAGTGTAGCCATTTTAGCTGCTTTTCTACTGAGAGTGTAGGTGAATTGCCAGAGTTATCACTGAAGATCTGGAATGAAAAGAGATTATAACAGACATAGAAATAAAACTGGGAGAACAGCAAAGAGCTTTTACAGGTATGCTAATCAGGTTGTAGTATATAGAAGTATATGTAGATAAAGAATTGTGAGTGTATATAGGCTAAAAGAAAATGTGTTGCTTCTAGACACTATAGTAGATGGGAAAATAGAATGGAGCTTAGATGGGAACATTAACTAAAAACACAGTGAGCAGGAAAAGAGAAAGAGGAATTGGTATACTGAAAGTATAATAATTTAATTAAGCCAGTATGAATGAATGTGTTTGAAATAAGATGTGGGTGTTTGCTTATAGTACGTAATTTAGTAGTGTGTAATTTGCACACACTCACACAGTCAGACAGGCACTTATACACCCAGTTACACTCCCAAAAAAGCATGTATGTACTCACCACTCTTATAGCCAGATAGTGACTGTAACACTTAGTCACACACCCAAAAAACAATTCACACACCCATTTACTCACCTATACATCCAAGTTTGAGTGCTAGATCACCCTTAGAGCTGGGGGGACATATGCAGAATGCAATCTGCACCACAGGAAGAGTTTGAAGATGACTACTTCAGCATTCTTGAAAAGGGAGAACCCTGATTGTAGTTGACCTCAGAATCACGGCCCCACAGGATAGTGGATTTGAGAAGGAGGGAGGGGAGCAGAGAAATGACTGGGCAAAGACTCAAGAGGAGAAAGGAGATCTCCCAGAGAGAGAGTTCCCTATTGGATTAAATGCAGGAAGTACTGTCTACTCCCAAACCCAGTCCCCTGAGGACCTCAAGGACAGACAGGCTGAGAGGAAACTGAGGCTGCAGCTGGCCCAGCTGGCTGCAGGGGAGAGAAAAGCTGAGGTTAAGAGAGCCTTGGAGGAGAAGAGGGTCTTGCTGGCTCATGAATTGAGTATGAAGGAGCTGGACTCGAAGGTCAAATAGCTGTTAGAGTGTAGCAAAAATTGTGAGAGCACCACTACTGTGTCCAATGCAGAAGAAACAGTCAATATACCCAGAGACTTGGGGGCATATTTACAAGCCCCTATCACCACCACACCATCACTTTTAGTGACGGTGTGGTGGCAATAGGGGCTTTGCCTTATTTACAAGGCAGCGTTCAGCCACTTAATGTGGCTTAATGCTGACTTGTAAATAAAGCGATACCAAAGGGGATGATGGACGGAGCGTTTGAGCTAATCAAACACTCACCCCCAGTCAACTGATCTGGGTTTAATCCATCATCATTCTTTAGCTCACTCCACCACCCCAGTTCAGACATGGCCATATGCAAATCAGTCTGACCCTGTGCCTCATGGGAACAGTCCAGCCCGAACTGCCAAGCCATGTCTTCCCTGGACCGGAAACAAGCACCCTGGGACCGGTTTCTGGCTATTCAGCCGTCATCAGCCAGGCTAGCTTGAATCCAGTGGCAAAGTGAGCAAGGGACCCACGTCTGGGCATACCCTGCCAACTTAGGGCGAACAAAGCGATACCAAAGGGGATGATGGACGGAGCGTTTGAGCTAATCAAACACTCACCCCCAGTCAACTGATCTGGGTTTAATCCATCATCATTCTTTAGCTCACTCCACCACCCCAGGTCAGACATGGCCATATGCAAATCAGTCTGACCCTGTGCCTCATGGGAACAGTCCAGCCCGAACTGCCAAGCCATGTCTTCCCTGGACCGGAAACAAGCATCCTGGGACCGGTTTCTGGCTATTCAGCCGTCATCAGCCAGGCTAGCTTGAATCCAGTGGCAAAGTGAGCAAGGGACCCACGTCTGGGCATAGCCTGCCAACTTAGGCGAACAAAGCGATACCAAAGGGGATGATGGACGGAGCGTTTGAGCTAATCAAACACTCACCCCCAGTCAACTGATCTGGGTTTAATCCATCATCATTCTTTAGCTCACTCCACCACCCCAGTTCAGACATGGCCATATGCAAATCAGTCTGACCCTGTGCCTCATGGGAACAGTCCAGCCCGAACTGCCAAGCCATGTCTTCCTGGACCGAAACAAGCATCCTGGGACCGGTTCTGGCTATTCAGCCGTCATCAGCCAGGCTAGCTTGAATCCAGTGGCAAAGTGAGCAAGGGACCCACGTCTGGGCATACCCTGCCAACTTAGGGCGAACAAAGCGATACCAAAGGGGATGATGGATGGAGCGCTTGAGCTAATCAAACACTCACCCCCAGTCAACTGATCTGGGTTTAATCCATCATCATTCTTTAGCTCACTCACCACCCAGTTCAGACATGGCCATATGCAAATCAGTCTGACCCTGTGCCTCATGGGAACAGTCCAGCCCGAACTGCCAAGCCATGTCTTCCTGGACCGGAAACAAGCATCCTGGGACCGGATTCTGGCTATTCAGCCATCATCAGCCAGGCTAGCTTGAATCCAGTGGCAAAGTGAGCAAGGGACTCACGTCTGGGCATACCCTGCCAACTTAGGGCGAACAAAGCGATACCAAAGGGATGATGGACGGAGCGCTTGAGCTAATCAAACACTCACCCTCAGTCAACTGATCTGGGTTTAATCCATCATCATTCTTTAGCTCACTCCACCACCCCAGTTCAGACATGGCCATATGCAAATCAGTCTGACCCTGTGCTCATGGGAACAGTCCAGCCCGAACTGCCAAGCCATGTCTTCCCTGGACCGGAAACAAGCATCCTGGGACCGGTTTCTGGCTATTCAGCCGTCATCAGCCAGGCTAGCTTGAATCCAGTGGCAAAGTGAGCAAGGGACCCACGTCTGGGCATACCCTGCCAACTTAGGGCGAAAAAGCGATACCAAAGGGGATACCAAAGGGGATGATGAACGGAGCGTTTGAGCTAATCAAACACTCACCCCCAGTCAACTGATCTGGGTTTAATCCATCATCATTCTTTAGCTCACTCCACCACCCCAGTTCAGACATGGCCATATGCAAATCAGTCTGACCCTGTGCCTCATGGGAACAGTCCAGCCGAACTGCCAAGTCATGTCTTCCCTGGACCGGAAACAAGCATCCTGGGACCGGTTCTGGCTATTCAGCCGTCATCAGCCAGGCTAGCTTGAATCCAGTGGCAAAGTGAGCAAGGGACCCACGTCTGGGCATACCCTGCCAACATAGGGCGAACAAAGCGATACCAAGGGGATGATGGACGGAGCCGTTTGAGCTAATCAAACACTCACTCCCAGTCAACTGATCTGGGTTTAATCCATCATCATTCTTTAGCTCACTCCACCACCCCAGTTCAGACATGGCCATATGCAAATCAGTCTGACCCTGTGCCTCATGGGAACAGTCCAGCCCGAACTGCCAAGCCATGTCTTCCTGGACCGAAACAAGCATCCTGGGACCGGCTTCTGGCTATTCAGCCGTCATCAGCCAGGCTAGCTTGAATCCAGTGGCAAAGTGAGCAAGGGACCCACGTCTTGGCATACCCTGCCAACTTGAGGCGCAACAAAGCGATACCAAAGGGGATGATGGACGGAGCGTTTGAGCTAATCAAACACTCACTCCCAGTCAACTGATCTGGGTTTAATCCATCATCATTCTTAGCTCACTCCACCACCCCAGTTCAGACATGGCCATATGCAAATCAGTCTGACCCTGTGCCTCATGGGAACAGTCCAGCTCGAACTGCCAAGCCATGTCTTCCCTGGACCGGAAACAAGCATCCTGGGACCGGCTTCTGGCTATTCAGCCGCCATCAGCCAGGCTAGCTTGAATCCAGTGGCAAAGTGAGCAAGGGACCCACGCCTGGGCATACCCTGCCAACTTAGGGCTGAACAAGCGATACCAAAGGGGATGATGGACGGAGCGTTTGAGCTAATCAAACACTCACTCCCAGTCAACTGATCTGGGTTTAATCCATCATCATTCTTAGCTCACTCCACCACCCCAGTTCAGACATGGCCATATGCAAATCAGTCTGACCCTGTGCCTCATGGGAACAGTCCAGCCCGAACTGCCAAGCCATGTCTTCCCTGGACCGGAAACAAGCATCCTGGGACCTGTTTCTGGCTATTCAGCCGTCATCAGACAGGCTAGCTTGAATCCAGTGGCAAAGTGAGCAGGGACCCACGTCTGGGCATACCTGCCAACTTAGGGCGAACAAAGCGATATCAAAGGGGATGATGGACGGAGCGTTTGAGCTAATCAAACACTCACCCCCAGTCAACTGATCTGGGTTTAATCCATCATCATTCTTTAGCTCACTCCACCACCCCAGTTCAGACATGGCCATATGCAAATCAGTCTGACCCTGTGCCTCATGGGAACAGTCCAGCCCGAACTGGCTGGGGAAGACATGGCTTGGCAGTTCGGGCTGGACTGTTCCCATGAGGCACAGGGTCAGACTCATTTGCATATGGCCATGTCTGAACTGGGGTGGCGGAGTGAGCTAAAGAATGATGATGGATTAAACCCAGATCAGTTGACTGGGGGTGAGTGTTTGCAATGTTCAACACTCCGTCCATCATCCCCTTTGGTTTTGCTATGTTCGCCCTAAGTTGGCAGGGTATGCCCAGACGTGGGTCCCTTGCTCACTTTGCCACTGGATTCAAGATAGCCTGGCTGATGACGGCTGTAGGCCAGAAACCGGTCCCAAGATGCTTGTTTCCGGTCCAGGGAAGACATGGCTTGGCAGTTCGGGCTGGACTGTTCCCATGAGGCACAGGGTCAGACTGATTTGCATATGGCCATGTCTGAACTGGGGTGGCGGAGTGAGCTAAAGAATGATGATGGATTAAACCCAGATCAGTTGACTGGGGGTGAGTGTTTGCAATGTTCAACACTCCGTCCATCATCCCCTTTGGTTTTGCTATGTTCGCCTCTAAGTTGGCAGGGTATGCCCAGACGTGGGTCCCTTGCTCACTTTGCCACTGGATTCAAGATAGCCTGGCTGATGACGGCTGTAGGCCAGAAACCGGTCCCAGGATGCTAGTTTCCGGTCCAGGGAAGACATGGCTTGGCAGTTCGGGCTGGACTTTTCCCATGAGGCACAGGGTCAGACTGATTTGCATATGGCCATGTCTGAACTGGGGTGGCGGAGTGAGCTAAAGAATGATGATGGATTAAACCCAGATCAGTTGACTGGGGGTGAGTGTTTGCAATGTTCAACACTCCGTCCATCATCCCCTTTGGTTTTGCTATGTTCGCCCTAAGTTGGCAGGGTATGCCCAGACGTGGGTCCCTTGCTCACTTTGCCACTGGATTCAAGATAGCCTGGCTGATGACGGCTGTAGGCCAGAAACCGGTCCCAGGATGCTTGCTTCCGGTCCAGGGAAGACATGGCTTGGCAGTTCGGGCTGGACTGTTCCCATGAGGCACAGTGTCAGACTGATTTGCATATGGCCATGTCTGAACTGGGGTGGCGGAGTGAGCTAAAGAATGATGATGGATTAAACCCAGATCAGTTGACTGGGGGTGAGTGTTTGCAATGTTCAACACTCCGTCCATCATCCCCTTTGGTTTTGCTATGTTCGCCCTAAGTTGGCAGGGTATGCCCAGACGTGGGTCCCTTGCTCACTTTGCCACTGGATTCAAGATAGCCTGGCTGATGACGGCTGCAGGCCAGAAACCGGTCACAGGATGCTTGTTTCCGGTCCAGGGAAGACATGGCTTGGCAGTTCGGGCTGGACTGTTCCCATGAGGCACAGGGTCAGACTGATTTGCATATGGCCATGTCTGAACTGGGGTGGCAGAGTGAGCTAAAGAATGATGATGGATTAAACCCAGATCAGTTGACTGGGGGTGAGTGTTTGCAATGTTCAACACTCCCTCCATCATCCCCTTTGGTTTTGCTATGTTCGCCCTAAGTTGGCAGGGTATGCCCAGACGTGGGTCCCTTGCTCACTTTGCCACTGGATTCAAGATAGCCTGGCTGATGACGGCTGTAGGCCAGAAACCGGTCCCAGGATGCTTGTTTCCGGTCCAGGGAAGACATGGCTTGGCAGTCCGGGCTGGACTGTTCCCATGAGGCACAGGGTCAGACTGATTTGCATATGGCCATGTCTGAACTGGGGTGGCGGAGTGAGCTAAAGAATGATGATGGATTAAACCCAGATCAGTTGACTGGGGGTGAGTGTTTGCAATGTTCAACACTCCGTCCATCATCCCCTTTGGTTTTGCTATGTTCGCCCTAAGTTGGCAGGGTATGCCCAGACGTGGGTCCCTTGCTCACTTTGCCACTGGATTCAAGATAGCCTGGCTGATGACGGCTGTAGGCCAGAAACCGGTCCCAGGATGCTTGTTTCCGGTCCAGGGAAGACATGGCTTGGCAGTTCGGGCTGGACTGTTCCCATGAGGCACAGGGTCAGACTGATTTGCATATGGCCATGTCTGAACTGGGGTGGCGGAGTGAGCTAAAGAATGATGATGGATTAAACCCAGATCAGTTGACTGGGGGTGAGTGTTTGCAATGTTCAACACTCCGTCCATCATCCCCTTTGGTTTTGCTATGTTCGCCCTAAGTTGGCAGGGTATGCCCAGACGTGGGTCCCTTGCTCACTTTGCCACTGGATTCAAGATAGCCTGGCTGATGACGGCTGTAGGCCAGAAACCGGTCCCAGGATGCTTGTTTCCGGTCCAGGGAAGACATGGCTTGGCAGTTCGGGCTGGACTGTTCCCATGAGGCACAGGGTCAGACTGATTTGCATATGGCCATGTCTGAACTGGGGTGGCGGAGTGAGCTAAAGAATGATGATGGATTAAACCCAGATCAGTTGACTGGGGGTGAGTGTTTGCAATGTTCAACACTCCGTCCATCATCCCCTTTGGTTTTGCCTTGTAAATAAGGCACCCTTCCACGCTGTACTTAGCGTGAAAGGGGAGGACAATGGGTGTTGCGGTGGGCGTTCCACCACAACAACCATTGATTTTGATGCTGCCCCTATTTACAAGGGTGGTGTAAATAGGAAGCAGCGCCAAAATTAAGACCAGGGGAAACCTGGTCTTAAACAGGCGAAATGAGGAGAAATGCTTTATTTCTCCTCGTTTTTGCTGTTTCCATGAGTGCTGCATTGTGCAGCACACATAGAAACAGCAAATTGCCATTGATTGCTTATGTGCACGAAGGTGACCCTTCCTGCCCATAAACAATAAAAAAATGATGTTTTGCAACTTCTACGTGTGCTGCTTTAAGCAGCACACATAACATTTACAAAACATCATTTAAAGAATGTTTCTGTGCAGGAAGGGAGACCTTCCTGCACATAAACAATTTTCCCCTCAACGCAGACACCCTTGCACTATGGTGCACGGGTGCCTGCGTTGGCGCTAGGCTGCTAAGTTGAGCGCCAGAGCAGGGGGAATTGCAGGGCTGCATCATATTGTTGTAAATATGGTGTAGCCCTGCGTTTCTGAAGTGGCGGAGTGCAGTGTTAAGCCAAGGAGGCTAACGCCGCACTCCGCCACTTCTTGTAAATATGCCCCTTGGTGCCTGACTTTAAGGAGGGGGTGATATAGACAGGTGGTTTCTGGCATATGAAGTAGCTTTAGAGGGACAGAGGATCTCTGAGGAGGATTGGAAAGCTGATCTTTGGAGTCATGTGCCTGGTGATGGGAGCGACAACAGAAGGAGGTTGAGGTATCCCATCCTAAAGGAGGCTCTTGTGAGTAAGTATGAATTTACCCCAGAGGAGTGCAGTTTGAAATTCAGGGATAGTCAGAAACTGTGTAACCATTACTAGGAGGATTTTATGGTATAATTTTAAAATGTTTTTAAAAAGTACTGTTGTTTTTTAGGAAGGTTTTTCTAACAGTTTTATACTTTAACTTTTTTTTTCAAAGAGAACTGGGAAGAAGCAACTGGCTTTTTTTTTTTACGGAGTTTTATATAGCGCAAACTTGACCCAAAGGTATCGGGTATCAGAGCGCTTTACATAGCACCAGCTGTGTTACATGAGGACACATTCATTTTTGTTAGGCACGGGGAGATTAAGTGATTTGCCCAGAATCACAGGATGTTCAGCGTCATTGCCGAGACTCGAACCCGGTTCCCCAGATTCGAGGTCAACCGCCCTAGCCGTTAGGCCAACTCCTCTCCCCTCTTACGGGGAGAGGAGTGGGAAAAACATGAAGGTTCAACCAGGAGCTAAGAAAACAATTAAATATTCCTGCTTACAGTAGTTTTCACAACTATGTTATTGGAAACACATTAATGCTGGTTTAGGCTCTTTCCTCAGTGTCTTTTGCAATAATACATGTAATATACTGCTCTATGAAAGAAAGTACAGCGTCATCTGTGTCTGTTCCAAATTTAGATGCATCTTTTACCCAGAACAGCATATGAACATGGGGAGCATCTCTTGCTGAAAAGAAATCAGTAATTTCTCCAAGAGGTGGATTTGTTTTGTTGCAGATGAAGGACAACATAGTTTGAAATATGTGCTTAAAGCACCTGTAAACATTTGCCGGACCCAAAGAGCAAAGTTCTCCTGGTGTCTTGAATTTGATGCCTTTATTTTTACAATTTGTTTCTCTCAAAAGTCATGAAAGTCATCCTATGGATATTCTGTACAGCTCAGAGTTAAGTCCCATCCTGTAATTAGTCACATACACATAGTATGCAGTTTTGGGTTTCTTTTGTACAATCTTTATGTCTGTTTTTCCCCACTGTTCATTGATGATTATTTCAATAGTACATCACTTCTGGTGTATGAGTATAGAACCGGAGAACAGTAAAAAAGGGAAAATTCATCCACAAGAAGACATTTGTATGGTGAGAGGTGTGTGGCATTTCACACAGTAAGTAAGCATCTCACTTAAAGATTTCAAGGTAGGTGGTGTTATAATGACTGCAGCAGATGGTGGTTCTCCCAAGGGTACTGTACAGGTGGGCTGTCCTGCTGCACCTAGTTTGTCCTACATCATTTAGTTGTGGTCCCTTTCTGGAATTGTTTTAAGTGCTTCCATATGGAAGTTGTCCCATGTAAATAATTGTTTGTTGTGCCCCTGGATAACTGGTTGGCGCAAACATTATTATCTGTAACCTTCTTTTTCCTTGATGGTATTGTAAGATGCTTCCAAACATCACTTTGTTTTGCGCTTTTCTGAAGTACTTGTACACAAAAGTGTCTTTGTAAATAGTTAAATAAGTTATGTTATGTTTATTTGTTAATTGTTTGGGGTAAATTGTTTTGTAATGTGTTAATTAAATGTATTTGTAAAGTTATAAAAATGTATATTACTAATTTAATATATGGGTCCAACTTTTTATAATAGTGTTACATTATGTATATATCTATATATAAACTTACACACATATACGTGTGTGTGTTTATATAAATATTTATTTATATTTAGCATTAAATATTATTTCAATTTATTTAGTTTACATTATATTAATGTTATATATTAAAATATTTAAGATTCACAATTGTAAACAATACATATATTAAAAATCTAAATCTTTGTATTTTTTTTAATGATATTAGTGTGAAATTATATTTCTTTTCGATATTTTTGTTCTTACCATTATAATTATATGGAAACAATATTTTTATAATCAATATTTTTGATATGATATTTAGGTATCTCGATATTATTTTGTTTGATATTGTGTCAGTGAGCCCTACAAAGATCTTTGGGTTCCTTATTCATTTACTGTAACACCATTGGTATTAAAATAAACTTAGCAAAGTCCAAGATCATTGTCTTCAACTGGAAAACCAACAAAACGGGATGTTTGATTTGATTTGATTTGTAATTTGTAGAGGGCGACAATTACCCTAAGGCATCAAGGCGCTAGAGACCAGCGTCCAGAAGCGGGAGGAAAAGGAGAAAGAAAATCCAGATAGATGCTAGACCGAGAAAAGCCAGGTCTTGAGAGCCTTTCTGAAAGGGAACAGACGAGGAATAGACCTAAGGGCAAGGGGAAGGGAGTTCCAAAGTCTGCTCGCTGCCACCGAGAATGCTCTGTCCCCCCACTTCCTCTTTTTGGTTCTTGGTACAACCAGTTGCATTTGGAGCGAAGAACGCAAGGGCCTACTGGGGGAGTGCCAACTGAACATAGTCTTTATTCTTGACGGGTAGGGAGAATGCAGTGATTTGTGAACCACACAGAGTGATTTGAAACTGATACGTTTTTCGATGGGGAGCCAGTGCAGGGCTTCCAGTCCCATCCTGGTGGATTGTTTCCTGGGAATGTCCAGAACGAGTCTTGCCAGTGCATTCTGTAGCACCTGGAGTTTATACTGCATACTCTTATTGGCGACCAGGTATAATGCGTTGCAGTTGTCGAGTCTGGACATTACCAAGGCCAGTGCTACCTGTATTCGAGCTGGTCGTTGGATAAGAGGAAAGATTTTTTTTAACATTCTTATGAGCCAGGAGCACGTCGAGATGGTACGGTTCATTTGGATATTAAAGTTGAGTTCGGTATCCATCAGAACTCCAAGGTTCTTAGCCTTCTTGCTCGGGGCAGGACAGCATCCTAAGGATTGAGGCCAGCACTTACTGTTCCACTTAGATGTCCCAGATCCAAATATCATCACTTCAGTTTTCTCCCCATTGAGTTTCAGAAAGTTAGCAGACATCCATTCTGCCACTTTAGTCATGCATCCAAGAATATTTTCAGATGGAGAGCATGGACCTTTAGGGATAGTAACCATGATCTGAGTGTCATCTGCATATGACACCACCTCCAGTCCAAATGAGTGGATCACGGTTGCTAGGGGTGCCACATACAGATTAAAAAGAGTAGGGCTCAGAGACGATCCCTGCGCAACTCCACAGGGTAGAACATAGGAGTCTGAGTGGAAAGAATGTAGTTTCACCCTTTGTATCTCCCTGTTAGGAATGAGGACAGGAGGGCTAGTGCTTGATGGGATATACCAAGAATCTGGAGTCTGTCCTGCAACAGAATAGGAGCGATGGTGTCAAATTCTGCTGACAGATCCAAGAGAATCAGCACTACCCCCTGTCCTTCATCCACAGAACGCCTTATGTAATCAGTGGCCGATATTAAAGCCGTTTCCATCCCATGATGCTTCTTGAATCCAAACTGAGAATCATTGAACCATGATTGTTGTTCTGTTGTTTCCATGAGCTGCTTATTAAGATGCAGCTCCAAGATTTGGAAGTGGCAATTACATAAAACAAAAATCAATTGACTAACTAGCTATAACTATCTGGGTGTCAGTTTCAATGAGGACATACATCAGCCCATCTGAATACACTGAAAAACATAGCACATCCCTTAACTAGCGCATTTCTCCACTTTTTGAATAATCTGATTAGCCCAGACATCAACTGCCTACTCAACAAGTGTCACACATCTCAAGTTACACTAATGCATTTTAAGTTACATTACCGCATTACCGCATGTAAAACGATTGTCACGCAAATCAGCTTACTTAAAAGCTGAGTGTATAACCGGTTTTCATGGTTTGTAGAGTCCGATTTTTGGAGGTTACAGTGTCACAAAGCAGGTGGTGTACAGCAGCCAATGACAGTTCTGCTATGCTTTGAAGGGACTAGGCTGGTTCACCCTGATTGGACAATGTTTTGCTTGTGTTACATAGGTAGGCTGACCTGCCTTCCTCCCTCAGCACTAATTGGTCAGTATTGTACGTATGTGTGTGCAGCCGTATGGTCTGCCCAACATAGCAAAGTTTACAATTGCTAGGCGGTCCTTGCAGTGTTAGTACTGCTAAAGGAAGAAGTCCAGCAGCCGCCTCATGTGGAAAGACAGTGATAGAGACTGAAAGGCTCCAGTCGGCACAGGCAGGATGTTTTCAATTTCAAATTCCTGCTGCAGCCAGCCCGGGCCACCGGATTTGCTGTCGCTGGATAAAAGAGACATTCCAGGTAGAAATTGCCGATCCTGTGTTGATTTATTACAGTTTGTGCTAAAATGGGATTCCAGTTTAAACAAAGACCAATCGATAATGGAGATTCTTGCAAAGAATCAGAACATATAATCCCAGTTCACACCTTCACTTATACTGTTACAAAGGCCTTTAGGAGCTGTAATCAGCTCCTATAGGTATTAGAAATTGAGATTGGATTGACTGAGATTCAAGGTTGTTCCATTACACAGATATAAAAAAATGTTAAACAGTAGAAGAGACACACAACACAGCATACATGGGGCAAAATACTCCACGAGGCAGTGTACCATTCTCCCTAATTAATCCTGTCTGAAGAGGTAGAGTAATGCTTAACCGTGAATGAACTACACCTTGAAACAGATGTAGAAAATTCTGACCCTGCTCTGGAAAAAAGTGTGCTGTTACTTGAAAGCTGTATTTACAAATTCACGATCTTCTGCTGCGAGGCAGTACTCATGGTATACAGAGAGGAGTGTCAGAATTATCTAGGTCACTTTGCTAGCCTGCCCTCTTTGGACTGGCAACTGTCTCCAGCACATCACAGCACTGCCCACAGTCAAAGTAGCTGTCTGCAGTGAGAGTGACTCTACAGACTGCAGCTCCAGTGTACAGGCCGAGCAGCAGAAGTTATTTTCCCAGCACTTGTGGAAGTTTGGCAGAGATCACTGTTAGCATGAGCTGAAGCCATTTTGTTTCTGGCAGCCATTTTAGTTGACCATGTGCTCGCCATGTGCTCCTTCCGTCTTCGCTGTTGCCTACCCTTGTGCTTTACTAGAATAACTATCTATAGTTAGCTCCTGTATCACTGCACATGCTTAGAAAAGTCTGTAGCTGCTCATGCACCTGTCTTAGTCTGTAAATGTCAGGCTGCTCTAACTGATGTCAGCAACTTCATTCTCCTCCTACTTTGTTGACTGAGCATTTTCTGTATGTTCATACATGTGAATAGCTATTCTTGTGTGTGCTTGTACCGCCTCCTTTTGAGCTCTTGAGTGGGTATAAAAGACCCACAGTTTCTGTGCTCCTTGTGCTACCTCATACACTGCCTGAGGGTTTTGTATAGATGTAGTTCCACTCATGAGGTTTAATAAACTGTTGTTTTGATATTCCAGCTTCTGTGCCAATATTTATTGTTCTGAGGACTAGAGCGCAAAGAAGGGCGAACCCCTAGCTTCGGTAGGCCTTGATGAGGTCTACTTCTACAAATTGGCGCCGTCACGTGGGGCTCATCGGCGACTCGGATGCCCGACGGAGTGGTCTTGACGGAGGATTGGAATCTCGCTACGGATGATCACTGCATGAGGAGACCTGTGTCTTAGCAAGCCGAGGTGCTTTTCCGATTTTTCCGATTTGACCCTCCAGGTGGTGCCGGTCCTTGACTGAGATCCCTTCTGGTGTTCGTCGTGCAGAGACCAATTGGTCGATTCAGAACTTGGCAGTTGGAGGCTGGAGACTTTTGCTTGGTATGGTCGTTTGATGCGACACTTCTTGTTTGTTTGGCCAAAATCTTGGATTTGTTTGGATATATATAAATTGCAATTTATATAGGCAGGTAATGAGGAGATTTTTCTCTAAACTTTGAAAACTTGAACGGCACAAATTGTGTTAAGTGTCACTTGGCGAATAATATTGTATATGCTACAATATTCTTGGCTTGCCTGTTTCAAGCACACTTCGTAGAATGTGTTGCTTTCTTGGAGAGTACCAATATGGATCTAGAACAGAATCAGCCGGCTCCCCTGAGGGGACACCAAATAGGGATATGTACATTAAAAACGGTATTTCTTCTATAATGTATAGTGCACTATGGAATAAATATACCAGCAAGGATCCTGAGTTGCGATGGCCTATAAATGGGTCATTTGATCTTAGAAAAATTCAGTATGTGGAACAATGTATGTTTATGCGCAAAAGTAGACAAGATATGTTTGAGTGTGTACGAATGTGGGAGAAAGAAGTGCGTGCACGAGTGAGAAGAGAGCAAGCTTTAGCAGAAAAAGAACAGCGCAAAAATATCTATGCGAAAGCGCTGGAGCTGAAAAATAAAGAAATGAAGGAAATAAAAGAGAGAGAAGATAGGGAGCGTCGTTTACAGGTAAATGGCCAATACCCTGTCCGGCGCCCCTTTATCCTCTACTTAATAAACCACAGGATGATTCAATTCTATTAGATCGCTCTCCGCCTCCTTATACTTTTCCCTCTGCCCCCAAGATTGATTCTGATGATGACATTCTCTCTCAGCTCAGGAAAAGTCAGGATCGGACACTAAACGACAGACTCGCTCTTTTATGACGGCTGATCGTGCGGCCACTCTTAGATCTACTGCCCGAAAAGCAGCTCGTGGTGACACTTCTGCTCCAGATCTTATAGCGCAAGTTCAGCAATGGCCGGCGGCAGAGCAGTTATATTTTACAGAGTCGTTTACTGGAGAAGTAATTGAAAGATTCAGGAAACATTCCAAAGAATTAGAGCCTGTTGATATAAAAAATGATCATAAACAGTTGAGTGACGGTCTTTTTCTCCCTTCCCAGGTGGCTGACTTAATTAGACGCATGGTTAAACTGCGAGCTGATGCATTCCGTTTGCGAGAGGAGAAAAAGGCAGCTACTACAGCTGAACAAACATTTCGGACCCCCGTGCCACAGGATGACGATCCCGGGGCAGATAAGGATATTGTAGTTCATGGGAAACCAATACGTGAAGCTGCGCCTTTGTATGTCCCTCCTAGGGGTGCTGGCACGAATGACGATAAAGATTCAACTGATGCGAAGGGATATTTTATTTATAATTGGGTCTATACTCCTTGGAGTAGAGCGGATGTTATGGCTCTTAAAGCTGCTTTGCCTGATCCGCAGAAAAATCCAGCTGCTTTTTATGAAGAAGTTGAAGGAGCTATTAGTTCTTGTACTATGACTTCGTCTGATATTGATATGTTTTTTGGGCTTATCCTACCCCCTGATATGTGGAGGTCTATTCGTAAAGTAGATGATCATGCAGCTTTTGGACATCTTTGGAAGGAACTAGAGAGGATAGATGCAGAAAGGGAACCCGCACAGAAACCGCAACAAGAAATTTTAGACCTTCCAAAGGCTATAATAGTTAAATTGAAAACTCTCATTCCTCCTAAAAGATAGACTGGACTATGTTAGCATCCTGTAAGCAAAAGGCAGATGAATCGGTCTCTGACTTCTTTACACGTTTTGAGGAGACATTCCACAACTTTAGTGGCCAGTCATTGACAGATGACACAGGCAGGCATCTGTTTGTCGATAAATTTGTCGCGAACATGTTGCCAGGAATAGCTAGTCGCCTAAAGGCTAGCGAGAGTTCATGGACTACGTCTTCCCCAGTCTCTCTTTTGACTATGGCTCAGTATTATGAACATCAGGAATTGGAAGCTAAGGGCAACAAGGATAAAAAGGCTAAGGATTTAAAAATGAAGGTTATGTTAGCTCAGGTTTATGGTCCACCCTATAGAGGTGGTGGCAGAGGCGGACGTGCAATGTATCACCCTGGTGCACTCTCTTTTCCCCGAGCTACTTTATCTTCTGATCAGTGTGCTTATTGTAAGGAGATTGGACATTGGGCTGTTGAATGTCCACATTTGCGTCCGGGGAATTCAGGACATAGGGGAGGTATGGATGATCGCACTAGGTTTGAGACAGTCAAGCATACTCAGAATTCTTCTAATACTTTTGATAGACGAAGCCAATATCAAATGTCTGATTATTCAACTGCTGATTTGAAGGATTCTGCTTATGCATAGGAATGCCTAGGATGGGGTAAGGAATCAGTTGAAGTCCCAGTAGATCAGAAGGGTCCCTATGTTAACGCACATGTTTTGGGTTCCACTGATCAGTTTTTGGTTGACACAGGAGCTACTCGTAGCGCCCTGTCCAAACAATTGGTTCCAAGGGCTCCCCTGTCTGGCTTAACAATCACATCGATAGGATTCGATGGGACACCATCCCTTAGCCCACTGTCACAACCACTTGCATTTCACGTTGATAAATTCTCTGCTACATGTCCATTTTTGCTTTCCCCTAACACGCCGGACATTATAGTGGGTCTTGATATGCTCAAGCATTTCCGAGCTACGATACGTTGTTCCCCAGAAGGCGTGCGTGTCATTTTGAATGATAACTATCCCATGGTTGAGAAGTCTTATCTCATTAGAGAAGATATTGCTTTGGCATCACTCCCTAGTACTTTGTGGGCTACGTCAGATACCGATGTAGGGCAAATGGTTATCCCACCAGTTCATATTCAAGTGAAGGAGGGTGCTTCATTGCCTCGACTGCCTCAATATAAAATTTCTCGAGAAGGTGAAGAGGCACTAATACGTATTGTTCAAGATTTGATTGAAGTAGGAGTAGTGGAAGAAGTCCCTTACAATATATGCAATAGTCCTATCCTTCCCATCTTGAAGAAAGACACCTATACTAAAATATACAGGTTTATCATTGATTTGCGAGAGGTTAATAAGATCGTAGTGCCCCAATACCCGGTAGTCTCTGACATCACGACACTCCTTACCATGGTTCCTCCTACTGCGACTACATTCTCTGTGATTGATTTGAAGAATGCTTTCTTTTCGATCCCTATTCATCCTGATAGCCGATATTTGTTCGGCTTCACTTTGAATAATCGATCCTTCAAGTTTTGTAGAGCTCCACAGGGGTATACAGAGAGTCCTAGTATTTACAGCCAAGCATTGAAAAGACAGCTTGATTCTTTTCCTGTGCCAACAGGGGTGGCTCTCATACAATATGTTGATGACATCTTGTTGGCAGCTGATACCTCTGAACAGTGTGAAGAAGGAACACTGTCATTGCTTTCATTTCTTGCATCACACCATCACAAGGTTTCTCGGAAGAAATTGCAATATTGTAGACAGCAGGTTACCTATTTAGGTCACCTCCTGTCTAAGGAGGGACGTGCACTCACACCAGATCGTATTCAAATTATCTTAGACACGCCTGTGCCCAGTACTCAGAAAGATGTTTGTGCATTCATTGGTCTTACTTCTTTTTGTAGGCAATGGATTCCTAGCTTCTCATATATTGTTAAACCCTTGTTGGCCCTGAATGAATGAATGACAATTTGTTGAGCGCGATAGCTACCCTTAGGCGTCCTAGCGCTGCGGACAATACGGGCATGAAAGACACTTGGGGCTGTCCGGGTTTATTGAAACAGAAAAGTCTTGAGGAGCTTACGGAATGAGAGTATATTAGACTCCGATCGCAGATGCGGGGGGAGAGCATTCCATAGTTTGGCCGCGTTGTACGAAAACGAGCGGCCACCACATCTAGTTCTTTTTATCCTGGGTACTTTGGCAAGAAGAGAGGAGGATGACCTAAGCTGTCTAATCGGCCGGTAGGGAGTGATCAGCGGTTGATTTATGGCGGGGCCTGTCTTCCAGAAGGCCCTGTGGCTGATACAGAGGGCCTTGAATTTAATTCTCTCCCGGACTGGGAGCCAATGTAGGCTTCTAAGCCCAGGACTGATAGGAGATCGACGGGGAGTCTGAAGAAGCGTTCGAGCGGCGCAGTTTTGAATGACCTGAAGCTTATTCAGAGTGGATTGTGGGGCTCCCAGATAGAGGGCATTTCCGAAGTCCAGGCGTGACAGAATAAGGCCCTGGACCATGATCTGTCTCGCCTGGAATGGAAGTAAGGGAGAACCTTCCGAAGCAGCCTCAGTAGACCATAGCAAGTGGCCGCGAGTTTGGTTGCTTGGTGATTGAAGCTGAGGGTGTTATCCAGCCATATACCCAGGCTCTTGATCGTGTCCTTGGGCACTGGGGCAGGACCAAGACAAGATGGCCATAGTGGATTCATAATGTACTTGGGAGCATTGCCTAGGAGCATAAGCTCCGTCTTGTCTCCGTTCAGCTTTAGGCAGGATGCTGTCATCCATTTAACCACCTCCTCCAAGCATTCACTCAAGTTGTTATGGGCTATGTTAGGCCGATTGAGAGCCACTACTAGCTGAGTGTCGTCGGCATAGGTGATGATTTTTATGCCGAACGGACGGACAATTTCAGCTAGGGGCTCATATATATGTTAAACAGCGTCGGGCTCAGGGAGGAGCCCTGAGGCACCCCACAGCCGAGAGGTTTGCTGGGGGAGGTGATTTCGCCCTCGAAAACCTGAAAACTGCGGTCTGCCAGAAATGACTTGAACCACTTGATGGCATTTCCTGTTACTCCCAATTTGGAGAGTCGTTGTATTAGTATTTCGTGGTTTACAGTGTCAAATGCGGCGCTTAGATCTAAGAGAATGATTGCTGCCGCACCCCCTTGGTCCAAGATCATTCTGGCTTCTTCAGTTACTGCAAGGAGTGCGGTTTCGGTCCCGTGCATGGGCCGGAAACCCGTCTGAGAGAGATCGAGCAGATGGTTGCTCTCCAGAAAATCTGTCAGAATAGTGTTGACATGTTTCTCCAGGACCTTGCACAGCCATGGCAGTAAAGAGATCGGCCGATAATTACTGGGGTCCTCCTGATCCAGATTGGGTTTTTCAAGAGGGCCTTGACCATGGCGCATTTCCAGGGTGGCGGAACTGTGCCCGAGGACAAGGAGGCATTAAGCAGGTCAAGTGTAGTGGGGAGAATGTTGCTGATCGCTGGCAGCAAGGCATGCGGGGGCGCCGGGTCTAGAGGAGAGCCAGATTTCACCTGATGCATGATAAGATCCAATCTAAAGGGGTCCAGTGGGGGAAAAGTGCCCAGGGTAACTAAGGAAGGAGGGGCCATATTTAAGGGCTGGTCGAGTGTTATGTCTGTTGGAGGGGGCGGGAAGGAAGTGTATATTGTTAGTATTTTTGGAAAAAAACTCTGCTAGGTTATTACAGCGGGTTTGTGCGTTATTCATATTTGGTGACTTTTCCGGGAGTTTAAGAATAGATTTGGCAATTTGATATATTTCTTTTGGTTTGGAGGCAGCTGCTTTGATTTTTTCCTCAAAGAAGATTGATTGGGCGGATTTAATTTTGTTCTTATAATTTTTTATTGCATCCCTGTAAGCAGATTTGTTAGAAGGGAGTAGTCTAATCGCCACTTCCTCTCAAGTTTTTTACAGCTTCGTTTCATTTCCCGTAGAGTGGTGGAGTACCAAGGTGCTGTTACGGTGCAGCGCTTTGTTGCTAGGTTTTTTGTGGGGAGTACAGAGTCCAGAGAGTTAAGGATCCAGGTATTGAATTCCTCATTAGCTAAAACGGGATTAGGGTTTTTGGGTGGCCTGGAGGTTTCAAGAGTTGACAACCAACGGTCCAGAGGAAGTCTGGACCAGTTCCGTGTTTTTCGTGTCGTGAGATTTGTGGGGATGTCAGAGTCAGGGGTGGTCCAAGTGATCGGGATCAGTGAATGATCCGACCATGGAAGCGGGGAGGGTGTTCCGACTGTGAGGTCCATGCAGTTACTAAAGACAGGGTCTAATAAGTGACCTTTGATGTGGGTGGGGCTGCGGACCAGTTGGTTAAATTGCAGTGCGGCGAGGCTCATGGTTGTTTCTGATGCGAGATGGTCGGTAGCATCATCAAAATGAATATTAAGATCCCCTAAAAGAGTGTAGTTAGAAGGCCTGCAAGCCGTGTCAGCTAAAATGGAGGGAAGGGTATTTAAAAACTCTCCTATGGCCCCCGGTGGGCGATATATGAGTAGGCCGGAAAAGGTGGTTGTGGGGGAGAAATCAATGGCGAAGGGAGACTTTCACAATCTGGTATCAAATTTGGGGAGTGACGGCACTCATAGCAATCCTTAAAGATGATCGCTAAGCCTCCTCCTCTGCCCTCCTTACGGTCCGCTCGCTGTATATGGTAGCCCCGGGGAAGGGTCTGAACGAGGTCTGGTTCTGACTCAGCATGGAGCCAGGTCTCTGTCAAAAAAGAACATCTGGCTTGAGTTCCTCTAAGAGGATGGCGATTTCTGTAGAGTGTTTAGGGAGTGACCTGCAATTTAGGAGGTACATGGTGCGCTGAATATTTTTCCTGCCCAAAGTGGGCTGATACTGAAATCCACAATGGGTGCAGGAAGTATGTTTATCTGCCATATCCCAAGCATATTGGCAGCTGGCCGGGGTGGGACTTCTCAGCTTGTAGAGGGATTTGGGGCTGTAATTCCTAGAGTCTGGAGGAATTCGGGCAGGGTGAGTGGCCCCTGGCCCCAGCCGGCTGCGGACGGGCGCAGACGGGCTTGCCTTTGGCGCGCCTTCGGCGCGCCGGCGTCGCGCCCGCTGCGCGCGTCCGCTGCGCGAGGCAAATGGCATTGCAGTTATGTAGGGGAGGGGAAAGGTCAGCTGCAGATCAGCTGGCTTGCCTGGGTGCGCCGGAAGTCCTAATTGCTTCCTGTAGTGCCTGAGTTTCCCTCCACTCAAACCGAACAATCGGCGGTGGACCGGGGAAAGCACTTAAAGTAAGTACTATCAAATACAAGTGCAGAGTGATTTATTGTGACAGGCCTATAATGTTAGAAGCAGCAATACGGTGAACGTGATTTTATAACAGCAATTCCTTTTGTAGGCAGTGAGATGAGCAATACGATATGCAGTTATTTTTCTTTTTTTAAAGGAGCCCTTTAGCAGGCGCGCCTGATTAGTGCTATGATGCTACAAGGATAAAACAACAAGACGACGATCGAGTTTTAAAAGCAATTCCCCTTTTAAAAAGTAGTGAAATGAGCAATGCGCTATGCAGAATTAATAAGCCCTTTACCAGGCACTCCTGATTAATGCTGAGAGGTCTCTCTCACACCTGCGCGCGTCCGCTGCGTGAGGCAAATGGCATCCCAGTTATGTAGGAGAGGGGAAAGGTCAGCTGCAGATCAGCTGGCTTGCCTGGGTGCGCCGGAAGTCCTAATTGCTTCCTGTAGTGCCTGAGTTTCCTCCACTCAAACCGAACAATCGGCGGTGGACCGGGAAAGCACTTAAAGTAAGTACTATCAAATACAAGTGCAGAGTGATTTATTGTGACAGGCCTATAATGTTAGAAGCAGCAATACGGTGAACGTGATTTTATAACAGCAATTCCTTTTGTAGGCAATGAGATGAGCAATACGATATGCAGTTATTTTTCTTTTTTAAAGGAGCCCTTTACCAGGCGCTCCTGATTAGTGCTATGATGCTACAAGGATAAAACAACAAGACGACGATCGAGTTTTAAAAGCAATTCCCCTTTTAAAAAGTAGTGAAATGAGCAATGCGCTATGCAGAATTAATAAGCCCTTTACCAGGCACTCCTGATTAATGCTGAGAGGTCTCTCTCACACCTGCGCGCGTCCTTACTAAAGACACTCCAATGCCCCTTCCATGGACTCCTGAATGTCAGAATGCTTTCCAACAGTTGCGTCAAGCTCTATGTTCTGCACCAGTATTAGGTACTCCAGACTACACTAAGGCTTTCACACTCTATGTACACGAGAGGGATGGTTGTGCACTCTCAGTTTTAGTACAGACACACGGTGATAAGCAGCGTCCTTGTGCATATTTTTCAGCTGTCCTCGATCCAGTCGCTCGTGTGTTGCCTGGGTGTTTTCGTTCTGTTGCAGCGGCAGCTGTGTCCATACATCAGAGTGAAGGGATAGTCTTGTCACATAGATTGCTTGTGTTAGTACCCCATGCAGTTGACGCCCTTTTGAACCAAACTAAAACGCAGCATTTACCTAGTGCTCGTTTGACAGGATATGAATTGACACTTTTGGCCCCTCATATCACTTTGAAAAGATGTTCAACTCTTAATCCAGCTTCTCTGTTGCCGTATCCAGCTACTCAATCCCAGTCACAAGAGTCTCATGACTGTATATTCCTTACTGAGGAACAGACAAAGTGTCTTGTTGACCTACAAGATACGCCCCTCTCAAATGTTGATGGAGAATTATGGGTTGATGGGTCTTGTTTGCGATTACCAGATGGCACGACATCAGCTGCATATGCAATCACAACGCTTCAGATGGTAGTTGAGACAGCTCGCATTCCACAGAAGTCAGCTCAGGCAGCTGAGCTGATAGCATTGACGAGGGCGTGTGAACTTAGTACTGACTTGTCTGTCAACATCTATACCGATAGCCGCTATGCCTTTGGAGTGGCTCACGATTTTGGGTTACTCTGGAAGGAAAGAGGCTTTCTTACATCACATGGGATGCAAATAGTGCATGGAGAATTGGTGCATAATCTCCTGACTGCCTTGACATATCCGAAGAAAATAGCGATTGTTAAGTGTAGCGCACACAAGAAAGTGACTGATAAAATAGGACAGGGTAATGCCTTTGCAGATCGCATAGCCCGCGAAACTGCAATGCAGTGAAGCACCACATCTATGTATGTGGTGAAGTCACAGGCTGAACGTTGGCATGATGCTAGGCAGGAAGTGCTTGATATGCAGCGATCTGCCTCTGCAGAAGAATTTGAGCAATGGTCTAGGGAGAGAACATTGGATGATGAGGGCTGTTGGAGGAATAAAGACATGACTAAATGGAGACTGCCCACAGCCTATTTACATCCTATGATTCATATGGCACATGGGCCAGCACATGTTGGAGAATCCTCAATAACGAAGTTGCTTACGCAAGTTTGGGAGCATCCGGAAATTGCCGGCATAGCTAAAAAGATAGTGCAGTCCTGCTTGATTTGTCTTCAGTACAATCCTGGAAAAGGGACACGAACTCCAACAGGAGGGGTTGCTACACCAACTGCACCTTTTGAGGTTCTGCAAATGGATTACATCCAGCTTGAACGCTGTAATAATCTAAAGTATGTTCTAGTGGTGGTATGTGCCTTTAGTAAGTGGATAGAGGCATACCCTACGAAAGATAATACAGCTCTTACTACAGCGAAGGTGCTTTTAAAGGAGTTCTTCCCTAGATTTGGTGTTTGCAAACTTTTGTGGAGTGACAACGGACCCCATTTCATTGGGCAAGTTGTTGAGTATGTCTTGAAAGGATTGGGAATTAAGCAGAAGTTTCATGCTGCCTTCCACCCACAATCAGCAGGGCTAGTGGAACGATACAATTCTACCCTCAAACTTAAGTTGGCTAAAATCCAGGCTTCCACATCTCTGAAATGGCCTGATGCACTACCCTTGGCATTGCTGTCCATTAGATCAGTGCCACATACACGATCTGGCCTTACACCGTATGAGGTGGTATTTGGAAGGCCTATGAATATTTGGGGAATTCCTAAGCCACGCCCCATACATGATGTACCTTGTGTCTTGATGAGTGACTACCTGTCACAGTTGACTGACAGCTTGCTTTCTATTCATCAACAGGTTCGAGAAGCTCTTCCTGACAGGTCGCAGGGTGATGGTCATGATCTTCGGCCCGGTGACCACGTCATGGTCAAGGTCTTCCAGAGGTCGAACAGCCTAGAGCCCAGGTGGAAAGGCCCTGAGCAGGTGCTCCTGGCCACGAGAACTGCAGTCCGAGTGACCAATCGGAAGAATTGGGTCCATTCAACGCACTGCAGAAAAGTGCCGTCTGCCCTGGTGGAACCTGCTGCGCTCGCCGACTATCGACAGATTCTGGACACCGAGAGAGGCCAAGCCACGTCACCTGAGGAACCTGAGGAAGTCTTCCCGGACCACACGATCCCTGGTACATCTCGATATCAGCTGCGACCCCGGAGAGAAACTGCATTGCTGAAAGAGACTGGTTGAGCAACCGTCCTGGGTTAGTGAGAGACTGAGCTGAAGAGGGGGGGATCTTTTGCTTAGTGACACCCATCTTAACCCTCAGTGAAGAAACCAACGGCTGCCCAGGACTTTAGAGCTCCATCTGCTTTGTTGTTTCAGCATCAAGATGACCATGCCTATGAAAGAGACATCGACTGCTGCGAGAATCTGCGATAAGAAAATTATGTGCATTGTTGGGTTTACTGTCAGTGTGATCATTATGGCAGTAATAACTTGGGTTGTAGAGGAAGTGGCTCCTGTTCGACGAATACTTACTGCTACTACTCCAGCACCTATTGAACACCACTACTTTACTCTCCCTTATCATGAGCAGAAGCATAGACAGTCCTATCTGAACAACACGTTCATCCAGATGTTGCACCACACACATAATGCTACGAACATTACCGACTGTTGGGTGTGTGGAATGATGCCTGCTCATCAGAAAAGGGAGGAACACCTTTCATTCCTCTGCCATTTTCACACAATGGTTCTTGTAGGGCTTGGTTTGCGCTGCTCTGGGCTACCCATGTTGCTAATATTACTAAATATGATGTAGGAAGACTAAACTACCAGTTGAATAAAGTGTGCTATCCTGATGAAGAAGGAGATCCACAGGCCAAAGGAACTGTATGGGAAATGGAGGAGTATCGCCGAGGAAATTCCTCTACACACTATATTTTCCCAAATACTCGAACTGCTAAGGGTAATGGACCTTTTGTTATAGCTGTTACTAGAGCTCGTGCAGACTTGTGTGTGAACAGTGTTGGTAGTATTCCCGTGGGAAAAGCGACTGTACTCTGGTTTTAAATATTACCGGAGTAAATAACAGCAGTTTTACGTCATCGCATAATACCTACTTTATATGTGGGAATAAGGGATATTACAATTTACCCATTGGCTGGTCCGGTACTTGTTTTGTGTCCTTTTTGTTACCACCTGTGTTTCTGGCACCTGCATCATATCACAAGGACTATAAACTGTTTAATGACATTTCCAAAAACAGATTTAAGAGGACAACAAATCATGATGAGGTGGATCAGACTGATACTACACTGCAGCAATATGTTGATTTTAATTTGGGACTGTTCTTCTTTGTTGGTGCTGCCTTAAATAGCCGGAAGATCCGACGTTTGACACGTGTTGTAGAGGCTGTAACCAATCAAACAGCTATGGCACTTGGAAACATCACAGAAGAACTACAGATTGCGAGGATTGTGGCACTCCAAAACCGTATGGTCTTGCTCGTAGTCCTGGCCGATCGAGGTGGTGCATGTCGCATCATCGGGAGCAGTTGCTGCGTCTATATTCCTGATCATGCCCCTTCAGTTTTTGATGCGATCTTTAAACTGCATAAAATCGCTGCTGAGATTCACCCCGATACCGGAACATGGACTTTAGCCGGTTGGCTATGGACACTATTTACTACCTGGGGCTGGAAACTGTTGACAATATTATGTATATTATTTGCAATCCTGCTGACATGCTGCCTATATATACAATGTTGTCCAATGCTTTGCTCCCTCTGTATTACTGCTTGTATACCTGCCAGATGTAATGTTAATAAAGTGAATGCCCAACGTGTATTAGATCAAGAAGTTAATGAAATGATGAAAATTGACATACAAGATGTTTTTATTGTTCCTTCTAGATTATAGATGTCTTCAGCTAATGCTAAAAGGGTCGTCTGTGGAAGTTTGGCAGAGATCACTGTTAGCATGAGCTGAAGCCATTTTGTTTTTGGCAGCCATTTTAGTTGACCATGTGCTCGCCATGTGCTCCTTCCGTCTTCGCTGTTGCCTACCCTTGTGCTTTACTAGAATAACTATCTATAGTTAGCTCCTGTAACACTGCACATGCTCAGAAAAGTCTGTAGCTGCTCATGCACCTGTCTTAGTCTGTAAATGTCAGGCTGCTCTAACTGATGTCAGCAACTTCATTCTCCTCCTACTTTGTTGACTGAGCATTTTCTGTATGTCCATACATGTGAATAGCTATTCTTGTGTGTGCTTTTACCGCCTCCTTTTGAGCTCTTGAGTGGGTATAAAAGACCCACAGTTTCTGTGCTCCTTGTGCTACCTCATACACTGCCTGAGGGTTTTGTATAGATGTAGTTCCACTCATGAGGTTTAATAAACTGTTGTTTTGATATTCCAGCTTCTGTGCCAATCTCTATTTATTGGTCTGAGGACTAGAGCGCAAAGAAGGGCGAACCCCTAGCACCGGTAGGCCTTGGTGAGGTCTACTTCTACACACTGACTCCATTGTTAAGTCAAAGAGAATGTGGGGTTTAATGTCTCCTCTGGGGAGAGATCGGAGATTTCTCCAGTGCAAGTTGACTCACCAGTAGCGCAGAGGGTTAATGTGTCTGCTTCAAAGAACGTGCATCATGCATATCACAGAACCCAATGTTGCTAAAATGGCTTAGTTTGAGTAGAAATGTATTCTTATTTGCAAAGTCAACCCCAACCACTGTGTATGTTTTAAATCCTCAGTTTTTGCTCCTCCAGATCAAACACTTAGAATATACTGCACAGTTACACAATTGTTTTACTGTACAATCAGCTTACAAGGACACTAGGTTAGTGCTCTTCCATTTCAGGTGCTTTGCAGCCGTTTCCAGATTTTACCATTTCTCGTTGCTCAAATGGGTGTAATTTCTGATATATATATCTGTTTCCCTCATCTCCATTGCTTGATTTTGCTTGTGAGAAAGTGTGACTCATAGTCGCTGAATGTCACTCATAATTACACTGAAATTATGAAAATGTCGCAGAAAGGCAATCTAAAACCTTGGCAGCTATGACTCAAGGTTATACAATGCAAACTAATGCCAACACTAACTAATGGAATGGTTAAATTTAGAAACAAAATCAACAAGTGCAATTCCCAAAACCAACCGCATCTGGAATTTAATCTAACATGACAAAATCTAATGCTCAGTGCGAGATACATGGTTTACTGCGCTAAGTTAAAAGTTGCAGCGCCGAAATCGTTCAAAATCCTTTTGTGGCAGTTGATAGCTTATGGGATGTCGCCCAGGGGATCCTACTTCGCATCATCCCTTCTTGAACTTAAAAGAGAAAGGGGAAGTTGTTCTGCCAAGTAAACAAATACATTAATAAAAAACAAGCTAAAATCTTGTCTTCTGGTTGACCTCAGCAAGAAAGCTTTAAAACTACATTACCCTATGATTACACCAACATATTCCAAGCTACCGCTGGCACTTCAGCAAAAAAAGAGACCTAGGGCCAGATGTACGACCGTTTTTTGCAGTCTGAAATGGGAAATCGGCCCGTTTGCGACCGTAAAAACTGTTATGGTGTGTAAAAAGGCTATTTTGCTAGTCGATGACTTGCAAAATAGCGTAATAGGAAGGGGCGTGCCAAAGGCGTCCCATCCTAATAGCGAGTCCAAATGGTATGTACCATTGTTCACATACCATTTGGACTCACAGTTTACCACCTACTTCAAGTAGGTGTTAAGTCACCCGCAAACGGAAAGGGGTCCCCAGGGGACCCCTTCCCCTTTGTGAATGTATGCAAAAATATTTTTTAAGAGCAGACAGTGGTCCACAGAAACGTTTCTTTTTTCTTTTTTAAATGCAACCCGTTTTCCTTTAAGGAAAACGGGCTGCATTTTTAAAAAAACTGCTTTATTTAAAAGCAATCACAGACATGGTGGTCTGCTGACCCCAGCCGGCCACCATCCCTGCGAGTGCTGGCCATTCCCTATGGGTCACAAATTGCGACCTGCCTCATGAATATTGATGAGGCAGATCATTTGCGACCCCATTAGGAATTTCAAACAGTGTCTGAGACACTGTTGTTCATTCCATTTTGCGAGTCGCAAATTGTGAGTCGCAAACCAGCGCAATTTGCGACTGGCAAAATGGAAGGGTCGTACATCTGGCCCCTATTGCGTTTAAGATCTGGCCTGATCTCCCTATAGGCCTACTGGTACGGAGGCTAAGATGTGACTCTGATCCAGGCTGCAGATTTTGTAGATCAGCCCCAGAATCTTTTATTCATATTCTGTGCATAGTGGAAAACTGTTCACACTTCGGAAATTCTGGCATCGCCCAATAATCTTAACTCTTTCAATTCGATCTTGCAAACAAGCTGTGGGGTCATGCTTAAAGGGTGAATCCAGCCAATTAAATGCACGATTTCTCAAGTAGCGAGCTGAATATAGTTGCATCTGATGGCTTTGTTAAGCAGCTGACCAGAAAGAGCCAAATACCCTATACTATATATTAGTGGTTAGTGGAGTAAATCAAAATCCTCACAGTAAAAATGTATATGCATTAATTAACTGAGGATCTGCACATCAACCGTGTTTTCTTTTGCACACATTGAATTGGATTTTGGACAATGTGAATTTGTAATTGTGAGGATCTGAACATTGACCATGTTCGCTTTTGCACACTGCGATCAGGGGGTATTGTTTGGGGTGTGACCCCCCCCAAATAAATGCATTCTCGGCTGGGTAGTTTGGTCTGGGAGCCCCGAGTCAGGTCTACTGTCTGTGTTGTGTCTGGGATGAGAATGGGCTCAGACAATAGAAGTGTAGTGGAATGAGGAGCACAGTCAGTGAAAACATGGTTAAGAAAGGTTCCAACTCCTGCATACTTGTCTTAAGGAAGTGCACAGCACGTGCTCACTTTGGATACGTAGACTCACACCCTGCTTTAACCTTGGATAAAAAAACAGATATTGCTTAGAGGCATCTACGAGACACACAGAAGCTGAGCACAGTTAAGGGCCTAATTTCTTCACCCTGTCTATATACATCAGGACTTAGGCAGACGTTCGTACAACTTATTCCTTCCTGCCCCAGCACAGTGCACAATAACTGTTATCTCTCGAAATCCTGGTGAGAAGAATTTACAGTCATACCAAAAAAAAACAAAGGTGGAGCATAAATCAAGCACCAGCCTTCTTTCGTTAATGGTTCAACTTTATTTACATGTGGGTTCCTGAACCTTAGAAACAGCAAACAGTCCTCTACCAGCGTCAGTTGCCCAACGCTTGCTTTTATAGACAGTTTGCAATAAGCATTTTTGCATTGAGTACTTAAATTTAGATAGTGGACGGTTTACTAAAAAAGTAGCAAATAGGCACCCATAGAGGTACTCTCTGAATGGGAACACAACTCTGGCTCACCCCCAAAAGTAGCCCACTTTTGTACCAAAATATATAATAAAATCACATATTCAGAAGAGGTTACAAAATTGATATACAGGCTCAGCAAATCACAATAAAGAATAACATGTCAAAACTATTCCCTAAATAAATAATAACTACTCCCCATTTGCCCTATTGTCTTTGGATATGACAGTGCAAACCTAGTTACACATAAAACAATGACAGGCCTATGCAATGATTGGACTCATTGAGGTTCAGGCAGGAAAAACCTCAAACAGCAACATTTGAGAGGAAAATGTACTCTAGAGCTTACAAGAACAGCATTTTCATTCATAGAGAACAAGTAGTTATAAATCTTATTACATGCAATAATATTTCAGTGCACATTTTAAATACAAGATGAAGTCTGGGCATATTTTAGCCTGTTTATGGAAAGCACCGTTCTGTAGAATGCAACAAATTATTTACAAATGTAAATCATTCGTCATTAAATTGTTATTGGTAAGATTTTACTCTCACACCATTATGAAAATGGATGAATACTCGTACTGCGAGAACTCATCCTTCTCGGATCACTCTCTCCACTCTAAATCCCTCAGCAGAATGGATTGGTAAATACTTGAGCACCCCATTTGGAGCATTGGTATTTCCCACCATTATTCAAAGGCGTCGAAGATGGGAGACAATGAGAAATACGAGGAAGAGGAGTGCTTGGTCCGTAGCAATGCTTCGAGGTATGGAGGGATGATTTAAAAAATTTCTAAAAGGGGTCTTTGCATATGAACACATTGTTTACATTTAGGGCCTGATTACGATTCACTTGTTAAATTTAGTCCCAATGCGTAAACCTCTGTATTTATGCATGGGTGGGAATTACGAGTTGTTAGCTGTTTAACTTATCCGATAATTATCAGATGCGTTAAATAACTCAGTTTCGTTCAATTTCGGCAGGTCAAACCTCATGAAAATTAACAGGGGAAAATCATATGGTAATTACCACATCATGCGGATTTTGAAACGTTAAACGTAAAAATCTGCATGTTATTTCCCAACAACTCGTAATAGGTGGTATTTATCACATTTGCTGAATAACATACCTCGTGGTATCTTTATCATCATGTGCGATAAATACAACATATACTTGTAATCAAGCCTTTAGTATTGTCGTTTTTCAGACCCTTACAGTGGATGGCTTTGAGCGATGCCACTCCCTATTATGCCAAATTCTCAAAGTCGTGAATGGGTTTCAGACCTTTTGAGCATCTTAGCGTATTTTTTAATTTGCACCCATCAAGAGCAAATACAGTAGGCCCACATCCTCTTGCCCCTGGTACTTTAAAGCCCTCTATGAAGAAAGGAAGAACATCAGAAAATTGGAGAAAGACTGCAATTAGCACACTCACCATTAAATCTTTCTAAGCTTTGTAATGCGAGACAAAAATCTAGATGCCACGTCTCTATAGCCAAGGCATCACATATCAGATCCCTCCTCAATACAGTCAAGTATAGATAGAAAAAACTATTTGAGGCAATCAATCAAGCCAACAACCCTCCCTCCAAACTCCCATTTAAAGCATCAGACATCCTTTGTAATACATTTTCAGAGTTCTTTGACAAAGAAATCAAAGATATTAACACCTCCCTTCCCTCCAAAGTCTACAACATACCCAAAAGGGACTGCCTTGCAAAGCAGTACAGCCATGGTCTTTTCCCCAATCTCTGAGGCATATTTACTGTTAACTCTATCAAAGGTGAAACCCTCCATCCATTTCTGTGACCCCATTCAAGGCTCCATCAGTAAAGCCCTAGCCAAACTGCTTCTTCCCATTTGGACAACCCTGGTTAACTCATCCTGGATCAGTGCTTGTTACCAGACTGTCTAAAATAGGGGTACAATTTCTCCTCTCCCAAAAAACAATGTCTGGACTCGACGACTTCAAGAACTTCTGCCCTATTTTCACCCTGTCTCTCCTAGGCAAGGTTATTGACCTCTCAACTGTCATCCCACATTCAGGACAACAACTTCCTCGACTCCCTTCAATATGGATTCCGTCAGGGCCACAGCACTTAGACTGCACTTCTGAAGATTGTGGATGACTCCCTCCACATCCTAGACACAGGCAAATCCTGTGTACTTGTGCTCCTCGACCTCCCTGCAGTGATTGACGCAGTCAACCAATGGGCGCTACTAGATACCCTGAAGCATCGAATGGGCATTGATGTTGTCGTCCTTAAATGGTTCACCTCTTACCTAAATAACCGTTCCCAAATTGTAAAAATTGGGAAAGCTGTGTCAGATCCAGTCAGTCTGCAGCAAGGGGTCCCACAAGGTTTAATTCTCTCCAACCCTTTTCAACCTCTGCCTCAAACCCCTCTGCACAATCCTCAGTCCTCTTCCACCTATACATCAATGACATCCAAATCTACTTGACGATCTCAGGCCTGGAAAACTGCACCCAGTAATCAAACTCCCTGAATAGAATTCAAACTTGGATGGCTTCCAATCACCTCAAACTAAACACAGTGAAAACAGAATTTCTTCTTCTTTTTGCTAACCTGACAGTCCAAGACTGGATGGATCTCCTCTTTGAAATGGACAGATGCACCTCCATCATTCAGAATGCCAAATCTCTGGGCTTCACCTTTGACAGATGTCTTAGCCTCCAGGACTACATCTCCTCCATGGCTAAGCTTGCCTATTCCCAGCTAAGGCTTATTTGGGTTAATCAGGAACCTCATCCCAGCACACAACCTTAAATCTGTTGGCCAGGCATTTGTGCTCTCCAGACTTGACTACATAATTGCACTCCTTTCCAGCATACCCAAGGTTCACTGAGGTCCTCTTAGAGAAGTCCTACATGCGGCTGCCCACTTCATGATAGGACACAAGAAATTCAACCACATCTCCCCCATTCTACGGTCCCTTCAGTGGCTTCACATAGAAATGAAAGCTCAATTTAAAACTGCCTGCATCTCTTATAAAGCTCTGCACTCCTCTTTACACTCGTACCCCTCTGAGAAACTGAAAATCTTAGGCACCGAACGAGACTCAAGAAATTCTAAATTGCTCCTCCTCTAACCCCCCTCCCTTCAAGCATTAGCGATACATGAACCAATCCCTCTCATGAAGTGCAACAAGAATATAGAACTCTCTCCTGGCGAGCCTCCGACTGACCACGTATCAGGTCACCTTAAAAAGACCTCAAAACTGTTCTCTTTGAACGACACCAGGCCTAACGCCCTCGCGCTCCTTCCAAGTGCAGACCAATCTCACCCAGCACAAATGATTGTTGTCCAGTTTGTGGTACTGTACCACTCGCTTGTCACTGCTATGTCTTACAATAAATACATATGAAAATATATGAAGCTCTCTACCTTATGGGGTGTTCTCTTCACCTTTAATGTTACATTTATATTTTCATTATTGATACATTCTGCTTTTTGCAAAACTCTCATTTTGTACCACCTGCTTGTCACTGCTATGCTTTACAATGAATAGCACTCGTTACAACGCATGCGTTTTCAACGCATGCCGTTACAAAGCAAGTCGTTACAATGACGCCTTGTTACATCGCATACCATTACAACGCAAGTCGTTTTACAACGACTTGCTGTAGGGGGGGGCGCTACAGTTTGGAACAGTATGATTTACTATTCCAACTCCAGTGTGTGCAACAATAGGGAAGGTGTTGGATTGAAAATCCAACACCTTCTGCCCCCTACAGCAAGTTGTCGTAACAACTTGCTTTGTACTGGCATGCGATGCAACAACGCGTCGTTGTAACGACTTGCGTTGTAATGGCATACATTGTAAATGATGCGTTGTAAACGTTGTTTACCCTTTACAATGAATACATGAGAAGCGATCTACCTAACGCGATGGGTAACCTGGTGATCTCTCCACCTTTAATGTTTCTTGTATATTCTTAATTTGTTATTGATACCTTCTGCTTTTTGTAAAGCGCTCCGATGCCTATGGGCCATGTCCGCGCTATATAAAATAACTATATATATATATATATATATATATATTCACTGAAAAAACCATAGGTTTCAGGGACGTTATAGTTAGAAATTAGCAATTAAAAAACCTTAGACATTCACTGAAAAAACCACAGGTTTCAGGGACGTTATAGTTAGTTGGACATTTCACTCGTACAAAAACAGAGAAATTCGTCCGTTACAGTTAGTTGAGCTAACTATAACTCGCGCCCCCGCAATGCACTGCTGATGACGTCACATATTACATCATTCATGATATGGTCAGTGACATCACTGATGATATCTCAAATGACATCACTGATGACATCATCCAGTGACTGTGTGTTTCTGTAAAGTTTAAATATGTTTTATATATATATGTCAAGGTGTATTGAAGAATGAGTGGGTGTATAAGTGTCTGAATGGATGATTTAGTAGGTGCGTGACTGACTGTATAAGTGAATGATTAAACGTGTCTTACTGAATGCATGGGTTAGTGGCTAAACTGTGAGAATGTATGTATCAGTCTGTCAGTTGGTGTGTAAGCGGCTGCATGGGTTGGTGAGTAGAAACATTAGTGTCTATATGGGTTATTGATTGGTTGTCTGAGTATCTGTATGGGTGCCTGAGTGTCTGTGTGGATGGGGGGTGTGTGACTGTGCATAGATGTGTGAGTGGGTGATTCACTGGGTGTATGGGTTCAAGAGTGCATCTGTGAAGGGCTGTATGGGTGGGTGAGTGTGGGTATGGGTGTGTTGCTGAGTGAATGTATGTCTCAGTGGTACATGTGTGAGTAACAACATATGTGAAAGGCAGGATATGTGAGTGTTGGAGTATATAAATGACTATATGTGAGAGTGAGTGATTGTGAGAGTGGCTGTATGGATGAGTGTGTGCTTGTATCAGTGATTGTATAAGAGAGTAAGTATGTGTTAGTATCTGTATGAATAAGTGAGGTGGTGTTTGTATAACTGTATAGGTGAGTAAATGGGAGGGTGATTGGTTCTTTGCATGACTGACTAGGTTTGTGAGTAACTCTATGGTTGAGTGGTGGTGTGTGAGTGTCTATATAGGTGTATGAGTGCATATGATAGTGCTGTATTGATGAGTGACTGCATGTATGAGGGACTGTATGGGTGAATGAGGGGATGTGTGTGTAGACCTAGGAATCAGTGACTGGGTATGTAGTAACTAGTATTGGTGTGTCTATGGTTTCGAAAATGGTAGTCTGTATTTTAGAGTGGGAGTATCAAAGGTTATATTAGGGTGTAAGGAGGTGCATCAGATTATCACGTGGATGATGTCATCAGTGATGTCATTTGAGATGTCATCAGTGATGTCATCAGTGATGTCACTGAACATGTCATGAATGATGTAATATGTGACATCATCAGCAGTGCATTGCTGGGGGTGCGAGTTATAGTTAGCTCAACTAACTATAACGGCAGAATTTCTCTGGTTTTGTACAAGTGAAATGTCCAACTAATTATAACGTCCCTGAAACCTGTGGTTTTTTCAGTGAATTTCTAAGGTTTTTAAATGCTAATTTCTAACTATAACGTCCCTGAAACCTATGTTTTTTCAGTGAATTTCTAAGGTTTTTAAATGCTAATTTCTAACTATGCCTACAGAGGTAGTACATGTGCAGAAAGAGGAAGAAAGGCGCAGAAAGAAGCAAGAGACATGCAGAAAGAGGCAACAGAAGTCCAGAAAGAGGAAGAAAGGTACAGAAAGAAGCAAGAGATATGCAGAAAGAACCAACAGAGGTGCAGAAAGAGGCCTTGTTGCAAAGCCATCCTGTGCCCTGGGCACGCCCCAACTTTTTGCTTACTGGTACTGGTGGTAACTGACTCTGACTGACCCTGGGCTCTGCCTAACCAAGCCCGGAACCAGTGCTATGCTGAAAGACACTTAGAATACAGTGAAAACACCTACATACACTAGGGTACACTATGGGTTGTGGTACCCCTGTGATTGGCATGACCTCCCCTGTAAGGACCTAGTACATAATAGGGCAGGGGGATTGAAACTACCTCTAAGTCCCTAGCATATAACAGGGCATGGCAGTTTAGAGGCCAGCATCCCTTTTCTGCACTTGCTTGTGTGCACTGTTGAGCCTGAGGTCAGTTTAAAAGTAGCCCTGTGTGTGCAGAAAGAGGCAAGAGAGGTGCACAAAGAGACAAGAGGGGTGCACAAAGAGGGAAGAAGGGTGCAGAAAGAGGCAAGAGGGGTGCAGAAAGAAACAAGAGAAGAGCAGAATTGAGCAACAGGGGTGCAGAAAGAGCCAAGAAAGGTGCATAAAGAGGCAAGAGGGGTGCAGAAAGAGGCAACACAGGTACAGAAGGAGGCAAGAGAACCGCACAAAGAGGCAAGACAGTTGCAGAAACAGACAAAAGAGGTGCAGAAAGAGGGAACAGGGGTGCAGACAGAGGCAAGAGAATTGCAGAAAGAGGGAAGAGGGGTACAGAAAGAGGCAAGAGAGGTACAGAAAGAAGCAAGAGTAGTGAAGAAAGAAGCAACAGAAGTGCAGAAAGAGGAAAGAGGGGTGCAGGAAGAGGAGAGAGAAGTGCAGAAAGAAGCAAAAGAGGTGCAGAAAGAGGCAAGAAGGGTGCAGAGAGAGGCAAGAGCAGTGCAGAAAGAACCAAGAGATGTGCAGAAAGAGGAAAGAAAGGTGCAGAAAGATGCAAGAGATCTGCAGAAAAAGGGAAGAAGGGTACAGAAAGAAGCAAGAGGGATGCAGAAATTTGCAACAGAGGTGCAGAAAGAAGCAAGAGCAGTGCAGCAAGAACAAACAGAGGTGCAAAAAGAGGCTAGAGAGAGGTGAACAAAGAGGCAGGAGAGGTGCACAAAGAGGCAAAAGGGGTACAGAAAGAGGCAAGAGGGGTACAGAAAGAAGCAAGAGAAGTGCAGAAAGATGCAACAGAGGTGCTGAAAGAGCCAAGAGGGGTGCAGCAAGAGGCAAGAGAGGTGCAAAAAGAAGCAACAGAGGTGCCAAAAGAGGCAAGAGAGGTGCAGAAACAGGCAAGAAAGGTGCAGAAAGAGGGAACAGGGGTGCAGAAAGAGGTAAGAGGGATACAGAAATTTGCAAGAGAGGTGCAACAAGAAACAAGAGCAGTGCAGAAAGAATCAAGAGAAGTGCAGAAAGAATCAAGAGAGGTGGAGAAATAGGGAGGAGGGGTGTAGAAAGAGGCAAGAGGGATGCAGAAATTTGGAAAAAGAGGTGCAGAAAGAAGCAAGAGCAGTGCAGAAAGAACCAACAGAGGTGCAAAAAGAGGCAAGAGAGGTGAACAAAGAGGCAGGAGAGGTGCACAAAGAGGCAAAAGGGGTACAGAAAGAGGCAAGAGGGGTACAGAAAGAAGCAAGAGAAGTGCAGAAAGATGCAACAGAGGTGCTGAAAGAGCCAAGAGGGGTGCAGCAAGAGGCTAGAGAGGTGCAGAAAGAAGCAACAGAGGTGCCAAAAGAGGCAAGAGATGTGCAGAAACAGGCAAGAAAGGTGCAGAAAGATGGAACAGGGGTGCAGAAAGAGGTAAGAGGGATACAGAAATGTGCAAGAGAGGTGCAGAAAGAAACAAGAGCAGTGCAGAAAGAATCAAGAGAAGTGCAGAAAGAATCAAGAGAGGTGGAGAAATAGGGAGGAGGGGTGTAGAAAGAGGCAAGAGGGATGCAGAAATTTGCAAAAGAGGTGCAGAAAGAAGCAAGAGCAGTGCAGAAAGAACCAACAGAGGCAGTGGCGGCTCGCAGAGGGAGTGCAGTGGGGCTGTGGGGCGGGGCGAGGGTGGGGCAGGGTGGGGGGTAGCGGACTCCGACATACGACAGAATGGAGTAAAGTAAGTAAATAAATAAATAAAACAATTTACCTTGCGCGCTCTGCATCGCCGAGTTGGCAATGCAGTGCGCGCAAGGTAAATTGTTTTATATTTATTTACTTACTTTACTCCGTTCCGCCATATGTCAGAGTCCATTACCCCCCGCCCCTTCCCCGCCCCACAGCACTCCCTCTGCGAGCCGCCACTGAACAGTGGTGCAAAAAGAGGCAAGAGGGGTGCAGAAAGAGGCAGGAGGGGTGCAGAAAGAAGGAAGAGAAGTGCAGAAAGAGGCAAGAGTGGTGCAGAAACAGGCAGGAAAGGTACAGAAAGAGGGAACAGGGGTGCAGAAACAGGCAAGAGAGATGCAGAAAGAGGGAAGAGGGGTGCAGAAAGAGGCAAGAGGGGTGCAGAAAGAAGCAAGTGAGGTGCAGAAGAGGCAACGGAGGTGCAGAAAGACGCAAGAGAGGTGCAGAAACAAGCAAGAGAAGTGCAGAAAGAGGCAAGAGAATTGCTGAAAGAAGCAACTGAGGTGTAGAAAGAAGCAAGAGAAGTGCAGAAAAAGGCAAGTGAGGTGCAGAAAGAGGCAAGAGAGGTGCAGAAAATGGCAAGAGAACTGCAGAAAGAGGCAAGAGGATGCAAAAAATGGAAGAAGGGTGCAGAAAGAAGCAAGAGAGGTACAGAATGAAGCAAGAGAAGTGCAGAAAGAAGCAAGAGAGGTGCAGAAAGAAGGAAGACGAGTGCAGAAAGAGACAACAGGGGTGCAGAATTAGCAACAGAGGTGCAGAAAGAGGCAAAAGAGGAGCAGAAAGACGCAACAGAGATGCAGAAAGAGGTAAGAGGGGTACAGAAAGAGGAGAGAAGTGCAGAAAGAAGCAAAAGAGGTACAGAAAGAGGCAAGAGGGATGCAGAAAGAGGCAAGAGCATTGCAGAAAGAACAAAGAGATGTGTAGAAAGAGGCAAGAGAGGTGCAGAAAGAGGCAAGAGATGTGCAGAAAAAGGGAAGAAGTGTGCAGAAAGAAGCAAGAGAGGTGCACAAAAAGGCAAGTGAGGTGCAGAAATAGGCAAGAGAACTGCAGAAAGAGGCAAGAGAGTTGCAGAAACATGCAAAAGGGGTGAGGAAAGAGGGAACAGGTGTGCAGACAGAGGCAAGAGAGGTGCAGAAAGAGGGAAGAGGGGTACAGAAAGAGGCAAGAAGGATGCAGAAATTTGCAACAGAGGTGCTGAAAGAAGCAAGCGCATTGCAGAAAGAACCAACAGGGATGCAGAAAGAGGCAAGAGGGGTACAGAAAGAAGCAAGAAAAGTGCAGAAAGAAGCAAAAGAGGGGCAGAAAGAGGCAAGAAAACTGCAGAAAAAGGCACTGCAGAAAGAGGCAGGAGAGGTGCACAAAGAGGCAAAGGGGGTACAGAAAGAGGCAAGAGGGTTGCAGAAAGAAACAAGAGAGATACAGAAAGAAGCAACAGAGGTGCTGAAAGAGGCAAGAGGGTTGCAGAAAGAGGCAAGAGAAGTGCAGAAAGAAGCAACAGAGGTGCCGAAAGAGGCAAGAGAGGTGCAGAAACAGGCAAGAAAGGTGCAGAAAGAGGGAACAGGGGTGCAGAAAGAAGCAAGAGAAGTGCAGAAAGAAGCAAGAGAGGTGGAGAAATAGGTAAGAGGGGTGCAGAAAGAGGCAAGAGGGATGCAGAAATTTTCAAAAGACGTGCAGAAAGAAGCAAGAGCAGTGCAGAAAGAACCAACAGAGGTGCAAAAAGAGGCAAGAGGGGTGCAGAAAGAGGTAGGAGAGGTGCACAAGGAGGCAAGAGGGGTACAGAAAGAGGCAAGAAGGATGCAGAAACTTGCAACAGAGGTGCAGAAAAAAGCAAGAGCAGTGCAGAAAGAACCAACAGAGATGCAGAAAGAGGCAAGAGGGGTACAGAAAGAGGCAAGAAAAGTGCAGAAAGAAGCAAAAGAGGGGCAGAAAGAGGCAAGAGAACTGCAGAAAAAGGCAAGAGAGGTGAAGAAAGAGGCAGGAGTGGTGCACAAAGAGGCAAAAGGGATACAGAAAGAAGCAAGAGAGGTGCAGAAAGAGGCAAAAGAGGTGCAGAAAGAAGCAACAAAGGTGCAGAAAGAGCCAAGATTGGTGCAGCAAGAGGCAAGAGATGTGCAGAAAGAGGCAAGAGAGGTGCAGAAACATGCAAAAGGGGTGAAGAAAGAGGGAACAGGTGTGCAGACAGAGGCAAGAGATGTGCAGAAAGAGGGAAGAGGGGTATAGAAAGAGGCCAGAAGGATGCAGAAATTTGCAACAGAGGTGCAGAAAGAAGCAAGAGCAGTGCAGAAAGAACCAACAGAGATGCAGAAAGAGGAAAGAGGGGTACAGAAAGAGGCAAGAAAAGTGCAGAAAGAAGCAAAAGAGGGGCAGAAAGAGGCAAGAAAGCTGCAGAAAAAGGCAAGAGAGGAGCAGAAAGAGGCAGGAGAGGTGCACAAAGAGGCAAAAGGGGTACAGAAAGAGGCAAGAGGGGTGCAGAAAGAAGCAAGAGAAATGCAGAAAGAAGCAACAGGGGTGCAGAAAGAGGTAAGAGGGATACAGAAATTTGCAAGAGAGGTGCAGAAAGAAGCAAGAGCAGTGCAGAAAGAAGCAAGAGAAGTGCAGAAAGAAGCAAGAGAGGTGGAGAAGTAGGGAAGAGGTGTGCAGAAAGAGGCAAGAGGGATGCAGAAATTTGCAAAAGACGTGCAGAAAGAAGCAAGTGCAGTGCAGAAAGAACCAACAGAGGTGCAAAAAGAGGCAAGAGGGGTGCAGAAAGAGGTAGGAGTGGTGCACAAAGAGGCAAGAGGGGTACAGAAAAAGGTAGGAGGAGTGCAGAAAGAAGGAAGAGAAGTGCAGAAAGAAACAACAGAGGTGCTGAAAGAGGCGCGAAGGGTGCAGAAAGAGGCAAGAAAAGTGCAGAAAGAAGCAACAGAGGTACAGAAAGAGGCAAGAGAGGTGCAGAAACAAGCAGGAAAGGTGCAGAAAGAGGGAACAGGGGTGCAGAAAGAGGCAACAGAGGTGCAGAAAGAGGGAAGAGGGGTGCAGAAAGAGGCAAGAGGGGTGCAGAAAGAAGCAAGTGAGGTGCAGAAAGAGGCAACAGAGGTGCAGAAAGACGCAAGAGAGGTGCAGAAACAAGCAAGAGAAGTACAGAAAGAGGCAAGAGAATTGCTGAAAGAAGCAACAGAGGTGTAGAAAGAAGCAAGAGAAGTGCAGAAAGAGGCAAGTGAGGTGCAGAATGAGGCAAGAGAGGTGCAGAAAATGGCAAGAGAACTGCAGAAAGAGACAAGATGTATGCAAAAAAGGGACGAAGGCTGCAGAAAGAAGCAAGAGAGGTACAGAAAGAGGGAAGAAGTGTGCAGAAAGAGGCAAGAGGGGTACAGAAAGAAGCAAGTGAGGTGCAGAAAGAGGCAACAGAGGTGCAGAAAGAGGCGAGAGAGGTGCAGAAAGTGGAAGAGATGAGCAGAACGAGGCAAAAGAAGTGCATAAAAAGAATGAAAGGTACAGAAAGAAGCAACAGAAATACAGAAAGAAGCAAGAGAGGTGCAGAAAGAAGCAAGAGTGGTTTGCACACCATTAGTAAAAATGTAATACCCAAATTTAGCAATAAGTAACAGGTGACCATTCTAGGTTTGCAAAGGGCCTTCCACCACGCTGTAACACTTGTCGCTGCATTTTTGGTGACGTTTGAGCCATTTGAGCTAGAAACAAGGTTTTTTATTCCAAAACTGCAGATTATGCCGCAGATGATGGATTATGTGGCAAATGCGGAAAATGGATAATTGTGCAAAAGTTGGTGCAGCCAAGCAGTCGCATAATTCCAGTGGCCCTACTCATACCTCTGACTAGGTCCAGAAGTGCTCCTCAGTGGTTCCTTCTTTTTTTTGTCTCATTGAGTTAATAGTTCAGATTCTATGGAAATGAGAAAGACTAAACCTGAGGTTACTACTCCACAACACAGACTATCATACCACACAATTACCTTCCATAACACATAATCCCACTCTACATAATTCCTATACACTAAATACCACATACTTTCTATCCACATAATTTCACTGCACAACATACCACATAATTCCCCTACACACAACCTACATCCACTCCACTCCAAGAAACATTAATAAAACACTTTTACATTTACAATGCCAATGGCTCTAACTCTCGCAAATGCGGAACCTATTACACTGCAAATGCTTCTTTTACTAGTAGTCGCGTTTGCAGAGAGGTGGAGAAAGGGGGCTGGGCCTCCGACCACCGCTCAGGAATTCCACTGCGTAGGACTTACAGGAGGTACCAGGAGGGCTTCTTGGCCCCCAAAGTCCCTCAGGAGAAAAGTGGACTTCATCCCCCAACCAGTAGTGTGCCAGGAGGCGAGTTTGCAGAGTGGTGGAGAAAGGGGGGCATGGCCTCCGAAGACCTCTTAGCAAACCCACTGTGTGGGACTTACTGGAGGTAACAGGAGGGATAGTTGGCCCCCAAGGATAACCTTGGAGGCCAACTACCCCTTCTATTACCTCTAGTAAGTCCCACACAGCAGTATTAGTAAGTTCTCATAGCAGGCCACGCCCCCTTTGCCCACCAGTCTGCAAACGCGCTCCTTGGCACGCTCTTCGATGGGGATTAAAGTCCCCTTCACTGCTGGGGGTGGTTAGGGTCCAATTAGCCTACCTGTTACCTCCAGTAAGCCCCACACAGTGGGATTGCTGAGAGGTGGACACACACCACGCCCCCTTTGTCCACCACTCTGCAAACGTGCCTCCTGGCATGCTCTTGGTTGGGGGATGAAGTCCCCTTGCCTCCTGAGAGTCCCTGGGGGCCAACTATCCCTCCTGTTGCCTCCAGTAAGCCCCACGCAGCTGGATTGCTGAGAGTGGTCTGAGGCCACGCCCCCTTTTTACACCACTCTGCAAATGCACCGCCTGGCGCACTGCTGCTCAAGCGATGAAGTCCACTTCAGTCCTGAGGTCCTCAGGACACAAGAGGACCTCATCACCCCACCAGCAGTGCAACAGGCGTGTTCGCAGAGTGGTGTAAAAAGGGGCATGGCCTCGGACCACCTCTCAGCAAAGCCACTGTGTGGGGCTTACTGGAGGTACCTGGTGGGCTAGTTGGCCGCTAAGGACCCTTAGCATTCAAGGGGACTTAATCTCCCAACCCAGAATGCGCCAGGAGGCACATTTGCAGAGTGGTGCAGGGAGGGGGCTGGGCCTCTGGCGAGATGCCGCTTTTATTTTATTTTTGTATTTTTAAAAGGGGGGCTGTGTGGCCCCACTTCTTTTAGTATTTTTTGGCCCCTGGGGACCCCATCCCCCAGCGCCTGACCCTTTTTTACTTGAAAAAAATGGGAAGGGGCCGCGCGGCCCCCCTCCCGAGGCCAATTTCGGCCCCGGGGACCCCATCCCCCGGGGCATTGCCTCATTTTTTTTTATATATATTTTTTAATTATGGGAGGGGGCCGTGTGGCCGCCCTTCCCTGGACACTTCTGGCCCCGGGGACCCCATCCCCCGGGGCCTGGCCAGCCTTGCTTTTTTATGGGAGGGGGGCCGCGTGCCCCCCTCCTGAGGCCAATTATTGGCCCCGGGGACCCCATCCCCCGGGGCATTGCCTCTATTTATTTATTTTTTTAATTAATGTTACAGGAGGGGGGCCGCGTGGCCCCCCTCTCTTTGCCACTTCCGGCCCCAGGGACCCCATCCCCCTGGGCCTGGCCTTTGAGTTGGGGACCGCGGGAGAGCCCTAATGCCCCCACGGTCCCAGCCGGCTCCCTGCCTCCTGCGGGAGCCGGCATTGCTTTTGGGCAAGGGGAGCTGCTGACATGCAGCTCCCCTTGTCCAAAAGCAATTCTGCCTTGCTTCTTGGAAGCGAGAGCAGGTTACCTGCTCTCGCTACCAAGAAGCAAAGCAGTGTTTGCTATGCCAGGGCGGGAGCCGTGCTCCCGCCCTGCCTTAGCAAACAGCAATGTCCCGGGGTGGGCACCCCGGGACATTGCAGGAGCCGGCCCTGGGGGGTGGCGGTCCCTAGGGCCATTGAGAGTTCCAGGAGGGGGGCCGCATGGCCCACCTCCCAACTGTTTAAAGCCCCAGGGAGGTGGTGGTCCCTGGGGCCGGGGGGCCGCAACGTCCCAGGTATTTAAATAATTAGTGCCCTGGGGAGGTGGTGGTCCCCGGGGCAGTGTGGGGAGGGGCAGGAGCCCCCCCCCCACACTTCCATTATTTTTTGGGAGCCCCAGGGAGGTGGCGGTCCCCGGGGCCTGGGGGGGCTCACAAAGCCCCCCATCCCTATTAAATTAAAGCCCCAGGGAGGTGGCGGTCCCCGGGGCAGCATGAGGGGGAAGGAGCCCCCCCAGGCATTTGTTTTATAAATAAGCCCCGGGGAGGTGGCGGTCCCCAGGGCTGTGGGGGGACCGCGGGCCCCGCTACATAATTAGGTATTGCCCCCAGGACCTGGCACACCCGGGGGCATATAGAAAACGAAGTGCTTCATTTTTGTTTTTTTCCAGCCGGATTCAGGCACCCAGCGCGAATTCTGCTGATTGTTTTTTTTTTTAATGCTTTTTTTGGCTCTGGGAGTCCTTGTGGGACCCCCTGAGCAGGCCTAGAGGGTCAGGGTGTTTCTACTCTGCCCCCTTTTCTTGTTTTTTATCTTTTTTTACTGTTTTCTTGTGACTCGGTTATCGAGTCACAAGATGGCTGCCAACACTTCTTGGTTTGGAGTGTTAGCAGCCAATCAGAATGAAGCTCGTGCTCAGGAGGAGTCGCGAATCCTCCTCGGTCTCAGATATCGATATTTTAATTTTTTTAAATTTCTCAGCAACTACTGAACGGATTTACATTAAAAAAAAAGGTCGCTTTCTGAACCAAGAGATACCTTTTTGCCCAATTTGGTGAAATTCCGTTCAGCAGTTCGGGCTGTAGCCGTGTCTAAAGTTCCTATGGAAATTAACATGGGCAAAACATATTTTGGGACCCCCTTTTTTCTCGGCCCCCGCTTGACGAATCACCCTGAAACTTTAAAGGCAGGAGCTGACCTCAGTGAACCATTAGTTTTGAAAATTTCACGAAGATTCGTCAAATGGCGCCAAAGATATTGGCAAAAGAAAAAACGCTTTTTGAATAGAAACAAGGTCCTAACTATAACTACCTACTGGCAACCGCCAGTAGGTAATATATATATATATATATATATACATGTTTGTTGTGCTGTGATGAAAAGATCAGCAAACTGCCCCCGTGAGTGCCGTTTTTTCTTTTTTTTCTTTTCTTTCAAGAGAATCACGAAAGAATTTGAGCCTTTATATATATATATATATATATATATATATATATATATATATATATATATATATATACAAACAAAGACTCTCCTTCCAGAGATGCAGGCCCGTAGAGGGGTGGCGCGGTGCCGGCGGAGAAACCGGTAATTTCAATATAAATCCAAAGCGGGGTTACCTATCGCGCTCTCAGGTTAACGCATAAACCAAGCAAGACTCCAAAGATAGAAAAGGGGGTTTATTATCGTCATAAACCCTCCGTGACGCGTTTCGACTCCGCAGAGTCTTGATCACACAATGGGGCAACCACACAGTCATTGCTTACATACACTTCCTGTGAAATGTAAACATAAACATAAAAAACGGACTTATCATCGTTACATACAGTTTCATGGTCGCCATTAGTAAGTAGTAAAAATACAGTTAGACGAAGTTCAAAAAACAATGTGCAAAGTAGACTATGACAATAAATAACCTAATATACATCAACCATATGATAGGAGCATAGCGAACCCACTGGCTGGTGTTTGAGAGTAGTTTTCCCCGGGAATAGTGGCGGGGCATGCTGGTATTTGCAGTCCTCTACGAATACGGGCTGTGTTGAACGTAAAAGTTCAGAAACGTGCGTATGGAGATAGCATGTCACACGCTAGTATATTCATTGATGCAACAAGTTTCCTAGTCTGGAAGCTGCGCTGCTAAACTTGTGACGCGTTAAATACGCTTTTTTATACATATTGGTACCAAATAATGTATCCTGGCGTGCTGTTAGATTCAAAGGCCCTTTTTCCCTTTAAAACAGCTCTATGTGTTTCTATTGTTCCCTAGTTAGTGGGAATTTCAAAAGTTGATGAAGTGTGCCTGTCAAAGCCTACTCGAAGTGGATGGTTCCCTTCTGTTAATATAACAAGGAATTATAAATATACCAATATAACAAACTGCCGCTGATTTGGTGCCCCATCTACCACCTATTGTGTGCACAAAACATATTTATACAATGCAACTGACATAATCATGTAAAAAATATAACATAATCGTGTAAAAATCTCTTATCTGTGGACAAGGTCGTAGCAGAATGATGTCACGAAGAAAAGGTTAGGGATCCCAAGCAAGAGACATGGTCCCTTCCTTTCCTCCTGCAAAAGAATAAAAGGAAAAGACAAGAGTCATGCACAGTCATTGTAAATAAGACATGTTGCAACCAACTAGCAATGAAACTAACAATAAAACATTCTAATCATGCAAAAGTAAAAGCTAGAAGGCTTGGTCTCTGTTATTTGACTGTCTACCTGTCACGGGCAAAAATGTAATCTAATGTTCTTGAAGATGTATAGCCAATTCCTCATCCTGATTATGCCCTTTAGGGTAGCGTGTGGCCATCCCTATGATGTGCCTTGATTCGCGTTGTCTAAGTTTGAGAGTGCGGTTACCTCCTCTCTTGTTGCCCAATACCTGTTCTATTGCATAGTATGAAAGTTTGGAACTGTCTGAAAAATGATGTGACTCAAAATGTCGTGCAATAGGATACTGTTTGTCTCTGTTAGTGATTGCCCTCATGTGTTCTAGAATTCTTTTTTGGCCATGTTTGTTGTGCTGCCTACATATCTCAAACTACAGGGGCATTCCAGTACATAGATCACGAAGGTGGTACTGCATGTCAAGAATTGTTTAATTCTCACCATGCTGTTGGTGCTAGTGTTCCAGAACTCCTTTCTAAACCGGCTGTTGCTGCACGCTTTACAATGGCCGCATGGAAAAAGCCCTGCAGATCAATACCCCTTGTTACAGGGGTGTCTCTTAGGTCACTATGTACAAGAAGATCCCTAAGGTTCCGACTCCTCCTGTAAGTGATCATAGGTCTGATGGGTATAGTGCTGCCTATAACCGGGTCACCTTTGAGGATATCCCATTTCTGTGCAATGGTCTTGCGTATGTACTTTGCATTCCCGTTGTATGTGAGAATTATACGTGTATCTATGTTTTCAGAGTTGTCATCTGTAGTCTTGATGGTGTTGCTGAGTATGGTTTCCCTTTCTACTCTCTCTGTTCGTTCCACCGCCCTCTTTAGGACCCAAGGTGGGTAGCCTCTTTCCTGAAATCTTTGAATCATAACAGTTTGTTCTTTCTGGTATCTTTCCTCAGAGTTACAGTTCCTTTTGGCTCTGAGCAATTCCCCATAAGGGATGCTCCATTTGAGATTATCTGGATGGCTACTCATGGCGTGTAACAGGGTGTTCCCTGCCGTACATTTCCTGTAGAGAGTGGTTTGTATCTCGTTAGATATAATCTGCACTTTGATATCTAGATATTCTACCTCCTTCCTGCTAATGGTGCTGGTGAGTTTGATATTCCTAGTGTTGTGATTCAGTTTGTCTACAAACCGTCAGTGCTTCATGTTCACTCCCTTGCCATACCACAAACAGGTCATCTATGTACCTGAGCCATAAGATGACTTTGTTGAACTCAACGTCAAGATTGTTGTCACATCTGATGTCCTCCTCCCATGCTCCCATAAACAGATTCGCGAAACTGGGCGCGAAGCAAGTTCCCATCGCAGTTCCGTGAGTCTGTTTATAGATCTCCTCGTTGAACATGAAAAAATTGCTTGATAAACAAAATCTCATCATGTCCAATATCATTTGGGTATGTCACCAATACCTGATGTGTCTGCGTTTCAGAAATCTGACACATGCTTCTATTCCCTGCTCATGGTCAATCACTGTGTACAAAGAGTTGACATCCATAGTTATCAACAAATAATCAGCTTGCCATGAAAGATTTTTGATTTTACTGAGGAAGTCCTTAGTGTCCCTTAGATATGAGGGCAAGGTACTTACAAATTCTCTTAAAAAATGGTCAATGTAGCGTGATATATTCTCAGCAACGCTACCTCGTGACGACACTATGGGGCCGATTCCGATCTCGGCCGGTAGGGCTCCGAATAGGATTCGGCTTTACCGGATCCGATTCGGAGCCCTTTCCCGACCGAATCGTACGCGGGTCCGGCCGAGCGAGTACGATGCGGATTCGCCCGACCGACTCGTCCGGGCGACCCGACCGCTCCGACCGACTTCGTACCCGGATCGTACCGCTCCGACCGACTTGCTCGGACCCGATTCGCACCGCGCAATGGAGACGTTTACCGGCCGGGTAAGTACGATGCGCACCTCGACCGCTCCGACCGACTCGCGCCGTCCGACTCGAACTCGCTGTCGGAGCCGTACTTTGGGGTCCGTGTCGGACCCCTGTACGCGTGCACCGCGCGAGGCGCACACAGGGGGGACCCATGGGTCCCCTACCTGTGCGTGTACGCCGCGGCGCTCGCGGCGTACTCGCTGTAGGGCGCCCTTGTCCGCCTCGCACCCATTGAGGCAATGGGAGCCCGCGTACGCGTTGTACGACCGGCTCCCATTGAGTTCAATGGGAGTCCGACCGACTCGTGTCCGGTGGCATACGAATGCATCGGACTCGTTCGGTCGGACTGCACGGGTCCGATTCGGTCGGAAATCTCTCCGGGTCCGGCTCGGTCGGAGGGATTTCCGGCCCGAATCGGAATCGACCCCTATGGGTCTACCTGGTGGATTCTCCCTATCTTTATGGATTTTAGGCAGAAGATACATGACTGGAAGGACCGGGTAGTCCTTTTTGAGAAAGCAGAATTCTTCCCATACAAGGAGTCCCTTGTCCCTCCAATCTCCCAATTTGTCCCAAATGTAGGAAATGCTATTATTGTACTCTATCCTGCTCAGGGGGTCCCACAAGGACCCCAAAGGCCAAAAAAAGCATTTTTTTAAAAATATTTCGGCGGAATTCGCGTTGGGGCCGCGAATCCCGCCGAAATTTTTTAAAAAATGAAGCGCTTCATTTAAATGAGTCCCCCGGGTGGGCCAGGTCCCGGGGGCATTGCCCAAAAAATAATAACGGGGGCCCACGGGGCCCCCCGCAGCCCTGGGGACCGCCACCTCCCCGGGGATTATTACAATGTATGCGGGGGCACTACGGCCCCCCGCAGCCCCGGGGACTGCCACCTCCCCAGGGCTGTAAAAAAAAAAAGCGTGGGGGGGTCCCAATCCCTCCATGCTGCCCCGAGGACCACCACCTCCCGGGGCTCTATTTTTATTTTTAAAATATGTGTGGGGGGCTCGAGCCCCCACATGCCCCGGGACCACCACCTCCCAGGGCACTCTATATTTAAATTTGAGGGTCCGTTACAGACCCCCAGGCCCCGGGACCACCACCTCCCGGGGCTTTTAAAATAAAGGGAGGGGGCCGTGCGGCCCCACTCCAGGAAGCCCTCGATGGCCCTGGGGACCGCCACCCCCAGGGCCACCTCTCTGCAGTGTCCCGGGGTGCCCACCCCGGGACACTGCTGTTTGCAATGACAGGGCGGGAGCCGTGCGGCTCCCGCCCTGTCATTGCAAACTCTGCTTTGCTTCATTGAAGCGAGAGCAGGGAAACCTGCTCTCGCTTTAATGAAGCAAAGCAGAATTGCTTTTCCACAAGGGGAGCTGCATGTCACACCGTTATAGTTAGTTCAACTAACTATAACTCGCGCCCCTGCAATGCACTGCTGATGACGTCACATATTACATCATTCATGACATGGTCAGTGACATCACTGATGACATCACTGATGACATCTCAAATGACATCACTGATGACATCACTGATGACATCATCCACGTGATAACCTGATGCACCTCCTCACACCCTAATATAACCTTTGATACACCCACTCTAAAATACAGACTACCATTTGCGAAACCATAGACACACCAATACCAGTTACTACATACACACTCACTGATTCCTAGGTCTACACACACATCCACTCATTCACCCATACAGTCACTCATACATGCAGTCTACCATCAATATACCATAGGTTTTAGGGACAGTTATAGTTAGTTGGACATTGCACTCGTACAAAACCCGTGAAATTCCCCCGTTATAGTTAGTTCAGCTAACTATAACTCGCGCCCCGCAATGCACTGCTGATGACGTCACATATTACATCACTCATGACATGGTCAGTGACATCACTGATGACATCACTGATGACATCTCAAATGACATCACTGATGACATCATCCAGTGACTGTGTGTTTCTGTAAAGTTTAAATATTTTTTATATATATAGGGAAAGGCGTATTGAAGAATGAGTGGGTGTATAAGTGTCTGTATGGATGATTTAGTAGGTGCGTGACTAATTCTATAAGTGAGTGATTAAACTTATCTTACTGAATGCATGGGTTAGTGACTAAACTGGGTGAATGTCTGTATCTGTCTGTTGCTGTGTAAGTGGCTGCATGGGTTTGTGAATAGCTACATGAGTGTCTATAAGAGTTATTGATTTGTTGTCTGAGTATCTGTATGGGTGCCTGAGTGTTTGTGTGGATGGGGTGTGTGCGACTGTGCATAGATGTGTGAGTGGGTGATTCACTGGGTGGATGGTTTCAAGAGTGCATCTGTGATAGACTGTATGGGTGGGTAAGTGTGTGTAAGAGTGTGTTAGTGAGTGAATGTATGTCCCAGTGGTACATGTGTGAGTAACTACATATGTGAAAGGCAGTATATATGTGTGTTGGAGTATATAAATAGCTATAAGCGAGAGTGAGTGATTGTGATAGTGGCTGTATGGATGAGTGTGTGCTTGTATCAGTGATTGTATAAGAGCGTAACAATGTGCTAGTATTTGTATGATTAAGTGAGCTGGTGTGTGTATAACTGTATAGGTGAGTAAATGGCAGTGTGTTTAATTATTTGCATGACTGACTAGGTGTGTGAGTACCTCTATGGATGAGTGGCGGTGTTTGAGTGTCTATATAGGAGTAAGAGTGCATATGATAGTCCTGTACTGAGTGACCATAAGTATGAGTGACTGTACGGGTGAGTGAGTGGATGTGTGTGTGTAGACCTAAGAATCAGTGAGTGGGTATGTAGTTATTGGTGTTGGAGTGTCTATGGTTTTGCGAATGGCAGTCTGTAATTTAGATTGGGTGTATCAAAGGTTATATTAGGGTGTGAGGAGCTGCATCAGATTATCACGTGGATGATGTCATCAGTGATGTCATTTGAGATGTCATCAGTGATGTCATCAGTGATGTCACTGACCATGTCATGAGTGATGTAATATGTGACGTCATCAGCAGTGCATTGCGGGGGCGCGAGTTATAGTTAGCTGGACTAACTATAACGGGGGAATTTCACGGGTTTTGTACGAGTGCAATGTCCAACTAACTATAACTGTCCCTAAAACCTATGGTTTTTTCAGTGAATTTCAAAGGTTTTTTAAATGCTAATTTGTAACTATAACGTCCCTAAAACCTATGGTTTTTTCAGTGAATTTCAAAGGTTTTTTAAATGCTAATTTGTAACTATAACATGTCTGAAACCTACGGTTTTTTCAGTGAATTTCAAAGGTTTTGTAAAGGACAATTTTTAAATGTATTAATTGTTATATAAATTTTTTTCATACTGATTTCGAAATTTTTTAGAAAACATTTTTTTACATATTTTATTTTTAAATTACATTGTAATTATATTATACATTACAAAAATACTTTCTCAGAATGAATTACTTTAGTTTAAATACTTTGCACATAGGCAATAGACTTTTAAGTACAGTAGTTACAGTTGTTGCAATGGGCAACACATTTTCAAACACAATGCAACATTCAGCTCAATGTGAATTTCTAGTTAAATGCAATTAGTTACTTTATGGATTACTTTTCTAACCACAGGACTGGATCCTAGATTCAGTCCTGGGACATCTCCTGTAAACAGTTGAGTAAAAGCGTTTTGGTTACAGTTGTGATTTTTAAGGAATATTATTGTACTTTAAAAGTTGACACTTAGAAACTTTTTCTCATAGAATGACCAATGTTATCCTATGGAAGGAAATTCACTTAGGAGGTAAAAACTGTTATCGTTACTTTTTGTTACTCAGTGTTGGATCCTGGATCCAGCACTGGTGCATCTCCTGTAAACAGTTGAAAGAATGCGTTTAAGTCATACAGGCGATTTTTAAGGAATATTTGTAGTTTGTGAAAATCGACACTTTGAAACTTTTCTGCTGAAAACCAGACAAAGGATTCCTATGGAAGAAAATATAAGTTACTGGTAAGTACGGTTAAAATTACTTTTCAGGGTCAGTGCTGGGCTAAAAGATGCAGCACTGGGTTCTCTCCTGATAACAGGTGAGTAAATTGGAATTCGTACTTTGGTTGATTTTAGAGGAATATTATAAAGTTCCAAAACTCCACACTTAGAAGAATTTCCAAGTGAAACCAGTCAATGTTAGCCTATGAAGGAAATTCAAGTTACCGGTAAGTACGGTTAAAATTAATTTTGAGGATCAGTACTGGGCTGAAAGATGCAGCACTGAGGTCTCTCCTGATAACAGGTGAGTAAATCAGAATTCGGATTTCGGCTGATTTTAGAGGAATATTTTAAAGTTCCAAAAATCAACACTTAGAATTTTTTTCAGCAAAAAGCAGGCAATGATATCCTATGGAAGGAAATTCAAGTTACCGGTAAGTACGGTTAAAATTACTTTTGAGGATCAGTACTGGGCTGAAACATGCAGCACTGAGGTCTCTCCTGATAACAGGTGAGTAAATCGGAATTCGTATTTCGGCTGATTTTAGAGGAATATTTTAAAGTTCCAAAACTCCACACTTAGAAGAATTTCCAAGTGAAACCAGTCAATGTTAGCCTATGGAAGGAAATTCAAGTTACTGGTAAGTACGGTTAAAATTACTTTTCAGGACCAGTACTGGGCTGAAAGATGCAGCACTGATGTCTCTCCTGATAACAGGTGAGTAAATCAGAATTCGGATTTCGGCTGATTTTAGAGGAATATTTGTATGTTTCAAAAATCAAAACTTAGAAGAATTTCCAAGTGAAACCAGTCAATGTTAGCCTATGAAGGAAATTCAAGTTACCGGTAAGTACGGTTAAAATTACTTTTCAGGATCAGTACTGGGCTGAAAGATGCAGCACTGAGGTCTCTCCTGATAACAGGTGAGTAAATCGGAATTCGTTTTTCGGCTAATTTTAGAGGAATATTTTAAAGTTCCAAAACTCCACACTTAGAAGAATTTCCAAGTGAAACCAGTCAATGTTAGCCTATGAAGGAAATTCAAGTTACCGGTAAGTACGGTTAAAATTACTTTTCAGGATCAGTACTGGGCTGAAAGATGCAGCACTGAGGTCTCTCCTGATAACAGGTGAGTAAATCGGAATTCGTATTTCGGCTGATTTTAGAGGAATATTTTAAAGTTCCAAAACTCCACACTTAGAAGAATTTCCAAGTGAAACCAGTCAATGTTAGCCTATGAAGGAAATTCAAATTACCGGTAAGTACGGTTAAAATTACTTTTCAGGACCAGTACTGGGCTGAAAGATGCATCACTGAGGTCTCTCCTGATAACAGGTGAGTAAATCGGAATTCGTATTTCGGCTGATTTTACAGGAATATTTTAAAGTTCCAAAACTCCACACTTAGAAGAATTTCCAATTGAAACCAGTCAATGTTAGCCTATGGAAGGAAATTCAAGTTACTGGTAAGTACGGTTAAAATTACTTTTCAGGACCAGTACTGGGCTGAAAGATACAGCACTGAGGTCTCTCCTTATAACAGGTGAGTAAATCGGAATTCGTATTTCGGTTGATTTTAGAAGAATATTTGCACAATGGTGAAGGGAGGGGGCGGGGCCTGAGGTGACATCTGTGCAAACGCGCCCCGTGGCGCGTTTTAAGTTGGGGGATTAAGTCCCCTTGAATCCTGAGGGTCCCTAGGGGCCAACTAGCCCACCAGGAACCTCCAATATGCGCCAGGGGCTGCGTTGCAGAGACGTGTAGAGAGGCCACACCCCTTTTACACCTCTCTGCAACGCAGCTCTGTGGCGCTTTCTGGATGTACCTGTTGGGCTAGTTGGCCCCAGAGACCCTCAGGACTGAAGGGATTTAATTCCCCATCTTAAAACGCGCCACGGGGCCTGTTTGCACACATGTCACCTGAAGCCCCGCCCCTCCCTTCACCACTGTGCAAACGCGCCCCGTGGCGCGTTTTAAGTTGGGGGATTAAGTCCCCTTGAATCCTGAGGGTCCCCGGAGTCCAACTAGCCCACCATATACCTCCAAAAGCGCCACAGAGCTGCGTTGCAGAGAGGTGTAAAAGGGGTGTGGCCTCTCTACACGTCTCTGCAAGGCAGCCCCTGGTGCATACTGGAGGTTCCTGGTGGGCTAGTTGGCCCCAGGGACCCCCAGTATTCAAGGGGAATTTGTTCCCCCTCTGCAAACGCGCCAGGGGCGCGTTTGCAGAGTGGTGAAGGAAGGGGCGGGGCCTGCGGGCCCGATCGTTTTTTGTTATTTTTTTGTCCCTGAAGGGGGGCTGTGTGGCCCCCTTCCTTTTTCTCTTTTTGGGCCCTGGGGACCCCATCCCCCAGGGCCTTACCCCTTTTTAATTTTTCAAAAAAAAAAAAACGGGAAGGGGGCCGCGTGGCCCCCTTCCCTGGGCCTGTATTGGCCCCGGGGACCCCATCCCCGGGGCATGGCCTCTATATTTATTATTTTGAGGGGGCAGCGTGGCCCCCTCCTCTGGCCATTTTAAGGCCCCGGGGACCCCATCCCCGGGGCCGGCCTTTCCATTTAAAAAAAAAAAAAACGCTTTTTTGGGGAGGGGGCCGCGTGGCCCCCTCCCGAGCCACTACTTGCCCCGGGGACCCCATCCCCCGGGGCTGGCCCTCTCCGTTGGGGACTGTGGGGGTCCCCAATCCCCCACAGTCCCGCCGGCTCCCCACGTCCCTTGGGAGCCGGCATTGCTGTTCCACATGGGGAGCAGCTGACATGCTGCTCCCCATGTGGAAAAGCAATCGCTTTGGATATTGGAAGAGAGAGCAGGTTTCCCTGCTCTCTCTTCCAATATCCAAAGCAGTTTGCTATGGCAGGACGGGAGCCGCGAGGCTCCGTCCTGCCATAGCAAACAACAGTGTCCCGGGGTAGGCACCCCGGGACACTGCAGGAGCCGGCCCTGGGGGTGGTGGTCCCCAGGGCCATCAAGGGCTCCAGGAGGGGGCCGCGCGGCCCCCTCCCATTCAGTACACAGCCCCGGGAGGTGGTGGTCCCCGGGGCTCTGGGGTCCGTAACGGACCCCCAAATTAAAATGTTTAGTGCCCCGGGAGGTGGCGGTCCCGGGCGTGTGGGGGGCTGGAGCCCCCACACTGGTTTTATTTTTAATTAAAAAAAGCCCGGGAGGTGGTGGTCCCCGGGGCTGCGGGAGGGCTCAGAGCCCTCCCGTACCATTTTTCAAAAAGCCCCGGGGGTGGCGGTCCCCGGGGCTTGGGGGCCCTTTGAGGCCCCCACACGTTAAATTATCCCCCCCACCATGCCCCCGGGACTTGGGCCACCCGGGGCCAATAGCTATCGAGCGCGGGAGACCGCGCTTCGATTTTTCGGCAGGATTCGCGCACCCTGAGCGCATCCTGCTGATTTTTTCTGATTTTTTTTTTTTTTTTTTTGTCCAGGGGGTCCTTGTGGGACCCCCTGAGCAAACCTATGGGGTCAGGGTGTTTCTACCCTGCCCCCTTTGTGCGCTTTGCGCACTTGTTTCTGTCCCTCGGTTCTACCGAGGGACAAAATGGCTGCCAACATTTCCTGAATCGGAATGTTGACAGCCAGCTGACAACCAATTAACATGCAGCTCGTGATCGGGACGGTGCGCGCAGGGTGCGCTGAGGGTACGCGGACCCTACTCGGCCATAGATATCACTAACTTTTTACTTTTCATTTTCTCAGCAACTACTGAACGGATTTACACCATTTAACAAAAGGGTTCTTTCTGAACCAAGAACTACCTCTTTGCCAAATTTGGTGTAATTCCGTTCAACAGTTCAGGCTGTAGCCGTGTCTAAAGTTTCCTATGGAAAAGTGCATGGGGAAAACGCGTTTTGGGACCCCCTTTTTCTCGGCCCCCGCTTGACGAATCCCCGAGACTTTCAGGGTAGGAGCGGACCGGAGCGGGCCACAAAGTTTGAAAATTTCGCGAAGATACGTCAACCGGCAAGAGAGTTATTTCAAATAGAATGTCGCAGATTTCCTATGGATAATAGGTTGTAACTATAACTATCTACTGGCGACCGCCAGTAGATAATATATATGTATATATATATATGTAATCAAGGCCGCAGGCTTGCGGTCGAAACGCGTCATCCTGACATGAATATGCAATAAATTTTTCCTGCTGCATCTACAACGGAGTCTGTGCCCGTGTTTTACCCGGCGTGGTTCAACTGTGGGATTTTGTTTGTATATTACGGCAGAGCACGGCTGTCTCTGCATCACAGACCCCCTCTTCGCCTTTTTGGGCTTTGGTGATTTACTACAGTCGGAGCGCTTTGGTCACTCCGGGAGGAGTATGGAATAATCACTGCCCCCTGCCAGCCCGCTAATCTACATCATATTGCCACCACGGTCGAGCTGCTCATCGAGTCGGAAGATTCGCCCATCTTCTCCATACCAGGTGGTGAGTACTCCAGCACCAGGGTACTGGCAGGTCAGAAGAGGTTTTAGACTGACTGTTCCGATAATCTGCACTAGACTTTCAATATATCGGCAGTCTTACGAACTTTGCATTTATTTATCATGTCAAACGAAGCACTGCGTGAAAGGGAAGCAGCGACTGAAGCGTTGTTTGAAAACTTACCTAGTATCCTTAACCAACCAAAAGCCTCTAGCTCCGCCGGGGCTTCCAATAATGACAATCTCAGAGCTAAACTTAAAAAACTGGAGCAACTAATGCGCACCGAGCTGACTAAGTGGTGGGAAGGAAAGTCGCTACAGAAATACCGCGATGTCGGCCACGTTCCACACGAACTAAGGATTATGCTGGCTCCAAGCTTTGACAACCTCAACCCACAAATGCTCAAGGAGTGGGCGGAAAGCAACCTTGATGCCTCAATGCGCCTAATCGTAATCCTGATCAAGTACGCGGAGATCGACCGCGCCGACATACAAAAGGAGATAGATTGTATCAACAGTGAATTAGACAGCATGGAAAACAAATACCAAATCACGAAGGGCCGTGAAGACATCATGATTAGACTTAAAAAACATGAAGAAACCAAAAAAACGCGAAAGGCCTTCAAATTTGCACAAGACAAAGCAGACTACGAATGTGGTCAGATCTTCACATTTGCCAGAAGGTATGACTCGGTCAAAAAACAGAAGATGAGCATATCCGTGAAACCTGGCATTGGAACAACAGCAGCATCTAGAGCTCAAGATGGAGCTGATTCAGCCTCAACATCTGACATGAGCTCAGCACTCGAGAGCAGCACCGACTCGGAGGACGGTATGGGTTTACGCAACAGAGGTGACCCACAACTCAACAACTTCAGCCTAGCAGAGGAGCTTGATTTTTTAATTCTGGACAGGCGACAGACCTTGCGTCCTCGGTTGCCGAAGCAAACAGGCATAAGCGCAACTGTAGGAGACGTGAGTGCAGGAAGCGGTACAAATTCAAGAGGAAACAACAAAAAAAGAGGCAATTGGAGACGCAAATGAAAGCAGACTACAAAACTGTCATTAACCTAACAGATATCAATCTCACGGCAGCTGAAACCCAACTCCTCTCCATAGGCCTTACTTACTGCCCAGAAAGCAGCTTTAATTACAGTACTACCAGGGTTGACATTTTCAGGTTCATTCGCAAATTAAAACTCATCAAGTTCTTCAAGCACAAACATGCTGACAACCCCGTGTTAGCATCCGTCAACACCGTGGGGTCGGGGAGCAGCAATCTGTTGGTGTCAGACATTCCTACCATACGCACGCTGGCTGAATTGGAATCCACTAATGACAGCATCTCCACACAACAGTTGCCACACAATGAGGGCATTGACATCCTGGCTAACTTGGAGAGCCCTTTTAAACCACCCTCTACCTTTACTCCTAATATGCCCAGAGACGCCATAGACACATACAATGATGTTATCATTGAAGAACTCAAAAGTCTGCACCATCGCAAAACACGCTCCAAACGCAGACTCAATTTCCGCCACAAGCAATACTTGGATTTGATGAAGAAACTCCAAAGCAACAACGAGATTATCATTAACAAATCCGACAAGGGCGGAAATATTGTTCTTTGGCCTAGAAATCTATATATTGATGAAGCCCACAGGCACCTTGATGACATCAGCTGTTACAGGATTTCCAACCATAAAGAAGTCACTGCCAGTGGAAAAGAATTGAAAAAAAGTCTGAATTTCTACAGGACTCAAGGCATCCTTAGCAAGGATGAATACAACTTCTTGAACAATGAATTCCCCGTTCTCCCCGTGCTCTACTTTCTACCTAAAGTACACAAGAGTACCTCGCCAGTCCCAGGACGCCCTATAATCTCGGCCCGCAAGAGTATGTGCGAGAACATCTCAAAATATGTGGATTATTTTCTACAGGGACTTGTCACCAACCTGCCTACTTACCTCAGAGACACTAATGACTTCCTGCTCAAAATCAAGGACATCCCTTGGTCTGAGGATTATATTCTGATGTCCCTTGACATCACTTCCTTGTACACCAGCATCCGCCACCAGGATTGCCTGGCTGCCTGTCAACATTTTCTTACCAAAAGACCTATTACGTGTTATAGACACAATGAATTGATCATGTTCCTTATTGAATGGTGTTTACAGCATAACTTCTTCATGTTTGAAAACAAAGTGTACCAGCAGCTCAGGGGCGTTGCCATGGGAGCCTGCTTTTCCCCAAGCTACGCATGTTTACATGTGGGCTGGTGAGAGGAGCAGGTTCTCATGGCAAGACACTCTGATTCATGGAACAATAACATCAAGTGTTGGCTTCGCTATATTGATGATGTCTTTGTGATCTGGAGGGGTAATTTGGAGAGTGCTAAGGCGTTTCTATCTGAGATCAACACTAACGAGTTAAATCTAGAGTTCAATGCTAAGATTAGCTCAGTATCTGTTGAATTTCTTGACGTAAGGGTTTATGTTTCCCAAGGCACATTTAACTCCACACTGTATAGAAAGGCCACGGCAGGTAATTCCACTCTCCACGCCTCCAGTTTCCACCACAGACATTTAATTGCCAGCATCCCCTATGGCGGAATGTTGCGCTTTCGCAGGATTTGCAGTTCCACTAGCGACTTGATTTCTTGCCAGAGAGATGCACACATCAGATTCATTGCACGGGGGTATGCTGAAAAGGACATCATCGCTGCCACCACCAAAGCCAACTCTACACCTAGGGAAGTACTACTGAAGGGTAGGCCCACTATGAGTCCCAGCATCACTGATACACAGACGGAGCTCAGTAGTCCTGGCCCTGTCAATACCCGCCTGATCATCACTCACAACACCGATGAGCGTGCCATTAGGTCCATCATTAACAAACATTGGGGTATCATTAAAACTGATCCTACCCTTGGACCTATGGTAGCACAACGTCCTGATATTACATTCAGGAGGGCATTCTCCATGCATGATGCCTTGGTCAGCAGTAGTCCTGAGGTCATAACCAAATCCAACTGGCTATCTGACATTAAAGGGTTCTTCAAATGTAACAGCTGCAGGGCCTGCAAGTTTGGAGTCAATGTTAGTCACATCACTGCCACGTTCCTTGAAAAGCCCCTAATCATCATGCATAGACTCAGTTGCAGAACCGAGTATGCAGTTTATGTGCTTGAATGTAAATGTAGTCTCAGGTACGTGGGCAGCATCATATTACAGGTGCATCTCCGCATCTTGCAACACCTTAGGGCGATAGTCAACAGTGATCCCACGTATCCTGTTGCACGTCATTTTAAGGAAGTCCACAGCAATAATCTCGAACACTTGAAGTATTATGTTGTTGACTGTGTACCCACACTCAGACGTGGAGGTAACAACTCCGTCAACTTGAAAGCAAATACATTCTCGAACTGAACACCAAGGCTCCAGCAGGGCTCAACACGAGTGAAGACCTTCACAACTTTCTATGTAGTTAACTTATGTGTCGCACCCACTAGTCAGTCTCCTCATCATCTCTCTAAGAGCACTCTTAGGTTGATGCCTCATCTATTCTATCTCCATTTGTTGCTGTATGGCTATTTGTTTACTTGTGTGGCTACCTGAACTTTACCCATTTTCTGCCTGCAATTGCGGTTGTTTAATTTCATTGTTTAATTTAATCAATTCATTGTTTCATTTCACTGCATATATGAGTACTAGCAGTAATACAACTACTTAGCTTTATAGGTGTTTCTGTGTCCTCCCTCCGTGCGCTTCCCATGCACAGGACTATGGGGTTCCAGCTGGAGCCCAGTCGCGGACTCGTAGCTCCTTGTTTGTCTGTTCGACATACGTTACACATTTAAGCTGAAATGATAAGGCATTTCTCTTGATTGGTTTTTAACCCACTTTCACACTTAACTTACACTTAGTACGCCATAAACCACTGTTAGTTACATCCCTACTTACAGTTTTTAAGCACTCTCCCTCACACAGTTTCAGCACTCCAGCATTTTCCCTGTTTTCCCGAACCCATTTGTTTCTTCACTCATTAATGGCAGTGACCTCCTAGTATGACTCAGTATTTACGTTAGGTAACACCATTCTGGTGTTTTTCATGGCTTATTAGTTAAAGAGTTTATGCAGTTAGTTTCACACATAGACCGCTGATACAGGAGTGTATTTTTTTCTTGATGTTTCCTTTTTGATCCCAGTCTCTACAGTTCTTGGGCCTCTGCTAGGGCACTATCAACATTATATGTGACGTTTGTCTCTGCGCGGCGTTCCTCAGCAGACTTGAGTCTGTCTACCTTAGGACTCTCAGTGATTACGCAACTCCAGCGTTACACACATATTTCCTGCTATGTCCCGAAATGCCTTCCAGAATAAGTATTGGATGTTTTTATTTGAACAGTGCTCACATTATCTTATTCAGATCCAATTGTATCTTTTGCGCCAAATAATGCTGTATTATGGTATTTACGGCGGTTGTGCTTTGAGTCACACTAGACTATTGTTTATGTCTGTTTTCTATCTGCCCTACGGCATTTTTGAAGTCATTTGCATATGACTCGTTTGTTTTTCAGCATGTTGAAGCCACAACATATAGATGTTAACCACCTATAGAAACAGTAAAGTCACTACCCTTTTTTCCCCCCTATATATACTCTGTCACCATTGCAGCGCACTATGTGATCAAGGCAGCAGGCTTGCGGTCGAAACGCGTCATCCTGACAGGAATATGCAATAAATTTTTCCTGCTGCATCTACAACAGAGTCTGTGCCCGTGTTTTACCCGGCGTGGTTCAACTGTGGGATTTTGTTTGATTGGCTGAGACGCGGAGGGCACAACCAGACTTTCCCTGATCTTCACTTTCCTTCTGAGCATGCGGCTCAACTAGGGGCAAACTTGTCTTCTTATATTTACGGCCAGCCCGGTCGGGAGCTGACACCACCGCTGTTATGCGGGTCCGCCGCTGGGTGCTTCACAGCGGAATACGGAGCAACAGGGGATTGCCAGCACTGGGGAAAGTGCTGGATTGTGCACCGGGTTTTTGAAAAACTTTGCTACTGCAACCTGCCAGCAGCCCACTGGGGTTACAGATTACGGACTTCCAGTCCCATAATGCTTTCTAATTCTTTCTCACCTGAGTAGAATTATGATGTTTGAATAAAAGGGGAGATACTGGAACCGCGAGTGTTGGTGGTGTTACATGCAGTCTACCTTTGATAAAGAGCGCCTGCTCGAAACGCATCAGGATTTGCTGAGACGCGGAGGGCACAACCAGACTTTCCCTGATCTTCACTTACCTTTTGAGCGTGCGGCTCAACTAGGGTCAAACTTTTCTTCTTATATTTACGGCCAGCCCGGTCGGGAGCTGACACCACCGCTGTTATGCGGGTCCGCCGCTGGGTGCTTCACAGCGGAATACGGAGCAGAAGGGGATTGCCAGCACTGGGGAAAGTGCTGGATTGTGCACCGGGTTTTTTAAAAACTTTGCTACTGCAACCTGCCAGCAGCCCACTGGGATTACAGATTACGGACTTCCAGTCCCATAAGGCTTTCTGATTCTTTCTCACCTGAGTAGAATTATGATGTTTGAGTAAAAGGGGAGATACTGGAACCGCGAGTGTTGGTGGTGTTACATGCAGTCTAACTTTGATAAAGAGCTCCTGCTCGAAACGCGTCAGGATTGGCTGGGACGCGGAGGGCACAACCAGACTTTCCCTGATCTTCACTTACCTTCTGAGCATGCGGCTCAACTAGGGGCAAACTTTTCTTCATATATAAATATATGTATCAATTTTCCAGCTTTGCAGTCCTTTTTTTTCCCCCAGGAACTCGCAAAAAGAGAAACGGACTCCAATTTCTCCGTGCCAGTTTATTTTAAGTGCATAAATATTGCTGTGACGCGTTTCGGGCTCTGAAGCCCTTGATCACATGACATGTCAGTGCATAAATCCCTTATTTAAAGTGACAGTGCAATAGACGACAGTGAAAACAGACTTTCGTTCTGTTTTCTCATTCACCTTTTTCTTTTTTCTTTTTAGCAGCAAAGTACATACAAATTTCATTTATAAATAGCGTAACAATAATTTATGTATGCTATCTAACAGTGAAAAAAATGCATATCCACAATAATATCTGTTTAAATACACGATAAAATATTGGATAAAATATTACTTTGAGCCTATAAATACAATTAAGATAAAAGGATCTAGTTGGTCTTTGGTAAAACATAACTATGAAATATAAATATTGATATAAATATAAATATAAACATTGTGTACACCTTGTACACATTATGCAGCTAAGGCATCTCCCCTTGTTGTTTTACTGCAATATCCACATTTTGCTAGTTTTTGGGACCAATACTTCTCAACTACTAACAGTAATATGTTATCTCTTATGTCTAGCTGCTATATTTAAACATCCAAAACAGTCGTCTAAAATATTTACATACAAACAGTGTTAAAAAATACTAAATATAAAGTGCCGAAGTGCTAACTAAAATAACACCATTTGTAGTGAACATGTAGTAGTGTTTTGATTAATAAAAACATTAAAAAAGATTTTTTAATTTTTCTCTTCTTTCTTTTACGGGAAATGATAGAGGTTGCGCATGATTTAATAAAAAGGTAGCTTGCTAAAATTGATTAGGATTAATCCTACAATCTGTTCTATATTAACAGTTAACTTTCAATTGTTAAACTGTAAGAAAAATTGTTTGTACACTTTTTATTTTATTTTACAATGGTACCAAGTGTTATTGCAGACCGAGTTTCTCAACCTGAGCTTCTAGAGCCACGTATATAAGTCCTCAGTAGTATTTAAACCATTAGGACTCTTACTATCAAACTCTAAAATGTAGTGAGTTTCTAATTTCCTCAGGTTAGCCTCTCTATTGCCACCCTCTATTGTTATATATAACATTCTGAAAATTTAAATATGTAATTGCAGACTTTCTGGGCAAGCTGCTTTTGCAGATATGACCTTCTTGTTTTGGAAACTGCTGCATTGCACCATTTGAGAACCATAGTGTTTTTTAAGCTTTTGAATTGAACTACACAAAAAAAGCCTTGTGCATCTATTGTAACCCAAAACTTGTGATTGATTTCTACATTGTTTCATCTTTAAATGTCACACTGGTTTCATGCTACTGACAAGTAATAGTTTTGTGTTTTTTTGAAACGTTGTCATTATTGACGAACAGTAACGAATAACACTGGGTACCAGAGCAGCGTACTGCCCGGGATCAAGCACTTTAATGCTTTAATAATCGATATTTAAATGTAATTACAATTTACAATTACAATGATACTCTGCTCTCTGCCATGCATTCCTATCACTGCTTTTGAGAGTTGAGAACTCGAATAATCACATTAAGGGCAATATGGAAATTGCAGGTACTTACTTTTGACATTCTTAAATATTGTATATTCTTTTTGAAGAGAATTTCAACATTATAGCCCAATATAAAACAGTATCTGATATTTGTCAAGATTCTGGATTCATTTTCATGACAACCAGTACTTTCCCTATTATCAATACCATCACCAATATCACCACCACTAACATCATCAAGATCCCCATCAATACCACCAAGAGTAATACCAATAACGATAAACCAATAATACTACAACTATAGATACCACTCGTACCACAACAAAAACCATGATCAATAACAGTAATGCTACCATCACAAATAAAATTAGGACCACCACTAACAGCACCACCAATGCCATGAGCATTCATACCACAGCCAATACCAACAGCACCACTACCAATTCCACAACCACCATTTCCTTACCTCCATCAAACCCAATTGACTAGCAATACCATCACTAATGCCACCGATTCCACCAGCAATACACCCACCACAATACTACCACAAACAATCTATACCACCACCAACAATGCTAATACTACCATTGCCATCACCAATACCACCACCAATATCATCACCACCAGAACACCCAATGTTACCACCATTAATACCACTATTAGCAGTACTACCGACAATGCTAGACTGCCACCAATATCTCCACCACAATACTATCACCACCAATATCACCAACCAACACCTACACCTTCCCCAATTCCACACCACCACTGCTATTAACACTATCGATACCACCACCAATCCCACACCACGGGACAAACAGGTGTATTCACTAAAACCTTACTGAATTCTGAAAAAATTGGAGCCACGTGTAAATCTTGCACCATAGAAATGATGGCTTACTGTATGTTATTGGTGACCAGAGGGGGGAAGGTGGCACAAAGATGTTATGCACCAGGGCTCCCATTGCAAGCCTGATACTCATGCATGATATTTCTAACTTTCTGGCAATCTATACTTGCCAGAAAAATGACATGGAGTACCCTCTACACCTGTTCTCTGTCTTCTGACAAATTAAGCACCATCCCCTTATTATTAGGCATGAACTTTATACCTCCCCATTCATAACCCATTGCGCACCCCTGAGCAGTAAAGGGTGGATTTCATTATAATAACTGGGAGTGCTGCACAGTGATGGGGATCACCAACACAGTCTTCATTTTCTTTGTTGCTGTGGTACAAATCTATTTACCTGCAGATGGGTTCAGAATGACTGGCTACTACATTAATGGAGGGTGATGGCAAGCACCATTGCCATGTAAATCAGCGAAAAGCCACTGCTTGAAGGCTTCGTGCAGATAAGACTGGGGAAGCTGTATTTCTCTCAAGCAACCCTCCACAACAGAGTTACAAGTTCACACCAATTCACACCAATACTGGGTAACCTGAGATTTCCACCTGCACAAGACACTCATACATTTGAGGCATGGATAGAGGCCAGCTGAATTGTAATAGGAGAAATCTTCAATGAAGATAGGATTAAAAGCTTTACTTGCCTATAAGTGGATTTGGACTAACAGAAAGTGAAAGATTTAATTATTGGCAGGTCTGACATTGGGACTTACACCCAGGGCTAAGATAACAACATTTGAGACTTGATTGCTCCTCAAATAGGAGGACAAGCAATTAATAGCTGAGATATAAAAATCTCTAGTAGAAGAGAATGTCCACAAAAGATCCCATTGGCAATGAAGGTGGGAGAAGTAGCTGGGTAGGAATCTTACAGACAGGTGTGGACACAGATCCATATTAGAATGCAGAACACCTCACGGATCTTCATAATAAAATAGACAGCTGTGAAATTGGTCACCTACTGGCATAACAACCCAGTGAAGCTTCAGGGGTGGGACTAAAAGGATCAGCTACCTATTGGAGATAGTGTTAAGGGAGTGTCTCCGTATCCAACAATTCCGGGGCAAAGTCTTGAATGCTATTGATGTGGTTCTCACCTCAGACATCCCAAGATCGCTGGTCTATATACTGCTGGGCCTCCCAAACACATAGACATCGTCCTAAAAATCACAAAGGGAAAAACATGCCACTCTCACCACTGGTAGCAAAACAGACATTTAGGTCCCCAGTTGCGTCACACAAAATAAAGCCCCCACTGCCGAATGTGATGAGGGGCCCCCAAGTCTCCTATATTTCACAGATATTCTTTGGCATAGGGCTCAATTGGGGCTCCCTTGAAGGGTTGTGGGCCCCCTATAGGGTTGGAGCCTGCCCCCTGCACCGCAGGGGCTGCAGTGGCCTGCATTACATTCCTGATTGGCCACTGGGGGCTCAAAGAAGGTTCCTAAATTTCAGGGCTGGTTAAAAAACTGGCTATACTTGGCATGGAAAAAGTCACGCTGTTTATTTCAAACAGTACCTGCTGCTTTAATTATGTTTTAAAGCCTTTTGTTAATTATTCATCAACAGAATTTATAGAGCTTATGTGCACTAGGTTTTTCTGAGAATTTAAGATTATTATAATTAGGGCTCCCAGTTTTCTGTTTTTACGGATTTTTACAGATAAATACAGACAGAAAACTATTTTTTTCCTGTCTGTATTTATTTTTAAATACAGAAAAATACGGAAAATAAGTTGTCTTTGGATGTTTTTTTCTACTGTCAATCATGAGTGCCAGGTCAGCAGGTGTACAGATTGAGAGGCAGGGAGATGAAAAAGACAGTAGGTTTCCTAATTAAGCTCAATTAAGTGCAGATCTACAGTTAATTATGATATTCTACAATGCAAGTGTTTTCAGATAACGCTATTGCACTGTATACTGCTGAAACAATTTGGACATTCAAATGCAAATTTACATTTATCAGTCAAATAAATGTGGAAAAATACCCATTGCAGCTTCATTTGCACAGAAAACACAAAATAAAAATGGATAAATACAGACAAAATTAGCAAAAAATAAATATGGATAAATACAGACGGAAATGTCAAAAAAGTAAATACCATAAAACCGGGAGCCCTAATTATAATTCCCAGCTCATGACAGCAAACACACCATGTGATGTACCCTGTAGCACAGTGACCTTCAGTGACACATAGCTACGTACATCAATAAGGTTCTGATGTGAGAGGAGGAAGATAGGAGGGAGGCAGAGAAGTTGAAAAGGGACCTGATTGGAGTTTTGTTCTTGATTTTTTTCTGTGCTAAATCCAGGGTTCAAGGTATTGGACTTTGTATTGAAAATTTCAATAAAATTATGTAAACCATAAAAATCAGGGAGCATATTTATCGGAATGTCAGACAACGCAGCACAGCAAGACACCTTGCTGTGTTGCATTACATGCCAAGGAGAGGGCAGGAATGTGCCATATTGAACATTATATGGCATAGTCCTGTCCTTTCCTTGCGCTGGTGCACCATGTGCTGTCTAGGGGCAACACAGGCACACTTGCACCATGGTGTAAGCATGCCTGCATTGCTGGCAGGATTGTTATGGTGCAGGAAGGAGAACCTTCCTGCACAAAAACGATCCTTTGAGACTTTTTTCTCTTCCTACGCTGCAGAATACAGCACATGTGTGCTGCAGAATACAGCACACGTAGAAAGAGGAAAAACGAGGAGAAATAAATATTTCTCCTTGGTACACCTCTCCTGGGTAGGCATAGCATTTTGACGCATTCCTAGGTCTTTCACTCATGGAAAATCTGAAATGCACAAAAATCCATGGGTGGGTGTGTGGGAACACCACGCCCCACCCACGGAACGCCTCCCTGGGGCACTGCCTTGCACGACTTGCACTGCCTTGCATTAATCCAGGTTTACCAATGACCGCAGGGCCACGCAAGGTGGCCTTCCGTGGCTCGGTAAATCTCATCTAGGTTTTTGTTGCTCTTGCTTTACCTTCCGTGCCATCAGGTTGATGCAAAACTTTGATAAATATGGCCCAAGGAGTCTCCTATGCAATAAACTAGTATACTTATACTAAGCAGTGATGTGATCAAGTCCACAGCATGCAAGCAAACATTTTAGGACAGAAATGCAAGCGATTTAGAAACAATATTGACAAAATTTAAATTACTCATTAATTTACATATACGTGAAGATGGTTTTTAAGTGGAAGAAAACTAAAATAAATGTATTTTTGGCATTTAAAAAAATCAGGATTCTCCAGCCTAAGTCAGGAGTGTTTGCGTCTGGGTGGAAAGCAGGTAATACCCGCTGATATCTAATTAACTTCTAATGATTGCAAATATCTGTTAGTGACCTACAACCACTGCCATCAGCTTATTTTTCTATCCCTGTCTTGTTTACGTGACAGCTAAATAAAAAGCACAGAACTTTCAGAGTTGTTTACGTCTATTGATTTGACAGGCATGGAACCACAGAACTTAAGTGCCTCTTTGAGCTACAGCCATATGTAGAGCTTGGTTACAGTGCTGTGTTGAAGCCATGTATGCTTACATATCATAAATACATTGATTTACAAATAATTATACTTGGATGGGACCAAGTGCAAGGCTGTTAATAAGGGCTTCACCTTTTCCATTAGAGCCTTTATCCTATTTTAAAATCCAGATGGTGGTTTTGACCTAGGCAACGGGAAACTCACCCCAAAAGGAACAACAAGTGAACGTGTACCTGGGAACATGAGAGGGGAGAACATTTTCCCTGAGGCAGATATCTGCACTCCAGTGACAGTATTGGCTCCCCGCTCATGATGGCTCAGAAGCTGGGCAAGGACTCTGGTTTGGGTTCTCATGGTTACTAGTGGTGTGGCCATGCAACTGTGGGGCAGACCATTGGACAACACGAGGCCAACACCTTTGGGTCTGCGTGGAGTTTGGGAAAAATAGAGAGCTGGCTGAGTCCTCCGCTGGGACCGCTTTGTGATCACTCCCCTGGACGTGGGACATACTGCTGGCTGAGGCCTGATCTGTTGGGGAGTGGGTTGTGGAGTAATGGGCCCACTGTGTCTGTATGGAGCGGTAGTTGAAGTGACAGTTCCAATAATTTCTGTTGTGTTGCATGGCTCTCCTCCAAAACAGAGACCCTGCCATCACTGGATGGACTACTGCCCCAACAACCCATATCCTACTTAGGGTAATATATCTAGAGTGCTGGGGCACTCTGAAATTTCATCCTACAAACTTGAAATGGGATAGTGCCTTGGTAGCTCAGAATTGCAAATATTAATCAAGCAGAGATTAAAAAGCATTAACTCATGCTTCATAGGCAGTGTTTGTTCCTCTTTGAACCACCATGATCGGCTCAGCCTGACTAGAGGTGGTGACTTTCAAGTTTTATGACATTGCCTGAAATGGTTAAGGAGATGCCGTTCGGGCAGTCATAGACAAACAAAATAGACAAATATATTAGGGCAGCGATTGAGATGTGCAGCCCCTCCACATACGCAGTCCCAGATACCCTCAACAAGGTGAAGCCAATGACACTGAACCCTCCATTACAGATATTCTCTTGGCTATAAGAGATTAGAGAGTATCCTTGGAGTCAAGAATTGATGCAGCCACGAGAGATCACATTCTGGTTTGAGCGAATCTTCGGAAGGTGTCTGAGCTTGTCACTGTGATGGAAAACGCCAGCAAGGATGCTCCAGAATGAAATCACCCAGATACACAAGACTGTGAAAGACCTCAAAGAGAACATCAGGTGACTAGAGCTCTTGCACAATGTGGATTGAGGGCCACGCTACAACAGTATTAGAATGGTGGGCTTGAGAAGCAGGAGGTGGGCCAGAGTGTAGAGCTTTTCGCAGGGCCCTCAAGATACATAATTTTAGGTTGAAGTGCAGCAAGATGGCACCCTGACAAGGATTCCACCGTCCCCAGAAAAGGATGGAACTGAATAAATTGTAAGATGTGTCATTTGTTCCCTCATTTGCTTCCATTTCAGATCACGATGACTAATGGAATCCTTGTGGGCCCACACTAGTGGCTAGATTAATTTTCTGTTCAAATATTTCTTCATTACAAAGTTATACAATTGGGACACTAGAGCACCTGGTGTCTACTCCACTACACAGCCTTTTAGATTTTGCCATTTGGGGATGCACAGTAGAGAGTGCATTTCTCACACCCCATCCCATTGCAATAATTAAAACACTGGGTGATACTTTAACAGGCCATCTCCAGAGAGCGCCCTTCTAACTGAGTGTGCATGGAGGGAGAGTTTTCTGGCCTCTATTTGTGTTCATACAGTCTTTGAAATGTGATGTTTGGACTTATTGTGGAGCAGGCAGAGAGACATTGAGTCAGGTGGCCCTTAACAGTGGTAGTAACATTAGTACCCTACATCATGCCATTCTAGAGTTCACACCTCTGGGTAGATGATTTTAGTAGTAGGTGGGGTTAACAGGGATGTCTAGGCTTCACATGTACTTACTCATACAAAGATAAGATTTAGACAGCAGAGCAATCTTTCAGGATGCACAGATCTTGATAAGGAGCGACATTCATGCAGGAAAGCTATCTCTCTGATTTCACAAGGACTACAAGCAACAATTTCTAATGTTATAGAGAGCTTACAGGCTTAAGCCTCAAAACTGTCTTCAGATGAATTAGACTGTACAGTTTCAGAGTTCAGACAGGTTTCACATATCTTGTGATCTAAATCACGTGACAGCAATGTGATCCTTCAGGTCACACAGTCCACACAAACTGAGGACTAAATCAACAGACTATTACCCAGGTAACATCAACTCCACAGGCTGTCAGACATTCCTGGTTGCCCCCCTCAGTTCCTCACTTTTATGAAACCACCACCCAATACATGTTGCACAAGGTGCAATCCCAAAAGAGCGAGGGAAATGGGGAATTAATGAACTAATAAACAAGACATTACTCTTTGTGAACCTTAGATATATTAGAAAGTCAGGCATGAATCCAAAATGCCTTTTATTCCCCTCTCTAAAACTAAGGACCTGATTTAGAGTTTGTCAGACAATTTACTCTGTCACAAATGTGACAGGTATTCTGTCTACCCTATTACAAGTGCATCATATCCTATGTCACTTGAAATAAGGCAGATAGGATATCCATCACATTGTGATGACGTAACTCGTCCTCCAAACTCTAAATCAGGCCCTAAGTGTACACAGCCTAAGAATCCAGTGTCCTACTAGAGGAGGGACATGGTAGATAGTGAGAGTTGGTCAGCATAGAACTCTGGATTTTTTATCACCAAACTGGAAACTTTGCAAAGAATAGTAAAGATAAAAATAGTTGTAATGTTACACAGAGGGCCAGCGAAGCTGATAACTTGAAAACAATATATGCTGACATGACATCCAAGCGATAAGCTCAAGAAAGAACAAAATCTGTGCCCTTCAAATGACCTATACATCTGAAAGCCCAGAAGAGTTCAGAGAAATCCACCCGTGTTCTGGCTTAATCTTCCATGCTATGCTTTGGACAACTCTAAGTGGTCCAGTGTTTTTGGTCCTGAAATTATGTAAACTTTGGACCAGTTTTTACTGATCTGCAGCTGGGAGAGAGGCATGGGCTACAGGCAGAGGCACAGCCATGCAAGCCTCCTCCAATAATATGGGGGGAGCAGATGATGCTCCCTCTCAGAGATGCCACAGCCACCCCACCCTACAGACACCCTCCCTGCATCCACCCAACACCCCTCTACCAGCACAGGCCTCTCAGATGCCATTATGCTAATTTTCATTTATTTTGCGCATTTATCAATGTTTTGATTTGAAATGGCTATTTTTGCCTTATGTCATAATTCTAAATTTTAAATAAACCGTAATGGTTTGCACTTGAATATTGTCCCATGTGGATTTTCAAGAGTGGAGTTCCTAACTGGATTTTCCAATGTGGTTTTCTTGAACTTCAATGCCTAGAGTCCTCATCCTTTGGCCCCAATCCATCTCATCTACCGTTTCAGGTAGAAAGGGCCAACACCTTACACTGATCTTACAGGCTTCTGTCTTTTTTTGTAGAGCAATCACCCAGGTTGGACATTTTATATGACTGGGTAGCAGTTAGCTAAATTACTCCTCAGGTTAAACAGAACATATAGGTTAAGGCTTCTGATTGCAGAGTTATCCTTCTTGATCTGGGGAATTTATGGCTTAGGACTCTGAAAACAAAGCTATCCCTCATGCTACTTGCCTCTTACAGACTCAGGAGTCTGAATGAAAAGCTACTCCTCAGGTAATGCACAACGTACAGCTTACACTTTTGCTGATAGACCTATCACTTGGGTTCCATAGCTTTTACAGGCACAGGTGTCTGATAGCAGTGCTAACTTTCTAGGTTTCACAGGCCTTATAGGTTCTGTCTTTGGCAAACAGGGAAATCCTTCAGGTTGCATAAATAAGACTACAAGTCCCAGAATTCAAGGAAAACACAACCTGGAATGGAGCAGCACATCCCACATGGACCTGGAAAACATGTCAGAGAGGTGAAAATAACTTTTTCATGGAGTTATATCCTAACATGATGCATTGACATAGATTAGACTGGGGAAGGGGAGGGAACAACTCTGCAAGATCCATTTACACACACAAAAATCACAGCCATGGGGATATGGCCACCTTAACAAGGCGGGCCCCTAAAGGCTTGGACTTTCAGTCAGCCAAAGCTGTTTATCCATGCCTTAACAGGTCGATACCTCTATCTCCTTTATTCTGGTTCAATTCCTTCCAGCTGCGGTCCGTGCACGTAACAGCGGTGAAGCGGTGGGGCCGGGTGGGGGAGGATTTCGATGGATGATGCAGAGAGAAAATTAAATAAATAATTCATCTTCCCTCTGCAACGTCCCTCGAAATCCCCCCCACGCGGCCCCACCTCCCCATCACTGTTACCTGCAAGGACCGCGGCTGATTCCTTCCCACCTTTCCTGCCTCCCTTCTAACTTTTGCTACTTTACTGCTACCTCATTCCAAATTATTTTTCCTCTCTCCTTCCCTCTGCCTACTTTTCCCTTTTATCTCTACATTATTTCTGTTTCCGCTTCAAACTGCTTCTCTTTTTCCTTCAATGCCCTATTTCATTTGCATCCTGCTTTTCCGTCTCTCTACCTTTTCCCTCCCCTTTATTCTTTAGCCTCCTGCCTTCTATCTTCCAATAACTCCTCCTACTGCCGTTCTTCGCCTAGAAACATTCCACTCCGGTTTTCCACTGTACCCTGGTCTCTGTAGTTTTGCACCCACAACTGAAAATGCAGAACTACAAAAAACAGAATCCAAAGACAAACCAGGACTGGATGATCCACAGACACATTCTTAGGTCTGACTTGGCAGCGCAGCTTCCATTTTCTTCGGGGCGATACCAAAGGGGATGATGGACGGAGCGTTAGAGCAAATCAAACACTCACCCCCAGTCAACTGATCTGGGTTTAATCCATCATAATTCTTTAGCTCACTCCACCACCCCAGTTCAGACATGGCCATATGCAAATCAGTCTGACCCTGTGCCTCATGGGAACAGTCCAGCCCGAACTGCCAAGCCATGTCTTTCCTGGACCGGAAACAAGCATCCTGGGACCGGTTTTGTGTTCAAAACCCTCATCAGCCAGGCTATCTTGAATCCAGTGGCAAAGTGAGCAAGGGACCCACGTCTGGGCATACCCTGCCAACTTAGGGCGAACAAAGCGATACCAAAGGGGATGATGGACGAAGCGTTAGAGCAAATCAAACACTCACCCCCAGTCAACTGATCTGGGTTTAATCCATCATCATTCTTTAGCTCACTCCACCACCCCAGTTCAGACATGGCCATATGCAAATCAGTCTGACCCTGTGCCTCATGGGAACAGTCCAGCCCGAACTGCCAAGCCATGTCTTTCCTGGACCGGAAACAAGCATCCTGGGACCGGTTTCGGCTTCAAAACCCTCATCAGCCAGGCTATCTTGAATCCAGTGGCAAAGTGAGCAAGGGACCCACGTCTGGGCATACCCTGCCAACTTAGGGCGAACAAAGCGATACCAAAGGGGATGATGGACAGAGCGTTAGAGCAAATCAAACACTCACCCCCAGTCAACTGATCTGGGTTTAATCCATCATCATTCTTTAGCTCACTCCACCACCCCAGTTCAGACATGGCCATATGCAAATCAGTCTGACCCTGTGCCTCATGGGAACAGTCCAGCCCGAACTGCCACGCCATGTCTTTCCTGGACCGGAAACAAGCATCCTGGGACCGGTTTCGGGTTCAAAACCCTCATCAGCCAGGCTATCTTGAATCCAGTGGCAAAGTGAGCAAGGGACCCACGTCTGGGCATACCCTGCCAATGAGGCACAGGGTCAGACTGATTTGCATATGGCCATGTCTGAACTGGGGTGGTGGAGTGAGCTAAAGAATGATGATGGATTAAACCCAGATCAGTTGACTGGGGGTGAGTGTTTGATTTGCTCAAATGCTCCGTCCATCATCCCCTTTGGTATCACTTTGTTCGCCCAAAGTTGGCAGGGTATGCCCAGACGTGGGTCCCTTGCTCACTTTGCCACTGGATTCAAGATAGCCTGGCTGATGAGGGTTATGAACCCGAACCGGTCCCAGGATGCTTGTTTCCGGTCCAGGAAGACATGGCTTGGCAGTTCGGGCTGGACTGTTCCCATGAGGCACAGGGTCAGACTGAGTTGCATTTGGCCATGTCTGAACTGGGGTGGTGAAGTGAGCTAAAGAATGATGATGGATTAAACCCAGATCAGTTGACTGGGAGTGAGTGTTTGATTTGCTCAAACGCTCCGTCCATCATCCCCTTTGGTATCACTTTGTTCGCCCAAAGTTGGCAGGGTATGCCCAGACGTGGGTCCCTTGCTCACTTTGCCACTGGATTCAAGATAGCCTGGCTGATGAGGGTTATGAACCGAAACCGGTCCCAGGATGCTTGTTTCCGGTCCAGGGAAGACATGGCTTGGCAGTTCGGGCTGGACTGTTCCCATGAGGCACAGGGTCAGACTGATTTGCATATCGCCATGTCTGAACTGGGGTGGTGGAGTGAGCTAAAGAATGATGATGGATTAAACCCAGATCAGTTGACTGGGGGTGAGTGTTTGATTTGCTCAAACGCTCCGTCCATCATCCCCTTTGGTATCACTTCATTTTCTTCGGGAGCAATGAGCCTGGGGCTTTTGCAAAGTGCAAAGAAGTCTGTTTTCCTAAAAACATTGGAAAGTGGAATCCCTGAAACTGTACTTTTCAAAGTCACGTTTGAAAGATGTACGATGTACCTCATGTTTTTTGCTAATTGGGCCTTGAATTTAGAACCTGTGTGTATATACGAACATAGAGGGCCCTTAACCTTTAAGGCACGTACACCTCTCTGCAATCAGACGCCACTTCTGTATAAGATTTCTTTTTGCATGATTCAGTACATGCCTCACGCGTAGGTCTCACACATAATACCCAGGGGCATATTTACAAGGGAAGTAGCGGAGTGAGGCGTTAGCCTTCCTGGCTTAACGCCTCACCCGCCACTTTGGAAACACAGGGCAGCACCATATTTACAATAATATGGTGTAGCCCTGTGTTTCCCCTGTGCTGGCACTGCACTTAGCAGGCTAGCGCCAACGCAGGCACCCTTGCACCATAGTGCAAGGGTGTCTGCCTTACAGGGGAAGATTGTTTATGTGCGGGAATATCCCCCTTCCTGCACATAAACAATCTTTAAATGCTGTTTTGTAACTTCTGTGTGCTGCTTAATGCAGCACACATAGAATTTGAAAAATGGCATTTTTAATAAAAAATTATAGTTTTTTGTGCAGGAAGGGGGATTTTCCTGTACATAAACAATCATTGGCCTTTTGTAGTTTTCATGTGTGCTGCACAACGCAGCACACATGAAAACGGCAAAAAGGAAGCATTTCTCCTCATTGCGCCAGGGTAAGACCAGGTTTTCCCTGGTCTTAATTCTGGCGCTGCCTCCTATTTACGCTTCCCTTGTAAATAGGGGACAGCGTCAGAATCAATGGGTGTTGCGGTGGAACGCCCACAGCAACACCCATTGCCCTCCCCTTTCAAGCTAAGATTGGCGTGAAAGGGGGCCTAATTTACAAGGCAGCGTTAAGCCACGTTAAGTGGATTAACACTGCCTTGTAAATAAGGCACAGCCCCTATTGCCACAGGAACGTCGTAAAAAGTGATGTTCGTGTGGCGATAGGGGCTTGTAAATATGCCCCCTAGTCCATCATCCCATTTTAGGTGCAAAATGCTGGTGTTTGCTCCTTTATTTGCTACTAAAATGAAACTTGCCCCAAAATGCAGGAGCAAATAGCACACGTGTACTGTTTGCTCACAATGGAATGGCGAATAACCTGCGCTATTTGGTGCATTATTCCCCATTATGCGGTGCCATCTCAGAACCGAGTGTAAATTGCACACCTGACAATTTATGCAATCGGTACTAACGCAAATCACCTGGGACACAATCTTCACCGGCAAGGTACGTGTCCATCGTGATCAGCCACCCAGCAAGATGTTCCCGACTTTAGGCTATTAATTCATTTCTGTATATTGATTCTCAGAATTTCATACAGCGTGAGAAAAGCTCACATAAGCAAATGTATACTTAAAAGCTAAAACATACGCAATGAAATCGTCAACATAAATTGAGGAACAACCCCTTTTTTAAATCAAAAGTACAAATTAACAAACGAAACAGAAACCAGCAAAACGGGGAACCATAATCTGTAAACTGTTGGGAGCCAGGCAGAACCACTGTGCATGCGTAATCCACCCCTGGATTGACACTACTTGGGTGTGCGTGAGCAGCTGAGCCGAAGCTCTGGACAGACAGGAAAACATTGACAGCTACGTGCTGCGGCCTCCAAGGCGCCTTATGTCCTATTTCTTGTCCCTTGCTCGGGCATCACCGCGCAGGTGTCCTAGTCAAGGGGAAAAGAGACCAGAACATTTGTCTGTCTGCTTCTGTCAGTTCCTGAATGCTTCGGCTTGGGCCGTGTTGCTCAGGCTGTCACTCCATAACCTGTTTTACTCCAAATGTAATAACTTAGCCATGGGTGATTCTGCAGTGCTGTGGTTATTCTCTTTCTTCCTGCTATCATGAAAATTCCTGTGCATATTTCTCACAATGTAAATCTAAATTATGCTAATTTAGATAATTGTATCTTACCTCACCTTGCTTCCTCTACATCTCTGCAATGTTCCTATATGTTTTCTGATGATCTTTTGAATGCTGGGGGCCTCATTTACAAGGCTCGTGCACTGCCAGAATGTCACTTTTAGTGACAGTCTGGCTGCGCACACTGCAGGGCCATATCAACAAGGATACCTAAAGCCACCTTGCGTGCCTTTTCATGGCCTTGTAGATATGGACTGATGCAACAGAGCGCAAGTCGCTGCATTGCCTCACTCTGTGATAAGGGCGGTGTGCCATGGGCATTAAGGTGGATGTTCCCAAGTAACACCCATGACATTTGATACATTCCCAGATTTACAATATTTTCTAAACCTGGGAATGCATCAAAAGCCTACACGTGGTGTAGGGGAGGCGCAACGATGAGATATAACATTATTTCTCCTTGTTTTTTCCTCTTTCTATGTGTGCTGCATTCTGCAGCACACAAAGAAAGAGGAAATCACCTCCATTGATTGTTTTTGTGCAGTAATGTGTCCCTTCCAAAAAGAAAAATTGATAGACGGAATGCTGAACAATGTCAAACATTCACCCCAGTACAGAGATCTGAGTCTAAATCCATCCCTTTTGTGCTTCCCATGCCATTCCAGTTTAGACCCAGTGATATGCAAATCAGTCTTGATTCTCCTCCCCATGGGAATAGTCCAGCCCGAACTGCCTGGCCAGATCTTCCCTGGTCTGGAAACAAGCATCCTGGAATCAGTTTGGGTGTATCACCCCTCATCAGCCAGGATTGCTTGACTCCAGTGGCATAGTGAGCACGGGACCCATCTGTGGGCATACTTGTACCACTCGGGGTGACAATTGCAAATAGAACAATTGACAGACGGAATGCTGAACAATGTCAAACATTCAACCCCAGTACAGAGATCTGGGCCTAAATCCATCGTTTGTTTGCTCCCCATGCCATTCCAGTTTAGACCCTGCCATATGCAAATCAATCTTGACCCTGCTCCCCATGAGAACAGTCAAGCCTGACTGTCAGGCTAGATCCTCCCTGGACCAGAAACGAGCATCCTGGGACTGGTTTTGCGACTGGGTATGCCCAGACTTGGGTCCCTTGCTCGCTGTGCCACTGTTCCCATGAGGAGAAGGGTCAAGACTGATTTGCATATGGCTGGGTCTAAACTGGGGTGGCGTAGTGAGAAAGAACGATGAACTTAACCCAGATATCCTGACAGCGGGTGAATATTTGCTTTATTAAGCATTCTGTTCATCATTTTTTGCCACAGCATTTTTCACTCGAAGTGGGATGGGTATGCCCAGACGTGGGTCCCTTGCTTGCTGTGCCTCTGGATTCAAGTTAGCCTGGATGATGAGGGGTGATACCTGGAAACTGGCCCCAGGATGCTTGTTTCCGGTCCATGGAGGACCCAGTTTGGCAGTTCAGGCTAGACTGTTCCCATGAGGAGCAGGATCAAGACTGATTTGCCTACAGCTGGGTCTAAACTGGGGTGGTGTAGTGAGCAAAAGAACAATGGATTTAACCCAGATCTCTTGACTGGGGTTGAATGTTTGATTTATTCAGCTTTCCATTCATCATTTGTTCCTGCAGCATTTTTCACCATAAGTGGGACTGGTAGGCTTAGATGTGGGTCCCTTGCTCGTTGTGCCACTGGATTCAAGCTAGCCTGATGAGGGGTGATACCCTGAAACCGGTCCCAGGATACTTGTTTCCAGTCCAGGGAGGGCCCGGCGTGGCAGTTCAGGCTGGACTGTTCCCATGAGGAGCATTCCATCCATCATTTGCTGCCAGAAGGTGTCCCTTCCTGCACACAATAATCACCCTTAAAATGCAGAAACACTTGCACCATGGCGCAATAGTGCCTACGTTGGTGCATGGCAGCCATTTGTGCCCCAGCACAGGGGGAAAGGAAAGGAATGCACCATATCTCCCAGATATGGTGCATTCTTGCTCTTTTCTTTTGACAGAGGGCAGCGTCGCAGGAAGGCTTGCAGTGCTGCCCTACGTCAAAAGATTGTAAATGAGGCCCTCGATCTCTCTGCAACAAACACATTACCACATTGGACACATATTTTTTTTTTAATCTTCAGTTCTCATGTATTGCTGAAACTTGGCTCTCATTTTCTGAAACCACAACTGCCGCTACACTTAACACTTCATATCCCTGTTTTCCTCGCTTTCACCACTTTCATAGGGCCACTGGGTAGCCAGGGGTTACTCCTGCTGATCGGGGGCCTGGCCTACTATGGGTTAGGCCTGGGCAGAACTCATGGAGTTTCACCGCTGAGTTACCGAAAAACTACACCAAATTGTGCGGAGTTCAGTGAGCGGGCGGAGTATTGCTTGGCCAACTCTAATGAAGTCCCCTTAGATGCTGAAAATAGTTGGAAGCCAAGAACCCCTATTGTTGCCACAAGTAAGTCGCTCATTGCCGGATTTCTGAGACCTCGTTGGAGGCCCCTCCCCCTTTCTCTACCACTCTGCAAACACGCCTCCTGGCGCACTACTGGTTTGGGAATGAACTCTCCTTGGCTGCTGAGGCTTGTTGGGGGCCAAGAACCCCTATTGTGCCACAAGTAAGTCCATCACCGCAGGATTGCTGAGACCTCTTCAGAGGCCCCGCCCCTTTCTCAACCACTCTGCAAACGCACCTCCTGGCGCACTACAAGTTGCGGGATGAACTCCCCTTGGCTGCTGAGGGTTGTTGTGGGCCATGAACTCCTATTGTTGCCACAAGTAAGTCCCCCACAGCGGGATTGCTTAGACCTCATCGGAGACACCGCCCCCTTTCTCAACCACTCTGCAAACCCGCCTCCTGGCCCACTACTGGTTGGGGGATGAGCTCCCCATGGCTGTTGAGGGTCATTGGGAGCCAAGAACCCCTTTTGTTGCCACGATAAGTCCCCCACAGTGGGATTCCTGAGACTTCGTCGAAAGCCCCGTCTCCTTTCTCAACCATTCTGCAAACACGCCTCCTGGCGCACTACTGTTTGGGGGATGAACTCCCCTTGGCTGCTGAGGGTTGTTGTGCTCCTTCCGAACACTGCACAGACTTTCATTCTGGCCCTCCGTATTTCTGACTGTGCAATCTATGCACATGATGTAATGCTCTATTTTTATTGTAAAATGATTCAACTGCTGCGCACTACCTCACTACCTCAATATTCTTTGGCACCTTCCTTGCCTTGCGCCTGTTTTCATTCTGCTACTGTGACCATGTAATCTATGTGCCTCAAGTAATGCTATATCTATATTGTAAAGTGCTCTAACAGCCTTTGGCAATATCCGCACCAACTAAAGCTTCACAAATAAATAAATAAAACATGCAAAAAACCACGGAGCTGTATCTTTAAGATCGGAATCGGAGGTCTGTACGTGAGACACAGATGTTCATATCTGGACACGAAATAATGTAACATTCTGCCTGCTTTACGAGGGAGGGAAAAGCTGCAGGCATGAGCCCCAGAGGTTGCGCCGACCAACTTCACAAGAATGAGGGGTGCCCCTTAATATGTGTGCATATATTTCTGTTCCTTAGGCCCCGAACCATTAGTGAAGTGCACAGCATACAGCACTATATAAAAGTAACAAAAAAATATTGAAACCCTAAAGTGTTATACCTGCATAGCGAGAAAGACGCAGTGTTAAAAATCAATTGTGTATCCCGCAACATGTATAATCAATGTTGATCCAGGAAGAATTATTGTCCAATCACATTGCTCAAAAGTAAAATGGGCGGAGCCAGGCAGACAAGCCAGTCCCAAGGCCTGTAACACACAGCAGGTATAATCAGATGCAAAGAGGTAACATCCCTTGAGTTGACACGCTAAATGTTCGTGTTCGGTGCCCTGAGTAAAATGACTTGAGTGGAAGCTGAGAAATGCAGACCTGGCAATTTACTAGCGGCGAAAGGCATGATGAGTCTCCTCAGCACTCGCGGTCCGCCAGGAGAAGGTATCCAACACTCCAACTCCGAGAGCAGCATTCTGACACAGAGGCCATCTTCAGGAGCAAAGGGCTCAGAACTGGCACACTGACTGTACATCGACGAGAGGTAGGTGGGTTGCAAAGGAACGCGTGATGTATGTCGTGGTTAGACTAGGTAGTTTGAAATCCCAAGATATACTCACTTCAGCCTTGTGCCGATTGAAGATGTTTTCCTTTTGCTTCTACTTGTTCTTCCACTTCTCCCAGTAAGATATGGTGTGGCCAAAATCAGCATTGTAGAAGCCCAGAGTCACAAAATGGAGTACCACCACATTAGGCAATACCACAGTAGCAGGTCCAACATTACAGAGGACAAGTGATAGTGCATAATTGCTCATTAATACAGAAAGCGAGGTAAAGAAAATGGCAACATCTTATTTATTACCCATTCCTCAGGATGTGTGCAACTCCGCAGAATTTCACAGAGTTTACAGAACTCTGCGCAATTATGCAGAGTGAAACTCCCTGAGCTCTGCCCACCCCTAGGATAAACTCCTCTTGGCTGCTGAGGATATTTAGTGGCCAAGAACCCCTATTGTTGCCACAGGTAAGTCCCCCACAGCGGGATTGCTCAGTCCTCGTCGGAAGCCCTGCCCCCTTTCTTAACCACTCTGGAAACGCAGGGAGGCACCACCTGGGGCTTAGGACTCACTCCAACAGAGGTTAGTAGCAACTTCCAGGGTAAATCCAGTTTGACCAGGTAAGGAAAGTTGCAGAGAGAGAGAGTCATCTGGAAACTTGTTGTGTCCCTGAAGCTCAAACAGAAGGTCATCCAACTGATCCATGGAGACACCGCTGGAGGTTCGGTTTCAAGGCAAGCAGGTCCAGTCTTTCTTCAGGTTTTTCAAACAGCAGGACACTCCCTCTGATTCCTCACAGGTCCAAAAGTGTTCTCATCAAAGGTTCTGGGGTTCTCACTTTTATACCCAGTGCCTGTCAGTGGTGGAAGGGAATTTTTGTCCACCCACTAAACTAGTTCTGGTCAGTTCCTCCCATTCCTCTGGGTATGGTGGTAGCTTGACTAGAGAGACAAAGGAGAGGCAGGCCTAGTTATGAGCTTCATCGATCAGTGACAACCTAGGCATCTTTTAAAGTTCAGGAAGGGACTGGGCACAGCCCCAGGCCATCATGTCAAGGGAGGAGTCCACCTCCCCACACCAGTAGCTCCTTGTCCACTGTCTGGGAGCAATATACATCCCACTACAGGGGAACCATCAGAGGTCAGTTGACAGATGGATACTGGCAGACAAGCCTTTTGGTTTTAGGCAGGAAAATGGCAACTTTCTAAAAGTGTACTTTCCCAAAAAGTAATTTACAATTCAACTTGACCATTAAGTTGGATTTTAAATTACTAATAAAATGAGTCCTTTAACTATTTTCTAGCTATTCTCAAACTGCATTTAGTACTTATTAATTGTAATAGTGAATGTAATAGTGTAAACCTGTGTTAGCTTATGGGAAAGCCAGCCTTGCCACTGTGGAAAACGACTTTGGAGGTTTTTCACTGCCAAGACATGTAAAACTTTAAATATACCTCACACATGCAGCCTGCACCATGAACATTTGGGGCCTAGCTTAGGGGTGACTTATAAGTATTAGAAAGGAAGATTTAGGCCAGCTAAAAGGTTTATTTTCTCTTCCAGATGACGTAGGGCCGCCACAGTCTCCAGACATCCTGCAGTGGTGTTGGTGTCTACTCCGCAGATTCCTTGGCTTTCTGTAAGTATTACAGCAAACTATGGTATCTAAGGCTGGTCTTTCTGTGTAGATCTTTTGGCAGGGATCCTCTTGGCATGATGTTCCAGGGGGACAGCCCAGATCTTTGTGGTGGCCCCCACCTGTCATATAGAGGGTAGCACCATATACTAGGGACTTAGAAGTAAATGTAATGTGGCAATCAGGTGCATACCAACTTTAACATGTTTGAAAGGGAGGGCTAGCAGGGGTAAAGTACACAGAATGGTATGGCCAATAGAAAAACAGGTTCAGCAATAGAAGGCAAAAATCTGGGATGATCCTACAGAAAGGGTAAATTAAGAAAAATATATAAGCACACAAGTATATATACAGCACACAAAATAGTATTGACAGTTTCTTAAGGTCAGCATGCTAGGGTCATCCTTGGAATTGCCCCGAGTTCCTCCTTCCCTTCTAATGTTAGATAATCCCCACTCTGTAATGGAGGCGGCTTTCAGATGTGGCCCATACTAGTTAACATGCAACAAAATCTTGTTCTGGCCTTAAACGTCAATAAGGCAGTGACAATTGCTAAGTTTGGCTAACTCCCAGGTAGGCTAAATGGCCTAGCAAAATACCTACCCAACCAAAGGCAACTGGTGAGTTCAGGGAGGACGGAATGCATATTCTTGTGCTCCAGCCTCTCAACGATGGAGGACAATGACATCTTATGGTCTCTTCCAGATGACGTAGAGCTGCCACAATCTCCAGAAGGCCTGCAGTGGTGTTTGATGTCTCCTATTCAGTTTCCTTGGCTTTCGGTAAGGGTTACAACAAACAATGGTCTCTAGGGCTGTTCTTTCCATGTAGATCTTTTGGCAGGGATCCTCTCGGTACGATAGTCCAGGGCAATGGCCCTGATCTTTGTGGTGGCCACCACCTCACATATGGGAGGTCGCCAACTTAATGACGAGAGGGGAAGATGGCCTGTACTGTCAGAACGTATCCGACCACACCGGGCATCTTCCACTTCGCTCACTGGGATCCACTTAACAGGATCCACGCTGGGCCTCACTCCCTTCAGGTGCTCTCCTCTGTCTCAAATTGCATGCTGGTCTTGGCAGGCAGGCAGAAGGCTGGTGCTTCAGGGGCTCAGAGCTAGTGGTCTTGACTTCCTGGGTGATGACAACTCACCTAGTGGGGAGACTAGCAGACCTTGGTCACCAGTCCTGGTTCAGCAGCTCGAAGTGCTGGTGATCTTTTTTCCACGCTGAACAGTTTGTGGTCTAATACTCCCACTTTTATTGACCACATCCAAGCACAGATGTGATTTAGTGTCTAGTCCATTGGAATTCGTGTTGTGGGTGTTGAATCCTTTTAAGTGCCCTCTCCACTGTGCTATCCTTTGTCAGAGGAATAGTGTGCCACAGCAGGAACCTCTGCAATTCTAATTCTAATTCAAAGACATCCCCTCTGTTATGATTCCTTGGTCCAACAGTGTTAACTTTATCAGACCCACCATCCTAATAGATGCCATGCAAAAGTTGGTAGGCAGGGTCCTGCTCCAACGTATACAGATTTGGGCTGAAGAGGAGGACATTTTATCCCAATACCAGGCTGGGTTCAGAAGAAACACTGGTACGATTGACCAAGTTTTCAGGCTACTACTTATTTATTGGAAGGTTGTTGTCATAGGCAAGGGAAGTCTTTATTTGGCCTTCATCGACTTAAGAACAGCCTTTGATCTTGTTCCTAGGCTAAAACTATGGCAATTGTTGAGGGACATGGGTATTCCCCTCTCCTACTTGACTTCTTAATTCGATTACACGAAGGTAACTTCGCCCAGGTCAGGTGGGGCCCCCAGGGGAGGTTACGGAAAAAATCCCAGTAAATAGAGGAGTCCGCCAGGAGTGTGTTCTGGCACCCACCCTGTTCTCTCTATATATTAACGGGGTGGTGAAATTCTTGCAAGAAACCCCGACAGACGCGCCTACCCTGGCGGGTGAGAAAGTCCCCACACTTTTGTTTGCTGACGACACCCTTCTGGTGTCGAAAACCCCGTCAGGGTTACAAAAACTTCTTACTCGATACCAGTTATTTTGTGATTCCCGGGATTTGGTTGTCAATACAGATAAAACAAAATTTATGGCTTTTAATCCCCACAAGACATTTAAAAACAACTTAATTTTAAATAATATCCGACTAGAGAGGGTAAACGTGTTTGATTATTTGGGCATTCGCCTTTCTGACAAAATGAATTGGAAGCCGCACCTAGCCAAGATGCTATTGAATCACAAACGTGTTGTTGGGGCTCTTAGTAAAGAGCACCGGGCCTCTTACAGTAGACCGGTAGCTCCTGCACTTGTAATATATGATGCAAAGGCTGTTGCCGCTGCCTTGTACGGGGGCAGAGTTATGGGGCTTCGAAAACACAGAAGACATTGGCAGGTCCGAAAATAAGTTCCTGAGGGATTTGGTGATGCTTCCTAGTAATACTCCATTAACTCCCTTGATGTTTGAGATGGGCAGACGGCCACTGAGGGATATTGTTAAACTGCGCCCCCTTCTTTTCTGGGCACGTATGATCCGCACCCCTGAGCTTGCTAATTATGCTGCAGCCCTAACAGAGGTGACTATCCTTGATACGGGGCACAGGATCAAGTGGATAGCCAATGTTAAAAGGTTACTGTCTGAGTTGGGCCTCACGGAAGCATGGGAATCTCACGCACTACCCAGTAAGGTAGAGCTTAGGAGAATTTACTGGAGCTGGGTTGATAGTAAAGCGCTGTCTAACCCAGAATTGGGCAGCTTGACAGAAGAGTTCTTTCGCCATAAACAGTCTAGAGGCTTAGAGCCTTACATGGATATCATCCAGATTCCACGTGACAGGCAGTTATACATCCAATTCAGGCTGGGTACACTACCAATCCATGCAACCACCTCAAAATGGCATTCTCATAAATATCAAAGCGAGGCATGTCCCTGCTGCAGAGCCCCGCTGGAAAGCATGTCCCACTTTCTGTTCGCTTGCCCGGCTTATTCCGCTGTTAGGTCTAGCTGGCTAAAACCAATTTGTAAAATTATGGGTACACGTGATTACAGGACTGCTTTGCATATTCTAAAACGGATCCAGGTGTGCTTTACTCGTGTGGGGTGGCGAAATTCTTGAGCAGAGCCTGGATTATCAGAATTAAAGCACTGAAGCACTTTAATACGTTTGCGGAGTGATAAAAGTTCCTTTATGGCAGCTAGTTTTTATTATCTTTTATCATTTTACCGTAACAACATCTAGAGTTTTTTTTTTTTTTTTTTCATGTGTACTGTGGAGAAGCTCGTGTTCTGTGGAATGTCTTGCTCTGAGTCATACTTCCCTATTTGTGGTGGATTTTGTACATTTCCGGAGTCATCTTTGTATAACTGTTTTAATTTTTCATGCCTTGTATTTTAATTCTCGGTTTTGTGCCTAATGTTTATTCTCTTACTCATTATCTCACAAGGACTTATAATAGTAAAAAAGTGAATGAAGTTTTTAATTTTCAACCTTTTAAAAAATTTTATAAACTTTTAGGTCATAAATTCATCATCAGTGTTTTTACTTGTCTTGACAATTCCGCCAACTCATGTATCAACAGTGTGGTGATATATTGCATATGTTATTTTTTTTTTTTCTTTTATTCCTTTTCTGTTTCTTGTTTGTTGCTTTTATGATTCTAGTAATCGAAATAAAGCATTTGATTGATTGAATTCTAATTCAAAGACATCCCCTCTGTTATGATTCCTTGGTCCAACAGTGTTAACTTTATCAGACCCACCATCTCACCTGATAATGAGCCCATGCTACGCTGACCAGTAATTCTTTCTGAATCAAAGAAACCTTGGATGTGCACAGAGGAGGCTCTACTCCCCTCCTGCAGTGTGGGTGTTCCCACCCTTGCCCTCAGGGATATCAACAATCCACATCTCTTCTCTGGGGTTGCAGTCCTCACCTCTAGCTAGACTTCCCACCCCTGGGCTTCCAAAATGGAATGCATAGGCCTCCATGTTATGTATCAAGCAATGGCAGACATACAGCATAGCATTCACACACAAACTCATGCACTGCACAGCACTACATACAGCCACCTTGTAAGCCAAGGGTGAGATAAGTACATAACAGCAAAACTTTAGATGAGTCGGCTGGTACACATCACTCCAGTGAGACAGCTAAGAAGACCTGTTCACACTACTGATTATTGAAAAACACAAAATGGGTATACTGCCACCACTGTGCTCAGGCCACTTAACTCTTGGCAAGGGCAGTAACTAACTACACCTTTGAGGGTAGTGGCTTGGTACGCTATTCCTGGCCTAACAAGACTGCATTACCATGAGACAGGCCTAGACTATTGCGTACACACATGATCCATTTCAGCCCATGACCAAAAATCAGCACAAGTCATCCAGATATCCATGTAGCTGGGTCACTCAGGTTAGGGGTGCACATCTGTCACCATACTGGGTACTTTCACCTTTATCTCTCTCAAAATGGCAATGGTATCTGCCTTCCCTTGTCCTTTTTGATGATATATAGGCGTCCATGTCCTGTGATTTCCTTCTTTGAGGATCTAGAATGCATACTGTCATATTTTTCTAACACCCTCTCCCGTTTTAGGTCGAGCCTAGCGCAGCGCGCATGCGCTGCCCTAGGAATGGGCCTCTTGGAATCACTCTGGACTTCGAGCAAGCTCGTGCTCGAAGTAGTGACATTTCATTGGCCTTTGTGTGTGGCTTTCGCACGCAATTGGCCAAAGGCGGCTTTTTGTCCCACCTTTTCTTAGAATGTTGACGCCTACGGCCTAGACCTTGCGGTTACGAGCAGAGGCGCGCAGTGTGCCATCTGTTCAGTGTCACATTTCAAAGGTTGGTTTTGTTCTGCCTCACGCGGCCGCCCTTGCGAAAGCCTCCTCCCCTACCCCTTTCTTCACCTCCCCCGGCTCCTTTGTGCTTCTTCCAGGAGCCGGCTGAGACAGAAGGAGATGCGCCTGATTCCATTAGTGTTTTACACTTCGCTCATCAGCATGTGTTAATAATTTTTTTTAACGGGATCTAGAACCGACCCACCCTCCTCCCTGTAACCTCTCCCAACCACAATCACCCAGTGTTCATTCCTTTAGAATCCCCAGGCTTTCCTAGTCCGGCATGCCTGGCCCATTGGCTCCCCTCCCTGCCTCGCTCCCTCCCCCTCTCGCTCCCGTTAAACACACAACGGAGTACGAGGGAAAAAAGGAGGCAACGGCAAAAAACCGCCCCCTCAAAAAATCCCAGAATGTAAAAACGAAATCAAACCAAAAAGCAGCACAGGTTGTCCTTGCAGTCTCCCCAAGTACATTGCTAGCCCCCATCTCGTTTCAATTTCAAAGCAGTCCATCACTGCTTGCCCTCTGCCCCATAAATCCCCTCAGTGTCTGTTGGGCTGGGGGTCTGATCTCGTGTCTGCCCCTCAACCGGGGCTACGGGGCAGATCGATCTGCTGTGTGTCACTAGTGCATGTGCTTTTTTTTTATCAGCACACTCGTGCGTTTCCCGGCCACTGCGCTTTATGTTTCTTGAAGCCGTTTCATGAAGCCGTGAAGCAGGCGCTGTGCTCATAAAAGAAAGGTGAGAATCCACTTCCTCCAACGTTAAAATGGCTGTTCCTGGTCAGCTTCCATGCCCATTTTTTTTTCCGCCTCTTTGTTAGAAACTCCAGACGAAATTTGTGGCTCTCCACCTCTCCCCGCCGCCTCCTCCTCCTTGCGGGGGGGGGAATCCCCGGAGCACGCGGACCCCGGGTCCCCCAGCAGCGAGCGGGCGAAGGGCGCACCCCCCACCTTCGGGCAGCAGAGGCGGGCGATAGCCAGCAGCGGCGGTACAGCCCCCTCCTCCTCTGCAGCCAACAGCACCGGGGCCCCCAGACACCCCCAGTGGCTGAGCACCTCTATCACCGGCCCCATGGTCCCTGCAGACCCAGGTGAGTAATCGTCAACGACACTGTCTGTGCAGGGGCACCACGCTGTTCCCTGCAGCCTCCTCTCTCTCCCTCCCCTGCCAGCCCCCTCCCATTCTTTCACCATCCATCCTCCCAGACTCAAAACACTCAGTCCTCTGTCTTTGAAGCTGAGGCTTCCTGTGCCCCATTACATCTGGCGATAATCTGGTCACCTTCTCCAACACCCCTTCCCCTTAGTACCCCCTTAGTAATCTCCTGCCACACCTATCAGTGCTCCTGTTTCTGCCCCTCGCCCACTGCTCCTGTTTAATGTGCTCACATTAGTCCTCTGTTCTAAGGGCAACAATTTGTGGTGGGTGGTCTGTAATACCCCTGACACACACAACCCCTTCCTTTCAGTGCATTCTCACTTGCAGCCATAAACAATACCCTTTCTACAGCTTCCTCTGCTAGAACGGGGTTCCTATGCTTTGCCTAGTGCAGGAGACAAGATTCCCATGTGTGCTCTTCATGTGTGTGTGTGTGTGTGTGTCCTCATTTCCCCCCTCTGGTTTGCTTGTGCATTTCCTTGTGCTCTCTTACTGGTATGTTGTTTTATGGGGCTATATTGCAGATGTTTGCTTTTCTGGGTAAGGGTTGGCTGGGGGCCCGAGCTAATCGACCTCCTGAGGTAGACTTACTAGCTCTGCCCATCATATCCTTTTAAATGCTGTATTTACTGTATTTACTGTAGAGTATCAGCGAGACTTCTGAAGATGGTCTGTGTGTGGGGTGGGGGTTGCCTTCTCAACTTTCGAAATCGTCTTACAGCAGTTAGTAAGGTTGAGAAATGGTGAGGTTGTCTTCTGCTTTTCCCAAGTGAGTGAGTTTGGCCAAGCTGTTGTCTTCACGGCTCACTTCGTGCACTGCCTCTTTCCATGTGGCTCTTTAAACTTTCTTTGGCTGCGTTTCGATTTTTTTTTTACAGCCCACGCTGGGGTGTGAGCCGGTCACTGTAGATGAGGCGGGAGATCTGCTCTCTCTCCGCTATAATCGCCTGAAGGTGTACAGTGGAGTTCCCCGTGGGTCTTTGCAGGCTTTGAACGAAAGCTTTAATGAACTAAATGAAACGATTCCCTGTGGTTTTGAGGGGACCAAGCCTTAATTCCAGAGTATTGCTTTTTGGTAGTTTCTTAGTCTCCGTGCAGGTGTAAAGCCGTAGGACTCGTTAGAAGCAACACTGCAACTTGAGTTGCATAGAACCGCATTTTCACTTTAATCAGGTGAACTGTTTGCTTTTCCCCCCCCAATGCTAGTGTGACAAACACGGTGATTATTGTTGTTTTGGGTCTCAACAATAATGTTAACCTTTCCTTTCAGGGCGTTCAAGCAAAAAAACAACTTCTTGTGGTAATTTCCATGCTAAAGCCTAGGGCTATAACCCCTGCCTCTCACCCTCTCTTATCCCTCTATGTAGCCGAAGTCCCTAATTCCCTCCACACAAACTCTTTCTCCTTCTCAGATGCAAAATAAGTGCAGATAAGCCTGACAATGCTTCAATCCATGGCGGCACAGCACCTAGGATAATATGCTGCATCACTAACCACTTATAAGATCCCAAAGGCGAGACCTATTGGCTATGCCAATGCTTGTTCTTGTTGGCCACTTCAACTTTCAGTCCTCTGATGACACAACTATATCTCCTCCTTGTATGTTTGCTAACTCTTGCAATTTACTCCTTTAGTCCTCCCTGCCTACTCACGTTTAGGGTGGTCACTTAGATCTAATAATCTATCCTATGGCATTTAAAGTTTCATCGTCTTCAGTCATTAACTGTCCTCCTCCTAATCATTTGCATCTTTCTTTTTCTTCTCCTCTTCCCTTTGTTGTTTCCCCCTCTCTTTTCCTGCATTTCTCCTTCGCAACCTAAAGAACAACTTCCCTTATTTTTGTGCCGAGAAGTCGGCTGACAGCTTACCGGTGGCCCTGCACAGGCCAAAGAGGAAGAGTGATGCTCACCTTGTCAAACAGTGTCTTCTGAGATGCTGGACGCTGGCACTCATGTCGCCTGAACCACCCTGGTGCCTCTGTACTCACGGCCACCCAGAGAGGTGTTCTGCGGGGAGCCTGGAGTACCGGGCATGGGGGGCGGTAGCGGGATCCTCTCATGGGGTAAGCAGTTCCCTCATGCTCTGCCATCCTGAGGCTTGATGTGGGAGCTCCTCGCCACAGGGCTGTGCGGACACGACTGTAAGCAGAGCTCCTTCCTTGACTTCCTCTCTCAATGTGAGACACTTTTAACAACACGCACTTATTTTTAACAGCAATAAGTCCTTTTTTCCTTTTCAGTGATTGGAGACGTGTTGCAACCTGTGCCGTAAGTGAGGTCCATTGTCCCATCATTGCCCAAACACTCCATAGGAAAGAAGCAAGTGTGATAGTGCTTCGGGCTCTCAACAAAGCACTAACAGAGCAGGGCTCTCGTGTCAGTGAACTACTCCTGATTAGCAGATGCACTTCGTGACACACAGTACACAAAGTGGGTCGAGTGTATGATGTGGACTAATATTTTGAGAGCATAGGATAGCTAAGAGGCCCCTATTCAGAGTACCAAGACTGCATCACGTTTCCACGAGTCCACAAAAAGAACATGTAGCTTGGAACCCAGAGAGCCAGCAGCATATATCAAAGCCAGTTTTGCTGCAGGCTGCAAAGCTACCTAAGTTCCTCCCAAGAGAACCTTTTGGAAGGATATAAAATGAATTATTAATAGAGAATGATTTTTAGTAAGGGTGCTGGCAGCCATAGGTCAGACAGAGAAAGGAGCAATAACAAAGTAGGTGGGAAACATAGTATAAGTAATGTAGCATGAAAGCAAGAGATGGTTGGTATGGATCTCTTTGTAAGCAAGGAATCTGGCCGACTGCAGATTTGGAAGCAAAATATAATATTAGTAATGGTTCAATGCCACTACGCCTGTTGCACCGTTGATAGCTACACCCACGAGGATTGCCCTTGATGATTATTCTGGAAAGTGAGAGAAGGTAAATGGCAATTAATTGCCAAATTAATTAAGGTATTAAGGTGGAATGAGAGTCGGAAAACCTGTGTATTAAGAGCTGAGGGAGGAGGACAAGCGATTATTCAAACTGTGAAGGGGGCTTGAAGCATAATTGGAGATAAAGGAAGGGACGGTACAATTGGTTGTTATAATAAAGGTTAATTAGACTGCAATAAAGTGTCACTCAACACCGATTAAATGCCATGATTCTCAGAAAAGGGATGCGGACAAGCCTTATGTGCTACCTGCTCCGAGATGGTAGTTTGCCCATAGGATGTTAACAAAGGTTTTCATTTCAAGATGACACAGGGTCTTTTCCTGTGGTGTCAGTTCCTGTTAGTACAATTTATAAAAATAAATTTTTACGTAAGATGTGTTCACTTTTTTAGTTTTTCATCACATTCATTGCCCTGATGTTACCTATTTTTATTCCTGAATTTTGCTATTTGCATTTTGGAACTTTCTACTGGATTATAGTGAGGATACATTTGTGGGCTCTTTTCTCCGCCCTGATGCCAGGAGGAGTTTAGTGCCTTGCTGCTCTTCAGTACTAATCTTTATCTTAAATCAAGACTTTCAAGATTGCCAAGGAGGTTTTTTACTCTTTGTGGATTTTTTCTCCTAACTGGGAGCTGCTTAAGAAGACAATTGTCTCCTTTCATGTCTACTAATCTTTGCAGGGTGGCACCTTAGCTAGTGGGAGGAATCGCCTTTCCTTAGGCAATCATGAAAACACTCAAAAGGACTTGGCACTCTGCTTCTCTTATACTTTCCAGCTCATTACTTTCTGTCTTTGACTTGTATACCCTGTGAAGACTTGTACCTACACAGAGGCTGCGGCAGCCATGATCTACACCTGAGCTATCTTTTCCATAGTCACATGTGCCATTTTGAACATGTCTGGCATACACGTAGGCGACCAGTCCATGTATCTCATTTCTTGCGAGCATGCAGCAGATTTGCTTTATTGGTTAAATTAACTAAATAAGATTATTTTCAAAAACCTATTCAGGACCAGGCTCAGGACTCACAGCAACTTTGCTGCTTTCTCAATTGCCTACTATCCCTTACTCTCTTTCTCATGTCCTGCTGATGATTTCCTACCTACTTTATTTCTAAAAACTCCCAGCATTCGTGCTTCATTCCTCCCTTCATCAATCTATTCCTCTACTGACATTTCTTCATCTGTTACAGGGACATCTGAATTACCCAAATCATTTCTGAGTTCAGACTACTTTTCTGCTTCAGAATCTGAAAGTTTGTCTCTACTTCGGTCTGCTGGACCAGCAATATCTCCTTCAGATCATCTTCTATTGGCACTGGCTGACCCTTGTTTGTACTTCTTACTTCCTGCTCCCTATTTGGCTTGTTTGTTTAACATCCTTTAATCCACTGTATATTTTCCTCCTTTTTTTAATACCACAACTATTCTTTCCTTTCTACAGAAATCATTGCTCGATCCTAACAACTTCACTAACTATGGGCCTATTTTCCTTCTCCTATTTCTTTACTATATCTTGGAGTGTAAAGTCTACTCTCAACTCTCATCTTTTCTTCATACTAAGAAGCTTCTTACTCCTGCTCTATCTTTCGACAGCATCATCCGATCACAAGACATCACCGCCATATCCTATCCTACCCCAATGACACCCAACTCATCCTTTCCCTGATGGACAAGACAAACACCACCAGAACCAACTTCACCGACTGCATGACCATGGTAGCAGACTGGATGTGAACCAACTGTCTAAAGTTCAACTCCAACAAGATGGAAATACAGGTCTTCAGCAAAAAGACTTCCCCATGGGATTCCACCTGGTGCCAGTCGGCGCTAGGACCAACACCCACACCCACCAACCGCGCAAGAAATCTAGGGATCATCCGAGATGACAAGGGCAACATGATGGCTCAAGTCAACACAGTGTGCACCTCTTGCTTCCACATCCTATGCGTGGTGTGAAAGATCTTCAAAAGGTTGCCTCAGAACACCAGATGGACCATCACCAGCAGGCTGGACAATGGCAACACTCTCTACGCCGGAATCTCCAAACAACTCCTACAAAGACTCCAGAATGCAGCTGCAAAACTCACACTCAACCTTCCATGTCGCACCCAAATTACACCGCACCACAAGAAGCTTCACTGGCTCCCCATTAACAAGCACAGCCAATTCAAACGTCTCATACATGGTTACAAAGCCCTACACAACACAGGATCAGAATACCTGAACAGCTGCATATACTTTTACCAACCCACCAGACACCTACGCTCTGCCTCATTCTCACTCACACACACACCCCACATCTGCAAAAGCAAACCTGGAGGTGGCTCATTCTCCTACATCGCACCCAAGACTTGGAGCGTCCTCCCTCAACACATCAGAGCCTCCTCCTCACTTATTGAGTTACACAAGAAGCTGAAGACCTGGCTCTTCATATATGCACCTTGGGACCACACACCTACAAACCTTGCCAAATCGCCTGCATACCCTCTCGGGTGATTAGTGAGCTGTACATATCAACATAGCATAACATAACATAACAGCAACCGCCTTGCTTTCTATCTCGAACTTTCTGCTCTAGGCCTAGAATCTGTAACAATTCTTCATTCTAATTCTTCTTGATCTTTCTGTCGGTGCACAGACAGAATATCGAGTTTCAAATATCGCCCTACACTAATATTGAGGTGGAAATATCATGATACAGAAATATCGACAGCAAGAATACCATTGTCAAGAATATCGTCTTTAAGGTAAGAAATATCGTTTTTAAAAATATTGAAGTTAGTAGTATCGTTTGCAAAAATTTTGGGGCCGATTCCGATTTCGGTCGGAGGCGTACCCAACACCATTCGGTCGGGAAAAAAGCCATGCGAAAGCCTGTTTCCCGACCGATCCGTACAGCACACCGAACGAGTAAGTACGATGCGCACAACAGCAAAGAATCCGGCCGAGCCGTACTCACCCAAACCAGGTCCTGTTCCCCGACCGAGGCGAATCCGGAAACGCCGAATCGAGTCGCACGAAAGGAAAAATGCAGCCCCGTCCGGCCGGACAAGTACGATGCGCTCTCCGTACGCGCCGAAACCCGTCGCTACGCACGGCACGTCAAAGCATCCGGGAGAGGCGCACATAAGCTCCGATTCGCGCCACAACACGATCCACGGCTCCGAGACGAACACGGCAGCGACGAGGATGACGCGAAGCGACGAGGACGAGGCGAAGCGACGAGGACGACGCGAAGCAACGAGAAGGACGAACGACACGAACCAACCATGAATCCCTTCGTCCCGATCATACCAATATTCTACATTTACTACCGGAACAGGCACGGACGCGTACGGCGCAGAAGGTAAGCCAGACACCAACCACAAAACACATACAACACGTACACGACACATCACACACACACAGAGGGATGACGAATATACTTACACCAGCAACAGCAGCACCTTAGGGGCGGGATGCCCATCACCAATGCCACATATGCACACAGGGGCCTGAATGCGCACCACCACCCTCACCCAGGGGGGCAGGATGCCTACCACCACCCTTAGCCAGGGGGGGCTGGATGCCTACCAATACTACCACCCTCACCCAGGGTGGGCTGGATGCCTACCACTACTACCACCCTTAGCCGGGGGGCAGGATGCCTACCACCACTACCACCCTCACCCAGGGGGCAGGATGCCTACCACTACTACCACCCTCACCCAGGGGGGCAGGATGCCTACCACTACTACCACCCTCACCCAGGGGGGCAGGATGCCTACCACCACTACCACCCTCACCCAGGGGGCAGGATGCCTACCACTACTACCACCCTCACCCAGGGGGGCAGGATGCCTACCACTACTACCACCCTTAGCCAGGGGGCTGGATGCCTACCACTACTACCACCCTCACCCAGGGGGGCAGGATGCCTACCACTACTACCACCCTTAGCCAGGGGGGCTGGATGCCTACCACTACTACCACCCTCACCCAGGGGGCTGGATGCCTACCACCACCCTTAGCCAGGGGGGCAGGATGCCTACCACCACTACCACCCTCACCCAGGGGGCTGGATGCCTACCACTACTACCACCCTCACCCAGGGTGGGCTGGATGCCTACCACTACTACCACCCTTAGCCAGGGGGCAGGATGCCTACCACCACTACCACCCTCACCCAGGGGGGCAGGATGCCTACCACTACTACCACCCTTAGCCAGGGGGCTGGATGCCTACCACTACTACCACCCTAACCCAGGGGGGCTGGATGCCTACCACCACCCTTAGCCAGGGGGGCTGGATGCCTACCACCACCCTTAGCCAGGGGGGCTGGATGCCTACCACTACTACCACCCTCACCCAGGGTGGGCTGGATGCCTACCACTACTACCACCCTTAGCCAGGGGGGCAGGATGCCTACCACCACTACCACCCCCACTCATAGGATGGACAATGCATGACACAACCAGCACACCACAACCTAGGGAATGCAAGAAGAAGACATCCCCCAACACCATGACAAGCGTGTGTAGACTGTGTCAAATGCCTACAACACCGAACATGACTTTGAACATACAATGTGACCCCCTAGCACATGTGCCACAGATATATGTGTGTGGCACCCACAATGCAAGCAGGCCATGACCATTGTGGCAATGTGGTCCAAACCCCCATCATCACAGTGACCAAAATGTAAGTGTGGGGTCCATATCTGAAGCACATTTTGAACATTGTGGCAATGGGGTCCAAACCCCCATCCTCACAGTGACCAAAATGTAAGTGTGGGGTCCATAGCTGAAGCACACTTTGAACAATGTGGCAATGGGGTCCAAACCCCCATCATCACAGTGACCAAAAGATAAGTGTGGGGTCCATAGCTGCAGCACATTTTGAACATTGTGGCAATGGGGTCCAAACCCCCATCATCACAGTGACCAAAAGGTAAGTGTGGGGTCCATAGCTGCAGCACATTTTGAACATTGTGGCAATGGGGTCCAAACCCCATCATCACAGTGACCAAAAGGTAAGTGTGGGGTCCATAGCTGAAGCACATTTTGAACATTGTGGCAATGGGGTCCAAACCCCCATCATCACAGTGACCAAAAGGTAAGTGTGGGGTCCATAGCTGAAGCACATTTTGAACATTGTGGCAATGGGGTCCAAACCCCCATCATCACAGTGACCAAAAGGTAAGTGTGGGGTCCATAGCTGAAGCACATTTTGAACATTGTGGCAATGGGGTCCAAACCCCCATCATCACAGTGACCAAAAGGTAAGTGTTGACAAAGCAACTGCCAAACTGCATGGATGATTCCTGGTCACAGAACAACAAACACATCAGTGGCAAAGTAGTGTATGTGTCCCATTGCAACATAAATTGGGGGAGCCAAATCCTGCAGTGCAAATAAGACATAACTTTGGCCATGTGCAGACAAACAACACCCATGGGGACTGACACCGTCAACAATCATCAATGACACAATGACAGAAGTGACCATCCGAATGCAGACCCACATATTTGCACCAATGGGCACACACATGCAGATACCCTGTGGAGACTGCAGATGTGAGGTGAACAGATACCATACCATGGCAGCAATGGGACACACAAACCATGATCATTGTGCTGACCGATGACCTAGGAGTCCCAGGGACAGCAGGGGAAACCCACCAAACTACATACAGCCAATGGCACACCCAAGAAATGCCAATGCAGTGGTGCAGATGCACAAACACAAACAGGCAGACCCACCCTGCACATCATACACAACAGGTGAGGGTGGGGGTGCCAGTGTCCCCAGGCAACCACACAACACATGAGGAGACATGAATACCAATCATACAGATGTGCATACAGTGCCACACAAAGGTAACTCATGGATCCAAATTCCCTATGTGGGCAAGCAGGCATTGTCAGATGAGAGGGAGCACAAATCACACATGTCACACAGGCACGTAGGGACAGCAACTGACACAGCAAGACACAGACACACCACGGCACCACCCCCAGGGCCCCCACAATGTGGTGACCCTGGGCTGCATTACAATCCCACTGTGATGACAAAGCTAAATGTGGTTCACACTGTGAACCACAGTCATGTGTACTGAGCAACTAACTACCATCACACCTACACAAGCACAAATCAAACAGCATGGCCAGTGAGCCAAGGCCAACATGGAGGCAGGGGCCTAGCCGGGCAACAACTCTCATCTGCACACACTCAACACCACACCCCTCGACCTCCAACAATGTGCAGCAGTGAAGCACACATGCACTGGTGACATTGCACATGCACCCATGACTATTCCAGGGTGGTGGGTGGGAACCAAGGTGCAGAAACACATCACACATGGACACTCAACAAGACTCCTGAATGTCTGACACACTGCACACTACGCCGTACATGGACATGACGGCAATACCACACCAACCAATGGGATCACAGCCACAGTCACACACCAATGAAGAAGCCAAGGTCACCCACAAAGAACACACAGAGACAACAACCAACATTGCAGCCCGGACCCTGAGGAGTGCCAGCAGTCACACACACAACGTGTCACAATCACTGAAAGATAACACAAACTGGAAATCACATGACAGGGGCAAACAACAAGTGCCAAGGGGAAACCTGACTGTGACCCAGCTGCGTCTGCACACAAACTCAGCCCTGACAGCAAGCACACCTATGGGTGACACCCTGATGACCAGTAATGTGTCATGCACCCACATCACAGAGAACCCAGGGAGAAGACTTTGGGGAACATAGCTCAACTCAGCTAGCATCACAAACAGGTACAACACTAGGGATCACAGCATGCACAGCTAAACGGAAGTGAACACACAGACATGCACATACAACACACACCTTGGGCGCAGGCAATGTCACAGGAGTACACACTGCCATGAGGGGACTCCACTCCTGTGTGAGGAAAGCTGTGCCTTATGTTGCCTCAGTAGGGCCCCACCATGTCAGCTGAGCACTTGGTCACACAATAGACAATTAGCACCAAATGAGGGCTCCCGTCACATCAGCCTGGTCATGGAAGTGCCAACGGAATCATCAGCACAGATCCAACACACTTGTATAGCAATGTTGCACTGACAACACAGATGAGTCCTTCCCCATTGATGCCCAAACCTGCATGTCCAGTGGAGATGGCCACACGGTCAGGGAAGTAGACGAATTGAACAATGGCAGGCACAACAGATGTGCAGGGGTGGAAGCCACAGATGTGAAATTGCCAATCTAAGTAGGAAATCCCATTGCCAAATACTGAACACATGACACCCTCAGATGCTGCTATGGATGACATGGATACACCACAGGATAGGACACATTCCCCCTGGACCACATGGGTTCCTGCACAGTAACACTTCATTATCATGAGACCAAATATCACCATCACTGCAGCAAGGGCATGGTTAGCATCATCAACATCATGTACATCAGAAGCAAAAGCACTAGAGAACAGAAAGTTGCTTTATTCAGCATATGTGGCATTAAAAGTAGAAGTCCGGTAGAACATAAACAAAGGCCAATGGCCAGTCCATCAACAAAGTCACAAGTGGGTGACAGTGGCCGATGCCACCCTACACATGCCTGCACAAAACCAGGGACAATCCACTAGGAGGGGCAACCGGGGGGTAGGCCAGGCACCGCAGGGACAGGATCAGGGCTCACCAGGAGGAAGCAGGGAAGGGGTGGTGGGTGCTGGAGAGCCACTGACAACTGCAGTGGAGGTGTCTGACATGGTGTGTGCCGGCACAACTGGGGGGCATGGCTCAGATGTTGTGGGTGCCGGCACGACTGCAGTGGACCCTGCAGATGGAGTGGACAGGTCCGCCACTGCAGTGCCCAAGTCAGACAGGGTGGTAGTGGACTCCACTGCAGTGCCTACCACCAGGGGAGGAGAATGGGGAACAGGCAAGGTGGGCTGGACAGAGGGGGAGGACACCCTCACCACATCAGTGGCACAGACAAGCGCAGCGGGGGTGTGGTTCCGGGAGAGCAAGTGGCAGGGGGAGAAGGCCGGAGCCTCTTGGGGATGGTATATCTGTGGGTGGGGGAACCTGGGGCAGGGTGTGGTGGGGCACCTGTGGAGTGGGGGCCTGAGGGATGGAGGAAGGAGACTGGTGCTTGAGCTGCAGGGCGGCGGAGGGGTCTTGCTCTTAGCACTCCGGGGGGACTTGCGGGTGGGGGCCTCAGTCTGTCTGCACCTGGGGGAGGGTGTCCGGGGGCGAGGGGCACTCTGCTCCGTGTGGGGGGGCTTCCTCTTCCCCCTGGATGCTGGGGCAGCTGGATCGGAGGGGAAGAGGCCGAGGTCACTGAGGAAGAGGCGCTGGGTCTTTGGGGTTGCAGGTGAGGCAAGGGAGGGTGCTTTGGAGGGAGAGGCAACTGAGGACTGCACAGTGCCCGTGGATGCGTGTGTGTGTACCAGGGCCCCATCCCCTGTGAGTCTGGTTTCAGTCCCCTGACTGTGCGTGCATGTGCGTTTAGTTTGTGGCATGTGTGTCTGTGTGCTGGACGTGTGTGTGCTGGTGTGTGCCTGTGCCGGTGTGTGTGTGCTTGGGACGGGTAAGGTGCTGGGGAGTGTGGATGGAGCAGAGGCAGGAGGGGTGAGGGACTGTCTGAGGAGGGACACTGCTGCCGTCAGGGAGGAGTCCATGGACCTGTTGCCCCTCTGTAGGTCAGACATGCCCGATGAGATGCCCTCCATGAACGACACCAGCTGAGGCAACAGTGCGGTGTGCGCATGGAGGACACTCAGCATGGCTGTCTGCCCTACATGGAGCTGGCGAAGGAGGTACACAGACTCCTCACTCAGGGCAGCAGGGGACACAGGGGCAGGGGGTGCGGTGCCTGGCCCAAAGGAGACACGCTCCCGAACATGGGAGCCTCCACGGACCTGGAGAATGGGAGCCGATGGGAGGGCGGTGGTGGTGCTGGTGGTGGCGGGGACAGCAACACTAGCTGGGGTGTGGTGGCTGCTGACACCCGCCTCCACAAGGGAGTCATCCTCCGAGTTGCTCTGGTCCTCAGCTGAGGTGGATGGTGCTGAGGACTCCTCGGTGTGGCTCCCCTCGCCCTCCGTGCCACTGGGTCCCTCCGACCACTCCTCGGCTGCTGACCCAGTCTGGCTCTCTGGCTCCTCCTGGTCCGTGGAGCTGTCCCCTTCCGTGGCCGTGGATGTATCTGCAAACAATGGGGAAACAGACAGACATCAGTCACCTGCACCAAACGCACACACCACTGTGAGCACAGCACATTACAGAGCAAGCCCTGGCATCATTAGTTGTACATTGCTAAAAGTGCCCTAACTGAACAGGAGAAGCCAATTGTCAGTCTGATGCCAAGCATGGCACTCACATCCCACATGGCCTTGCACCCATCTGTCTGGTGTCTGTTGGATTGCAACACCCCAGTGTGGACACATGCACCAAGTACACAGTAGTTGGACAGTGCAGAGGACACGGTGTGGCATGTGGACATGCACACATCACAGCTCTTGCCACTGAGTCAGTACAGGTTTCCGGATGAAAGGGATGCCCAGAGTCAAATAGGAAATGCATGTGATGCATACCAGCGACAGACACCATGATGCACCCATGTCCTGATAGCCAGCGCCACAATGGTGTGCATGTAGCACATGTCAATCCCCTGCAGGACCACCAATAAGTTGACACATGACATGGCAGAGGCATGACTGCTAAGTCATACATCACTGTCTCAGTGATGTATGACTTGGCAGCCAGACAACAACACTATGCACTGTGTCACAATAGTAGGTCATGGGGAATGCAAGTCCTGGAGCTGCACAAGTGCACATGTACATCCCCCACACAACACATCATCTTAACCCTCATCTGTCCAGGTCACACCTATTGGACATATGGGAGACCTGTGACACTACCCTCTGAACCTGAGCCCCTCACAATTTGCTGTGAATGGGGAACAGCTGCCTGAACTTCACATTCGCATACCCCAGTCTGCACGGGCAGCTGATCAAACACCTATGTGACACACAAGTATCGTCTCCTATGGTCACATCTCCAGGGGCATGCTGAGCCCCTACCAAGAAACACCCCAGCAGTCCTGGCAACTAATCCACAGCACACTGACACAGAGGCAGACACCTGAGGGGTCAAATCACTGTGCACAATGTGTCAGCTGATACACGGGAGTGGGAGTACAGAGTGCATTGCATGGCCTGGAGTAGGCATGACTGTCCTGCTCCACATGAATGAGGGATGTGCCCTGGACAGTGGATAGCTGGCTATGTATGTGTGACACCCGTAATCTGCACACTCCTGGGGCCCAAACATTGTTCCCACCCGCTGCATGGGCGTGTGCCACATACCCCAGGCACATGTGGTGGCTCAGCTCAGCAAGTGGACCGCATATCAAAGCAACACGCAGATCACATGCGTTGTGTGAACAATGGACCCACCCATGATGCCCACAACAGAGTTAGGGAAACAGATGCTGTCCCCCACCTTTAGTGAAGCAAACTGCAAGGACACAGTCCCAAGTGACACAATTCCCTGACTGTAAGGGCCACACCTGGGTATCAGATGAGCAGTGGGCAGTGCACAATAGAGGGACATGGCTCCTGGACAACATGACTGCTGCACTGTGGCAGTTGAACCAGGCCAGAGGAGGGCACAAAGCATGTAATACAGAGTTCACAGTGCAGTCTTTGACTCACCCCCTCCTTGCTGCTGTCTGGCCTTCAGCTGCCCATCCAGGTCTGGAAACACCACAGCCAGGATCTGGAGCATGTGGGGGGTCAGGGTCCGTGTTCCGCCCCTCCTGCGAGGAGGCGACAGCTTCAGCTGGACCCGTGCAATCCTCCGGGTCCAGCCCCGAAGGTCCTGCCACCTCTTCTGGCAGTTGCGGATCCGGCGCTTGTAGACCCCCATGGACCGGACGGCCCGGACGATGTCCTTCCAGATTTCCTGCTTCCGATGGGCATTAACCTGTCAGGATGACAAAGTGAAAAGGCCATTACCACACATGCAACATATCCGTGCATGACACAGTTGTATATACATGTCTCAATCACAGGGGCACATGATGTACACAGGCAGTGCAAAGCTGCCCATGGACAGTTTGCCAGACGTCACTACATGGTATCATTGCATGGGAAGTAAAACCATGTTCAAATGCACTGTCACTGCACCATACCTGTCCAGTGCAAGTCACTACACACTATGGGGGGTGACAACTACTCAGTGAGCCTGCTAGCCAGTGGCGTGCAGACTTTCAGCCTTGCTAGTCACACAAAATGCACATTCAGAAAGGCAGTGCACAGAACACTCACCTGCTCCCCTGGTGTCCCATACAGCTTGCTGTACTGTGGAAGTAGGCTGTCCAGCAGGGCCTGGTTCTCTTCAAGGCTGAAGGCTGGGGCTCTCTCCACAGTACGTGCCATTGCAGGGTCCAGAGGGGCAGAGACAGCAGCAGTGCAGTGGCAGATGTCGTCCTGGAGCATGTAGTGCAGGCAAGTGAGCTCTCAGGGGAACAGCCAGCAATATATATGTGCTGGAGAGGCAGATACTGTCCCTTGTGTCCAAAGTGATAGGTCCAAGTCGTTTGCATCTTCTGAATCTGGCCAATCCATGGAATAGCAGCACCAAAACACGCCCACAGCATCCTTCAAATCTTCAACTTCATGACATACATGATTTTGCAACATTGTTGTGGGTGACCAACTGAATTTACAGCAACCAACTCGTTCGAAATTCGAAAACGCGTCCGTTGCCAGGCAAGCCCATTGTCAATGGGTGCGCACCGATCGGTCTATTGCGGTACAACGCGCACAGGGGTACAACGCGTACCCGCACACATTGAATGCAATGGGCCGGCCGGAGGCACCGATCGGTCCATTGCAGTTCAATGCGCACAGGGGTACAATGCGTACCCGCACACATTGAATGCAATGGGCTGGCCGGAGGCACCGATCGGTCCATTGCAGTACAACGCGCACAGGGGTACAACGCGTACCCGCACACATTGAATGCAATGGGCCGGCCGGAGGCACCGATCGGTCCATTGCAGTACAACGCGCACAGGGGTACAACGCGTACCCGCACACATTGAATGCAATGGGCCGGCCGGAGGCACCGATCGGTCCATTGCAGTTCAACGCGCACAGGGGTACAACGCGTACCCGACACATTGAATGCAATGGGCCGGCCGGAGGCACCGATCGGTCCATTGCAGTACAACGCGCACAGGGGTACAACGCGTACCCGCACACATTGAATGCAATGGGCCGGCCGGAGGCACCGATCGGTCCATTGCAGTACAACGCGCACAGGGGTACAACGCGTACCCGCACACATTGAATGCAATGGGCCGGCCGGAGGCACCGATCGGTCCATTGCAGTTCAACGCGCACAGGGGTACAACGCGTACCCGCACACATTGAATGCAATGGGCCGGCCGGAGGCACCGATCGGTCCATTGCAGTACAACGCGAACAGGGGTACAACGCGTACCCGCACACATTGAATGCAATGGGCCGGCCGGAGGCACCGATCGGTCCATTGCAGTACAACGCATCACTGTACATGTGACTGGCATATGTCAGCATGCCTGTCTCAGATGGACATGTGCCAGCCACAGATAGCTCCCAGGGAGTGAGGGGCACACCTACATCACGACAGCCTGTCCAAACTTTATCATAAGGCATGTAAGGCTGCATTTCCTATTGTGTGTATGTTGGTGTACATGTTGTCCTGTGGGTGTCACCTGTGGGCAGCCACCCCCAGGCTGTGCACGTGTTCATGGGGACAGGATCCTGGGTGTTACGTGTACATGACCACTGTGATGTGCAACTGTTCATATCTGTGCATGTGCCATGGTCACATTTCACGGTGGTGTATGTGTATGTCATGTCACATACCCCGTGAGTCCCATGTGGGACGGTATGTTTGAGCCAGGGTGTCCCAGTGGCACAATAGTGATGGTCCTCCACAGTCTTTGTGCATGTAGTGTTTACAATGTCTCTGATTTCATGTGCACAATGGGAGACAGTCTCCACATCCACGTTGTGTGTGCATGGACTTTGATGTTGTGCGTGTGTGTGTCACAGACGTCCATGTCTGTCCTGCCGTGGCAAGTGGGGCCACTATCTGTGGGGGTCATGGTTGTTTTGCTGTGGTGTATACATGATACTCCATGTAATGCCAGTGTCCATGTGGCATTACAGGGTCCCTGGGAATGTACCTGTCATTGAGCTGTGGTGCCTGGGGCACATCTGTCCTCACATGTCACTGTGGGGGTTATTGTGACACGGCAGCAGGAGATGGGAACTGTGACACGGCCTCATGATATCCAATGGGCCAACCTGGGACTAATTGATGCCACCTGTTGGACCGTGTTGACAGATGTTGGCCATGTATGTACCATACATGTCCTTCCGGTACTGCACACTTCATGTAGTTGTGCCTCATAATGATGTATGTTGGGACCTTGAGTGTGTTCAATGCCGCATATGTGGGGTGACTGACAATCTTGCTTACTTCTCCTCTGCACTGCAGGGGCTCCTGCTGTCCATCGACCATTCCCAGACCTGGCAACGATGGTGGAACGGGACAGCATCCGACGGTACCGCTTCACCAGGCAGCTGATTGAGGATTTGGCAGTGCAGTTGTCCCCACATTTGCAGGCTGGCCGGCCGTATCCTACAGCGCTGACCCCCAAGGTGAAGGTGATGGCAGCCCTACACTTCTTTGCCACCGGTACCTTCCAACATACTGTGGCGACTGCTGGTGGGATGTCACAGACCATGTTGAGCCGTGTGCTCTGCGATGTTTTGGCGGCAATGTTGCTCTTCCTGAACCGGTACATCTATTTCCCTAGACTGCGACGACTCACTGACGTGAAGAGTGACTTTTATGCCCTGGGGAGGATGCCGCATGTCATTGGCTCCATTGATGGGACACATGTGGCTTTGGTACCACCACAGGCCCAGGAGCAGGCCTACAGGAACCGCAAGCACTACCACTCGGTCAATGCACTGGTGGTGTGTCTTGCAGACATGACCATCACACACGTGTGTGCCCGTTTCCCTGGTTCAGCACACGATGCCTTTGTGATGAGGAGTAGTCGCATCCCCAGGATGATGGCACAGATGCAGAACCAGCGTGCCTGGCTTGTCGGTGTGCACTGACTTTGTGCCATTGTGTGTGATCTGATCTGTAGTATTCCGCCCACTTTTCCAAGTCAGCTAATGTGCACTTGTCTGTCCGTAGGTGACTCGGGATACCCCAACATGCCATGGTTGCTGACACCCCTCAGGAAACCTGTGACACCAGCCCAGATGCGCTACAATGAGGCACATGGTCGGACCAGGAGAGTGATTGAGCGGACCTTTGGTCTCCTGAAGAGCCGCTTCCGCTGCCTGGACAAGACCGGAGGGTCCCTCCCATATGCCCCTGCGAAAGTGTGCAAGATTATCATCGTCTGCTGCATGCTCCACAACCTGGCAGTGCGGAAGGAGTTGCCTCTCATCCAGGATGACAATGACCAACATCCGCCACCTGTGGAGGATCCTGGCCTGGACCACGATGCCAGTGACGATGATGATGATGGTGATGTCCGCACACAGCTCATCACCAACTTCTTTAGCTGAATCTGAGTATCCTGAGGTGTCATGTCAATGATGTGAGTTGGCATGATGTGTGGGTGGTGCTCTGGTGCTGTTGGAGTGTGTCCATGGGCTACTTGACTGGATGTGTGTTGCGATGTGTGCTAACAGGTGGTCTGTACTGCCCAACAGTGTTGACATGCTAACTTGGTTCTGGGTGGGTATCTTGTAACATGTATTGTGCATGAGTTTTGCTGTTCTGTCCTGTACTCCATTGCTTTTGACTGTGTGTCATTTCTGTCCTTCACAGGGTACTTTCAGATTCGTTTGGTCAACTGTGTCCACCGACGACGTGATTGCACATCCAGGCTGGTAGCTGTTGTGTCCCTACAGGTGATGTGCGCCACACCCATGGACTTCCTTCCGTCTACAGTTGTTGACTGTTTGCCCGCTGCCAGGTGGGATTACCTTGCATCTGTAGTGGTTACGGCATGTTGCAACTGTGTAATAAACCTGTGCTTCACTTTGTGATGTGCGTTGTCTGTGCTCACACATTTGACTGCCATTTGCTTACTGCACCTGTGGGCTACTTGACTACAACTGGGAATGGGTGTGGTGTCTGTGCATTGCACCGTCTTCCCTGGCAACATCAGTGTAGGCAATGAGTCAGATGGCCTAGGTGTGTATGTGTTGTGTAGCCCTGGTGGTGTGTCTCCCTCATGTGTGTCACATTGCCTGTACTCACATGCCTGTGTTGTCCTTGCTGTTGCAGTTCGCATACACAGTGTAATTTTGCAGTTCATCATCCCCATAACAGCACCTACGTTGGAATCACGACAGAGGCAAGTATGGTGTATTAGTGTGTTTATTGTGATACATTTGTGTTAATAGTGCATAGGATGGGTAGTGCTGTACATAAATCTTGCAATCCCAAGTTCCTAGGTGAATTGAAAGTCCTGGTAGACAGGATCCCCAGTATCGGGGCCACAGTTGTCTGACACATTGGTCCAACTTGTACTCCCCATGCAATGTGTGGGAGTAGTGTTGCCGTCAACAGGGTGAACAGTCTGTGCACAAAGGCGAACATCCAGAACAGGTTCAGGCTTCCTGGGAGCTGCGCTTGGCCATCGGCCTCTCACTTTTCCCTCCTCGGACGACCCCTCTTCTTGGGGGTGGGGCCCTCAAGTACAGGCTCCTGCGGTGCAGGGGACTCTCCGCCAGAGTCCTCCTCCCTCCCTGTGGCAGTTGCAGTTTGTTCGGCACCAGATGTTGTTGGCACACAGGGAGGTGTGGACTGGTTGCTGTTCATCTGGCGGAGGCATTGTAAAATGTCCCTGTGCACCGCCGTCATCTCATGCAGTGCATCCCACTTGGACTCCACGCGGGACATGTGTGAGTCCACACGGGACATGTGTGACTCCACGTGGGACATGTGGGAGTCCAAGCGGGCATGATGGGCAGCCTGCTGCTGTTTCATGTCTCTGAGGAGCCCCACTACCTGGCTGAGGTCTCCGGTGCTGGACTGGTACGCATCAGCTATGCGTACCAGTTGTGGGTCATCATGCACACCAGCAACGTCTGCAAGCAGCGACCTCTGTCTCCCACCCCTCCCACCACCCCAGCTGACATGTGCAGTGTGTGCAGTGGCACGCACAGATAACCCTGGTCCACCTTGGGGGTTGGTGGTGGTGGTGGTGTCCATGGCCCCAGGTTGGTCCAGGGTCCCTGTGCTGGTGTTGCTCCTTGTTCTGTCCATGTCGGCAGGGATGGTATTCGTGGTGACAGTCGTTGGAGGGGTGGGTGCAGGGGGTGCAGCTGGTGGTCCTGCTGGTGCTGCAGCTGGTGGTCCTGCTGGTGCTGCATGTTGACTTGCACCGGATGTGCCAGGTTGTTCTTCATCGTCCGAGGAGGACAGAGGCTGTACGACGCCAGTGAGCTCGGCATCCTCTTGAGCCTGGGACTGGGACTCCTCAGCGTCTGCTGCTGTGTCCCCATCATCACCTGTTTTTGGGAGACACAAACAATGTATGTTATGTTTCTGCAGGCATCAATGGTTGACACACATGACAGTTGTGACTGTGCCTCTGGGTGCGGGCCTGTACATTGCATTGTCCTAAGTCGTCACAGTCAGGGGTTGATATTGGTGTGGCACATTGTCCTGCATTATTTGGGCATTTCTATGTATTTTCTGGGGTGTGAACATGGTCTGCATTGGTTGTGTTTGGTTGACAGCCGGCCCTCCTTCCCACCCACCCAGCCAGTCAGTTATCCCACCATGGAACGTGCTTGCGTTGCAGGGAGTGTAAGTTGTCTCTCAGGATGTCACTCAGTGGTGTCCTGCTGTTTGTTGGTGCACATTTGCCAGCAGGGCCTTGTGCTCCTCACAGCAGTAGCCAGTGTCAGCCATCTTGTGAGTCCTTCTCCACTTCCTGTGATGTGAGCATGGTTCAGGGTGGTGTTGATGGGACAGTTGTGGGGGTGACCAATATCAGTGACTACGACTCCCATCATGCTATTGCCTCCACCCCCTTCCCAGCATGCCCATGCTTCCTTCCTTTTGACTCTGCTTCCCTGTGGGGTGGGCTGGCTGTGCTGACAGGATGGCTGGGAGTGTTGTCCTGGCAGTTGTTTGGCTAAAAGTCCCAAGAGTGTCCCTGTGCTTCACACAACATAACCCAGGGTGGTGGTTCTTTGTGGGATCTTGTGTTAGGATGGGGGGCATTGCATTCTACCAGGTGGGTTCTGTGGAGTTTGTGTTGGGGGGGGGGTGTGAGGGGAGGTGCTTGTGACTATGGTCAGTGCTGCAAGTCCCCCTTCCCACCCAGCTAGCCAGATATCCCACCATGGAATGTGCTTGCATTGCAGGGAGTGTAAGTTGTCTCTCAGGATGTCATTCAGTGGTGTCCTGCTGTTTGTTGGTGCACAGTTGCCAGCAGGGCCTTGTGCTCCCCACAGCAGTAGCCAGTGTCAGCCATCTTGTGAGTCCTTCTCCACTTCCTGTGATGTGAGCATGGTTCAGGGTGGTGTTGATGGGACAGTTGTGGGGGTGAGCTATGTCTGTGACTACGACTCCCATCATGCTATTGCCTCCACCACACTTCCCAGCATTCCCATACTTACTTGCTTTTGTGGGGAGTTCAGTGTGTGTGGGTGTGAGAGCAATGGCAAGATGGCTGACAGTGGTGTCCTGCTGTTGGTTGGTGTGCAGTACCCAGCATGCCCTTGTGCTCCCCACGACACAGCAACAGTGTCAGACATCTTTGATGGGCCTTTCCACTCTCTGTGGGATGTGCATGCGTGAGTGTGAGCTTGCTGGGCCATGTGGTGGGGGATGTAGAGCTGTGACTACGACTCCCATCATGCTATTGCCTCCTCCCCCTTCCCAGCATGCCCATGCTTCCTTCCTTTGACTCTGCTTCCCTGTGGGGTGGGCTGGCTGTGCTGACAGGATGGCTGGGAGTGTTGTCCTGGCAGTTGTTTGGCTAGAGGTCCCAAGAGTGTCCCTGTGCTTCACACAACATAACCCAGGGTGGTGGTTCTTTGTGGGATCTTGTGATAGGATGGGGGCATTGCATTCTACCAGGTGGGTTCTGTGGAGTTTGTGTTGGGGGTGTGTGAGGGGAGGTGCTTGTGACTATGGACAGTGCTGCAAGTCCTCCTTCCCACCCAGCTAGCCAGATATCCCACCATGGAACGTGCTTGCATTGCAGGGAGTGTAAGTTGTTTCTCAGGATGTCAGTCAGTGGTGTCCTGCTGTTTGTTGGTGCACAGTTGCCAGCAGGGCCTTGTGCTCCCCACAGCAGTAGCCAGTGTCAGCCATCTTGTGAGTCCTTCTCCACTTCCTGTGATGTGAGCATGGTTCATGGTGGTGTTGATGGGACAGTTGTGGGGGGCAATATGTGTGACTGCGACTCCCATGATGCTCTTGGCTACACTGACTTGGCCAGCATACACAGAATTCCTTCCTTTGAGTGGTCTTCACTGTGTGTTGGTGTTGTTGTGGTGGCTACATGTGTGGATGTGTTTGTTAGTTCTATTTGTGCCACTGCCTAGCTGTAGTTGTAGTTGTGTTTGTACATGTGTTGGCACAGTTGGATGTGACTTTTTTGATGGCATGTGTTGTGTTTATCTGACTGACATACACATTTTGGGATGATTCTGTTCTGGTTGCTGTGTAATTGCTATGAGTGCATGGTTTGACTCTCCCTTGACAGTGATGTGTGTGTTTTGTGGCAGTATATTGTGTACATTTGTTGTGTACTCACCAGGCTCTGGGATGTCCTCTAGTCCATATACGCTCACTGGCGGAAGGATGGCCCGCACCTTCTCCTCCCAGGGCCTGAGGTATATTGGCTTGGCAGGAGGGCCACTGCTGGTGTATTGGCTGTTGATGTAGTCTTTCTTCAGCATGTCCCGTACCCTCCTGCGCACGTCATACCACCTGTTCTGGATGTCGGTCTTTGTGCGCCGACATGGTGATTGTGCGTTCACCCTGTTGATGATCCTCTCCCACATCTTGGTTTTCTGCGACATGGGGGTCTGTTGGACCAGTGTGCCAAACAGCTGTGGCTCCACCCTGAGGATCTCGTCTACCATGACTTCCAATTCACTATCTAGGAACTTGGGATTCTTCTTGGGGGGCATGGTGATGGGTGGTGATGGTGAGTGATGTGTGTGTTGGTGTGCAGGTGAGGGTGTGTGAGTGTGTGTTTTGCTGGGTGTATGTGAGGTAGGTATTTGTTGGTGTGCTGATGGTGTGTGGCTTGTGTGAGGGATGAGCTGTGGGTGTGTGGTTGCTTTCTCTTGGGTGCTGGCAGTGGAATGGCATTTGCAAAGGCTCATGGTTGTGATTTGTGTCCTTTATATAGGTGGAGTTGTGGGTGTGTCTTTGTTCTCTGTCCCCACCCCCCAGTATTTATTGGCTTGGTAATTGCTTGTTTGGCCTTTTTTTGGGTGATTTTTCCTTTGTGCTGTTTGTGTATGTTGGAAACGTTCTTGTGACCGAGTCGGACCCTGCATTAGTCTCGTACGGTGTTCTCCGTTTCGTTCACGCTGTGTTTGTGCAGTTTTCTATGCTGCGTACGCGTCGGTCGCGGTGTTTTGTGTTGCTTCGGCTCGGTTTTGAATGCGTGTCGGTCGTACGGCTTGGCCTCCGTCCGACTCGCTCGTGGTTTTCGCGCCTTGCATCGTACTTTGCGGTTTGGAGTTCGCGTGTACGTTTCAGTCGGATTTGTTCCGGGTGCGTGTCGGTCGGTTGGATTCGCGTGTTTTTCCGGCCGGATTGCTGTTTTCCGTGCGGCTCGGTCGGTCGACTTGGTTTCGGTACGTGTCGGTCGGATTTTTCGCGCCTTGCATCGTACTTGGCGTGTCGTGCGCCACGGGTACGTGTCGGTCGGTATTATTTCCGGATCCGAGTCGGTCGGTGCTTTTTCCGGCCCGAATCGGAATCGACCCCATAGTTGTTTAAAAATATCGATTTTTTAAATTAGTGTTATGTATTTTAGTATTTTTTTTATAAGTATGTGATATATTTTTTTTGTATAAGTATTGCTTTTGTTTTTTAATGTATGTGTTACATTTTTAGTAGTTATTAATTTTATGTTAATTAAATTTTGTGTTTTGTAGTTCTGTAGCGGGTTGTGGGTTTATAGGGGAATAGGGTGGGAAGTAATTTAATTATAATAAATTAATTAATATTTTTTATTTATTTAATTTTGATTTTATAGTGTAAATTGTGGGAATTAATTTATTATTAATTAATTATTAATTGGTTGTTAATTTGTATTAATTAATTAATTGGTAATTATGTTAATTGTGTTTTTTTTTTTTAGGAGTGGGTTGTGGGTTTATAGGGGAATAGGGTGGGAAGTAATTTAAATATAATACAATTATTAATATTTTTAATTTATTAATATTTATTTAATTTATATTTTTATTATTAATTGGTTGACAATTTGTATTAATTAATTAATTGGTAATTATGTTAATTGTGTTATTTTTTTAGGAGCGGGTTGTGGGTTTATAGGGGAATAGGGTGGGAAGTAGTTTAATTATAATACAATTATTAATATTTTTAAATTGTTAACATTTATTTAATTTATATTTTATAATGTTAATTGTGGGAATTAATTTATTATTAATTATTCATTAATTGGTTGTTAATTATTAGTAATTAACTGTGTCATTTTTGTAGTAGCGGGTTGTGGGTTTATAGGGGAATAGGGTGGGAAGTAATTTATTTTTAATACATTTATTAATATTTTTTAGATATTAATACTTATTTTATTTATAATTTATAGTGTTACTTCTGGGAATTAATTTATTAATAATTATTTATCAATTGTTTGTTACTTATTATTAATTAATTAATTAATTGGTATTTAATTATCTTAATTGGGAAGGGAGTAATTTAATTATAATTTATTAATCATTCATTCTTAATTAATTGTTATTAATTAATTAAACATTAAATATGGCAAATGTGTAATTAATTTGAGATGTAAGTTGTGGGGTGTATAGTGGTAAAGGGTGGGAAGTAAATTCTTTTAAATTAATTAATAAGTTGTTGTTAATTGATATTAATTTAATAATGTAAAATTAGTTATGTAAATTGTGTAATGATTTTTAGGTATGTGTTTTGGTGTTTATTGGGGTAGAGGGTGGAAAGTATTTTAGGTTTCCTTAATTAGTAATTAGTTGCTCATTAATATTGATTCATTAATTGATAAATATTTATAGTAATTGTTAATTTTTATTTTGTGTGTGGATTTTAGTTTTATAGAGGTAACGTTTGGTGAGTAAATTAATTTTTATCTGTTTTAATTTGTTTTATAATTAATAATATTTGTTTATTTCATAATTATTTATGTTATTTATGGAGGTACACTTTTTAAAAAATTTAGATGTGTTTTGTGAATTGTGTGGTGTTATAGGGTAGGAAATAAAAAATATTAAATTTAGGTAACAATTCATGTTTTTGATTATAATTAATTTCTATTAAATATAGTTATTTGTTTGTAATTGTTTTTTACAATTTGTATAAAATACTTTTTGTAGGTAATTTTTACATTTTGTTTACATTATAATATGCTTCTATCTTTTGTCATTTATTATATTTTTATATATGTTTTCTATATTTGTTTTTTAACATCTTTTGCATTGAAGTTGATATTTTGTTTTATTTTAATTTTGAATTGACTTCAGTGGGAATATCAATTTGTACCCCTCCGCTATCCAACATTTTCCCTACTGTTGCACTCACTGGAGTGGGAATAGTCATTTGTACCCCTCCGCTATCCAACATTTTCCCTACAGTTGCACTCACTGGAGTGGGAATAGTAATTTGTACCCCTCCGCTATCCAACACTTTCCCTACTGTTGCACTCACTGGAGTTGGAATAGTAATTTGTACCCCTCCGCTATCCAACACTTTCCCTACTGTTGCACTCACTGGAATGGGAATAGTAATTTTTTCCCTTCCGCTATCCAACACTTTCCCTACTGTTGCATTCACTGGAGTGGAAATAGTAATTTTTACCCCTCCGCTATCCAACACTTTCCCTACTTTTGCATTCACTGGAGTGGGAATAATAATTTTTACCCCTACGCTATCCAACAGTTTCCCTACTGTTGCACTCAATAGATTGTAAAATGTAAGTTTAAAAATTATTAGATATTTTAATGTTTTAATTTATAAGATAATGTTTTTTTATTATATTTTATGTTATAAGTGTATGTATATATATATTTATTTGTACATTTATATATATTTATAACATTTTAAAATAAATTATAATTCTTAGTTTATTAATTTTGAATTGACTTCAGTGGGAATATTAATTTGTACCCCTCCGCTATCCAACATTTTCCCTACTGTTGCACTAACTGGAGTGGGAATAGTCATTTCTACCCCTCCGCTATCCAACACTTTCCCTACTGTTGCACTCACTGGAGTGGGAATAGTAATTTGTACCCCTCCGCTATCCAACATTTTCCCTACTGTTGCACTCACTGGAGTGGGAATAGTAATTTGTACCCCTCCGCTATCCAACACTTTCCCTACTGTTGCACTCACTGGAGTGGGAATAGTAATTTGTCCCCCTCCGCTATCCAACACTTTCCCTACTGTTGCACTCACTGGAATGGGAATAGTAATTTTTTCCGCTCCGCTATCCAACACTTTCCCTACTGTTGCACTCACTGGAGTGGGATTAGTAATTTGTACCCCTCCGCTATCCACCATTTTCCCTACTGTTGCACTCACTGGAGTGGGAATAGTAATTTTTACCCCTCCGCTATCCAACACTTTCCCTACTGTTGCACTCACTGGAGTGGGAATAGTAATATTTACCCCTCCGCTATCCAACACTTTCCCTACTGCCGCACTCACTGGAGTGGGAATAGTAATTTTTTCCCCTCCGCTATCCAACACTTTCCCTACTGTTGCACTCACTGGAGTGGGAATAGTAATTTTTACCTCTCCCCTATCCAACACTTTCCGTACTGTTGCACTCACTGGAGTGGGAATAGTATTTTTTTCCCCTCCGCTATCCAACACTTTCCCTACTGTTGCACTCACTGGAGTGGGAATAGTAATTTTTTCCCCTCCGCTATCCAACACTTTCCCTACTGTTGCACTCACTGGAGTGGGAATAGTAATTTTTACCACTCCGCTATCCAACACTTTCCCTACTGTTGCACTCACTGTAGTGGGAATAGTAATTTTTACCCCTCCGCTATCCAACACTTTCTCTACTGTTGCACTCACTGGAGTGGGAATAGTAATTTTTAACTCTTCGCTATCCAACACTTTCTCTACTGTTGCACTCACTGGAGTGGGAATAGTAATTTTTACCACTCCGCTATCCAACACTTTCCCTACTGTTGCACTCACTGGAATGGGAATAGTATTTTTTATCTCTCCGCTATCCAACACTTTCCCTACTGTTGCACTCACTGGAGTGGGAATAGTAATTTTTACCCCTCCGCTATCCAAGACTTTCCCTACTGTTGCACTCACTGGAGTGGGAATAGTAATTTTTACCCCTTTGCTATCCAACACTTTCTCTACTGTTGCACTCACTGGAGTGGGAATAGTAATTTTTACCCCTCTGCTATCCAACACTTTCCCTACTGTTGCATTCACTGGAGTGGGAATAGTAATTTTTACCCCTCCGCTATCCAACACTTTCCCTACTGTTGCATTCACTGGAGTGGGAATAGTAATTTTACCCCTCTGCTATCCAACAGTTTCCCTACTGTTGCATTCACTGGAGTGGGAATAATAATTTTTATCCCTACGCTATCCAACAGTTTCCCTACTGTTGCACTCAATAGATTGTAAAATGTAAGTTTAAAAATTATTAGATATTTTAATGTTTTAATTTATAAGATAATGGTTTTTTTATTATATTTTATGTTATAAGTGTATGTATATATATATATTTATTTGTACATTTATATATATTTATAACATTTTAAAATAAATTATAATTTTTAGTTTATTAATTTTTTTAAGTAAATATATGTATATAGAATTTTATATATGTATGTTTACATTTTTTAAATTACATTTATTTAATATATTTGTTAAAATGTACATTACATCTAAATAATTTTTTTAAGTTAATTTAATTATTTAACTTATTAAACATATTTTTTTATATATATAAAAAAACGATATTTTGTACATCGATATTTTTTACATTGATATTATTTTTTCGATATTTTTAAACTTGACATTTTAAAGATAGGATGTCGATATTTTTGACATCGATATTTATGTGTCGATATTTGTGTATGAGGATATTTTTGTACTCGATATTATGCCAGTGATCCCTTTCTGTCGTGGTTGACAAGGTGGACCGCTCTACTCTCCTTTCCTCTCTTTAGACTTCAAGGGATCAGTTATTTCCTTTCTTTCTTCTTACCTTTCCCATCATCTATTTTAGATCTCCTTAAAAGGCTCATCTTCTGCACTTTATACACTACCATATGGGATTTCACAGGGCACAGTATTCAGCCCACTTCTCTTTTCTCTCTATAGCCTTTTATCTATAATGTCTTCTTATGGTCTGGAGACTCACTTTTATGCAGACAATTCACAAATCTTCTGTTCTTTGTCATCTGTCTCTAATTGACTTTTGGATCAAGTCTTTACTTGACCCCTGGCTATCAAGGTCTGAATGGGCACACCGTTCTAAATATTAAATCCCAGTGAAACTGAGCTACTTTTTTTCTCTGTTGACTCTCTCTGTACTATACCTCCCCTGTCTCTTTTCCCCCTACTATCATCCCATACTCTACAATTGCCCGCAGACTAGGCTTTCAGATTAATTCTTCTTTGGCCTTTGCACCTTAAATAGCTTCAATTGTCAAAGACAGTCAGCTTCACCTCATGAATGATCACAAACTCATAAAAGTGATTTTTTTTTCATCCTGCTGCATTCAAGAATGGTAACAAAGTAGATACTACCACAGTATGTGCAGCTATTCCATTTCTATAAACCAATCTTTTTTTAAAATCAACAATCACCTTTGTTTTTTAAGTATATATCAGAGTATATCAAGATATGGCTACTAACATTTTGTATATTACTACGAACTAGTTACTACAAAACATTTTATTATCTTAAAACCATTTCCCTTCCATCATAATTTCAATCAACTTTATAAAATGTCCATGAACTGTAATGAATCCATAGTTCTCTGATTTAGTGGAGCATGCCCAATTTTACAATGGTATACTTATTTTCAGTTCCTTCCATAAGAATCCAAAGAATCAGTCCATTTTGTAATGGTGATTTTTTCCAATCTCAATTCCTCAGTTTCTCACAGCAGAAGGAAGAGAAGACAATCCACAATATCTATTAGATATTCAATGGGCAGAATGGATAATTCCCAAACAGAGAAACAAAGAAGACAAAAGAACATTGAGTAGAAGAATAGCCAACACCTGCTTTGTTATATAGATTTGTATCTGCTTATTCAGGGTGGTAAATATGTACGAAATGCAGCATATTAAGATTACACGTGGTCATATAGTGCTCCTCCTATAAATGTTGTATTTGCACATTAGCTTATATGAATAAGCAGATCTCGTTGCCTAATACATTGCGAAGTACCTTTTCATCACATAACATATCACCTGAATATGGTATGTTCAGACATATCCACAGATATCACATATTACTAGACATGAAGTCCTAATGTATAATGCAATTTTTGCATTTCACAATTAAACATTTCACTCCTTCTAGCTCAATGTTACTATTACAAAGTGGCCTGATCCTGTCTTCCTGTGGAATTAATTGAAACTATGGATACTGATGGACATATGCCCTTTCTGCAGGGTCACCCTACATTTATTTGCCTTATTGCTGAACCCTGTTTGCTGGCTATAGAACTTTGTGCATTTTACCCCTACTAACCTGTTGTAAAGTGCTTGTGCTCCTCCTTTCAACATAGTACAATTGATATACCCCTAATTGGCATATTTAACTTACATATAGGTCCGTAGTATACAGTACGTGAAGTGTACCCAGGTTCTATAAGGCAAATGTCACCAGAGGGCTGCGGCACACATTGTTCTACCCAATGTAGTAACAGGACAAACATGACTGCAGGCATTCCATGAGCAGCAGTGTGCTGCAGGTTTTAACTGCAAATTCGACCAGTCCAATAACCCCTTTTGACAGGCCTAAACCCTCCTTTTAAATATTATTGTCACCCCCTAAGTAGGTCTTACGGCCCATTAAGGCAGGGTGCATGGTATTTATCAGAAGGACATTTAAACGTTTAGGGGCCGATTCCGATCCGGGTTGGAAATCGTTCCGACCGACACGGATCGGGACTGAAGTCCGACCGACTCGTACAGGCGCAGTCCGACCTGGCAAGTACGATGTGTCCCGGTCGAAATCCAACCGACTCGCACGGAATCAATCCGGACTGACCGAAACGTACGGAAAACAGTGCCCCGCTCGGAAACGGACCCGAAACCTTCCGACCGACACGGAACGGCTATAGTTCCGACCGACACGAACACGTGCCGTACAACCTGCCAAGTACGATGCAATGCGTCGTGGACGAAAGCGAGTCGCACGGAGTCCAAGCCGTACAACCGATTCATACGGAACAGAGAGATTGGCAAGAAAAAGAGCCCGTCGCGACCAGCGCGTACGTGAAACATGCAACATAACACAATGTCAGTGTGACCGACTCGGATCACCCCGCAAGTGATGCCACAGGCGTACGACCCGGTCAACTGAACGTCTCCGTCAGGCCCTAAAGAAATCATGGAATTGACACAGAAAAAGGCCAAACAGGCAGTTAGAAAACCAAACAAATTCAATATTCAAACCAAGACACACCCACAACTCCACCTATAAAAAGTACAAAAATCCAGACCATGATCCTTTGCAAATCACACAGACCTGCAAACAGACAACACCACCACGCTGAGAAATACAGCCACAACCTACACACTACACACCACTAGCACCACACAATAAGCACACTCACAGACACCCAGCCATACACATACTCATCAACCCTCACTACCACACCCACCCACCCACCCATCCATCTCCACCACCACCCATCACCATGCCCCCAAAGAAGAATCCAAATTCACCGACAGTGAGTTGGAAGTCATGGTAGATGAAATCATCAGAGTAGAGACACAGTTATTTGGCTCCTTGGTCCAACAGACCCCCCTATCCCAGAAAAGCAAGATGTGGGCGAGGATTGTCGACAAGGTGAACGCACTAGCACCTAGCATGCGCACAATGGACGACATCAGGAACAGGTGGTACGACATACGCAGGAGGGTCAAGAAACTCATCGGCAAAGAACATGCCCTGGGCCAGCAGACTGGTGGCGGTCCCCCTGCCAAACCGGTGCATCTCACTTCATGGGAGGAGAAGGTGCGGGCCATGCTCCCACCAGTTGGCCTCCATGGATTGCCTGGAATACCAGAGCCTGGTGAGTACACAAACAACTATTCCAAATTGTGATGTAACAGCAATCCGCACCCACAGACATTAATGTCAGGGGGACAGAGAAAACATTCACTGTCATCAAGCCACATCAACCTAAAGATAACTATCCTCTCATGTGTATGCGACCTAGAGAAACACAATACCTGCAATGTCCCAGTAACATGTACCTAGGCCAATACATGTACAAATCCACTGACAAATACACCAGGGATTTGGCCCCAAACACCACCAAACACCGTCAGCCATTATGCTACCACAGTAACACACACTCCCAGGGAAGCGGAGTCACAGGAAGGAAGGTTTGGTGTGCCGGGAAGGTGGGTGTAGCGGAAAGCATGAGGGGATTTGTAGTCACAGCCCATAGTCCCCATCCCACATGTCCCAGGAATACCCCCATGCACCATGCTCACCTCACAGGGAGTGGCAAAGTACTGCCAAGATTTATGAAACTGGGCTCTGGTGTGGGGAGCACAAGGCCTTGCTGGGACTTGGGCTCCAACAAACACCAGGACACCACTTTCAGACAACTTCAACATGTACTTAGACTCACTGTCATGGAAGCATGGCCCATGGTGGCCTATCTGGTCCAGGGGGGAGGAGGAGTGCAACCTCAGACTACATCTCCCAGCAGGCCCTGTCACACACACCCCTCCCACCAACAACAAACAACACACCTGGGACCAAGCACAACCTGAGACTCAAGGTAAATCGACTTCCAAGATGCCTGACACTGGGCCCTGGGGGGAGGAGCAGCAATCCATAGTGGTATTTGTGTGCCAATGCAGATTGTAACTACAAACATACCTGCAATGTTACAGGAAAGATCCCCATTCACAATAGTCACTAAACTGAGAACAAACCCACAGCAAGGCAATGGGATCCAAACACCAGTCACATGCAGCAGCCATCTTGTCAGCACACATTCAATACCAGGAAAGCTGAGTCACAGGAAGGAAGCATGGGTTTGCTGGGAAGGTGGGTGGAGTCAAATGCATGATGGGAGTTGAAGTCACAGCCCATAGTCCTCATCACACATGTCTAAGGAATACCCCCATACACCATGCTCACCTCACAGGGAGTGGCAAAGTACTGCCAAGATTGATGAAACTGGGCTCTGGTGTGGGGAGCACAAGGCCTTGCTGGGACTTGGGCTCCAACAAACACCAGGACACCACTGTCAGACAACTTCAACATATACTTAGACTCACTGTCATGGAAGCATGGCCCATGGTGGCCTATCTGGTCCAGGGGGGAGGAGGAGTGCAACCTCAGACTACATCTCCCAGCAGGCCCTGTCACACAAACCCCTCCCACCAATAACAAACAACACACCTGGGACCAAGCACAACCTGAGACTCAAGGTAAATCGACTTCCAAGATGCCTGACACTGGGCCCTGGGGGGAGGAGCAGCAATCCATGGTGGTATTTGTGTGCCAATGCAGATTGTAACTACAAACATCCCTGCAATGTAACAGGAAAGATCCCCATTCACAAAAGTCACTAAACTGAGAACAAACTCACAGCAAGGCAATGGGATCCAAACACCAGTCACATGCAGCAGCCATCTTGTCAGCACACATTCAATACCAGGAAAGCTGAGTCACAGGAAGGAAGCATGGGTTTGCTGGGAAGGTGGGTGGAGTCAAATGCATGATGGGAGTTGAAGTCACAGCCCATAGTCCTCATCACATATGTCCCAGGAATACCCCCATGCACCATGCTCACCTCACAGGGAGTGGCAAAGTACTGCCAAGATTGATGAAACTGGGCTCTGGTGTGGGGAGCACAAGGCCTTGCTGGGACTTGGGCTCCAACAAACACCAGGACACCACTGTCAGACAACTTCAACATGTACTTAGACTCACTGTCATGGAAGCATGGCCCATGGTGGCCTATCTGGTCCAGGGGGGAGGAGGAGTGTAACCTCAGACTACATCTCCCAGCAGGCCCTGTCACACACACCCCTCCCACAAACAACACACCTGTGTGAGGCACGGAAGTGCACGTTTCGCAATGTCCATGTAAGTCAATGAAACTATACATGAGCGGTCCATGCACACAGCTCTACGTGCACATAAAACGCATCAGGTCATCAGGACAATGTTCCAAACCTACATTGGCATCTGCCTGTGATAATTGAGGACAATGCTATGCACATACACTTATCATGAAGCATAGTACCTATTTGAATGTGTGTGATACGTTGATGTGTGCTGAACCACGACATACATTGTGTGTCTCTACCACCCACAGGGGCATCTGGGGAAACTGCAAGAACAGACGAGGAAGATTCCCAGTCCCACACTCTGGTTGACACAGAGCTGGCCGGTGTGGATGCCTCTCACGCCTCTGACGACGACCACGAACAACCTGGACCCTCCGGTGTGGATCAGCGTGCAGCAGCAGTAACATCTGCACCCCCTGCCACCACTCCTGCTACATCTGACAACACCCAGATGACCCCTACTAACAACGACAGACCAAGCCAACCCAACACCGAGGGCACAGCAACACAGGGCACCCTGGAGGTGGCTGCCAATACCACCAGTGCCATCACAGGAGGAGGCCCAGAGTCGTCTGTGCCTGCAACAGCAGGACATGCTCGTGGGGGTAGGGGTGGTGGGAGTGGGGGCAGGCTGAGGCCACGTCATGCCCATGGTGCTGCACCCCAAGCTGATCCCCAGTTGGGACGCATCATAAATGCGTACCAGCAATGCACCGGAGACTTTGGCCAGGTTGTGGGACACCTCAGGGACATTAAACAACAGCAGGCTGAACATCATGCCAGATTGGACGCACACATGTTGCGGGTGGAGACACACATGGCCCGCATGGAGTCCAAGATGGACAAGTTGGATGATGTCACAGCGGTGCACAGAGACATACTTGGATGCCTACGTCAGATTACAAACAACATGGCCCCACCTCCCTGTGTGCCCACTACATCAGTTGCCACTATATCTGCAAATGCCACAGGCAGGGAGGTGGACTCTGACAGAAACTCCAGCGCACCGCCCCAGCCTGCACCTGAGGGACCCCCCCCCAAAGAAGACGAGGGGTCGTCCAAAGAAGGACAAGTGAGAGGCAGCTGGCCATGCACATCCCCCAGGAAGTGAACACCTGTTCCGAATGTCCACCATTGTGTGCAAACCCTTCCCCTTGTCGACTGTCCCCAACTCTCCCACATGTGATGGAGGGTCTGATTTGAACCACTGGATCTAATGACTGTGGACTTTACTCTGGTAATTTCATCTACCAACACTACCAACCCCCCTGTGAACTTTGGATTCCCATTGCGCTGTACAGCACTTCATGTCACCTACATCATTCACACACATGCATGTAAATAAACACTTCAACTCACACTTGTAGCCTCTGTGTTAAATTTAACCGGGTTTGTCACATATAGGTGATGATATGCTAAAGTAAGACTGTGCAGGAAAACCACTAGAGCAATCTAAACACTGAAATGTGATTTATGTTGATGTGACACATATGAGAGGTACACACTACTAGGTCAACACAACACGAATTCCCCATGCCCATCAGATTCTTTGCCTCAGACATTGTGAACTGCAAGTACACACAAATGCTGAAGCAGTGGCAATCAGCCCACAGGCCCAGCATGCCAAGGATTGTCAGATGTGTGGACACAGAGGAAGCACACCACAAACTGGTGCGCACCTTTATTACACATACACAACAAGTAAACTAAACATCAGATGCAAGGTACCCTCACATGACAGTGATCAAAAGTAACCAAGAATGGCAGACATGCCAGCACCGGGGTGTGTGGGATGATGCATCCCGGAACCATTAAAGGTTGCACTCTGTGACCGTAGTGTGCGTTTCAGAGGTTACATGTCACCAGACAACAGCCAATGGACCCTGTGAATGACAGACATACAACAGTATTGAAATCACTAAATCACTGCATACATCTCCAATACACATTACAAACACTATTTCAAAGAGTTGTGAAAAGATACGAAGATTCATTGCAACACTGATTGGGAGGACATACTAACTCAAGGGACACATCAATGCAACAATCATGACACGTAGCATGCAGAAACACATATGCTCTCACAGTGCACAACACAGACACATATCAGGTGATGCAAGAATAGTTGACAACACATCACTGTATACTCACAATTAGGAGAAGAAGTTGTTGATGAGCTGAGTCCGGACAGCCCCCTCACCCTCATCGTCACTCGCAACATGTCCCAGGCCCGGATCCTCCCATGCTGGCGGTTGATGGCCGTCATCATCTTCGATGAGAGGCGCCTCCTCCCTCACTGCCATGTTGTGTAGCATGCAACAAACAATAAATATCTTGCACACCTTTTCAGGTGCATATTGGAGGGCCCCTCCTGTCCAGTCCAGGCAGCGGAATCGGCTTTTCAGGAGTCCAAATGTCCGCTCAATCACTCGCCTGGTCCGCCCATGTGTTTCATTGAAACGTATCTGCGCTGGTGTGACAGGGTTCCTAAGAGGTGTCAGCAACCACGGCATGTTGGGGTACCCGGAGTCACCTGTATTCAAACAACCAAACATGTCATGGGTCAGGAAAGAGCGTGTAATCCCAAGATACTTAAAACACACATGGTAAAGTGCAATTACACACCGACAAGCCAGGCACGCTGGTTCTGCAGCTGTGACATCATATGTGGTATCCTGCTATTCCGCATGATGTAGGCGTCGTGTGCTGAACCAGGGAAACGGACACAGAGATGTGAAATTGTCATGTCCGCAAGACATACCACCAGGGCATTAATAGAGTGAAAATGTTTACGGTTGCGGTAAGTCTGCTCATTGGCCTGTAGTGGCACCAAAGCCACATGTGTCCCATCAATTGAGCCAATGACATTTGGCCTCCCTCCCAGTGCATAGAAATCTCCCTTTATGCCTGGCATTTGTTGTTGGTTGGGAAATCGGATGTATCAGTCCAGATACAACAACATTGCCTCCAAAACATCACGGAGAACACGACTGAACATGGTCTGTGACATCCCACCAGCACCAGCCACTGTGTATTGGAATGTTCCGGTGGCAAAAAAATGTAGGGCTGCCATCACCTTCACCTTGGGGGTCAGCGCAGTTGGATACGCACGCCCAGGTTGTAAATGTGGGGACAACTGCTCCTCCAAATCCTCAATCAGCTGGCTTGTGAAGCGGTACCGTCGGATGCAGTCACGTTCAGCCATGGTTGCAAGGTCCGGGGAAGGGTCTGTGGACATTAGGTCTCCTGCAGTACATAGGGAATCAAGGAAAGTATTTCAGTTCCCCCACATCTGTGGCTATGACCATGCCAAATACCACATGCTACATCACATCAGGACACAATTGAGTCAGGTGTGTGCAATTCGGCATGGACACATATGCCAGCCATGTGCCCCTCACCTAACATGTCAGCTCCACATGGTGACACCACAAGTACCATGCTCTGCTGTCGACAAACTGTGGGCCCTCTCACAGTACATCTGAACATATGTCACATACCAAACACACACCTCAATAACTAGTGAGGACAGTTGTGTTGTCAAAATTACAGGGGACTGGCAGTCACACACACGGGGAACATGCATTGCAACATGGACACAGTCACCATGTAATGTCTGATGTACACGTTCCATCACAACCATCAGTTGTCTGGATGGCAAACGTGGATGTCTGTGACACACAGACACAACACCAAATCACATGCCCAAAACTGATGGAGGTTTGGGGGGATTAACAACTCCCAGATACAAATATGTCCATGTGCCTAGCACTATACGCAAATACTCATGATGTACCACACACAGCAAGGCCAGGGACACACATGACATATCATATGCAATGTAGGGTTCATGTAACATGGCAATACACAATGTGCCCCTGCAACTGTGCCCAGGCCACGTGTGTTGACCAGCAAAGTCCCCAAGCACAGTAGGGAGGTGCATCACACACAATGCCTTTTTGTGACCATGTAACATGGCACATCCTGGTAGTGTGTACCACATTGTGCACATCAAATATGACATGTGTAGACATGTACCCACACATGTAATGAGGCATGAATAGTAATTGCCTGTACTGTGTGACAGGCTGTCACTGTGTTGTCCAGCCCCTCAGTCCATGTCAAAATATTTCGGTTGGCAGCTTCTGACCATCGAATGTAAGGGTCACACAGGCTTGTGCGATTGTGAATGACGCGTCGGACACATAGGGACCAAGGCGTACGCACGCCTTGGTCATAGACTGTAATGGCTATATACGCAGGTGCGATTTGATGAGACGCGTCGGACACATAGGGACCAAGGTGTACGCACGCCTTGGTCATAGACTGTAATGGCTATATATGCGGGTGCGATTTGAGGAGACGCGTCGGACACATAGGGAGCAAGGCGTACGCACGCCTTGGTCATAGACTGTAATGGCTATATACGCGGGTGCGATTTTATGAGACGCGCGGATGCCTAGGATCCAAGGCATACGCACCCATTGGCTATTGGCTGTCATGGAGACGAGCCTTGTGTTTTGCTACGTGTACGACTCGTGTGCTGCCAGATTCAGTTGGGCCACTACAACAATGTTGCAAATTCAATGGTGTCATGATGCAGAAAGTTTGAACGACGCGGAAGGTGTGTCCGATGCATTCAAAGTCATGGATTGGGCAAATTCGGATAATGCGAACGAGTCTGACCTATCTCTTTGGCCGCATCGAACAGATACTGCCTCTGTAGCACGGATTTAAGGCTGTCTGTTCCCCAGAGACTGCACTTGCTTGCACTACATGCCACAGGACTGCATTTCATCACACCACTGCTGCTGTCTCTGCATCCTCTGTATCCTGCAATGGCACGTACTGTGGAGAGGGCCCCAGCATTCACTGAGGAGGAGAACCAGGCCCTGCTGGACAGCCTCCTCCCACAGTACTGCAAGCTGTATGGGAAACCAGGGGAACAGGTGAGTGTGGAGTCCAATGCCTTTGCATTTGTACATGTAGTCTGACTGGCACTACTAGCATTGTGCTCACCAAGGGCAAGCATGCACACTGAGTAAGTTCAAGTTTCTGAGTGTGCTGATACATGTACACAGCTGGCAATGTTTCTGATTGACTTACTGTCCTTTTTCCCTTATTTAAATGTGTTTATGTGTGACATACAATTGACTAATAGTGACACTTCCTGACATGCAAAGCCTAGCATTGATGAAGAGGGGAATGAAATGAATGAAATGAAATTTGTACTTGTAAAGCGCACTGTTACCCTAGGGTGTCCTGGCGCTGTACGCATACCGCTGTGGAACCCTTCCTGTCTTTTCCCTGTGAAATGTCCACTCCTGGGCACCCCCAAGGTGAAGCCAGGCATCCCAGCGCTGGTGGGGCCGTTGTGGAGATTAAGCAAGCTATTGCCCAGAGTTCCAGAGTGGGACCCATGATTAGAATAGGCACAGAGGCGAGAATTATCAGGTCCGAGGAAATTGAGCCCAAGACCCGCCGAGGCGGGAATTGAACCCTGGTCCCGGGCCAGATCTCTGCATCAGGGTCTGCCGCTCTAACCATTGAGCCACACTTCTCCACTGAGCCACACTTCTCCACGAATGTGACAATGTCTGCCATTCCAGCCATTTCAGCAACCAAAAACTGTAAGGGCAACTATGAACTGCTGCAATACACCAGACATGTAAGGGTACCAATCTGCAGGAGGGCCTCATGGTGGTTTGGGAATAAGTAATTGCCAGTTCATTGCAGTGAGATAGTTGGTGAAGAGTTGCACCACAGCTGCAGACGCTAGTCCCCAGCTCTCCTCATCAGCTGTGTTGCAGATACAGTGCTGTATGCTTGTCTGCGAAAGTAAAGCAAACACCTGTAACCCCCCCGGTAGCAAATGTGCTGACTCAATTGATATGTTGTTGTTGCCAGTGTTCACTAATCAATGTGGGTCATGCAATGCAGGGAGAGGCTGGGGAGGGGGTGTAAGTGGAGTGGCCCATGTGATTGGTCTACCCATGCTGGTACATGTCCTGTGCAACTCTGTGCCTCACAGTGTCCGGTCTGAGCAGTGAGTGGGTGTCCACCCTGAGGCCATCGGTCTGCCGGCACTGCCATGTCGTGAATTGGGGCTTGCACACAGGACAACTGCCCATTACCATAGTTGCACTACCTGTATATATGATATGCACTGTAAAGTTCTACATGTGTGTACAACTGTGTGTTTGGGAACATGGAGCATGTGTAGTGATGTTGTCTCACATTGTCATCCTCACAGGTCACTGCCCATGAGAAGAATGAAATATGGCAGACCATCGCCCGGGAAGTTAGGTCGGTGGAGGTCTACAGACGCCGCATCCGCCACTGCCAGAAGAGGTGGCAGGACCTTCGTGGCTGGACCCGGAGGATAGCAAGGGTTCAGCTGAAGCTGTCGCCTCCTCGCAGGAGGGGCGGACGCCGGAACCTGACACCCCACATGCTACGGATCCTGGCGGTGGTCTTTCCAGACCTGGATGGGCAGTTGAAGGCCAGACAGCAGCAAGGAGGGGCTAAGTCCATGCCTTGTTGGTGTATTTGGGTTAACCTGCACTTTGAACTCCTTCAGCCAAGTTACACTCCCACAGTTAGTCTGTCTGCTCAGACAAGTTCCATGTGGCTATATTTGGTGATGCCCCATTCACATCTGATGCCCAGGTGTGTCCCTTCCACTCTTTCACATGTGTCACTTGGGTTGTGTGTATTTACTGTTGTCCAAGGGAATGTTGACAGCAACATCAGCAACATGTGCATTGACTTGAGCTACATGGGTGAGGCTAATCTGGGACATGTGTCAGATCATTTATGGATTATTAACCTGTGCTCTGTGTGTGCTCAACATCTCTGCACTAATTGCTGTTGTGGGTCAACATAGGAGTGTGAGGTATTGACCACACACCCATGCAGCAGGCATGCACAATCGTGACACATCAGACATGTGATGTGTATGAGTTCCAGAAAATGCATGGTCACCTGCATTGTGCTCCTGCTAATCCCATGTATCACATGGCCCATGGACAGGTTTGCCTTCTCCGGTCATCTGAGACACTCTGGCCTCCTAATCTTGTGTGCCAGCCAACACTTCGACCATTGTGAACGTTTATTATCATGTGTCTGACTCTGTGTCAAGCTGGCCTGCCATAGCTTTTCGTATTTCAGAGGTGTGCTATATGTTTGTCATGGACAGACATCTGACATGTGACTATTGGTTCTGCACACAGGGCTATACATATGTGTGTAGTCACTATAATGTGCATAATGGTGTATTCAACAGATTTGTGTCAGCAGCTTTACTATGTACTTGTGATGTCCTCTGTGATCAGGTATACAGGGTTGTAGACTCACAAACTGTGATGTGTCATGTTGCTTATGTGGCTTTATCATATTCTATCAAATGTGTGTAGCATGTGGTGACCATGTATACATGACCACTACCGGAGTTCCAGTCACAGTGCAAACATGAGTGTGACACGTTGCTGATTGTGGAGTTGGCATGCACTGCCCCTGTGACAGTAGTCAGTACTGACTGATGGGCCAGACAGGCCTGTGGCCTTATGTTACACACTAATATCTGGGGCATGCTGTATTGTGACGTGTGTCTTGTACTGCAGCCACAGTGTGCTAGCTTTACGTTTCAAGACATGGGTCGTAATGGTGTCTGGTAATGGAAGTATGTTCATCATAGCAACAGTGAGGTCATGCCATCACAAATGCTGTTCCAAAACCTGAGTCAGTGGCCTGGAATGTGACATGTGTGTCAGAACACAGGACAGTAACGAACAGCTGCCCTGAGTGTGGAGTCTGTGGAGCTGCTGAAGCAGATCCATGTGGGGCAGACATCAATGCTGGGTGTCCTCCATGCTCACACTAATCTCTTGACACAATTGGTGTCATTCGTGGAAGGCATGTCAGCAACCATGTCTGCCCAACAGCGGATCAGTCAGTCCATGGACTCCTCACTGACGGCAGCAGTGTCCCTCCTCCAGCAGTCCCTCACCACACCTACCTCTGGCCCATCCACAATTCCCACTAACCTCCCTGATCCGACCACACTCACACCTGCACCGTCACGCACAACACCAGACCCGAGCAGCACACGCACAGGGAAATCTAAGTCTAAACGCACCAGCACACACACACAGGGGACTGATGGCACACACATAGGGGATAGGGTACAGACGCACGACAACCATCCACAACCACTCCGCAGTCCTCAGACACCTCTCCTGCCAAAACCTCTTCCCTGGACTCCCCTGCAAACCCCCTTCCCAGAAGCTCTTCCTCTGTGAGCTTGGCCTCTTCCCCTCAGATACACCTGGGCCAACTCACAAGGGGAAGAGGAAGTCACCTCGCTGGGAGGGTATACCCCCCCGACCCCGCACACCCTCCCCCAAGAGCAGGGACACTGAGGCCCCCACCCGGAAATCCCCAAGAACCAGGAAGACCCAACCACATTCACACACTCCCACCACACACTCTCCGTCCTCAAGCTTCCATGCCACCACTCCTTGTGTTCTGCCACCACACCCTGCCCCAGGTTCACCCACCCACCGGTGGCACATCCCCAAAGTCATTAGGCCCTCCCCCCCTTCCACAGACACTTACACAACACCCGCCCCTCACCCTGTTCCTGCTACTGCAGTGGAGCCCGTGTCCCCCCAACTGTCCTGGCCACTGCAGTGGAGCACCCGCCCACTACATCGGACATCCTCACTGCAGTGGAGTGTGTACCCCCCCATGTGTCGTGGCCAGTGTAGTGGAGCCCCAGCACACTCCATCGGACATGCTCACTGCAGTGGAGACCCCACACACTCATCATGACCCATCCACTGTAGTTGCTCCTGTGACCCCTGTACCCACCACCACTCCCCTGCCCCATTCTTGTGCCCCCTGATCCTGTCCCTGCGGTGCCTGGCCTGCCACCATAGATGCCCCTCCAAAGGGTGATGTCCCCTACTGTGTGTCAGTGCAGGCAAGCTATGGGTGACATGTTGTCAGTTGTCCCCCATCATGGACTAATTTCATGGACTAGCCATTGGCCTTTTTGCATTCCGGACTGGACTTTTCCCCTTTACGTTGCTGAATAAAGTTATTTTTTGTTATTTCTTTGTATTGCATCTCATTTACATGATGTTGCTAAGGAGTGTACTTAAGTTGCTGTTGTGCTATTGTCATTTGCCAAAAAGTGATATGATGTTGTGATGTGTCTCATGTGTGCCATGGTACATGAGTCATATTGCAGTATGTCTCCAAATCATCATTGGGTGTCAAGTCAGATTCTTATGATCACACCTGCTTTTGCACAGGGATTGGGACAGCCTTTGAAGTACTTCACATCTTTGTTTTCCACTGTTGCACAGGTTTAGTGCTGACATGTGTGCACTACTTACATCTTACTGACTCGGGCCGTCAGCACCGGACATGCATTTTGATGCATGGGTGATGAACAAGTCATCTGTGTAATTAGTGCAACTTGCCATACATATGTTTGGAGTATGTGCTGGTGACTTAAGGGACACTGCAGGACACAGGCTGATGTGACCAGAACCTTCAGGCAGAATTAATAGATGGCTCACTGGCAGACTTCTAGTCTGACATGACTTGGCCCTGCACAGACGACTGTTGGCACAGCTGTGGTTACACATGAGTGGAGTCACCTCATGGCAGTGTGTAATCCCGTGTCATTGACTGGGCCCATGTGTTGTGTTCTGTGTGCATGTCTCAGTGGGCTACCTTGCTTTTTTCCACACAGCCTACATTTCCTGCAGATGTTCCTGACTGTGATGCTTACTGAGTTGTCCTGTGTTTGCCATAGGTGTTAGGACTAGGTTTCCTGGGATGTGGGTGCATGGTAAATTACTGGTCATATGAGAGTCATTGGTGGGTGTGTTTGATGTAATGGCCCTTGTACGTGTGCAAACTCCCATGGGACATAATCAGGATTCACCACGGCACTTTGGTGTTGCCAATACCAGGTTGTTTTCACTTTGTGGTAGCTTCATGTGACTGGGTAACTTGTATGTGTGTGTGAGTGCTCACACTCATCAGATCCTAGCCTTCAATGTCTGTTGCTCTGTAAATGTGTTCTTTGTGGGTCTCCATGTGCTCTCCATTGGTCTGGGACTGTGCCAAGGATCCCAATGTGTCAGATAAGTGTGACGTCATGCACATGTACCTCATGATATACAGTGTGGGAGTCATTCGCAAGGGATGTTGCCTGGCCATGTGTGATGTGTTTGTACACCTTGGATCCCCCCTCCACCCCTGGGATTGTCATTGGTGCATGTGCAATGTCAGGAGTCCATGTGGGCTTGGCTGCTGCTCATTGTTGCAGATCAAGGTGTGTGGCATTTGAAGTGGGCATATGTGAGTGTTCTCATGTCTAGGACCCTACATACATAGTGGGCTCACATCACAGCCCATGGCCGTTTAGTTTTCTGAGTGAGTGTGATGGCAGTTTGGCTGTCACTACATGCCACAGTGCGCACATGTGACTGTGCTCCACAGTAGGGTGTACATCCAAATTTGTAATCGCAGAGGGCTCATCATACAGGCTACTGTCGCCACAATGTGGGCTGCTTGTGGGTATTGATAGAGTGGGTCTGTCTCTTGCTGTGTTTGTTGCTGTGCAGCCCAGCTTAGGTCACATGAGTGTGTTGTGGAACCACTCATGTCACAATGGCTGATTGCCCACATAGAGGTGGCCAGTTCCTGTGGGACTTCTGGATGTCAGTGTGTACACATATATCTGTTTTGAGTTAAACCCCACATGATGGGTGTCGTACTAGCCTGAGTACACTGAGACACACACACATGTTGTGTTCATTATGCAGTGTGGGGCTGGCTGGTTGTGTTTGTGCACCTGCACCCATGCATTGGTATGGCTTTTCTGGACATTGCCTGGAAGTCGGGTGTAGGTATTGCCGTACTGTCCCTGGGACTCCTACCTCATCATTCGGCGCATTCTTCATGGTTATTATGTTCCATTGCTGCCATGGTACGGGTCTTGATCACCTGATGGCTGCAATCTACACAGGATTCCTTGATATGTGTGTCTGTTTGTGTGCATATGTGTGTATGCATTCTGGTGGCCACTACTTACATTGTGTAATTGTACATTGGAGGCATTGTCAGCCCCCATGTGCACTACTACTCTGCACATGTCAGACGGATGTTAGTCGATGCTGGACACTTGCACTCAACAGATCTGTGTTTGTTAGCAACACACCCACTACCTAGCCACTACATTGCTTGTGGTGTTACGACCAGGAATCTGACATGCAGATTTGCATTGGCTGTCATTTTTGGACAGGCACTCACATTTAGCTCACTGAGGTGGGGTGGGGTCTTGCCCCATTGATGCAATGTTCCCGATATGTATGGATTTAGGATGCCACACTCACCTTTTGGTCAGAGTAGGGTGGGAGGGATCAAGCCCCATTAGCACGATGTACCACGTTTGGTGGTGTTTTTGACACCACATCCACCTTTTCTCACAGATGTGATGTGAGTTACAGTATGTGTTCCCTTTCAGTGTCACTGTTTCTGGGACTTCACACACAAGACACAATCTTGGCATGATGGTATGGTGAGGGGTATTTGGCCTACAAGCCGTATGGGTGAGAATGCTGGTAGTGATAGGCATCCCCCCTTGTAGGTAGAGTATGCTGGTAGTGATAGACAGCCCCCCTTGTAGGTAGAGTTTGCTGGTAGTGATAGGCATCCACCCCCATGCAGGTAGAGTATGCTAGTAGTGATAGGCATCCACCCCCATGCAGGTGGAGTATGCTGGTAGTGATAGGCATCCACCCCCATGCAGGTAGAGTTTTCTGGTAGTGATAGGCATCCCCCCTTGTAGGTAGAGTTTGCTGGTAGTGATAGGCATCCACCCCCTATGGGCTGGAGAATGCTGGTAGTGATAGGCACTCACCCCCATGCAGGTGGAGTATGCTGGTAGTGATAGGTATCCACCCCCATGCAGATAGAGTATGCTGGTAGTGATAGGCATCCCCCCTTGTAGGTAGAGTTTGCTGGTAGTGATAGGCATCCACCCCCTATGGGCTGGAGAATGCTGGTAGTGATAGGCACTCACCCCCATGCAGGTGGAGTATGCTGGTAGTGATAGGCATCCACCCCCATGCAGGTAGAGTATGCTGGTAGTGATAGGCATCCCCCCTTGTAGGTAGAGTATGCTGGTAGTGATAGGCACTCACCCCCATGCAGGTGGAGTATGCTGGTAGTGATAGGCATCCACCCCCATGCAGGTAGAGTATGCTGGTAGTGATGGGCATCCCCCTTTGTAGGTAGAGTATGCTGGTAGTGATGGGCATCCACCCCCATGCAGGTGGAGTATGCTGTTGGTGGTAGGCATCCCCCCTTGTAGGTAGGGTATGCTGTTGGTGATAGGCATCCCCCTTGTAGGTAGGGTATGCTGGTAGTGATGGGCATCCACCCCCTCTGGGCTGGACAGTGCTGATAGTGATAGGCATCCACCCCCATGTAGGTTGGGACTGCTGGTGGTGATAGGCATCCCCCCTATGGGTTAAGGACTAGGCATCCACCCCCTAGGTGCTGGAGAATGCTGGTAGTGATAGGCACTCACCCCCATGCAGGTGGAGTATGCTGATAGTGATTGGCATCCACCCCCAATGGGCTAAACACTGCTGGTAATGATGGGCACCCCCCCGCTATTGGTTGTGCCTGCTGGTAGTTATGGCTATCTACCCCCTATGGGTGTTGAACTTGCCGTCTGCGGGGTACGCGTCGATTCCTGTTGTTCATTCGGTCATAGACGTACAGTGCAGGGATGACATGCGCGATCGGATACATACTTGGTTCGTCTCGTACCCGCTGTTCGTGTTGTGGCGCGAATCGACGCGAAGAGACTCCTGTTCCGGATGCTGAGACGTCCCGTCAGTGGCGAACCATTCGGCACGTAGGAAGTGCGCATCGTACTTGCCCGACCGGAAGCTGCTGTTTAAATGCCTCTGGGCGAGTCGAGTTCAGCGCTTATGGTTCCGGCTCGTACAGAAAATGTTGCTGATTTCGGAGCCTACGACTCGGTCGGCAATCGGTCACATTTGCGCATCGTACTTCCTTGCCCGGACGGATCGGCTCCGGGACCGAGTGGGTCGTAAGGTAAGGCTACGGACGGCTCTCGGAGGGCTGTCCGAACCGGATCGGAATCGGCCCCATAATGTTTAACATGCCCTTACAGTGAAAAAGCCTTAAAAGCTATTTTCACCACAGCAGCATTAGATGTTACATAGGAAAGCATTGGGATGCAATACTAAGTTTATTAAATGTTAGGGATAAAGCGAAACTTATACGTGCTAACTATGAAGGAGCATCAGCTGCCCTGACGGAATTGATTACACGATGGATCGCCATGCCCTTGTCCATGGCGGGGAGGATTTCCCTGATTAAAATGGTTTTCCTACCTAAACTATTGTATATTTTTATCAATATACCGTATAACCCAGGTTGACAACTCTTTAAAACCTTGGAGTCACAATTAATACAGCTAACTTGGGGGAGGGGTGGAACAGCCCAGATTGAAATAGGTGATTTTGGCACGGCCTTCCTCACAGGGCGGGTTCGAAAGCTCATGATGTGGAGTTATATTATTTATGTGCACATGCACATTTCATGGCATATTGGTTTCGACCTCCCCCTTATATGCTGTATCTGGCCATTGACCAGGGCTACATGGACCCAATCCCTTTAACAGGGTTCATCGCGACAAGGCCCCGGGAGAGGGAAGCGGATCCCACTACGGTAGCATGTACAACCACAGCTTGGTGGGGACTGGCTAAGAGGCTAGCTGTTCCGAAGCTGTACTCACCTCTACTGCACCTCCCCCATCATCCGGACCTAGGTGTGACACAGGAATTAGCTTGTGGACAACTGTTACAAAAAGTTAAAGTCATGGCCTGGGGGGACCTGTATGATAACAGGATCTTCCGAGATTCAGAGCAATTTTTTCAGAGAGATGAGCCCACGCCCATGGAACTATTCCTATATGTAAGGTTGAGGCAAAGCGTCAAAGTGGTTACACCTATGTTTCCCCACAGCCCCCCACCTTAACTCGAGCTGTGTTTCCCGTCCTTTCAGGAAGGTGGGAGAGGGATTGAGGTGGGTGTTCCCCTTTTCAAATGTCACCTTGCTGTTCTTTCTGGGTCCTCGTTGGGAATCATGGATTGATTCCTGCTCTGCTGCTGCCACAGAGCCTCTGAGGTGCCAGCAAATGAAACAAGGTAAGTAAAAAAAATGTTGCTTCTGTGTGAATGTATGTATGTGCTTGTGAGTGATTGAGAGTAAATGGGATTGAGTGAGTGTGTGTGCGAGTGTGTTTGAGAGTGTCAATGAAGATTTCATTTGAAGGATGGATTTGTGTCCCCAGGCTTGGTTTATTTTCAATTACTAGCTGTGCGATTAGTGCAGTGAGATTAGATCTAATAAGTATACAAAAAAGTGATGGATGGAATGCTGGAATTAATCTCAGCCACCGGTAATCATTCGGGCAGCCTCCCAATCGATCATTTGCACACCATGCCACCTCAGTTTGGACCCAGCTATATGCAAATCAGTCTTGACCCTGCTCCAATAGGAAAAGTCCAGCACAAACTGCCAAGCCAGGTCCTTCCTGAACTGTAACACAAGCAACCCAGGACCGGTTTTGCCCTAGTTATGGACTCATCAGCCGGGTACAGCTTGGTTCCAGTGACAAAGTGTGTACGGGACCCACGTCTAGGCATACCTGTCCCACTTAGGGCAACATAGGGTGGCTTGCAGTGGCTGAGATTAATTCAAGCATTCCACCCATCATTGTTTTGTATACTTCTTGTATCGTCCTAAGTGGGATGGGTTTGCCCAGACTTGGGTCCCTTGCAGACTGTGTCCCTGGAACCAAGCTTTACCCGACTGATGAGCCCATAACTGGGGTGAGACTGGTCCTGGGTTGCTTGTGTTCCAGTTCAGGGAGGACCTGGCTTGGCAGTTTAGGCTGGACTGTTCCAACTGGAGCTGGGTCAAGATTGATTTACATATAGCTAGGTCCAGTTTGAGGTGGCATAGTGTGCAAAATAATGATGGATTGTGATGCAGCCCGAGTGATTACCAGTGGCTGATATTAATTCATCCATTCCATCCATCACTGTTTTGTATACTTAGGGGCCGATTCCGATTCTGGCCGGAAAACATACCGACCGACTCGGTACGGGAAGTAGTCCGACCGACACGTACCGGCGCTGCCCGATCCGCGTAGTACGATGCAATGCATGTGTATTACGACCGACTCATACGGAACACAAGCCAAACGACCGAACCGCACGGAAACCAGCTATCCGGCCGGAAAACTACGCGAATCGAACCGACCGACACGCACCAGGAATGAACCCGACAGAAACGTACCCGCGAACTCCGACCCACACAGTACGATGCAATGCGTGTAAAACCAGACCGAGTCGCACGGAGCTCAAGCCGTACGACCAACACGCATACAAAACAGGGAGCCGAAGCAACCCAATACTCCACGGCCGACGCGTACGCCGCACATGAAACCCAGCAGAAACACAGCTTGAAAGACTCGGAGAAGCTCGCACAAGCCAATTGCAGCGTCCTACTCGGTCAGAAGAACGTCTCCTACATGCCTAAAAACTACAAAGGACAAAATAAAAAAAAAAGGGCCAAACAAGCAATGACAAAGTCAATAAATACAGGGGGAAAAAAACATGGAACAACGACACACCCACAACTCCACCCATATAAAGGCCACAAATCCCTACCATGATCCTTTGCAAATTCAACTGACCTGCCAGCTCAGAACACCATCAGACAGCAACCACAGACACACTCACAACTCATCCATCACACAAGCCACACACCATTAGCACCTCCCAAATAGCACCCTCACATACACCCAGCAAAACCTACACTCACCCACCCTCACTTGCACACTCACACACATCAATCCCCACCACCACCCATCACCATGCCCCCAAAGAAGAATCCAAAGTTCCTAGACAGTGAATTGGAAGTCCTGGTAGATGAAATCCTCAGGGTAGAGCCACAGTTGTTTGGTACATTGGTCCAACAGACCCCCATGTCGCAGAAAACCAAGATGTGGGAGAGGATCGTCGACAGGGTGAACGCACAATCACCATGTTTGCGCACAAAGGAAGACATCCAGAACAGGTGGTATGATGTGCGCAGGAGGGTCAAGGACCTACTCAAGAAGGATTACGCCTTGAGTCATCGCACCGGCAGTGGCCCTCCTGCCAAACCAGTATACCACAGGCCCTGGGAGGAGAAGGTGCGGGCCATCCTACCACCAGAGAGCGTACATGGACTATCAAACATCCCAGAGCCTGGTGAGTACACAACCAATATACCCAATATTGTGTGACAATACACACACATCACTGTCAAGGGGATAGTGAAACCACGCACCGTTAGCAAAGCCACAGTAACCAAAAGATAATCATCCCAAGATGTGTATGTTAGGTAGACAAACACAATACCTGCCATCTCATAGTGATATGTAACTGTGTCATGACATGTACAAACCTAACAACAAATAGAGCAAGGCAGTGGCACAAATCTAACCAACAAACACTGTCAGACATTTTGCCACCACTAGAACACCACCTCACAGGGAAGCTGACTGAAAGGAAGGAATTGTGTGTATGCTGGTGAAGTGAGTGTAGCCAATAGCATGATGGGAGTTGTAGTCACAGATATTGATCACCCTCACAATTGGCCCATCAACACCACTCTGAACCATGCTCACATCACAGGGAGTGGAAAAGAACTGACAAGATGGCTGACACTGGGTACTGCTGTGGGGAGCACAAGGCCCTGCTGGGAACTGTGCACCAACCAACAGCAGGACACCACTGCCTGACATCCTGAAAGCCAACTTACACTCCCTGCAATGGAAGCACGTTCCATGGTGGGATATCTGGCTGGGTGGGAAGGAGGACTGACAGCTCTGACCATAGTTACCAGCAGCTTTTCTCACACACCCCCTTAACACAAACTCCACACAACTCACCTGGGAGAATGCATTGCCTCACACTCTAATTAAATATCCCACAAAGAACCACCACACTGGGTTATGCTGTGTGAAGCACAGGGACACTTTTGTGACTTGTAGCCAAACAAACGCCAGGACAACACTGTCAGCCATCCTGTCAGCACAGGCACACTACCCCACAGGGAAGCAGAGTCAAAAGGAAGGAAGTATGGGCATGCTGGGAAGGGGGTGTAGGCAATAGCATGATGGGAGTGGTAGTCACAGCTCAACATCCCCCACCCACATGGCCCATCAAGCTCACACAGAAGCATGCACACCTCACAGGGAGTGAAAAGCCACTTCAAAGATGTCTGACACTGGCCTCAGCTGTGGGGAGCACAAGGCCCTGCTGTGAACTGTGCACCAACAAACAACAGGACCACACTGTCAGCCATCTTGCCATTGCTGTCACACTCACACACAGTGAAGTCGACTCAAAAGGAAGGAAGTATGGGCATGCTGGGAAGGGGGTGTAGGCAATAGCATGATGGGAGTGGTAGTCACAGCTCAACATCCCCCACCCACATGGCCCAGCAAGCTCACACTGAAGCATGCACACCTCACAGGGAGTGAAAAGCCACATTAAAGATGTCTGACAATGGTGCTCTGTTGTGGGGAGCACAAGGCCCTGCTGGGAACTGGGCACCAACCAACAGCAGGACACCACTGACTGACATCCTGACAACCAACTTGCACTCCCTGCAATGGAAGCACGTTTCATGGTGGGATGTCTGGCCTGGGGGGAGGAGGAGTGCCAGCTCCGACTACAGCTACCAGCAGGCCCTTACACACACACCACTTCCACTAACGCCAAACAACACAACTGGGACCATGCTCTACAAGAGAGTGAGTGAAAAGCCACTTCCAAGATGTCTGACACTGGCCTCAGCTGTGGGGAGCACAAGGCCCTGCTGGGAACTGTGCACCAACAAACAACAGGACCACACTGTCAGCCATCTTGCCATTGCTGTCACACTCACACACAGTGAAGTCGACTCAAAAGGAAGGAAGTATGGGCATGCTGGGAAGGGGGTGTAGGCAATAGCATGATGGGAGTGGTAGTCACAGCTCAACATCCCCCACCCACATGGCCCAGCAAGCTCACACTGAAGCATGCACACCTCACAGGGAGTGAAAAGCCACATCAAAGATGTCTGACAATGGTGCTCTGTTGTGGGGAGCACAAGGCACTGCTGGGAACTGGGCACCAACCAACAGCAGGACACCACTGACTGACATCCTGAGAGTTAACCTGCACCCACTGCAAGGGTGGCATGCTTCATGGTGGGATAACTGGGCTGGGGGGAGAAGGATGTCCGGATGTCAACCAAATACCACCAATGCTGGCCATACACACACCTACTCTGCAAAAACACATTGCACACGTGGGACCAGTCACTCCCAAAGTAAAAGCCCTGGCAAGATGGCTGACACATGGGCATGAGAAATGATGTGCCTGCAATTCACACCCATGCACTGGCCAACCCAAACATGTACACACTCACAGCCATTGCAACTCTATGTTAACACACACTGTCAGGGGATGCAGTGTCCATGGGTGCCCCCTGGCCTGGCTGTGAAGGTGTGTCTTGCAGATGACAACTGTGGAGAATCAGACATACTACATAGCACAAAACACACAGGAAGTCACAGAGACATCATTGACAGGGGACACCTGCCAGTGAATGCAATGGACACACCAATATACCGAACACTGTACCATGGTGTCAGTCACACAAGTTGTGGTTGTGAGCTGCATTCCACTCCCATATCGTTCGGCAACATATGCATCCTTCATACAACACACCACTCACTGTCATAGACACTGTAGACACAAGCACCAACCTGGACTGCATTTGAGGAGACATGCTACTCACAGCAGCAGAACTGCAACACACACACCTGGCCATCACTGTCATGACAATGGAAAAGCCAGAGAGCTGCCGTGCCCAATCCTCATCACCATGGAGGACATTGACAAGATTAATCAAGTTTGCACGTACAAAACTCAGCAACAACATCATTAGCTACGTTAACAACATCACTTGTATGAAATGAGACGTGAACTAGGAACCCAGACAACAACACAGATACTCCCAAGAGATCCCAGGCATACCGGACTGTGACCATGTTGTCCAGACACACCAATGTGACGCACAAAGACTGGCAAAAAAGGCAACCACACATGTCCCAATCTTGAAAGATATCCTAAGTGGAATTGCACGTATGTCCCTGTTAAAGGACAAATGTGGACAAGGATGACACACCTGTGTCAGGCACGTGATGGCCCTTGAGTAGCAATGGCCATGTACAGCCAATCAATACATGAGCTGGTCATGCACACACCTCAACATTCACATTGAAATGCTTCAGGTTGGCAGGACAATGTGCTACACCAATATCAACCTCTGACTGTGACAACTTAGGACAATGCAATGTACAGGCCCGCATCCAGAGGTACAGTCACAACTGTCAGGTGTTTGAACCATTGATGCCTGTAGAAACATAACATACTTTGTGTGTCTCTTCCAAAAACAGGTGATGATGGGGACACAGCAGCAGATGATGAGGAGTCCCTGTCCCAGGCTCCGGTGGCCCCTGAGCTCTCTGGTGTGGAACAGCCTCTGCCCTCCTCGAATGGCGAAGACCTACCTGGCACCTCCGGTGTGAGTCATCATGCAGCACCAGCAGGACCACCATCTGCACCCCCTGCACCCACTCCTCCAACATCTGCCAACACACAGACCACCCCCGCCGACACGGACAGACCAAGGACACTGAATGACAACAGCACAGGGACCCCGGCCCACCGTGAAGCAACGGACAACAACCCCAGTACCAACCCCCAAGGGGGCCTAGGCTCACCTGTGCGTGCCACCGCAGGTCCCGCACGTGTGGCCAGGGGTGGTGGGAGGGGTGGTAGGCAGAGGTCGCTGTTTGCAGAGGGGTCTGTACTGCATGTTGACTGGTACGCATTGCTGATGCGTACCAGAATAGCACCGGAGAGGTCAGCCAGGTAGTGGGGATCCTCAAGGACAATCAACAGCAGCAGGCTGCCCATCATCCCGCTTGGATTCCCACATGTCCCGTGTGGAGACACACGTCTGGCATGAAGTCCAAGTGGGACACATTGGAAGAACTGACAGCGGTGCAGAGGGACATATTGACATGCCTCCGCCAGATTAGCACCAACATGTCCACACCTCCCTGTGTGCCCACAACATCTGGTGCCGCAACAACTGCAACTGCCACAGGGAGGGAGGATGACTCTGGTGGAGAGTCCTCTGCACCGCAGCGGCCTACACGTGAGGGTCCCCCCAGAAAGAAGAGGGGTTGTCCAAGGAAGGAAAACTGAGAGGCCGATGGCCATGTACATCCCCCAGGAACCCAACACCTGTTCTGGAAATTCTCCTTTGTGTGCAAACTGTTCACCCTGTCGAATGCAACCCAACTCTCCCACATGACATGGGGAGTTTAAGTTGGACTAATGTATCAGATGACTGTGGACTTTACTCAGGACATTTCTGCTACCAACACTTCCAACTCATCTGTGAACTTTGGATTCCAATCCCAATGTACAGCACCCACCATCCTGTGCACTATCCTCACACATGTATGTAAATAAACTCACTAATACATCATACTTGCCTCAGTTGTGATTCCAATGTTGTTTTTATCATGGAGATGAGGATCTGCTAAATGACACTGTGCATGCTAACTGCTACATCAAGTTCAACACCGTCATGTGAGTCATGGCGACATGACACATATGAGGGAGACACACCACTAGGGCTACACAACACATACACACCAGGGCCATCTGACTCATCGCCTACACTGATGTTGCCAGGAAATACAGTGGAATGCACAGACACCACACCTATTCAGAGTATGTGTTAACTAGCCCACAGGTGCAGTAAGCAAATGTCAGTCAGATTTGTGACCACAGACAACGCACATCCCAAAGTGAAGCACAGGTTTATTACACATTTGCAACATGTTGTTTCCACTACAGATGCAAGGAAATCCCACGTGGCAGTGGCCACAAAGTCACCAAGTGTAGAAGAAATAAAGTCCAGGGGTGTGTGGCATATCACCTGTAGGGAAACGACTGCTTCCACACTGGAAGTTGAATCATGGTGTCGAGGGATCCGAGTTGACCAAACAACTCTGAAAGTACCCTGTGAAGGACAGACATGACACACAGTCAAAAGCACTGAAGAACAGGACAGAACTGCAATACTCATGCCCAATACATGTCACAAGATACCTACACAAAACCAAGTTAGCATGTCAACACTGTTGGGGAGTACAGACTACCTGTAAGGACACATCGCTGCACGCATCCAGTCAAGTAGCCCATGGCCACACTCAAACAGCAACAGAGCACCACCAACACATATCATGCAAACTCAAATCATTGACATACCAACTCTGTATACTCACATTCAGCTGAAGAAGTTGGTGATGAGCTGTGTGCGGACATCACCCTCATCATCATCATCATCACTGGCATCGTGGCCCAGGCCAGGATCCTCCACAGGTGGCGGATGTTGGTCATCGTCATCCAGGATGAGAGGCAACTCCTTCCGCACTGCCAGGTTGTGTAGCATGCAGCAGACGATGACAATATTGCACACCTTTGCAGGGGCATATGGGAGGGCCCCTCCTGTCTTGTCCAGGCAGCGAAAGCGGCTCTTCAGGAGACCAAATGTCCGCTCGATCACTCTCCTGGTCCGACCATGTGCCTCATTGTAGCGCGTCTGAGCTGGTGTCACAGGGTTCCTGAGGGGTGTCAGCAACCACGACATGTTGGGGTATCCGGAGTCACCTACATACAGACAATTGCACATTAGCTGAGTTGGAAAAGAGGGTGGAATACAACATTGCAGAACACACAGAATGGTACAAAGTCAGTACACACCGACAAGACAGGCACGCTGGTTCAGCATCTGTGACATCATCCTCGGGATGCGACTACTCCTCATTACGTAGGCATCGTGTGCAGAACCGGGGAAATGTGCACACACATGTGAGATGCTCATATCTGCAAGACATACCACCAGGGCATTGATAGAATGGTAATGTTTCCTGTTCCTGTATGCCTACTCATGTGCCTGTGGTGGTACCAAAGCCACATGTGTCCCATCAATGGAGCCGATGACATGTGGCATCCTCCCCAGGGCATAGAAGTCACTCTTGACGTCAGTGAGTTGTTGACGTTTAGGGAAATAGATGTACTGGTTCAAGTATCTCAACATCGCCTCCAAAACATCGCGTAGCACACGGCTGAACATGGTCTGTGACATCCCACCAGCAGACGCCACAGTGTGTTGAAAGGTACCGATGGCAAAGAAGTGTAGGGCTGCCATCACCTTCACCTTGGGGGTCAGCGCTGCAGGGTATGGCCGGCCAGGTTGTAAATGTGGGGCCAACCGCACCGCCAATTCCTCAATCAGCGGCCTGTTGAAGCGGTACCATCGGATGCAGTCACGTTCAACCATGGTTGCAAGGTCAGGGAATGGTCTATGGACAGCTGGTGCCCTGCAGTGCATAGGTGAACAAAGAAAGATTGTCAGTCACCCCACATATGTGGCATTGACCATACTCAATAACACATGATACATCATTACGAGACACAAGTACTTGATGTGTGTGCTGTTCTGTATGGACATATATGGCACCTACATGGCCAACATCTAACATCTCAGTTCAACATGTGTTGACAACAAGTTCCAGGTTGTGCTATGGGAAATCATTAGGCTGTGTCACAGTACCCATGTACTGCTGTCACGTTCCAAACACACACCACAGTGACAAGTGAGGACAGATGTGCCCCAGGCTTCACAGCTCTTTGACAGGTAGATTCCCAGGGACCCTGTATTGCCACATGGACACTGGCATGACATGGCGTATCATGTACAAGTCAGCAAAACAACCATGACTCCCACAGGTAGTGGCCCCTGTTGCCTCTGCCGGAAAGACATGGACGTCTGTGACACACACACGCAGAACATCAAAGTCGATGCACAAACAACGTGGATGTGGAGACTGTCTCCCATTGTGCACATGGAATCAGAGACATCTGAAACACAACATGCACACAGACTGTGGAGGGCCATCACAATTGTGGCAATGGGTCACCCTGTGACGTACATACCATCCCACATGGGACTCAGGGTGTATGTGACATAACATACACATACACAACCTGGAAATGTGACCATGCCACATGCTCTGAACTGAACAGTTGCACATCACAGTGGTCATGTGCACAACACACAAAGGATTCTGTCCCCATGAACACGTGCACAGCTTGGGAGTGGCTGCCCCCAAGTGCCACCCAACAAACCACATGTTGACCCCCATACACACACAGGTAATGCAGCCTTACATGCCTTAGGATACAGTGTGGACAGGCTGTGGTGTTGTAGGTGTGCCCCTGAGTCCCTGGCAAGTAATTGTGGCTGGCATACGTTCACCAGTGACAACCATCGTAACATATGCGAGTGACTTGTACAGGGACACGTCGTACAGCAATGGACTGATCCATGTGCACGCATTGGCCATTGCATATGATGTGGACGGATGCGTGTTGTGCTCCGAAATACGCGTTGTACAGCAATGGACCCATCGGTGCGCACGCATTGGCCATTGCATATGATGTTGACGGATGCGTGTTGTGTTTCGAAATACGCGCTGTACATCAATGGACCGATCAGTGCGCACGCATTGGCCATTGCATATGATGTTGACGGATGCATATTGTGTTTCGAAATACGCGTTGTACAGCAATGGACCGATCGGTGCGCACGCATTGGCCATTGCATATGATGTTGACGGATGCGTGTTGTGTTTCGAAATACGCGTTGTACAGCAATGGACCGATCGGTGCGCACGCATTGGCCATTGCATATGATGTTGACGGATGCGTGTTGTGTTTCGAAATACGCGTTGTACAGCAATGGACCGATCGGTGCGCACGCATTGGCCATTGCATATGATGTTGACGGATGCGTGATGTGTGACGTAATACGTGTCGTACAGCAATGGTCCGATGGGTGCGCACGCATTGGCTATGGACTGACATGGTAACGGACGCGTTTTCGAAGCTTTTACGAGTCGGATGCAGTGAATTCAGTTGGCCACCCACAACAATGTTGCAAATTCATGGGTGTCATGAAGTTGAACTTTTGAAGGATGCTGTGGGCGTGTATAAGTAGTGCAATTCCATGGATTGGCCAGATTCAGAAGATGCAAATGACTTGGACCTATCACTTTGGACACATGGGACAGTATCTGCCTCTGCAGCAAACATATAATGCTGGCTGTTCCCCTGAGAGCTCACTTGCCTGCACTACATGCTCCAGGACGACATCTGCCACCACCACTGCTGCTGTCTCTGCATCCTCTGGCTACTGCAATGGCACGTACTGTGGAGAGAGCCCCAGCCTTCAGCACTGAGGAGAACCAGGCCCTGCTGGACAGCCTCCTTCCACAGTACAGCAAGCTGTATGGGAAACCAGGGGAGCAGGTGAGTGTGCTGTCCACTGCCTTACTAATTGTGCATGTTGTCTGACTAGCAAGACTTACAGTGTGTACACCAGTGGCTAGCATGCTCACTGAGTAGTTGCCACCCCCCAAAGTGTGTAGTTACATGCACTGAACAGGTATAGTGCAGTAACAGTGCATTCCAACAAGGTTTTACTTCCCAGGCAATGATACCATTTAGTAACTGCTGGACAACTGTTCATAGCCATAGTTGCACTACCTGTGTACATCATATGCCCCTGTGATTGAGACATGTATATCCAACTGTGTGATGCACGGATATGTTGCATGTGTAGTAATGGCCTTTTCAATTTGTCATCCTCACAGGTTCATGCCCACCAGAAGCAGGAGATCTGGCTGACCATTGCCCGGGCAGTACGATCTGTGGGGGTCTACAGGCACAGGATCTGCAACTGCCAGAAGAGGTGGCAGGACCTTCGTGGCTGGACCCGGAGGATCGCAAGGGTCCAGCTGAAGCTGTCGCCTCCTCGAAGGAGGGGCGGACACCGGACCCTGACACCCCACATGCTCCGGATTCTGGCGGTGGTCTTCCCTGACCTGGATGGGCAGCTGAAGGCCAGACAGCAGCAAAGAGGGGGTAAGTGCTAGCCTTTTCTGGGTACTATGACTAACATGCTCTATGCACTCCTTTAGCCTGGTTCCACTTCCACAGTACAACTGTCTTGTCGTCCTGGACTCATGTCCCTCACTTGTGTCATGCCCCCTCCTCATCTGATACACAGGTGTGGCCCTTACAGTCTGTGACTTAGGTCACCTGGGTACTGTGTACTTGCAGTTACCTGTGGTTCAAGTTGGGGACAGCATCAGTTACAGGAACTTTGTTGTGGGCTGCATGGGTGGTACAATTGCTCACACAATGCCTGTGATCTGACATGTACTCTCTGGGTATGGCTTTAATATGTGTTCCAATTGCTGCTCTGACTCATCACATGTCTGGGGTATGTGCCACACACCCATGCTGCAGCAGAGACCAAGGTAGGAGCCTCAGAAGTATGTACATCATGTGTGTGACACATGCATAGCCACCTGCCTAGTGTTCAGGGTAATACCATGTTGCACATGGACCAGGACTGTAATGCCTACTCCGTACATCGAAGGCACTCTGTTCTCCCACTCCTGTGTGTCAGCATACATATTGGGCATTGTGAAGAGTGCACTCAGGTGTCTGCCTCTGTGTCACCATGGTGTGGCCTTGCTTTTTGGACGCCTGGAGTGTTTAACAATTTGGGGTGGCCAGCCATCTGAGTTGTGACTATAGGATCTGCACATTGGTTAATGCATAGGTCTCTGATCCCTTGACTGTGCACAATGGTGTATGAAACAATGAGGTGCAGGCAGCTTTGGTTCATTCTCATCAGACGGTGAAGTGCTCATGTGTATGGATTTGTGTTTGCAGTCACTCAAATGTCTCATTTGATTGACGTGGGATCATCTTAGTCCTCATGATGTGGGTGGCCAGGGGTGCACATGTGCACCTGCTTTCTACAGGGCTTGCATTCCCAAAACTTACATGATTGTGACACAGTGTAGACTGGTGTTGTGTGTATGCACTGCCCCTGTGACAGGAGACAGTTATGACTGACTTGCCAGACAGGCCTGTGCCATGACATTCAACTCGCAAAGGGTGATCCAGCAGTAGTGTGATATGTCCTGCATGCACACCATTGTCACATTGTCTATCAGGACATCATTGTGTCTGGTGATGGAAGCAAAACCCGCATATCGACAGAGACTCTGCCCATCACTTTTCCTGACACATGTACTGAGTCAGTGGCAGGAGATGGCATGTGTTTGGAGTGACACATTTCCATATGTTCTCTTGGATGTCCAACAACTGTGTATGTGGTGCATGTGTGCACATATGATTAGTCGCATACAACAGGCACCAGACAGATGGGTGCATGGACAGGTAGGATATGTGTGGCATGAATGACTGTCAGGCAGACAATGGGCTTCATCAAATCAGTGTCAGCACTTATTGCAATGTCTAGCAAATGATGGCAGGGCTTGCTCTGTGATGTGCTGTACTTTCTGTGGTGTGTGTGGTCATTACAGGTGACTAATGTTGCTTTGTTTATCCTGATTGTTTGCAGATACATCCACGGCCACAGGAGGAGACAGCTCCACGGACCAAGAGGAGCGGCAGAGCCAGACTGGGTCCACTGCAGGGGAGACCGAGGGACCCAGTGGCACAGAGGGTGAGGGGAGCCACACTGAGGAGACCTCAGCTACGACCACCTCGGCTGAGGAACACAGCACTTCCAGTGAGGACTCCCTTGTGGAGGCGGGTGTCAGCAGACCACAGACAAAATCAAGCAAGTCTGTCCCCGCCACCACCACCATCTCCACCCTCCCATCCGCTCCCATCCCACATGTCTGTGGAGGCTCCCGTGTAGGGGAGCGTGTCTCCTTCATGCCAGGCACTGCACCCCCTGCCTCTGTCTCCCCTGCTGCCCTGAGTGTGGAGTCTGTGGACTTGCTGAAACAGATCCATGTAGGGCAGACATCAGTGCTGAGTGTCCTCCATGCACACACGGGTCTGTTGACACAACTGGTGTCATTCATGGAGGGCATGTCATCTGGCATGTCTGCCCTACATCGGATCAATCAGTCCATGGCCTCCTCACTGATGGCAGCAGTGTCCCTCCTGCAACAGTCCCTCACCCCTCCTACCTCTGCCCCATCCACAATCCCCAGCACCTACCTGTCCCAAGCACACACACACCGGCACAGGCACCCACCAGCACAGACACAAGCAGCACACAGACACACACACCAAAATCCAGACGCACATGCACGCACAGTCAGGGGACAGATACCTCACTCACAGGGGATGGGGCCCAGGCACACACACACGCATCCACGAGCACTCCGCAGTCCTCAGATACCTCTCCCTCCAAAACCCCTTCCCTTGCCTCACCTGCAACCCCCCCTCCCAGAAGCTCTTCCTCTGTGAGCTTGGCCTCTTCCCCACAGATCCATCTGACCCAACGCACAGGCGGAAGAGGCGACCACCACACACAGAGGGAGTGCCCCTCACACCCGGACACCCTCCCCCAGGCACAGGCAGACTGAGGACCCCATTAGGAAGTCCCCCCGGACCAGGAAGGGCAAGACCCCACCACCACCACGCAGCTCCACCACACAGTCTCTCTCCATCCCCCAGGCAACCACTCCACAGGTTCCCCCGCCACACCCTGCCCCAGGTTCCCCCACACACCCATACCGCATCCCCAAACTGCTTAGGCCCCCCCCACCACTTGCTCTTCCACCCCCAACCCAGACGCTCGGCCTGTTTGTGCCACTGGTGTGGAGACCGGGTCCCCCCCCTCTGCCTGTCCACCTCATCTGCCCCCCCTTCCACTCCCTTGGAGTTATGCACTGCAGTGGAGTCCACAACCACCCTGTCTGACTTGGGCACTGCAGTGGGGACCCAGTCCCCTCCATCTGACCGGCCCACTGCAGTGGTGCCAGCACCCACACCATCTGACTTGTGCCCTACAGTGGTGCCGGCCCCCAATGAGTCAGAAACCTCCACTGCAGTTGCCGGTGACACTCCTGCACCCACCACCCCTTCACTGCCTCCTTCTGGCATCCCCTGATCCTGTCCCTGCGGTGCCTGGCCTGCCCCTTGTATGCCCCTCCGAGGGGGATGTCCCCTGTCCGTACCAGTGCAGGCAAGCAATGGGTGACAAGTTGTCACATATCACCCTGTTCAGACTGTGAATGTGGACTGGCCATTGGCCTTAGTTTCTTTTGGACTTCCAATTTTTCATTGACATTGGCTGAATAAAGCGTCTTTTTGTTTACTAGTGGTTTTGCTTTTGTTGTACATGATGTAGATGAGTATCATCATGCATTTGCTGTTGTAATAGTGTTCAGATCAGGAAAATGAAGTGTTGCTGTGATGGACTCCATGTGGTCCATGGGATATGTGTCCTAATCTAGTCTGGATCCATAGCATCCTTTGCTGCAGTCTGAGGGTGTAATGTTCAGCATTTGACACAGGGATGTACGTTTTGCATTTGTAATTTAACATCTGTGGCTTACACTGATGCACATCTGGTGTGCTTACCACTGTTCAATGTTTCTATTTCCCTGACTGTGTGCCCATCTCCACTGGACATGCAGTTTAGCACATCAATGTTGAAGGACTCATCTGTGTATACAGTGCAACTTGCTTGACACGTGTTTTGGGTATATGCAGATGACTGAAGTGACACTCCCGTACCCAGGCTGATGTGAGCAGAGCCTTCAGTGTGTTGTAATTGTTGACTCACTGACCGAGTGTTCTGCTGACATGTTTGATTCGTGCACAGACAAGGTTTGGCACAGCGGACCTTCCACAGGAGTGGAGTGCCCTCATGGCAGTGTGTAATCCCGTGACATGGCCTGGGCCCGTGTTGTGTGTTGTGTAAGCATGTCTGTGTGTGTTCCCTTCCCTTTTCCTACACCGGCTGTGTCCCTACGGATGTTCCTGTTTGTGATGCTTGCTGAGTTGTCCTGTGTTCATCCAGCATCTTGTACCTGGTTTCTCCGTGATGTGGGTGCATGGCAAACTAATGTTCATCAGGTTGTCATCCCTAGTTGTCTTTGTTGTCAGGGCTGGGGATGTGGGCAAACGCAGATGAGGCACAGTCAGGATTTCCCTTGGCACTTGTTGGTTACACAAGTCATGTAATTTACAGTTTGTGGTAGCTTTCAGTGATTGTGACACGTTGTGTGTGTGACTGCTGCCACTCCTCAGGGTCAGAGCTGCAATGTTGGAAGTTGTCTACGTGTGTTCTTTGTGGGTGACCTTGGCTTCTTCATAGGTGTGTGACTGTGGCCGGGATCCCATTGATTGGGGTGGATTTCACGTCATGCCCATGAACGGCGTACTGTGCAGTGTGTCAGACATTCACGAGTCTTGTTGACTGGCCAGGTGTGATGGGTTTCTGCACCTTAGTTCCCACAACCACCCCTGGGATTGTCATGGGTGCATGTGCAATGTCACCTATCCATGTGAGCTTCACTGCTGCACATTGGTGGAGATCAAGGTGTGTGGTGTTGAGTGTGTGCAAATGTGAGTTGTTGCATGGCTAGACCCCTACCTCCATATTGGCCTTGGCTGACAGGCTGTGCTGATTGATTTGTGCTTGTGTAGGTGTGATGGTAGTTTGTTGCTCAGGTCACATGGCTGTGGTTCACAGTGTGAACAACATCTACCTTTGTCATCACAGTGGGATTATCATGCAGGCTAGTGTCACCACAATGTGGGGTCCCTGGGGGTAGTGCTGCGGTGGGTCTGTCTGTTGCTGTGTTAGTTGCTGTTCCTACAAGCTTGTGTGACATGTGTAATTTGGGCTCCCTCTCATCTAACAATGCCTGATTGCCCACATAGGGGAATCCGATCCATGAGTTACTTTTGTATGGCACTGTATACACATCTGTGTAATTGGAATTCAGGCCTCCTCATGTGTTGTGTGGTTGCCTGGGGACACTGGCACACCCCCATCACCTGTTGTGTTTGATATGCAGTGTGAGGCTGCCTGTTTGTGTATGTGCATCTGCACCACTACATTGGCATATCTTTAGTGTGCCATTGTCTGTATGTTGTTTGGAGGATTTCCCATGCTGTCCCTGGGACTCCTAGGTCATCAGTCAGCACAATAATCATGGTTTGTATGTCCCATTGCTGCCATTGTATGGTATTTGTTCACCTCACATCTACAGTCTCCACAGGATATCTACATTTGTGTGTCCATTAGTGCAGATATGTGGGTCTGCATTATGATGGTCACTTCTGGCATTGTGTAATTGATAAATGGAGACGATGTCAGTCCCCATGGGTGATGTTTGTCTGCACATGGCCAAAGGTATGTTTTATTTGCACTGCACTGTTTGCCTCACCCAATCTATGTTGCTATGGGACACAACCACTACTTTGCCACTGATGTGTTTGTTGTTCTGTGACCAGGAATCATCCATGCTGTTTGGCAGTTGCAGCTTTTTCAATGACAACACTTACCTTTTGGTCACTGTGATGATGGGGGTTTGGACTCCATTGCCACAATGTTCAAAATGTGCTTCAGCTATGGACCCCACATTTACCTTTTGGTCACTGTGATGATGGGGGTTTAGACCCCATTCCCACAGTGGTCATGGTCTGCTTGCATTGTGAAGGCCACACACATTTTTGTGTGACACATGTGATAGGGGGTCACATTGTATGTTCAATGTCATGTTCAGTGTTGTAGGCATTTGACACAGACTACACACTCTTGTCATGATATTGGGGGGATGTCTTTTGCTGACATTCCTTATGTTGGAGTATGCTGGTTGTGTCATGCATTACCCATCCTATGAGTGGGGATGGTAATAGTGACAGGCATCCAGCCCCCCATGAGTAGGGGTGGTGGTTGTGGTAGGCATCCAGGCCCCCATGAGTAGGGGTGGTGGTAGTGGTAGGCATCCAGGCCCCCATGAGTAGGGGTGGTGGTAGTGGTAGGCATCCAGGCCCCCATGAGTAGGGGTGGTGGTAGTGACAGGCATCCAGACCCCCCTGAATAGGGGTGGTGGTAGTGGTAGGCATCCAGGCCCCCATGAGTAGGGGTGGTGGTAGTGGTAGGCATCCAGGCCCCCATGAGTAGGGGTGGTGGTAGTGACAGGCATCCAGGCCCCCATGAGTAGGGGTGGTGGTAGTGACAGGCATCCAGGCCCCCATGAGTAGGGGTGGTGGTAGTGGTAGGCATCCAGGTCCCCATGAGTAGGGGTGGTGGTAGTGGTAGGCATCCAGGCCCCCATGAGTAGGGGTGGTGGTAGTGACAGGCATCCAGCCCCCCATGAGTAGGGGTGGTGGTAGTGGTAGGCATCCATCCCCCTATGAGTGGGGATGGTAGTAGTGACAGGCATCCAGCCCCCCATGAGTAGGGGTGGTGGTAGTGACAGGCATCCAGCCCCCCATGAGTAGGGGTGGTGGTAGTGACAGGCATCCATCCCCCTATGAGTGGGGATGGTAGTAGTGACAGGCATCCAGCCCCCCCCTGAGTAGGGGTGGTGGTAGTGGTAGGCATCCAGGTCCCCATGAGTAGGGGCGGTGGTAGTGGTAGGCATCCAGGCCCCCATGAGTAGGGGTGGTGGTAGTGACAGGCATCCAGGCCCCCATGAGTAGGGGTGGTGGTAGTGACAGGCATCCAGGCCCCCATGAGTAGGGGTGGTGGTAGTGGTAGGCATCCAGGCCCCCATGAGTAGGGGTGGTGGTAGTGGTAGGCATCCAGGCCCCCATGAGTAGGGGTGGTGGTAGTGACAGGCATCCAGCCCCCCATGAGTAGGGGTGGTGGTAGCGGTAGGCATCCAGGCCCCCATGAGTAGGGGTGGTGGTAGTGGTAGGCATCAATTCCCCTATGAGTGGGGATGGTGGTAGTGACAGGCATCCAGCCCCCCTGAGTAGGGGTGGTGGTAGTGGTAGGCATCCAGGCCCCCATGAGTAGGGGTGGTGGTAGTGGTAGGCATCAATTCCCCTATGATTGGGGATGGTGGTAGTGACAGGCATCCAGCCCCCCCTGAGTAGGGGTGGTGGTAGTGGTAGGCATCCAGGCCCCCATGAGTAGGGGTGGTGGTAGTGGTAGGCATCAATTCCCCTATGAGTGGGGATGGTAGTAGTGACAGGCATCCAGCCCCCCATGACTAGGGGTGGTGGTTGTGGTAGGCATCCAGGCCCCCATGAGTAGGGGTGGTGGTAGTGGTAGGCATCCATCCCCCCATGAGTAGGGGTGGTGGTAGAGGTAGGCATCCAGGCCCCCATGAGTAGGGGTGGTGGTAGTGACAGGCATCCAGCCCCCCCCTGAGTAGCGGTGGTGGTAGTGGTAGGCATCCAGGCCCCCATGAGTAGGGGTGGTGGTAGTGGTAGGCATCCAGCCCCCATGAGTAGGAGTGGTGGTAGTGGTAGGCATCCAGGCCCCCATGAGTAGGGGTGGTGGTAGTGACAGGCATCTAGCCCCCCCTGAGTAGGGGTGGTGGTAGTGGTAGGCATCCATCCCCCTATGAGTGGGGATGGTAGTAGTGCTAGGCATCCATCTCCCCATGAGTAGGGGTGGTGGTAGTGGTAGCCATCAGGCCCCTATGGGTGTGTATGGCATTGGTGATAGCCATCCCGCCCCTATGGTTCTGCTGTTGCTAGTGTGCGTCATTTCTGCATCCCTATGTGTGTGTGACATATGTCGGGTACGTGTCGTTTGTTTGTGTAGTGGGTGTTTGACTTACCGTCAGCGCCGTACGAGTCCGTACCGGTTCCGGTAATAGATGTACAGTATTGGTAGGACCTGCGCGATGGGATTCATGGTTGGTTCGTCTCGTTCGGGTTTCTCGTGGCTTCGACTCGTACTCATAGCTGGCTTGTTTGTCTCGTAGCCGTGGATCGACTTGTGGCGCGAATCGGAGCTTATGTGCAGCTCTCCCGGATGCTCTGACGTGCCAGACGTAGTGACCAGTTCGGCGCGTACGGAGTGCGCATCGTACTTGTCCGGCCGGAAGGTGCTGTGTATTTACTTCCGTGCGACTCGATTCGGCGTTTCCGGATCCAGCTCGGTCGGGGAACTGGAGCTGGAATGGGTACGTACGGCTCGCTCGGAATTTTTGCAGTAATGCGCATCATACTTGCTCGCTCGGACGACTGTTCAAATCTTTCGGGAAAAACGCGTTTGGCTCGTATTTTTTCCGGACAAATCGTATTCGGTGCGCTTCCGGCCGAGATCGGAATCGACCCCTAAGTGTGATTAGATTTGTCATGACCTTAACCCCGGGTCAAAATGCTAAGTGGCTGTGGCATAGGTCTTTTTAAACAAGTTTCAGACTATTGAAGGAGTGCCGAGAGCATGTTAATACACCACACCTTCCCTTTAAAAGGCCCATCAAGTGAAAAACTTGATGTTTGCAGAGACATTTCTTATTCTACTCTAACACCTTTTAACTTCAGTCCCTTCCAAATCAAGACATTTAATAATGGCAACAGGCAGATGTGCAGAGAGCTCTGTAGATTACATCACAAGTGATCAACATTAGTGCTCGACTAGGAGTACTTAACTGACACTGATAAATGCACTACATGTGCACTAAGGAACATCAGGGAAATCAGTCACCTAGGGCCTGCCTCGGAGTTGGTGGAAGAACGAGCCTTCGGTTTCGCATGCATGGTAAAGGATGGAGACCTTTATGGTTTCTCACTCCTAAACAGAGATAACTCTGGCACAGGATTTACCTGGTGCACGACCCGCCTACTGTCCACTGATGGGCTCTCCATTCCTCACACAGTGACTTTTAGCTGACCTACTCAATGAGTGGTGTCATGGTCTGAGACAACTGGAAAACCACTATGACCCATGCAAATGGGGCAGGTGTTGGTGAGGAGACTTCTGCCGACAAGAGCCAACCAACACCTGTACAGACTATGAGATTTATGTGACTCCCTTAGCCTTCCTTCCCATTGCCCGTGGCTTCGTCGATCGGACTTCCACCTAAGAGAGCCACCCGACCTTTACCCTGCTTCATGAGTCCCTAGCATTTAGGCTACACAGTTTGGGTAGCATGGACTCAGATTGGCTGGTATTTACATATGTGTTCTCTGCACCCCATTGCTCCCACTACATTAACCGTTTGCTTTGTCCTTATGGAAGATGACAACCGTTTTGGAATAAGCCGGTTTAGAACAGAGTCCGGCTGCAACAAGACAGGTATAAAACGAAGCTAATGCAGATACCAAAACGTACAAGACATTTTTTGTGGAAGCAAGCAACTTCTGCCCACTCAAAACATGTACTCCTGGCTGTCAACATGGAGGTGGAGCCAAGGTCCCTCTGCTGGATTTAGCTGTACTGTCAAGCCAGACTCTAAAAAGAAAGGTGTTTGTTGCTCTTTAAAAAAGAATGCTTAATAGAAAATTAAAGTTTCCCACACAAGGCAGTTGCAAATCTTTAATTGTTAAATTAAGTTATATTCTTGGGTCACTTGGATTGACGACCTTAGTGGTTTGAAGATTATATTTAGCCTAGCCACTGGTCAATGATTGGAAGCAACTCTCCTCTCTCTTCCATTTAATATATGTTGTCACAATCCTCCAAGCATAAGAGAGACAATAGATCTGTAAGCTTTTTTACTTACCGTTTTTCATCAGGTTTCTGTAATCTTGATGAAGATGCCGAATAGCGACGCATCGCATCATGCTGCTCTTCTTCGGAGGCCTTTCTCTTCACATAGTGTCACTGTGAAGGGGCGAGGCTGGTATTGCAAACCCCATTTCAGTCTGAAACAAGGTAGTACAATATTTATAAATCCATGAAAACACCCATTTGTCTGCCCTCCTTCAATATCATGCTGCATTACAGAGGATCCCAAACAATCCAATTATGGTACAGATGAAAGAAGTGGTAATGGGGTAGCAAAAAGCACAAATTCTTCACAACCTAACATCTCGGTTAGGATTAGGTTCCACTGAACAATCTGCCAGAAATCAGTTAACTTAGAGCCAGTTTAGAAAAGTATATCCTTTCTTGTTTTATTTAACCATAGTACAAAAATTATAAAGTTAGTCATCCAATGTTAGAAGTTAGTTTGATCAAAGTTTCTGCATATTCATCCAATTTTAAAAGGAAGTTTGCTATTTTTCTTTTTACTCAAAGAAGTAGACTGCTATTGTGCTTTGAATTTTATTTCATTTATAGAAAGTCCTTTGCCTCTAATTTAATTTACCATTTCTTGTGCTCAAAATATTTAGAGATAATTGACAGTTCTTTCTAAGACATTATCTGATAATGAAATTAAAATCAGAGACAAGAAATAAAACAATTGAGAAGACATGTTTCAGTCATTGATAATATTCACCCTATGAGACAGCAATTTCAGATTCAGAGAAAAGAAATAGACAATACAACTTACGCATCTTTTTCTTACCATGAAATACTGAAAGACTGAATTGCTGCTTACATTTGGAAAACGTATTACAGAAACTACTAAATATAACATTTCACAAGAAATTTGAGATTGACAAAGCACATTGCATCCCTTTGATTCGTAAAGCAAACCAATCCAAGCCTAGACAATATTTTCAAGGTTATGCAGCATCATAGCCCTATTAGGATTGGAAAGGCAGCAAGAGAAATAGGATCTTTGGGGCCCATTATGATATCGGGCGGATTGCCACCGCCGGGACCGGCGGTGGCGATCCGCCCGCCAGATGCTCCCGTTTCACCCCTCGCCATATTAGTATAGCAGAGGCACCGCGGCGGACGGTAAGACCGTCCGCCGCTTTTCCTCCGGTCGGATTCCCGGCCGGGCGGAAAAGGCCCAAAAATATGGTGGCGGTGCCTTGCAGGCACCGCCATCCATATTAGGATGTGCAATTTTAAAGGCCTTTCCATGGCGGCGATGCCGCCATGGAAAGGCATGCGAAAATTGCTTTGGGGGCCCGTTACGGGCCCCGGGGGGTGGGGGGCTGCACTTGGGAGAGTACCATACCCCCTTCATTGGCATACACAAGGTGGCAGGCACCGCGCGGTGCCTGTCACATTGTGCATGCCAATGCACAACATGCATTATTGCATTGTGGCGGGTGCTGCTTACAGCACCGCCCGCCGCAATGTAATATATGCGGGATGCGACCGCCAGGGTGGCGGTCGCATCCTAATGGGTCTAGCGGGACCGCCGCACCTCTGGCGGTCGGTCCCGTGTACCGTTACGGTGGCGGGCGGGCAAAGTCCGCCCGCCATTGTAATAGACCCCTTTGTTAGCAGAAGGAAAAAGGATCCATATACGCCAAGATTTTGCCAAAGAAACAATGGCTGTATGCAAAGAGTTCACAGCCTTAAGAATAGGTTAAAATAGAATGGTTACACATATGTATTTTTGATCCATCAACTAAGAGAGTTTGGAAAAAAGACGTCTGCAAATTCTTCAGTTTACAGCGGACCTTATAGTCTTTGTAGATCAACATGCTCCATTACCAATGAATTCTCAAATTCGTGATGACCTTTAAAGTTTTCTAAAAGTGAAATACCTATAGTCGTTAAATCTCTTTATCCTATTTTTGTATAGCAGTTAGCAATGGTGCTTTGATCTTTGAGGTTCATACATCCATTCTGCAGCGCTCTACCTTTATATGTGGTCTTTTTTCTGGAGGCTTTGTGTTGTTTGTGTTGGTGTTTATACATGTGAGTTACTGGTGGAGGAGAGTAGTTGGGCCTTTCTTTTTTTGAATTGACAGTAGGAGTGCATTATAATCACGGTTAGTCTGCACTCACATATATCCTGTGTGACTAATGTATGAATAAAAGAGGAATACAAGATATTTAAGTATGCTTATGATCAATGCAAATCTCATGTGTATGTTAGAAATGTAACTGACAAACGTGTGCATTAACACTTTATTAAGAGATAACAATTTAAATTTGTTTGGTAAATATATTGTTTAACACTTACTTATGATGCTATTATTTTAAGGATTTACATTTATATCTGTTTAAATATATACTGATAGTATGGTTTATTTGCTTGTAAAGGGCACACATATTGTAACCTGTGCATTGTTAATTTAGCTTAACTGTAGGCTTGAAATGCATTTTCAATATATTTTTCACCTAACATTTGTTTCACATTTTGCTTGCTACGGGGAATGTTGTATGTGTCTGTGTTCCCACTGCAGGTGGAGAAGGCTTCATTAGTTGAGAGAAAGAGTTATTATTCCTAGTAGATAGAGAGGCCTAAGAAGAAGAAATGTTATAAAGGATGGTGGACGAGTTATCGTGGGAGATGGCACCATGGGCGTACAAAATATTTCAACGTGTGAATATGGAGTCGGAAAAAGGAAGCAGGAGGGTGCTGGAGATGGAAATTTACTAGTAGCAATAAGGGGGGTGCCTGAATTCAGCTATTGCTTATGTTGTAACTTGGTTAGGGACAGCTGACACTTTTTGCTTAGGATGCCTTGAGTTACAGACCTCATCTTTGGCATTGTGGCATGACCCTGGTTGGAGTACTTCCTAGGAGGGCTCTAACGGCTGACACCTTTCCCCATCTCTGTTGGAGCTTGCTTTAGGTTAGAATTACCACTTTGAGGTAGTGTATTTTTTTTAATTTTATTTATTAACTGTACAATTAATTAAAATCATTACAGTAAAAAACATAAGAACAAGCAGGTAAAAGAATGGTCACAGTAAAAATATAGAGGCATCAGATAAAATTTGGTTGATGTACCATCCCCCCTCCCCACGGCACCCACTCGATCAGCCAGTGCCGATGGTCATTGGCATGAGTCCTTGCACAAAGTTTCTGAGGCACCTGCGTGAACCTTGATAATTTCTACTTCAGCAATCTGTAGGCCGATCTCCTTGGCCCTTCTATTGAGAGCCATAGATATGGTGCAGTCTCGGTAGGACGGGTGAGTAGGTTCAGGGCTCTGTACTTGTTTGCGTGAAAGCTGCTTTATCCCCCTTATTGTGCCGTGCTGGACACCATGGTTTGATTGTGTTCGTTTGCGGCCTTTAAAGCAATCCTAATCTGATGAGTAAATTTCCCCAGTCTCGCCAAGGTCATCGTGGTTGTTTTAGAAAAGCACAAGGCTGACGCTTCGCTACACATCTTGATTCCCTTGGTGATACAAACTGGGCGAAGAAGTCGTCGGAGTTCGTTCCTAAGGGCGGGGCAGCAGTATAGGAGATGTAACCAGGATTCCCTCATGTAGGAGCACAGTCTGCAGTTTGTGGATTCCACTTTGCGGGCCCATGCAGGGTTAAAGTCGGTGATTCCTAGTATACATAGTCTCATGGAGAGAATTTTGGTTCGGGCTTGTGGTGTCAGGGCCTCGCTTAGGTAGGGTTGTGCCTTGCCTACCATATAGGAGCTTGTTAGATTTGGGGGTCTCTAGTTGGCAGAGGTAGGTACCTTTGTCCAAATAGGGACCCTTGAGTCTAGTCAGGGAAAGTAGGTACACTCCTGAAATAACCCCTGCTCACCCTCTTGGTAGCTTGGCACGAGCAGACAGGCTTAGTTCAGAGGCAGTGTGTAAAGCATTTATGAACACATACAGTAATCAAGTGACAACACTACAAATGGACACCACACAGGTTATATATTTATAAAAATAGGTATACTTTATATAGATTTATCACAAGACCATAAACGACAAAAATAATCCACAATACTGTCAAGAGTGCTTAGTTCTGATCAAAAAGGCTTAATTCAAGGTTCTGTGCGAGTCGGTAGCCTCCTCCGGCTACGGCGATGTCGAGAACAAACAGAGTCTAACAAATCCAGCTGACCACGTCGAGACGGGCCAACACAGCGTAGACAGACTCGGTCACAGTACCTTTTACTTGAAGCGGCAGTCACGGGCGTGCGAGCCGGATGGCTGTACGTCGCGATCGCGATGCAAGATGGAAGCGTTGCAGGACGCGTTGTCCCTCGATGCAGTGCAGGCAGCGGCTCGTTGACGTCGTCAGGACGGAGTCGGTGAGACCAAGGCTGTGCGTTGCAGGGCGAGACGGTGCTTCGAGGCGGTGCTGGCAGGTTGCGGTGCGGCGACGGAGCCGGATTCAGGAGCTGGCGTCGATCAGTCCGGACAGCGGTGCGAGTCGGGCGGTGCGTCGCAAAGCGTGTGAGCGGTGCCCAACTCCGGTGCAGTCACAGGACTCGAACTCAGCAGCAGTGACCGTGTCGGTCGGACCAGTTCGATTTGGCGTAGCGAAGCGTTGCAGGACGCGTTGTCCCTCGATGCGGTGCAGGCAGCGGCTCGTTGATGGAGTCGGTGAGACCAGGGCCATGCGTTGCAGGGCGAGACGGTGCTTCGATGCGGTGCTTACAGGACACCGAGTCGGTCGTGAGAGTCGGTCACAGCTCCCTACCTCTGTAGCCACTGAAACAGAGTTTCCAGCAGCAATTCACAAAGGGGGTGAAGTCCAATGGTCCTGGGACTTCGGTCAGGGGGCAAGCTCTCTTCCAAGCCCTTGGAGATCCTTCACAAGTTGATGAAAGTCACAGCAAAGCAAAAGTTCCTTTCTCCTTTCTTTGACAGTCAGGCAAACCACTGCAGGCCAATCCCACAAGCAGCACTTCAGGCTTAGGGATAGTCTCTCCTCAGTTTCTTCTTGGTTCCGCTCCTCAGCAAAGGTTTCTTCTTGTTCCCAAAAGTGATCTAATTTTCCTGGGGTCTGGGTGCCCCTCTTATACCCTGATTCTCTTTGTTCTCTGGAGGCAGAGAGGCCTCTGCCTAGTCCAAAACCAGTTCTGGTCAGTCCTGGAGCACTTTGTTTTTCTGACTCCTTCTTTCCTTTCAGAATGTGGGGCAGAGTGCTCAGCCGCCCGGCAGGAGGTGGAGCCAGCATTGTGGAAGGCAGGCACAGCCCTATTCAGACCCAGGTGCAACTCCTCCCTCCACTCTGGATGCAGATCTTTCTATTCAGCCCTGTGCTGACTCACCCTGTCTCCTGTAGCCACCCCCAGCCCCTGTCACTCAATCTCCAGACAAGGAATACACAACCTAGCAGAGGCAGGCTTGGATAGTTAGGCAAGAAAATACCCACTTTCTAAAAGTGGTATTTTCAAACACAGAATGTTAAAACCAACTTCACTAAAAGATGTATTTTATCATCCTGAGTTCAGGCATACTAAATTCGTTTTTCTACCATGTTCCCTGGGTCAGTTCTGACTATAAGTTGTAATAGTCAGTCTGCCCATTCTGGCCTATGGGGAGCAGGTAGCCTTGCAATAGTGAAAAACGAAAATGGCTGTAATTCACTATTAGGACATGCCACACACACCAGGGCATGTCCTACCTTATACTTACAATGCACCCTGCCCTAGGGGCTACTTTAGGGGTGACCAACATGCAGTAAAGGGAAGGTTTAGGGACTGGTAAGTGGGTGCACTCACCAAGTAGACATGGCAGCCCTAGGCTGCACACAGGCTCTGCAATGGCAGGCCTGAGACACACTTTACAAGCTGATTCTGTGGGTGGCACAACCCGTGCTGCAAGCCCACCAGCAGCATTGGATTTACAAGCCCTGGGCACACTCAGTGCACGGTACTAGGGACTGACAAGTAAACCAATCATCCAATCATGGAGTCACTAATACATACATCAATTCACGATAGGGAGCACTTGCACTTTGGCACTGATTAGCAGCGGCAAAGTGCCCATGAGCATCTAGTCCAGCAAAAACATATCAGCAACAGTGGAGGCATTACGAAAAAATGGAAGGGAGACCCACGCCAAGGATGCCAGGTCTAACAGAGCTGTTCAGCAGGACTAAGTGGGGGCTAGAATGAAGAGATTTAAGATCCAGATCAAATGAAGTTTCGCTGACTTGTCTATTTATGGCTTTTTTCCAGGCGTTTAGTGAAATTTCCGGCAATGGTATGCTCTTTTCCTCGATCTTTAATGTGCTGAGCGCTTTGCCAAGACTGGTGGGCCATACTGAACTTGGCCCCTCAAAGATGACTCTCAGTTTTTGTCTTAAGGAATTTGTTGGGGCCCTTAAAATCCTTAAGTAAAGTTTTATAATCTCCCCTTGGCACATCAGGTCTGGCCTTACCAGGCCTAGCTCCAGTCTTAGCCTTGCCTTCCTTGCCGACCTTGGGATGAAGAAGACAGATTTAGACGCTTTGGCTTGGGCTGCAATATGAAGGGCGTCCTGCCACCCCGGGAAAGCCTGGTGACCATAGCTAATGGCTGGCAGCAATTTTGCCTTTAGGGCAGTCAGTATTGGTCCGGCAGCGGGGCTGATCAGATGCAAGTTCAATTGCTTTAACAGGAATATAATCTTATTGGCCTTAGAAGACTGCTGTTTCAAGTGGACGTTTGCCTTGGCCCGTTCTGTGAGCCAAACCCCTAGATAGTTGTAGGATGCCACTGTACTGATTTGCAAATCTCCCATTAGCCACTGCGCTTTCTTTTTCAGGTGGTAGCTCCCAAAAATGATGATCTTTGTTTTCCCCTGGTTGACTGTAAGATTGTTATCATTGTTGAATTGGTTCAGTGCGTTTAGGGCTCTTTGTAGGCCCACCCTCGTATGGTCCATTATGGCAGTGTCATCAGCATATTGTAGCACCGGCAGCCTCATGCTGCCTAATCTTGGTGCTGCTAGGCTGGCTCCTTTCAGGGCGTCCCCCAAATACGCCGTGTACAGGTTAAAGAGGATGGGGGCCAGCACGCATCCTTGTTTCAACCCGTTGTTCGTTGTTATTTTGGGGGACACTGTGCCGGAGCTGGTTTTAACCCGCACCCAGGTGCCTTCATATAGTGATCTAATTGCCTTCAGTAGGTTTGGCGGGATGCCCCAGTTTTCTAATTTCCACCATAACCTGTTTCGTACCACTTTGTCGAAGGCTGTGCTGTAGTCAATGAAGCAGCAAAAGAGTGGTGGATTTTTCTTTTTTGCTGCTTGAGTTGCTAGGTGCGCTAACACCAGTATGTTGTCCATTGTCGATGACTGTGGTCTGAAACCGGTCTGGTAGAAGGGAATGATACTTTTTTCTTCGGCCCATGTCTCCAAGTCCTTCAAAAAGAGGCGGGCATAAGCCTTGGCTTCGAGGTCGAGCAGAGCGATGAGCCTATAATTTGATGGCTTTAATCGATCCCCTTTTTTAAAAATTGGGACTAGTATGGAGCCCCTTCAAGAATCAGGTGTTTTTGCTGTCATAAAAGAGTGGTTATAAAGAGGAGTGAGGACGGTTGCCCAGAAATCAGGGGCCTTTTTGAAAACTGGTGCGGGTATCCCGTTTGGCCCAGGGGCCCCATCATTCTTCATGTTCTTAAGTATCTTGGTGACCATTTGAGGGTTTATCTGGGCTAGCGGTGTACAGCGCATCTCGGCCTGGACTCCCTGACCCTTGAGGGGGTTTTGGGGGCTAGAGGTCGTTTCTCTAGTTTTTGTGCTGGATTGGTGGGGAGGGTCCACCCCACAGTTGGACTTTTCTATGTTGCTTGTGTTTACATGGGCGATTGAATATAGGTGCTTTACATGGACCAGCCAGTCTTGCTCTGCCACTCCGTTTTCTCTTTGAACCTCTGCTACTGAGCCGGTTTATGTGTCTCCATAGTCCTAATGAGTTCTTCTGTTTAAGCAGGGAAAAAACTTTGATCCATTCCCTCTCTATGTGGACTTTTTTGTGTTCCCACCATTTCTTTCTTAGGGCTGCCCTCAATGATGCGATCGAGGTCCCCTCCATTTGTCTGCCACCTCTTTTCTTTATTACGAGTGCCTTTCGAAGAGGCGTTTGCTTTCGCGTATGTCCTTAGTTGGGCGGATGCTTCCAGCAGTTGGTTGAGTTTTGAACCTACAGCTTTGTGGCTGGGGGTGGGCCAGACTCGCTTGTATCTCTTCAACAGTGGTCTCCCAGCCTTTTATCAGTGAAGACGGCCTTGCTAGGCTCTCTTCCTGTTTTAGATCCAGCCAGTTTTGAAGCTTCGTGCCTGTCTCATCTGTCCACCTGATTCTCCTGAGGAGGCTATGATTTTCATCCCCTCTGGACTCTCCGATGGCTTGGAACTTAGTGGCTGATGGGGCTTCCAGCATGAACACTGTAAGGACAGTTAGGGATTTGTAGGGCTGTTGCCTGAAATTTTGATACAATCCAATGTGCAATTTTGTCTCCTGATAATATATGTTGCGTGGATCGAGTTAGTGGTTTTCTTTTTGTTATATAGAGTGAATTGTTTCCAGAGATTTGGCTTCATCCTATTTACTCTGTATTTTTACACCATAATGCTTATATTGGTGCACATTAATCTGTTTCAGAATTTTAAATAAACAAACTAACCTGAATTTTGCTTTTGACCTGACTTCTTACTTAGTGGTTTGGATACTTTGAAATTTAGAAAATGTACAAGGAGTTTTCTCTTTACCTCTCATGATGCATGACAAGAACCATCAACCATACTTTTGAGGAGGATGGGTTCCAGCTTTCCCAAATGGTAGCAGAGGATGGTTCTGCACTAGAAGTAAGAAAAAACTTAGAACCAAGTCTAGACTAGCTTAAAACCTTACCCTAGCGTCCCTAGTCTAGAGCATAAAATCGAGAATTGGAGGAAAAGCGGAGTTCCAGTGACTTGCAGTGCATCCAGTGGGGGTGGAGAAGTGAGCAAGCATTAGAAGGGTAGTGCATGTGTGATAGTTATGTTAGGTTGCGGGAAAGAATTGGGGGTGTGATGTCTGGCAGAGATGTTGTGAGAGTCGTGTGAATGTGGTGATAAGTTGTTGAAGTTGTTATCGGGTCCAACGTGGCCTAAGATCCTAGGATATATAGTAATGTGCCTGCTGTGTTTTGTGGAGGTTTGTCGATGGCCGCAAGTGAGATAATGAACTTTGTGTGGATGGAACAATTGTGAATAGTGTGGTGGACCTTTTTGTACAGAAGGGAAAACTATACTGATTTAGGTGATTCCCCGCTGGTCGAGGTTTCATTTGTGAATGTGTGTGCTCTTTGAATGATAGGATTAAATCGATCCTTTTAGCAGAGCAGACAATTGTTGTTTGAAAGGAAACGTGTGTGCGAAGAAAATTGTGAAGGAGGGTTAGCTGCTGTGAGGAGAGTGAGAGTGACGTCAGAGTGTACCGCGCTGGGATAGGTTGGATCAAATATTTGGAATTGTATTGTTTTTGGAACTCTGAGGATATACATTTGAAGTTGAATTGTGTATTGTGAATGAGAAAAGGAAATTAGGTGTTTTAAAGTGATCAGGGAGATGTTTAGAGGAGATATGCATGTTCCTACTAGGATGTGTGAAGAGGGACCCCTGGAGGATACGCCAGCTCACTATATGGTGACAAACCTAGGGCTTCACACTATCATTTGGCTTAAGTATTGGCATAAGAGCACCTTTTTAACATTGCGGACGGTGCTGCAGCCAGCAGCACCGACCGCAATGGTAAAAGGACAGGATGCACCCGCCAGTATGGCGGACGCATCCTAATTGGGCCGGTGGGACCGCCGCACGTCTGGCGGTCGGTCCCATCGCCGTTATGATGGCGGGCGGACTGATGTCCGCCCGCCATCATAATGAGCCCCCATGATGCCAACATGCGAACAAATGCATGTTGGCAGAGTAAGTGAATGAAAGGCCTAAATAAATGTGTGCTCACTGGAAAAGCTAATATGTAAGTAATTGCAGTAGAAGTAAAAAAGCAAGCTTTAAATGCATGCAGTCTGGGAAAGTTAGTTAAATGCTGAATAAGGTAATAACAATGTAAGATAAATAACAAGGGTAGCTAGTGAAATTTAAGTATAACCAAACAAGGTGAGGAGCACAACCGGAAGTATCAGTGAAATTTAAGTATTGATGTGTGACACGATTGGGCTCTGTTGCGTAAAACAGCATAATTTATTTTATTGGTATTTATGTGTGGGAATTTTAAAATTAGAGTATTTACTGTATCACTGTTTGTACCTCGCTCCTGCTGTTTAAAAGTGCTGGTCATAACAACTACTCATTTGAGCGCTTTTACATGAGCCCTAGTTCCGTTACACAGACACTTTTTTTGGTAGGTACGCGGAGATATAGGGGTCGATTCCGATCTCGGCCGGTAGGGCTCCGAATCGGACTTGGCATTACCGGATCCGATTCGGAGCCCTGATTCCCGACCGAGTCGGACGTGCGTCCGGGCGAGCGAGTACGATGCGAACGTACGCGAAATCGCCGACCGACTCGTTCGCGGGACCCAACCGCTCCGACCGACTTGCATGGACACAACTCGCACCGCGCAATGGAGACGTTCCCCGGCCGGGTAAGTACAATGCGCGCGGCGAGCAGTCCGACCGGCTCGAAAGAGCAGTCGGAGCCGCACTTTGGGGGTCCATGTCGGACCCCCCTGTACGCCTAGCCGCGCGAGTCGCCTCGCACCCATTGAGTCAATAGGAGCCCGCGTACGCGTTGTACGACCGGCTCCCATTGACTTCAATGGGAGTCCGACCGAATCGAGTCCGATAGCATGCGAACGCATCGTACTCGTTCGGTCGGACTGCTAGGGTCCGATTCGGTCGGAAATCTCTCCGGGTCCGGCTCGGTCGGAGAGATTTCCTGCCCGAATCGGAATCGGCCCCAAAGTGAATTGTCCAAATTTACAGGATGTAAGGCTGGGGCTGAAACATGAATTAGTTTTCCTAGTTACCAAGTTGACAGATGGAGACAGCAGTAATGTGGACATGGTTTCACTCGAAAATGAGCAAGTCGTGAAAGTTATAAGCTGAAAGAAGTTAAAAGTCTAAAAAAAATTAAACGTATCAGAGAGTAAAAAAAATGGAGACAGCAGTACTGCCAAGGAAAGTAAACAAAATGTGTGATACGGTTTAATGCAGTCAGGGAAAGTAATGCCAAAAACAAGCGCATTAACACAGTCCTTCGGCCACTGGAACTGATAAGAGCCCCTTTTAAGATATATTGAATACAGGGGATTTCACAAACACAGTGCAAGCGCTGTGTAGGCGAAACCTAAAAAGGATTAAAGGACAGCAACAGTGATGTTGGTGATAGTCCGCTATATGGGTTGTTGGAAGAACGTCCACCCCTGTATAGCCAGTCATACCATGTGAACGGGGAAAGTCCGGATATCACTAATAATACTGTAAGTGCTTCAGCTCCAGTGGCTCCCAACTCAAATGTCATAGGGATCTTGTTGACAGGGATGTCCCAACCTGAGAGGAGGGATGAGATGCAAACGGGTGTCCCATAAGTTTGAGGACACTGTGATACCAATCCTGCTTCAAGGATTCCGGATGCCCTTACAGTACCGGTTACTATTGGCCCTATTGTATGATCCGAACCCAAGTGTGAACGGGAAGCAGGGAATGACCATAGCAACAGAGGGGGGAACATCACAGGAAAGAGTAGAGAGTCCTCACACGAGGTTCGTTCCCTGAACACCGATGAATGTAAGTACCTCTTGTGCAGCAACTGCAAAATCCTCAGCAGTTCAAATTGGGTCTGGAATGGTTAGGCCCCTTTCTGAGTTAATGGGGTTAGACTCACCTGTGTGGGAGACACTTCCCAGAGTGCATAATAGCACGCCCAGAAATCATTTGAGAGCCAGAACCTTTCTGATGTCTTGGACTTAGAGAAGTGGTTAAAAGAACGTAGCAACCCTAAAGAGAGTCAGGGAACTATCAAGTCCACTATAAAGGTGGATTTGGTGACGTGCTCATGCTGAAGTCTGAGTTGGTTGCAATGATAAGTGAAACATTGGAACTTTATCGAATAGACTCTTACCAACAGAATGATCTGTTGTTCATGAGTAAAGATGTCACTAGAAGGGCGAGAGAGGCCCACGCAAAGTTATCTGATTTAGCCAGTAAGCTTGAGATTGACATGGAACGGACTAAGGCATTGCAAAAGAATCATCGGCTTACCTTTAGTCATCACGACATAGACAATTTGAGAGTGCCAGTACTCAAAACACAGATTCGAGAACTGATATTATGCATTCGAATTTGGAGTACTTAGTTGTAAGAGAGATGTGTGAAAAGGAAGGCTTCTAAAGAGAAGGGAGTGAGTGTTCAAGCTTTCCCTTTATGAGAATTGCCAAGTGGAGGATAGGTGTATGTGACTTGGAGTAGGGGTGATCTAGCTGCATTTACCAATGACTTACCGAGACTGAGAGAAAAACCAGTAGAGTGGTACAAACAGGTTGATCGCTTTGTGAAAATCTCAAAGGTAATATGGATTGACCTTAACACGCTGTTTAAAATTGTGGTACTGAGCGATTTGTGGTCGGCATGTAAAATAGCTATAGAATGGCCAGACGGTGAGCCCAAAAGGGATCCCGTGACGCATGGTCTGTCACCGATGGTGATGAAAAAATATGATCACGTGATTACATGGTTGAAGGTTAAGGTGGCTCCGCAGGATGTTGATTGGGTTAAGATTGCCAGAACCACACAGTAACCTAAGCAGACAATTCATGCTTACTATGAGAGGCTGTTGCAGACTTTTAAGCAATACAGTGGGATAGATATTCTTGAGCCAAAGGACATGGGACAGTTTTTATCTAAATTTGTGACAGGGCTGCAAACTGAAATCAGCTTAATGATTCAGCAGCATTTAATTTGTTGGCAGGACATGTCTATTGACCAAATTCTGCGTTAAGCCAAATATTGCAACAATGAAATCGACATGGGACATAAAACGATGCGTATTTCCAGAAGTTATTCAGACAGAATATCGAGTTGGAAATGTCGACTTACACAAATATCGAGTTGGAAATATTGTGACACAGAAATATCGACAGCAACAATATCATGGTCAAGAATATCAAATTAAGGTTAGAAATATTGTTTCCAAAAATATAGAAGTCATTAATATCGTTTGCAAAAATATAGTTGTTTAAAATATCGATTTTTTAATTAGTGTTATGTATTTTAGTTTATATTTTAAATGTATGTGATGTATGTTTTTTGTATAAGTATTGTTTATGTTTTTTAATATATGTGTTAAATTTTTAGTAGTTATCAATTTTATTTTAAGTATATTTTGCGTTTATTAGTTCCGTAGCAGGTTGTGGGTTTATAGGGGAATAGGGAGGAAGTAATTTAATTATAATAAATTAATGATTATTCTTTATTTATTAATATTTATTTAATTGAGATTTTATAGTGTTAATTGTGGGAAGTAATTTATTTGTAATTAATTATTAATTGGTTGTTAATTAATATTAATTAATTAATTGGTAGTTAATTATGGGAATTGTGTAATTTTTTTAGGTGTGGGTTGTGGGGTTTATAGGGGTAAAGGGTGGGAAGTAATTTATGTTTACTTAATTGATAAGTCTTTGTTAATTTATATTAATTAATTGACTGTAATTTAATTATGGAACTTGTGTAATTAATTTTAGGTGCAGGTTGTGGGGTTTATAGGTGTAAAGGGTGGGAAGTAATTTATGTTTAATTAATTAATAATTAGCTGTTAATTAATATTAATTAATTAATTGAAAATTAAATATGGAAATTGTGTCATAAATTTTAGGTGCAGGTTGTGGGGTTTATAGGTGTAAAGGGTGGAAGTAATTTATGTTTAATTAATTATTAATTAGTTGAACATTAATATTAATTAATTAATTGATCATTAATTAGGGTATTTATTTATATTTTTTTGTGTGTGGGCTTTACTTTTATAGGGGTAAAGTGTGGGGAGTAAATACATTTTAGTTACTTTATAATTAGTTGTTAAATACTATATTTTTTTAATTGAAAATATGTTTTCATTGTGTAATTAATTTTTTTACAGTTTAATTTTAGCTGTGGGTTGTGGGGATGATAGGGGTAAAGTGTGGGAAGTTAATTCATTTTAATGAGTTTTAATTTGTTTTTTAATAATAATATTTCTTTAATTGGTAATTAATTATGTTAATTATGGAAGTACATTTTTTTTAATTTAGATGTGGATTGTGAATTGTGTGGTGTTATAGGGTAGGAAATAAAAAAAGTTAATTTATGTAATAATTAATGTTTTTGTTTCTACATAATTTCTAATTAAGAATATTTATTTGTTTGAAAATTGTTTTTTATTTTATTTAATATAATATTTGTAGGTATTTGTCACATGTATTTAACATTAGAATATGTTTTTGATTTTTTATATTAAATGTATTTGTATTTTAATTTTTAACATATATATATATATATACTTTTTAATTTATTTAGTTTTTTAAATATTTTGTTGTTAATATTTTGTTTGTTTACCCTCCGCAATCCAACAATTTCCCTACTGTTGCATTGACTGGTGTGGGAATAGTAAATTTTATCCCGCCACTATCCAACACTCACTGGAGTGGGAATAGTAATTTTTACCTCTGCAATCTAACACTTTCCCTACTGTTGCACTCATTGGAGTGGGAATAGTATGTTTTACTCCTTCGCTATCCAACACTTTCCCTACTGTTGTACTCACTCGAATGGGAATAATAATTTTTACGCCTTCGCTATCCAACACTTTCCCTACTGTTGCACTCACTGGAGTGGGAATAGTAATTTTTACCCCTCCGCTATCCAACACTTTCCCTACTGTTGCACTCACTGGAGTGGGAATAGTAATTTTTACCCCTCCTCTATCCAACACTTTCCCTACTGATGCACTGACTGGAGTGGGAAATTGAAGTTTGAAGATTTTTAAATAGTTTAATGTTGTAATTTATAATAGAATGTTTTTTATTAGAATTTATGTTATTAGTATATATATATATATATATATATATATATTTGTACATTTTTAGATCATTTTAAAATTATACAATAAATTAAAATTAAGAGTTTATTAATTGTTTTAAAGTAAACATATATATTAATTATTATGTATGTGTTTAACTTTTTTAATTAAGTTTATATGTTATATTTGTTAAAATTTATATTAAATCTACTTTATTTTTTATATAAATTTTATTATTTAACATATTTAATATTTATTATTTTATTTTATATATATATATAAAAATCGGTATTTTGTACAACTATTGAGCCGATTCCGATTCAGGCCGGAAATCTCTCCGACCGAGCCGGACCCGGAGAGATGTCCGACCGAACCGCACTCTAGCAGCCCGACCGAACGAAAACGATGCGTACGTATGCTATCGGACTCGATTCGGTCGGACTCCCACTGAAGTCAATGGGAGCCGGTCGTACGACGCGTACACGGGCTCCCATGGACTCGAAGGGTACGTCGCGAACAAGGGCGCCCCCTACAGCGGGTATGCGTCGGTGCGACTCGCACTGTACATGCACGGGTAGGAGGGACCCATGGGTCCCCCCTGTGTGCGACTCACGCAGCTATGCATGCAGGGGGGTCCGACACGGACCCCCAAAGTCCAGCTCCGACAGCTCTTTGGAGCCGGACGGCGCGAGTCGGTCGGACTGTTCGAGGCGCGCATCGTACTTGCTCGGTCGGGGAACGTCTCCATTGTGTGGTGCGAGTCGTGTCCGTACGAGTCGGTCGGAGCGGTTCGGACGCGCGAACGAGTCGGTCGGCGATTTTGCGTATGCTCGCATCGTACTCGCTCGCCCGGACGCATGCACGATTCGGTCGGAAACGAGGCCTCCGAATCGGATCCGGTAAAGCCGAATCCGATTCGGTGCCCTACCGGCCGAGATCGGAAACGGCCCCTTAATTTTTTACATCTATATTTTTATCCGATATTTTTGTACTTACCTGTTTAAGTATAGGGAGTTGATATTTTTGCATTCTATATTTTTTCATCAATATTTTTTACTTCTATATTTTTTACAGCGATATTCTGTCAGTGAACCTTTCCAGGGGTTCCCTGACCTGCACTTGCTTCTGGTGTTCTTCCCATGGGTCCTCTGACTGGAGCTTCCCACATCCTCAAATCTATGGAGGCAAGTTTGCAGGGAAAAGTATTGAAGGGTGGGTGAGAGAGGGCTAGGGCAGCGGACAGGAGAAAGGTCCTGATGGTGGCCATTCTAAAAGGCATCATAAGACAGGCGAGATCCGCTTGAGTGTCCTTCAGGAATGGAAATATTTTTCAAGCTATATTTGCAATATTGTTTTTGAGGCATTGAGGATATCTGAAGTTGTGTGGAACTGTTAGGGAATGCAGCAGGATGATTTAACCTTATGGGAGATGGGGTTACAGCTTGTAGTGAGAAGGAGCAAGATGAATTAGAAAGGGCAGTGGACGTATTTGCATCTCGGAAAGCCAGGCAAGAGAGGGGTGTGTCTAGTTTAAGCAAACGAGGCGTATGTGGAGATGAGGAGTACTGGGTAGGGTAAAGTTATCAGGCATGAAGATTGCCAAGTAGTTATGGACAGACAGGTTAAAGGGGTCTTGAAGAAGTGATTTGGAAGGATGGAAGAAAGATTGAAGGATTTGTACAGGTGGAAGTTAGCCAGAGTGCTGGGATATGTGTGCTCCTTGATCTACCACGGCTTTCAACAGGGTCGACCATAACATTCTGGTCGAATGGATCGAAGCTGGGGGCCTCCGGGGCACTGCACAAGATTGGGTCAAATCTTTTCTGACTGATCGCTCACAAACGGTCAGACTTTCCACTTTTCGCTCTTCTAATGTCAGTATATCCTGTGATGTTCCCCAGGGTTCCTCCCTGTCCCACCTTTTGTTCAACTTATACATTCGTCTGCTGGTGCATTCCCTGAATCAAGGGAAGGTCAAGGTCTATAACTACGCAGGCGACTTACAACTGATTTTCACCATTGATAATACCTTGGAAAGTGCCACTACCTTTCAAAACACAATGTTGTTTATTCTTGAATGGATGAATTCCAATCAACTCAAACTCAACTCCGATAAGACAGAGATAGTCATCATCAAAAATAAGCTGGACTTATGGAAGCTTTCATTTTGGCTAGCAGCCATGGTCTCCCCCACATTGCCCAAGAAATCTGTGAAGAGCCTTGGAGTTCTGATCGATGATTATATGTCCATGAAACCCCAACTTGGGGCTGTAATTTCCTCATCCTTTTTTCAACGCAGGAAAATCCGAAAGATCAGTAAATTTCTTTCGTTCGAGGCCCTCACGCAAGTAGTCATTGCACTTGTCCTTACCAGGCTGGATTATGCCAACTCTCTGTACTTGGGTTTTCCAAAGTGCTTGATGCTTAGACTTCAAATGGCACAGAACCAACCTGCCAGGCTGTTGTTTCATCAACCCCGCAATTGTCACATTACTCCCTTACTTAGGAACTTGCACTGGGTGCTTCATTTTCAAGTCACTCCAGATGGGCAGTTTTGTTTCCACCCGCATACAAAGACATCCCCAGGCGCAATCTGAGGTCATCATATGCCAATCTGCTCACTATTACTACCTTTAAAAGAAAGACAATTGGTGGCCTCAGGTTCGCTGTACTGCCTCCATGCATTTGGAATGCTCTCCCTCACAAATCAGGCTCACTTGCTGCTAGACTGCATTTAGGAAGCACCTAAAGACGTGGCTCTTCAGGATGGCTTACAAGTAATGGTCTGTTGAAAGTTATGTCTCAGTTACCTCAGCGCCACGAAACCAATCGCTGAACGTGCGCTTTAGAAATTGTTTTAACATAACATAACATCTACATTTTATAGTGCTTTTATATTTACAACATTAAGCCATTAATTAAAAAATAATCCGTTGAAACGCAATAAATTCGAACCGTTAAATATTCTAACCAATTACCTGTTTGTATTACATTTCTTTAAACATGAAAATATCGTTTACAACCTGCAAGAAAGGTTATCTCTATTGCTTAATCAACACTCACATTAAGCCATTAATTCAAAAACAATTGTTGAAGAAATGAAAACATCATTATAAAACCTAGTGATAAAGGTGGCGGAATCGTTATTCTAAAGACTGCATATTACAACAAAAAGATGCAGGAAATGCAAAAAATTGCAAAATACTATGTTAAAGTGAGCTTCAACAAGTCAAAAGAACTGGCTTTACTTAATGAAGAAAAACATCTGCAGCAAGAGAGAGGAGATATCTGTGATAAAGAATTAGATTTTTTTAAATAACAAGAAACCTAGAACTGAAATGATGTATGGCTTGCCGAAATCCATATAGATTCACTTGACCCTCCAAATAGACTTGTTTCGAGCATTGGTTCTATTATGGAACCCCTCAGGCATTTGTTTTCAACCAATTGTTGTTTCACTCAAGTCGTATGCATGAGATACCTCTGACATGATTAGAAAAGCTTGGCATTTATCATTTGATCCTGTTAATGACATCCTGGTGACTCTTGATGTGGAGTCGTTATATACGACTATTCCACAGAATGAAGCCAACAAAATAGTGAAACAAGTTTGCGGAATCACTTTCCATTTACTTTATCACTCAATGTATGGAGATTATTCCTGCTAACAACTTTTTGTGTTCAATGGATCTGCTTATTAACAGGTCAAAGGGATTGGCATGGGAACCACCTGTGCTCCAAGCAGAGAAAATCTCTATGTTGGATCCTTTCGAAGACAAACACAAATATAATGTTGAAGCCCCTTCTATGAAACTATTTTCATTGGCCATGTTACACTGATGACATCTTTTGCATAAGGAAGAGTGAGGAGGAGACATAGCAGGAATTCTTACAATGGTTGGATTTGGGTGATGTCAACTGAAAATTCACAGCTAACTCCAGTAGATCAAGAATAGAATTCCCTGACATCAGTATTTTTGCCCATGAAGGCAAATTGCAAGTGGGATTGTTCACCAAATCCACTGCAAAGAATTCCTTGATGCATGTGATTGAAAGTTACCATCCGAAGAATCAGTGTGAGTCATTCTCAACATTCTGCAATTCTGAAAAATAAACTGAATATGAGAGCTACCCAACAAGGTTGATTAGTGTGTTTCTATGACCAAAAGAGCATGTTTGGATCTGCTGTTCAAGATAAGTGGTTAGAAAACACTGAATGTATCACCAATTTTAGTAATCTCTAATCGGATTAAAAATCTGATACTTTCAAACTGGAATATTTTGAATGTTGGCTCAGAAAAGATTAACAAGCCACCTATCTGTGCATTCCGGAGGAATAAAACATAAGAAATAGGCTTGTGGGTACTCCTCCACAAACTAGTAAAGACAAGCAATTTACTATGGGGCTCATTACGATGACGGACGGACTGGAGTCCGTCCACCATCGTGGTGGTGACCGGGACCGTCCGCAATACATGCGGCGGTTTCGCATACCACATTAGGATGGGACCATCACCATGACGATCGCATCTTGCTTATTTAACATTGCGGCGGGTGCTGCTGATAGCTGGCTCAAGGCTGCATCATGGCTCAAAGGCTGCATCATGATATGGTGGACGGTGCCTGATAGGCACGTCACCATTTTATGCCTGCAGGCCGCTCCGTCAGGCAATCGGTCCGATTGCCTGTGGCGGGGCCGTGACGGACGGTCTTTCCGTCCGCCACGGTCACAGTGTGGATCCGCCCGCCATCATAATCTGGCGGGCGGTCACTCCACGTTTGGTGACGGACGGAGCGCCACCGCACGGCTGGCGGTGGCGCTCCATCCATCATCATAATGACCCCCTATATCAGGCAAGGACAGCCTCAAGGGCAACCATTGATATGGCACTTGTCATGAATGTACTTCTGCTTCCAAAACCAATTTATTTGCATTTCAGAATAAAAAAAGTTATTTGAAAACTTTTACATGTTGCCGCACTGACAACATCATTTATTTGATTATTTAACCTTGTGGCAAAAGTTACATAGGCAAGTCTGTCAGGGATTTGCATGTACAGTTTACTGAACACAAATCGGCTATCAGGAATAGAAAGAAAGCAACCCGGGTGGTCAGCTATGGTTTGGCAAATTAACATAATGAGAACTATTTAAAATGGATCATAGTTGACAAAATAAGTGGTGATTTGAGATGCAGCAATATAGTCAAAAAGCAGCTTGCAAGACAGATGTTCTGAATCTTCAATTGAAAACTCACATTTCAGGTATGAATGAAAAAGTACAATAGGAGAATTTGCTCTCCTAAGTATTTGATTTGTTCTATTTGGAGCCCATACTTTGCCAATTGTTTTAATTGTATTCTGGAAGGCTTACCCACTCCCCCCAACTGGGCAGGAGCCGAGATCGTACCAATTTACAAAGAAAGGCTCACGGTCTCTATCATCTAATTATGGGCCAATCAGTCTTATTGACAGGTCTCAAAAGCTTTCCAGTCATATTCTGTTGGACAGGCTGTGTAAGTGGGCTGAGGGTGTAGGCCTCATAAACCCCCTACAAGCAGGGTTTAGACCAGGGACCATACCATCGACCAAGTTTTTCGACTACAGCATATATACTGGAAGTATGTCATTTTGGAAGTGGTCGGCTTTATGTAGTCTTTGTTGACCTCCATACTGCCTTCGACCTTGTCCCAAGGGAGGCCTTGTGGAAAGTCTTTATAGAACAGGGTGCCCCAAGTTATCTAGCTGATGTCATCAGGAGACTGCACCAAAAGAATTATTACAGGTGAGATACGATAAACATGGGGAGTTGACAACATCGATACCAGTCACTAGGAGGGTAAGACAGGGCTGTGTCTTTGCCCAACCCTGTTCCTATTATATATTAATGATCTGGTAGCCCAATCAGAAAAGTGCAATAATGAAGACCACGCCTGGCAGGTATGAAGATCCCAGTACTCCTGTTTGCAGACAACACATTACTGGTATCCAAATCCCCTATGGGAATTCAAAGTTTTTTGAGACAAGTTTGTTGTCTTCTGTGAGCAGACATGGCTTGAAATCAACCTACAAAAAACCAAGTACATGGTCTTTAACCCCAGCAATATGACCCACCTAAATCCGTCTTTGCACGGTGCTCCCCTTGAGAGTGTCCGCACATTTGAATATTTGGGTCTAACTCTGATGGAGAATTTTGGCTGGTCTGCTCAGATACACAAGAGCAAGTTGAAGCTTGCACAATATGCAGTGGGCATTTTGAGGGGTTTTTAAGGGCTCCAGATTTTGACCTGTATCCCCAGCCATCAAAATTTTTAACTTACAAGCATTGTGCAGGTCTCTGTAAGGGAGAGAACTGTGGAGACATGAGAAGGTGACTGTACTAGAGGTGGGCGAGAACCAATTTATACGATCCTTGGCGAACCTTCCTACCAGTACTCTACTCCTGCCATTGCAGCTGGATCTAGGCCAAAGGTCCATCCCCCATAAAGCAGCCCTCATACCCTTGCTGTACTGGAGACCGCTATGGGCCTCAGTGGACCTAGTTACATATCTGGCGGTATTGGAGGAGCTCCTTTGGCAGCCTGGGGTCACTAGGATCACTTGGTTAGGGCATATTAAGACCTTCCTAGTTAAGATGGGATGTGAACATCTGTGGACTAACCCAGGAGCTATGACCGGTATATCAAAGGCTGCACTCAAGGGGATGTCCTGGGGGTATATAGATGGAGAATTGAGTAGGATCAGGAGTTTGGCCACTTTGACACTAGCCTTCTTGGAAATCAAAGATAACGTCCATATGGGAGACTACATGGACTCCATTGAACCCCCATTGACAAAAACCCTGTACATCAAATTTTGTTTCGGAACATTACCACTGCGCACTTTCACTGCTCACTGGAGGCTTCATGGCAGTGAACCACACCTGACCTGTCCCTTGTTGTCCCCTGGTGAAGGAATGCATTAATCATATATAATTTTTCTGTCAGCACTACTCAAACAACAAAAAGAAGTGGATACTCCCACTCTTTCAGAGTATGAGGATTAGGGACTTTAGGGTTGTCTCCAGAATTTTTAGATCCAAACAACACCCTTAATTGGGTTTGCTCTGTCCCGCTTTTCAATGGGAGTATGAAGAATTAGACATGCTAGCGTTGGGCTCTGAAAATTGCACTGCATAATCTATTGTTGTTGGTAACGTGATCCGTATAAAATTTTAGGTCTACCGTCTAATTTCTTGACCTCCCCTAATGAGGGGCTACTGGAACCCAGACGTACAAGCCAATGGCTCCAGTCACACTGTGAAATTCCATGGTTAGTACTGTTGTTTTTATCAAGTTGTTATATATGAAATGTTTATTAATGATTTTTACTAAGGTTTTAAGGATTTCATCGATTTTATTGTTTTAAAGCTCTTATGTGAACTGTATTTATGTGTACTTTTATGGCAGCATTTGCTGAATAAAGAATATGATATATACTATTGCTCCCTCCTGTTCTCATTTATGATTTTTGTGGAGATTACTATGCAGATTACATTATTATCCTATTGAACACAATTAGTGGTTGAGTTGTTTTTCTGTCACATATCCTCTTTATTTGTTTGTGACAGGGCACTATGTCCCATTAGATTAGGATGCAGCAAAGTAGATAGGGAGGTGTTCTTTATCAGTGTTTTATTACCATTCAGTAAACATTACATTCTGACGTTAGCAGTCTAACTGCCCAAGTTGTTCAGCTAAAACTACGCACATGTTATGTTTTCAGGATGTGGGCTTTAAAAGCAAATGAGTATATACACTAATCTTTAGCTCTGCGGTATACTGTTTTGTTCCGGCACACCAAGATGGCTTTTGGTAGGCATCTACCCGCTGGTTCTTTTGGCTCTGCACCATTAGCATAACAAAACATGAGGGGGCCCCCCTGCAAACTACATGGAGGGGTACCCCTCCGGACTCAGTCAGTTAGTTAGTTAGTTAGTTAGTTATAGAATTTTTAAAGCGCATAGCTGCCAAAGGGCTTCCCAGCACTGAGAGTGAGATACGGTGCATAGAGCAAAAGGGGTTTTTAGTGGTACTGATGAAAAATCCATGTCTTCAGCTTTTTCTGAAATTTATTTCTGTTTCCGGGAACCTTAGGTCACGCAGTAGTGTGTTCCACAACTTGGGTGCCAGATGTGAAAAGGGTCTACCACCCCATCTAGTTCTTTTGATTCTAGTCATTTTAGTAGGCGTTCAGAGCAGAATCTAAGGCATCTGTTGGGGACATATGACACCACCAAGTCTCTGATTTTATGGGGGCCCTTGTTGTTTATGGCTTTGTGTGTCAGGCAAACTGCCTTGAATTTGACTCGAGCCTCAATCGGTAACCAGCGGAGTGCTTTTAGATGCTTTCCCACTGGTTCCTGTATTGGCACCTTACACAAAAGCCTAACTGCAGCATTCTGTATGTCCTGAAGTTGTTTAATAACATATTTTGGGGCCCCTAAGTAGAGGGAGTTTCCGTAATCAAGACGTGATGTAACCAGTGCGTGTCTTACTGTTTTTCTTAAATGATTAATAATCAACTCCAGAACCTTACAGAGCATTCTGAGTAGCCCAAAGCATGAGCCTGCAAGTTTCTTTGCTTGAATCTCCATTGTTAGTTCCCTGTCCATTTAAAAAACGAGATTTTTAATCGAGGAGCTCGGGGCTGGCGAATTACCCAAGCAGCTTGGCCAACTAGACAGAGGCCTCAGGACCACTTTATTTCCGAGGACCATCAGCTCTGTTTTGTCCCTGTTCAGCTTAAGACAGCTGCTTGTCATCCATTCCACGACCCTTTCCAAACATGGTGCTAGTCAAATGAGCCCCCCAGCTGTGTATCGTCTACATGAGTTATCATGGAGATGCCAAACTCCTGGACTATGTCAGCCAACGGCCACATGTAAATATTGAACCATGGCGGACTAAGCGAGGAGCCCTGTGGCACCCCGCAGGTCAGTGGCACAGGGCTCCGTGACTTGGAAAGATCTGTCCTTTGAAAAGGATACAAGCCACTCCAGGGCTTTATCCTCAATACCAATTTCCCTGAGTCTGTTTTGTAAAATGCTGCGCTTAGATCTAAAAGGAGTAAAGCGGCTGAACTACCTTGGTCAAGGGTAATTTTTTATTCTTCTGACACTGCTAGAAGTGCGGATTCCATGCTATGCTGTGCGCGAAAGCCTATCTGCGTAGGGTGGAGGCAAAGGTTATTTTCCAGAAACTCAGATAGAGCCCCATTTACATGTTTCTCTATCAGCTTACCAATGAATGGTAGGAGTGATATAGGCCAATAATTACTAGGTTGAGCTGGATCTAAGTTGGATTTTCTTTAGTAGTGGTCGGATTATTGCGTGATTCCATGGTTTTGGGACTTCACCTACTTCTAATGACTGATTAAGGATTTCCACTATTGACGGGAGCACCTCCTCTATGACTTTATAGAGTACGTGAGGTGGAGTCGGGTCTAGTGGTGAGCTCGATCTGATCCTATCCATAATAGTTCACACATTATTTTTATTAGTGGGTGGAAAGCGAGTTAAGGCATAAGTAGAAGGGATTCGCACATGATCTCTTTCCTGACTTATTGTTATCTCAATCCCACCCTGAAGGGAGCTATATATATCCATGACTTTTTTGTGGAAGAAAGTGGCTAGGTCATTACATTTTTCTTCCGAGACCTGAGAGGTTGGATTGTTTTGGTTTAGAGTTGTTAAGGATTTCACCACTTTAAAGAGTTCCTTGGGGGAATTTTCAAAAACTTTCGCCTGGGCTTCTTTAATGTTATTGTGGTAGAGCCTAATGGCCGCCTTATAACTAGCTTTTAGTTGCGAGTCATAGTCCTTCCTCCAATTCTTTTCCACTTTTTTACAGGTTTCTCTTAAGGACGCATTGAACCAGGGTGCCTTTTTTACATTCGTTTTTGATTTAGGGATCATTTTCGGGGCAACCATGTCTAATGATAGGGTTATCCAGCTTTCCCAGCTAGTGTATGCTTTTTCTACATTTCCCTGTAGGTTATGGGCCGAGGATTCCAAGATTTCTCCCCAGGCTTCCGAGTTAAGCTTAGCCCAGTTCCTCATCTGAGTGCTAGTAATGGGTTGATACTTTTTTTTTCAAGCTCCCTTATTGCACAATGCAAAAGGAATACAATGGTGGTCTGACCACGGCACAGGTACTAGGGGAGATACTGAGAATTTTGGATCATTAGAAATAAAAGGGTCAAGTATATGTCCCTTGACATGTGTAGCGGAGGTTATAAATGTGGTTAATTGTAGCCCCTCAAGTTCCTGCAACAGCCTCTTAAAATAAGGAAGATTCCGGTCATCAAGGTTGATATTTAGATCCCCTATAATAGTGATATGTGCTTTTTTCACAATTAAACTGGCCTAGATATCTATCAATATCCAGAAACTCTGCACAGGGTCCTGGGGGCCTATTTATTAGCAGCCCTGAGAAAGTATATGTTGGGGTAAATGTGATGGTAAATTGAAAACTTTCACAATCTAGGATGGGGAGGGGATTAATGCCACATTTATATTCATCTCTTATCAGGACTCTTATCAGTAGCTCTCAGGCAGGGGTAATGTGCTGAGGGGGCCCCCTGTAGCTCAGGGCCCCCCACCCGCCCCGCTGGGGCTGCGGGGGCCTATGTTACGCCACTGCTCTGCACATTTAATCTCGATCTGTTGGATTACTTTTTTCGCTTATCTTAGCCTTTGTTTCTACATATATAGTATAAGATCTGCTATGCTTGCCATCAAGGACCATTGTTTACTTTCACACTTAGAGACACAACGGTATTCAGTGCCTCCCGGGAGCCTATTTTGAAGTGTTATCTTATTAGGACACCCACTTGCATGTCATTGAGAATCCTCGCTCAACCCACTGCATTTAGTACAACTCTGCCATATTGAAGCATTTTTTTCACATGCATACCACACCTTACAGGTAATTTTGGCATGTGGTTTGGGTAACTAAATTGATAACAGGCTTTCTAAGTAGCACTATTGATTTTTGACTGGTATTGCTTCAGATGTTTCTTGGATTCACATCTTTAATTTCTCCATTTTGTGTGAGCTTCCTGGGACTACAATATGTCGCTGTTGGGGCCAGCTCCAACAGCACTTTCATGATTGCTCTAACATTTGGCTGATTTCATCTAAATATGCTGTGCTGAGTTTTTTGGTAAGCCATACCTACTACAGTTGTGCACTTTAGGTGACTTGCTGAGTCGGAAGGGAATATAGGTACAGGTACACCTATCTAATGTCACAGCTATGCTTGAGTATAAATATGAGTGGACATTATTATGGCAAAAGGATTAACAGTATTGTTATAATATGGTCTACGTTAGAAGAATTGTATCATGTACCTTTTGATATTCTTTTCTAGAAGGTTTTGACTGGCATTTCTATGCTTAAAGAATTGCATCATCAATAAGTGATGGCTTTGAATGATGAATTGTTTGAGTTTATTGGCTATCAACAATTGTTTTTGAATTAATTGATTAATGTGAGTGTTAATGGAGCAATAGAGATTCTCTTTCTAGCAGGTAAGAAATTATATTTTCATGTTTAAAGGAATGTATTACAGACAGCCAGTTGCATAGAATGATTAACTATTCGAATTTATTGGGCATCAACAGTTGTTTTTTTAATTAATGGCTTAATGTTGGAGACATTGAAGCACTCTGTAAGTTGATGTGTCCGATGTTATTTTTTTCTTTAGTTAGCCCAAACATATCATTTTGAATTATTCAAGGTTTTCGAATTTTCATCATCTATTTAACCTGAAATGAGAACTGAAAATGTCATGGACTTCTTCCTTATCTCTAGGACTGATACTGTACAACTATTTCTAGGGACCTTGTTTTTATTTTTCTGGACTGAACTGGTTTATGATAAGTAGTACTTATTTGGGAATAACTTACTGACACAAACATTCATTTTTGAGTTTGATTAAATTATTGTTGTATTTTGAATTAATTATCTTGATTAAAATTTATTTTGCGTACAATCTTGAATTAGAACTTTCTGTTGCAGTTGCTTCTTGAATGCAGTTTGAGGATAATTGAAATTAGATCCATTATCTTCAGTATGAATTATGATTTTGTGGGCTTCGAAGAGTTGGTGTTATGTTTCATAATTTGTGTGTGGACTCTTTCGCCTTTATATTTCCCACACTCTATCTTTTCCAATACCCCCATCAGCTGCCTACGCTCATTTATGTTTGTTCCTCCTTCCTACCAGGAGAAACCTATCGAGGTAGTGCAGCCATTGGTTTGACCCCTGCTGATGTTTTCATTGCTCACTCCAGGAAAATGCTGTAAGTCTCAAACACAGCACATTCCAGAGTACATGTATCTCTACTATAGGAAAATCATCTGGGTGTACTAGCAAGATGGATAATGCTGCGTTCACACCCGTGGTGCCTATTCCTGCACCCACTCTACACCCATGAATCAAGGCAATTGCCTCATTGAGATTAGAGTAAGATACTGATCACTCGACTTGGTCAATGTTATCATTAACAGATTCCTTCTGGCCCAGACAGGTGATGTATTATCCTGAACTCTCCTGTGGCCTTTTTTGCAACTACACCTAATGGTGATATGATCAGGTACAGGAAAGGTATGTCTTGAAAAGCGCCATCATGCATTTTACCTGTACTTCTGACAATATTTTTGCCTGTACTGCTACTTTAAGCCCAGTGGCTATGCTGAGGCCCAGCATATTGTATTCTTAATCCATTTGCAGCCCCATCTTTCAGTTTCTGCAGTGCAACCCTGTTGGGAAACTGATCCAGCTACGATTCCATCTTTCCCAATGGGACTGGAGTATTAGCCGTTTCTCAGACCCTTCTGCCACCTCCCCGGCCCTGGAAATTCCCTCTTGGCCCCTGGCCTCTGAAACAATGCACCAAGTGGTGTTTCCCTCCGCAGCTGTAATATTCATGCCAGAAAATGCAAGTCATTCTATAGCACATCTCTCTGTTAAAATTCCACCATGGTCCTGTGGTTCCTCTTCTGGCTTGTCCTTGAACACTCCATCCCTCTGGGTGGTTGAGGCCAGAAAAGAGGTATGTGGCAGAGGCGAGCCCCTTCTGATGTGCACCATTGGGATAGGTCTTGTTGGAGTCATCCATTGGAGGCAAAGCTTGTCATCCACCTCCCCCATAGCTGCAATGGGTCCAGCCCTCTCCTCAGTTTGAATTCATCATAATATTTTAGCCATGCTAAAATACCAAAGCTGATACTAGGAATCCAAATCACATCTAAGTATTTGATAGTGCTACGCTGCTCTCAGGGTATTTTTCACATTAGATGCTTGCATAGATCATGAACACCACCATGAACATAGAAATTTAGTGGGTACTTTTGAAAGTTTTACCAGCTGCCTTTCTGCAGCCTTAGGCACGTCCTTGTTACATGTTTCTCTGTGGAGAACTTTAAATATATCCATGTAATTCATAGCCCAAATGTTTTCTTTAGTGTTAGACAAGAGGTGCCCCCAATGGTGCCGCTATGCCAATGTTGAGCAATTTCACTGTCATGCTTGGAGATGTCCCTGTTTGTGCTTCCTTACCCATTTTTCCAGGAATCATCCCCTTGCACTTCTTCTCCCCACTTCTCTACACTCCCGTCCTCCTTGGGTTCCTTCACTTTCTGCCTCTGCCACCCCTTTCCACTCCCCTGTTGTCACTCAGTTATCCATTTGTAGCATTGTACCTGCAGTCTTTTCCCTCCTTTCCAGGATCTTTTTCCATGACTCCAGTCACGCCTTCTCAAACACTTCAAGCATCACAATCTCACTCTCTCTGCTCTGTTGTTCAAACCCTGTCTCATCCCTATCTCTGCTCTGCTCATCCACACCACTCTCTCGCTCCCATGCAGTGCTTCAGTCACCTTTGAACTCACCTCTCACTGACACCCAACCCATCCTCGTCTTTCCTCAACTGTGTTTCTCCTCTCCGCTACTCTTTCTTGTGGCAATTGTATCTTTTCACCTCCTTGCATTTTTTGCATCCCACTGAGCTGGCACTTGCTGCTTCGCTCCCCTCTTGTGACCACCAGTTCTCTGACCTTCTCTCTCCTCATCCTGTCCCCGCGGCACCACCACGAGCAATACTAGGGATACCCATTCTGTGTTCCTGTTTCTGCTAATGATTGCCCCATGTCCTCCCACTTGTAGTGTCTTGCGATATTTTATGACGAAACCTTTTTGGTTCCTAATGGACTCGGTAGAGCTGTGACATAGTTTTCAGAGTGTAATACCATGAAACCTTGTTTTTGAATGTTGAGTTTGCAGTTACACACAGCAGAATAAAAACGTGTAATAGTAAGCTCTGTCTGTGTGTGGCGTGGTCATGTGGCGTGGTCATTGGCAGGTACCCAGGCTGGGAAGATGCTACAAATGGCAACGAGATAGGGGATAAGTAACTGGAAAAATGACTGCGCTCTCCTAGAGACTTTGCTAGGGTCCAAACAAACTGCTCATGCATGTTTGTTGCTGTTGAAGAACGGAATCGACGCTTCATGCTTGTGGAGTTAAAGCGCATTCTTTGCAAAGAATCTACATGTTGGTGGTGGAGAACCTGCTGGTCAAGCCATACATAAAGGTACAGCGCTGTTACGCAAAATAAAGTTATACTTTGTGTGGCTTAAAGCAGCCTTGTAAATATTGTTACCTTTGATGCAGGTTTCTGCATTAAAGGGGCGTGCAATGGGGTAGCTGTGGGAGTTCCCAGCAACATCCATGGCTGTTTGGCACATCCTCAGATTTTCAAGGAATTGTAAATCTGAGGCAGGGACAAAAACGTATGCCTCCCCAGGGGAGGTGTAAGGGTAGCGCAACAAGGAGAAATACTTTTATTTCTCCTCATTTGTTGCTCTTTATATGTGTGCTGCATTCTGCAGCACACATAAAAGGAGAAAAACGCTGTTAATGATTATTTTGTGCAGGAAGGTATCCTTTCCTGCACAACAACAACCATCCCTGCAACACAGGCACCCTTGCACCATGGTGCAAGGGTGTCTGCGTTGACACACAGCTGCTGTTTGTGCGCTGGCACAGTGGTGAGTACAGGAATGCGCCATATTCTTGTAAATAGGGCGCATTCCTGCACTTAGACATGGACGCAGCTTGGCGCAGCAAAATTGCTTGCGGCACAGTACTTGGCAATTGTCTTGTTAATATGCCCCTCAGTGTGGAGCAAGTGTTGATGGCTGCCAGAGCCGAGGAGCGTGCTGAAAGACAAGCTGCTGACATGGAGGCCGGAGGTGCACTGAGTGAATCAGTCATGAGTATAAAAAGTAAGCCAAGCAAAAGACTGAAGAACACAAAATGATTCCTACATATACAAAGAAGTTATGTTTTAGATGTGGATTTTCGTTTCCACACAAAGGCAAATGTCCCGCCATTGGACAGATATGTAAAGGCTGTGGGAAAGAGAACCATTTTGTGACAGTTTGTAAAGCGAAGGAAAAAGTAAGTGTGCCATATCGCGAAGACAAAATGGCCACCAGAACATTCCAGAGGCAACGTTTAATGCACTCCCACAAGGCTAAGCGGCGACATCAATTGAGGCAAATCGACACCGAGCGAAGTCGACTGTCATCCATATCATCATCAAACAGTTTGTCCGCCTCAATATCAAGTGAAAGTGAGGAAGACGGTTGCGCCATGTTGATACTTAAATCAGAGAAACGTGCGCATGTTGGGCTGGCTGCATGTGAGGAAAAATGTCAGTCAAAGAAAAGTCGATATGCTAAAGCACCAAAGTCATACAAACAGTGTCCGAAAGTTACATTGAAAATAAATGAGTGCTCAATACCTTTCATCATCGACAGTGGAGTAGGCCTAGGCAGAGCTCGCGGAGTTTCACTCCACGGAATTCCGCAGAGTTGCTGAAGAACTCAGCAAGATTCCGTGTGTGGACAGAGTCAGTTTTATTTTGCGAACTTCAGTAGTTAACAAGTTGCATATGTCCAAATTCATCCTCTGTGATTGTTTGCACAGCGCCTTTGCTGTTCCAGTTGCTGCTGCTTACAGTGACTTAAGAGTGTAAAGACATTAATAAAATAGACAACAGTGGGGCATATTAGCAAGGACGGTATCGCCGCTTTAGCGGCACTTTTTGCTGCTAAAGCGGCGATATTTCTATCGCCCTATTAGCAAGTTGTCGACAGCTTTATGGCGAAAGCGACCGTTTTGGTGCCGCTTTGCATGTCAGCGATAATTATCGCTAATGACATGCAAAGTAGGCGTTCCCAACTAAAAGCAACTGCAAACAGTCGCAAACACAACTTCCCCCTATTATCAATGCCCGCGAAGCGATAACAAAAGTCGCGCTAACCGCGATTATCGCTGGAATTTAACACCTGATAAAAACTTGACTTAACCATCTTGTCAATGGGAGGTGGATTGTAAGGTTAAGTCCTCACCTGCCTATTAGCAAGCTTTCCATTAGCGCAGTGAATTTATCGCTGGATTTCTCGCGCTATTGCTGGGTTTCGCCGCTATCGCTGGATTTTTTATCGCCTTGGAGATAAGCGTTGATAATAACGCTTTATCTCCGTGATGAAATCCAGCGATAGCCGGCGATAAAAAAAACAGCACTAAGCGCGCTTTGCGATAATTATCGCAAATCCTTGGTAATATTCCCGTGTTTTATGGAGTCTTCCTCATTAAAGCACAAAGTCTCGCACTGTACCGTTGCCGTGCACTCCTGTACTGGTGTGCAGTGTATCCTTTACGCTGCTGCTCTCGCGGCCTATACCGACATCCCGCTGCCGCCTACACTGCCCGCAGGCAGCCAACACAACAAAGTCTAGCAGGGCTCTTCTGCAGTGGTGCTTTACATCACACTTGCACCATCATAGTTGTACTCCCAGCAGAGATTACAATCAGTAAGAATGTGGGATTCAAGATACAAACAGTAAAATGCCTAAGTGGTGCCAGTAATTCTCAACTACAGGAATTTCACCATGAGAAACGTAGTATATTTTAATGTATATTATTTGCAGGAACATATTACATCTCTACTGCTGCACAAAGACACTCGCCATGGACCCACAAACGAAATGGACATGTCTGAATGGCATTGACAGAATTTCCTCAATTGCAAAGCTCATGTATAGCTCCTGTGAGGAAGAATAAGTAAGCAGGGTTTTCCTCATATAAATGAAATACAGCAGTGAAAAGTTAACATGTGATTAGAAATAATATATATGTAGGAAATCCCTATGCAAAAGATTTCAGTTTGTCAGAAGCGTCCACAGCCCCAGAGCCGTGCACTCCTCCCTCTCTGCGGTCACGGCAGTGAAGGCACTCACTGGGCCCGTAAATTCTTTTCGACAGCAATAACCCAATTAACGCTGGTTGCAAAAATAACGGAAACCACTATTTTCTTCGCACTAACACAATTCAGAAAAGTCACGTCCCATAGCAGTGACTGAGCCAGAAACCGTCCCTGACAAGCAAGTGCCTCAGCCCACACTGTAAGAAGTGAAGACTTCACCAGATGTGCAATAATCCCATTGACAGTGAATTCAAGAGGCACCAAGTTCCTGTTTAAAATACTGCTGATTCCCACTACTAACGTGAGGCTAGGCATCAAGAAAATTATACAGGTTAAATTGTCTAAAACATATCTTTTTTTTTTTACTGTGTCGGATAAAAATGGTAATTTTTTTCATGATTGTAGTAAGAAAAAAATACTTTAGAACAACTCTGATGAGAAAATAACACTGGGATAGGGAAACTGTTTTATTTGAAAGAAACGTGCCTAAGTGTAGGGGCAGATTTCTAAGCCCCAGCCAGGAAGGAAAAATAAACTTTTATGGCAACAACATCTTCTCCGGCATCACATAGAAAATATAAAACAGCTTCATCTCACGGGTAGTGCGTTGTAATGAGCACAGCAGCTCCTTTCCCTGTTGTTTATTCAAATAGGAGAAAAGAAACACTCCCAGTGAACAAGCAGCAGAGGGGCCCCGTCTGCTCAAAACAACCGTCAGTTTGAAGTTGAACCCTGTACTCAGGGATAGCCCTGCGAAGCGAATGATTGACAAAGAATAGAAAAGATGATAGATACGACAATGCTCAGTTTTATGGCCATTCCACAAATGAAGCAATGTATGTTTAGATAATAGTGCAAAGAATCAAAGGAGGGACGAGGAGTGATATTTAAAAAGGTCCTGCACCCATACTTCTCCAAAGTCAATGTATGATATAAACACAGAGGGGGCAGTTCCTCAAGCAAGGGACAGGACAAGCCCTATAAGGTGGAATAAGGGGTCCGGCCAGATGGATCGCAGGGGGATCGAGAGATCAGATCAAAGTGACCTCACACCTGGTAGAGTGTCATGCTCCATCATTGGGCACTCCTCATCAAGCTGGCACTGCATTGCCTGACGAGCCCCTCAATGGGGGCTCTTTGACGGAGATCATCTGATCAAAGGCCGTATGAGGAGTGCAAGTGAGGGGTGATATAGGGTGGTGATAAGGTGATATAAAAGAGTCTAAGGGAACCAGGAGAACTTTCTTGGAGTGGTGGTCAATCAATTAATCAATCAGGGGTTTGCAAAGCGCGCTACTCACCCGTAAGGGTCTCAAGGCGCATGGGGGGGGGTGCAGCTCCGGATCAGTCGATGAGCCAGGTCTTGAGGTCCTTCCTGAAAGTGTGCAGGGTAGGGGAGCATCTGATGTTTACGGGGAGCTCGTTCCAGGTTTTGGCTGCGATGTAGGAGTAGGCTCTCCCGCCTGTTCTGTTTCTGTGGATGCGGGGGACCTCTGCCAGGGCGAGGTCGGCAGAGCGGAGGTTCCTCTTGGGTGTGTGGAAGGATACTCTCTCGTTGAGGTATTTGGGTCCGATGTTGTGGAGGGATTTGTAGGCGTGGGTGAGGAGTTTGAAGGTGACCCTCTTCTCGACGGGCAGCCAGTGGAGGTCTCGTAGGTGCTGGGTCATGTGTTCGTGGCGCGGTGTCCCTAGGACGAGTCTGGCTGCGGCGTTCTGGATGGTTTGGAGTTTGTGTAGAAGAGTTCTGTTGATTCCGGCGTATAGGGCGTTGCCGTAGTCCAGTCTGCTGGTTATGAGCGCGTGGGTGACGGTCCTTCTGCAGTCGAGGGGGATCCATTTGAAGGTCTTACGAAGGATGCGCAGGCAGTTGAAGCTCGTGGAAGCGACGGCGTTGATCTGGCAGTTCATGGAGAGGGAAGAGTCGAGGATGATGCCGAGGTTTCGTGCGTGGTCTGTAGGGGTGGGCGGACTCCTGAGGGCGGGGGGCCACCAGGTGTTGTCCCAGGCGGAGGTGCAGGGTCGGAGGATGAGGACCTCGGTCTTCTCTGAGTTGAGCTTCAAACAGCTGTTCTTCATCCAGGCTGCCACGTTCTTCATTCCTTCCTGGAAGCAGAGTCTGGAGTCTTCGGGTTTGTTCATGAGTGAGAGGATGAGCTGGGTGTCGTCGGCGTAGGATACAATGCTGAGCCCATGCTGTCTGACGATTGCGGCGAGGGAGGCCATGTAGATGTTGAAGAGCGTGGGGCTGAGCGAAGATCCTTGGGGAACTCCGCAGTTGATATCAGTGGGTTCGGAGAGGAAGGGAGGGAGTCTGATCCTCTGGGTTCTGCCGGAGAGAAAGGATTGGATCCAGTCGAGTGCGGTTCCTTGAATCCCTGCGTCGTGAAGCCTGGCTGCGAGCGTGCGATGTGAAACGGTGTCGAAGGCTGCGGAGAGGTCTAGGAGGATGAGGGCCGCAGTGTGTCCCTGGTCTAGTAGCATGCGGATGTCATCAGTGGCGGCGAGGAGGGCGGTCTCGGTGCTGTGGTTACTGCGGAATCCAGACTGGGAGGTGTCTAGGATGGAGTTCTCTTCGATGAAGGCGGTCAGCTGGGTGTTTACGAGTCTCTCGGTGACTTTGGCCGCGAAGGGGAGGAGAGAGATGGGCCGGTAGTTTTTCAGGTCCGTTGGGTCGGCCGTTGGTTTCTTGAGGAGGGGTTTCACCTCCGCCCGCTTCCATTCGTCTGGGAAGATGCCGGATCGGAAGGAGATGTTGATGGCTCCTGAGTGTGTTATCTTCATGGTCGCGGTGGTATGTTCGACGGTGGCAGGATCCCAGGTCACGATGTGTGGCTTATCGGCCGCGGTGGGGAGGGGGGTGGTGGGGTTCGGCGTCTGTTCGCTGAAGTTGTCGTAGAGGCTCTTGATCTTCAGATGGAAGTAGGAGCTAAGCTTGTCGCAGAGTTCCTGGGAAGGTGTGACGTCCGTGGCTTCGCTGGGGGTTTTGTGAACTGCTGTATGACGTTCAACAGTTCCTTGGCGTTGGTCGCGTTGTTCTGGACTTTCTCTCTTATGAAGGTCCTCTTGGTTTCCCTTATGCGCTGGTGGTATTCCTTCAGGTCGCTCCTGTGGTCGTTCCGTGCTTCCGTGGTTTTCTGGCTTCGCCAGGTTTTCTCAAGAGGTTTGCAGGAGGCTCTGGCTTCTTGTAGTTCTGTGGTGAACCAGGCAGCCTTCGGGGGGCGTTGTTTGGTGGGGTTGCGGAGGGGTGCGAGCTTGTCGGCGCAGCAGGAGATCCAGCGGTGAAATTCTGTGGCTGCGGAGTTGGTGTCGGTCGTGGAGCCAGGGGGGGTTTGGAGGAGGGTGGTGTTGAGGTGTTCCTCTGTGACCTTGCTCCAGTTCCGTCGTGGGGGGCGCGGGGCAGGCTTGGGTGCGGCGGTGGTGATGAAGGTGAAGTGGACGCAGTGGTGGTCCGTCCAGAGGGGGTGGGTGGTGTGGCTGAAACGGATGTTTGAACCTCCCGCGAAAATGGGGTCGAGGGTGTGTCCAGCTCTGTGGGTGGGCGTATTGACCAGCTGCTTCAGTCCGAGGTCCCTTGACACAGTAAAATCAGGAAAGCTATCAGAGGTGGCAATGTACCTTAACAGCTATGGTGTGAGTGGAGTAAGGTCAACATGTTTCATGCCTTGACTGCGAGGAGGGTCAATTGGCATTTTATCAGGACCGGAATCGTGCCTACCCAATATAATAAGAATGTGGGGCCCACAAGTGAATGTGGGGTACCCATTTAAACAGTACATACTGCACCTGCTGCGATGCAGGGAGGCTGATTCCACCTATAAAAAAGAGAAAAGGGACCATGAGGGATCTGCTGTCTACCAAATTCACAGGCTGACAATGTCTCATCTGTGGTACTAAAGGAACATTGCGCTTCCCAGTTGGTGCAGTGTAAAATACTGAGGGGAATTATTCCCTACATAATTTGAATGCAAAAAAAACCCTAAGTGACAAACTTAGTGCTAGGAACAGTGATGTTTATCCACTAAATTGCTGTACTGAAATTAGCTGTGATTAATCATGTGTTTATAATACCAGATGGTATCCTCATTCACCCGTGGAAATGTAGATAAAGAAGGGGTAAACTTGCCCAGTAGTCAAAAGAGAAAAACCCTCTAGGTGAGGCAGAGGGACAAAGAACATCTGGTACAAACCAAGAGGTATCAGTAAGTATAGAGAAAAAGGTGCGAAATGTAAAATATTAAAACAGATTAGGTATTGGAACATAAAAATGAAAGCTCAAAATAACACACAGATTAACTCACGTGGCCCTCGCGGTATATTCACCTGAGACCTACCCTCCTCTGCCCACCTGTAGGTGAGGAATGAGGGGGTGGCATGTTTTTAAAGGGTCTATATCTAATGTGGTCCAGTGTGGTTAATTGATGGCCAAGGCAGCTGAAGATATTCAGGATGGCCGAGCGGGCCGATAGAGATGACGAGGCACATCGAAAATTAATAGAAACAGCTGAGAGACTTCAGGATGGCTGAGCGGAGCTAGTACGAGATGTATGTCGGTTCATCAGCTCCCTCAATCGGCCATATTGGAAAAAGTAAAACAAAGAGGGACCAGTGAGGTGAGATAAAGTGGAGCAGCAGAAACCCCATTCGGAGATGGGCAGGAGTTGGGCATATATGTGTACCGTGGGAGGTATCGACAGACGTAATGTATGAGCATCATACCGTCGATATCTGAACAGTGCACTAACTTGCCAGCTAGACAGCGGCCATATTGGAATGGAGGTCAATACCTTCATACCCCGGCAGGATTGTGCTAGACGTACACATCATACTCTGAACCAAGGCAGATAAACAGTATTCAAAAGTGTGCTCATGCCTAAAATATTATACTAAATTAGGTGAATTCATCCTAACCCAAAAAAAGGGGGGAAGAAGACACTAATGATCCGCATGGATTTTAGAGGTTGTCACTCTGACCCTAGATGTCACTGGATACTATTTAGATGTATCGGAGACAGGAGGATCTTAAAATAAGAGGCTCCCTCTACTCATGTTATAACGTGTGCATCGAAAATGACAAAAGAATAGTAGGTGCTACAGGAGTATGCTTAAAGTGCCTTTGTGAAACTTCTATTAACATATGTTCTGTATATGTAAGTATTGAATAGCACTCAAACAATTAAGATTTATATGCATTTTCTTTATGTGTAACATTGACACTTTTAAAAAAATCTTATGAATACCCTATACCTACATGAATTAATTATGATCAGATTGAAATGGTTATTAATGTGTTTTGTAGTTAAAATGTTAGTTCCCCTATTATTGTACGATTCACAAATTAGTATAATATTGTCGCATATTAGTCATATTTTATGTAGGCCTCATTTTTATTCTTATTTTTCAGTGAAGTCATAGACTGAATATTCCGAAGCGCATGGGAATATTCAATAAACTAGCAAGTTGTAATGAAATGATAACTGTTTCCTTTGACATCTTTTAGACTGAATAGTGTGTTTGCAAAATTTTTTGCTACATTCTGGAACAGCTGCTTGGGAAAGTGGCACTAGTGAACTTTAAAGTTTTCTTTCTAAAATGGCTCATTGTTCGACGTGTCCTATGCCTACATGACCTTAAGGAAGCTGAGTAATCGATTTACTTAATTCGTCCTCATTGTATCTTCTTTCCTGCTACATCACCCTCATCTTACTTTGGACTGACCAATGGAACGGAGTGGTCTGACAGTTTTGGTGATGCCAGGGGGTGTCACCCTTAAAAACTTATGGAGTATAATTGCTCAAATCTTGGGAGAGCTACGGGACAGCAGAGGACAGAAGCGACTTTGTGACGCAACGCTGCAATTTACTGCTGACCGGTGTGCTAACGCTGACTGAAGCTTTCGGCTGAAGGGTTCACGTCATGCTGCTGTGACTTTTGTTGTTACAGTGACAGACTGAGACAGGTTGCTGTCTTGATGAGCTGGAACTGGCCACTTGGAACGTTGCTGAACTTTTCTGCGGGCCTTTACAAGGGTCACCTGGTTTCCTATCTCCTATCGACACATATGCTGTATGAGTCCAAGTCTGCCTCGGCTGAGGAAGATTTTCCCTGATCATCCATCATATTCTGCATGAATCTCAGAGGCTTGGTATATGTCATTAAATCCTTTTACTAATTGAATATTTGGGCTGTATGCTATCTTATTTTAATGCTAATGTTCTTTACATATAAACGAATAACTAAACTTTGAATTTTAATTGAAGTCTGCTGATTCTGTCTCATCATTCCTTGTGGGTAAATCATGTGGTTTTAAGTCACTTTTTATTTGGGAGCATTTCATACCGTAATGAAATTAGATTGAAGATAACAATGATCCTATTCCTGGTCCTCATTGGATAATTGTCTATCCAGTCCCTTTCAGCACAGAACAAGATCCATCGGAGGACTAATTGTGTATAATAGGTAGCAAGAGGTTAAGGATATATTTACATGTAACAAGTTCATTACATTGGGCCCAGTAAACACTACAGCACCTCCTTCCATCTTTCCCTCTCTATATGCTATACAGTCCCTCTGTTCACAACAAACTGGGCTGCTGCAAGCAGGCACCAGGACACCATTTTCCTCCTCTGTCTACTTGTCTGTTCCCAAAACTTTGTCCATTGTTTATTGCTTATCAGTTGCCTCACTGCCCTCCAGTATCAAGTCAGCTCCCATTAATAGCCTCCTGTTTCCACCTCTCTCTTTCTATTTCCCTTTGTGTGAGGGTAGGGGTGCTCTACTAGCATCCACCATCATTCCGCTGCATTGGGTAGCCTCTCCTTGCAATGCCACTGATGCCACTACTTTAGGGGTGTCTACTCCCGTAAGTCTGCCCTCCATACAGAAATCCTGGACATGTTGTTGACTTGGCACTCCCTAATCGAGGTACCTGTACCATGGGCTTCCCATGCCCCCACCCCTCCTTGCCTGGTCCCCAACTGGGATGCAGCTGCACTTCCCTGGTCTTTAAAACCACTGCTTTGCACATCCACTGTATCTTCCTTTCCATTGCCATTCACTGTCACACTTCCTTTCATGGTACTTTCTGATGTCATGCTGGCTTCTCTGTTGCCCCTGCAGGCCCATTGACCTTTATTTTTGTGCCTGGCTTGCTCACTCTGCTCTCAAAACAACAACCCTGAACTACCTTGGTCTCTGTGCTCTGGGCACCAGGCCTGCTCGTACTGCTGTGCTCCAGGGGCTCTGCTCTCCCCCTTGGGTGGCCCACTACTCCTACCTCGCCTGAGGGAGCCACAAGCTAATATCACTGTACTGACCCCTGCATATGTGGCCCGTTGTGGCCTCTCTCTGGCCTTTGGCATCGTGGAAGTCCAAAACAATGGAAGTGGCAGCCAACCTACCATCCTCAATAAATTTAGTGCTGCCTCAATAACTTCCGAATCCGCCATTTTCAAAAACTGTGTGCAAAGGGAATGATTTTCTCTTGGTGTGCATGCACTGTTCCAAAACACTGATGTGGCGGCCAGACGGCCACCTATGAGCCACTCTTTGTCCTCCATCATCATTCCTAATGTTCCTGGTGCTGAGAGGGTGTCCTGTCCCCCAAGTAGGGCCCTCCAACACCCCGGGTGGATGCTGCTTCCGTACAGCAGATCAAACCTTCTTCTTCCTTTGAATTACACCCCATTTCTCCAAGAAAAGCATGAGGAGAAAGCGTAAGCCACTCCACAGGGCTCCGCACAGCTTCCAGGGAAAGACAAGACATACAGGGCAATATTGGAGGAAAGACACTGAAAAACATCACAAAAGCTGAGCCACTGCATTTTTCATCTGAGGAAAAAACAGGCAGGACAAGAAAGAGAGACATTTGAAGGGGCCAATCTCTATCACCTGGTGAGGGTCTCAGAATCCTACACCAATGAGCCAAGAAGGAGGACTACAAAAATAGAGTAACAGTTAATGCAGGGAGCTTTATTTTGTTGACTTCTCTTTTTCCAGAGATCCAAAGAACTCGGAAGAAGACTCTTGCCAGAGGTACAGGACACAAAGAAGAATAGCCCTGGATTATAAGTCCTTTCTTTGATTCTGGCGAACATGGGCCTCTAGTGGAGGAACTAAGGGCCAGATATACTAAGAACGGGTCGCAAAATACTGATTGCATAATGGGACCAGTATTTCTGCAACCAGTGTGGAAATTTGCAAACCGATCTATGTACTAAAAGGTCGGTTTGTAAATTACTGATTCATAGTGCGTCGCAATTTGACCTAGCTCATGAATATTAATGAGGTAGCTTGCAAATTGCAACCCACTATGAATCGCAGTGATCACAGGGATGGTGGCCTGCTGGGGTCAGCAGATCACCTTCTTTGTGATTGATTTTAAATAAAGCAATCTTTATTTTGTTAAATGCAGCTTGTTTCTCTTAAAGGAAAGCTTCTTTTTTTCCTTTGTTTGTTTAAGAAGATGCAGTGATCCATTGAACTTGGAAGGGGAAGGGTGACCAGGGGACGCCTTCATGTTTGCAAATGCGTTACCACTACACTTCCTATAATCAGTAAAGTATTAATGTTTTGCGAGTGGATTCCGGTTGCAAAACAATAATAAATACCATTAAGATTCAGTATTTGGAAGGGATGACCTAAAGCCACCCCCTTCCAAATGCCAATTTGTTAATCCGGAAGTTAATTCACTTATTAACTTATCCCTTAAATCTGCCACAGTTCCGTCCGAATGGAAGCAGGCTAAACTCCTCCCTCTGCTTAAAAAACCTTCTCTTGACCCGGCTAACCCCGCCAACTACCGCCCTATCTCCTTCCTTCCAGCGGTTGCCAAGGTATGTGGAAAGGCGGTCTTTAGGCAGCTGGCCAATTTTGTTGAGAACTCAGGATCATTACATCCCGCTCAGTCAGGGTTCAGAGCTACTTATAGCACAGAAACGGCGCTTGTGGAAATAGCAGAAGCCATCAGAGAATGCTTGGACGAGGGCGGGAGAGCGGCTCTGATTTTATTGGACCTCTCTGCCGCCTTCGACACTGTGCCCCACCCACTGCTATTAGCGCGCCTTGCTAACATTGGTGTCATTGGCCCTGCATGTGACTGGATTAAGTCATTTTTGGCCGACAGATCACAGCAAGTGTGGCTACCTCCTTTCTCATCAAACCCACAAAAGGTGACCACCAGAGTTCCTCAGGGCTCTACCCTGAGTCCTCTCCTTTTCAATGTATATGTTACCCCTTTGGTCTATCTGGCAGAGGAGCTGGGAGCAAAAATCATCGCATATGCAGATGACACCCAGCTCCTCTTCACTTGGAAGGACTCAGATACTTCCCCAACGAAAGCTAAAAACTGTCTGTCAGCCGTCTTCAAATGGCTCGCAGCCGCCCAGTTAAAGTGTAATGAAGACAAGTCCGAAATCCTCTTATTCGGATCTTTTCCCCCACAGTTCAGAGAAGCACTTTGGCCACCAGAATATCCACTCCCCAGCACCTTGGGACAGGCAGTGAAGAACCTGGGTGTCTGGTTCGAGGAAAGCCTCAAGTTCTCCACACAAGTTAAAAAACTAGCCGGTCAATGTTTTGGTACATTGAAGTCCCTCAAGAAGTTCCTTCCTTTATTACCCAGGCCCGCTAGGGAGATGGTCATGCGCGCCCTGATTCTCAGTCGCCTTGACTATGCCAATGCACTTTATCTTGGCCTTCCAGGATACCAGCTTAAGAAACTCCAGGTCATCCAAAACATTGCGGCCCGAGCTCTGTTGGGTATCCCTGGCTGGTCCAGCGTTAAACATCATCTGCGAGATTTGCACTGGTTACCAGTGGCCCAAAGAGTGAAATTTAAGGCCCTCACGATGGCCCATTCAGCTCTCTATGGCCGAGGGCCCCTCTATTTAAGGAAGCGGTTTAGTTTCTATACTCCACGAAGACATCTGCGTTCTGCCTCACAGTGCTTAGCTCTGATCCCTCGCTTTCGGCAGACAAGGATTGGAGGGAGCTCGCTATCCTTCAAAGCGGCCGAGGCGTGGAATTCCCTCCCCTAGAACTACGCATCATCAACGACCCTTCCGTGTTTAAGAAAAGACTAAAAACTCTGTTGTTCGCCTAATAACAATCTCCCCCAGTTCCATTCTGTTTCTTTCTAACTGGTTTTTCGCGCCGGGACACTCATGAGTAGCGAGCGCGCTATAAATGGTTATAACATAACATAACAATTCAGAATTTGGTTGCAAACCCAAACTGTGATTCGGATATTATTACGGAATAGCAATTTGATGTTGGTACATAGCAAAAAGCATTTTTGGGATTGCAAACGGCCCGATTCAGCGAAATAGGCTATTTGCGACTGCAAAAATGAGTTGTATGTCTGTCCCTAGGAGCCCTCTTTAAATTAGGTGGTGTAACTTTTTGAAATAAAGATGAATTAATTGTCTAAATCCTGGTCTGCTCATCTGTTGCCACTCACTTAAGCCACAGCTATGTTATTTGGTAAACAATAACAAAATGTATAGAACTGTCTGAGATGGGAAAATCATGTCAGCAGACAAGTATGCCACATTTTTCTATTGTTGGTGCTCATTGACACACAGCCATGAGACATGTCCCTCCATTATTTTACATGTTTCCAGAAAATGAACGATGATGGCAATTTGTGTGTTGTTCCATTATTCTGAGTGTTGCATGACTATACAACATACAGACCCAGACTTTTCTGTGTTTTTTCTGTCACATGTTGCTAGCAATTAGCATTACAAAGCAAATATACGTACCGTCATGCTACTGTTCCTGCTTCTGTTGCTAAGCATAGACATCAGGTGTATGGTGAAATCCTCCTCTGCACTGGGGTGAGCTAGGAGAAGATCTTGGTTGTTGCCTTGTGGACCTTTGAAGAACGTCCATGGCTTTGATCCTGCACCAGGATCAGACATCTTCCTGGCACTTGAATATGTCCTGAACTTTCTTTATTATAACCGCTTTGCCCTATTGCCAGGCATGCATTGATGTTCAGCTGCTTATCAGGATCTCCATACACTGGTACTTTTGAAGGACCTTCTACCCATGTTCTCCACTTCCTCCTGAATGAAGTTGGATGTCCTCTCAGACCTCTCCTCAGATATTTTGGGGACACAGCAACACCATGCAGCAGCAGCAGGATGGATGTCGTTATCATTTTATTAGCCTGGATGGATCAAGAATTGGCAATGTTGGACTTGCGCACTGTACACTTTCAGGTATGTGTGGTTGGCTTAATAGTGTGCTTCACACTACACAAACTTGATAGAGTTCACTGAAAAGAGGGAAAGGTACACAACAGTCAATAATGGATAGATAGGGCACTCTTGGTAACATTTACACTTGATAATTTACACCACCTGTCACATCCACAGAGAAACACATCACCGCTAGTAGTGTATGTGTTGTAGGCATATTCTGCATAGGTTAAATCAGTAAAGGAGGAGATATGGAGATATCACATAATACTCACCCTATTTTCACACAAATGAGCACAACTGTTTTCCTGAGCACGTTCATTTAGTGCACCCATATATGAGCTTGGCATAGCAGGGAAAGTCTATTGCATCATGGTGAAGCAGGGACTGGTGTGTCAGGATGGTAAATGTTATTTGAGGTGAATTCCACATTTCATCAATTACTCAACACTGTCTAGTCACTATAAAACTAGAGCCACCAGACACGTTACTCATGTCATGTATGAGGCTATGAGTTTGTTGTACACACATAAACCTTGACCTCTGGTCCCTGGAGTAGGTCAGGGAGCTGGAATAGGTCAATGTGCTAGATGATGGCTCTTGTGTATGCCCCATTGCAAGGAGATATTTTGAAACAGGCAATAGGCAACAGGCAAGAATGATCTTGCACATTACTTCAAGGTATAAGGTAATACATATGCATGCAGAAGCTCTTTGATCAGTTTTTGATAGAGAACCCAGATTTAGTACCAAATGTAAAAAAACATTGAACAAGAAAGTGATACTTGGGCTAAAGTACTTATTGATTACACATTTATATTTTATATTTTAGATCTGATTTTAGATCTGATGTTATCCAAGACCTTTTTATTTTACTAAAAGTATATCTTTAATATACTTACTTATAAGGGCTTTCAGCCAGACCTCTTCTTCTTCTATTGGTCTGTTATTGTGTCATTCACATCTGCCCCCTACTACCACTTGAGGCACTGTCTAAATTTGCTGTGAGTGATGGCATTCTTCCCTTTCACATGGAGCACATCCACACAGTAGTTCCCTTCAGTGCATGCATACATGCCAACATTTTAGAAGAGGAAAGTGGGAGATGTAAAAATATAATTGGGAAAATGTATTTCTTCCATTTACTTTTATTGAAGGGGATGCAATTTCAGGTGGGAGACCGCCAAAATAATGCCATTTTTAGTTGAAAAAAATTGGGAGTCTCCCGCCTGAATCGGGTCCATTGGCATGTATGGTGCATGCCACCGACTACTATGGCATATGTACCAACAGACACAGTTCAGGCTTTTTTAGACTGATGAAAGCCCAGCAGCTCCCCAGACACTGCTACCGGGCTCTCTCTACTGCTTCATGCAGTTAGAAGTATTGCCGTCTTTGAATTGTATTCATGCCAACCTGGGCCGCTTTAGCGCTTGTGGCTTCCAGTGTGACAACATTTTTGGGTGCCCCCCCACATGACCTCCTCCTCAGATTCCCTCGCTGCCACCCAGAAAAGTGCCCCTCATCTCTCCATAGCCCTCTCTCACATACATTTCATTTGTTTGTTTTAAAGCACTGGTAAAGGCTTGTTTAACTAATCCACTTAGCTATCCACATAAAATACAGATTTGTTATTTGCAGCAGGCCTATTAACCCTCTGCGCTACTTTATGGCGAGTCAAAACTGCCACGAGACAAAAGTCGGACCTCTCTCTCTCTTGCAGGAACTTTAATCACAAGAGTTATCTTGACATTTTTAATGCTGCCTGAAAGCTGGTCGCACAATGAACTCTGCAGTAGGTGCCTTTAAATCTTAAGCTATTGCTAACAGGTCGCCCCTCCTGTGCCCCCTCCAGGTCAGCGCCCAGTGCGGCCGCACGGGTCACACCGCCTAAAAACCGGCCGAATGCCAACAGACCTGATTCAGGTGGGCGACTAACAATTTGTAGAGCAAAAATGGTTCTATTATAACTGTTCACACTTAAAATTGCGCATGTTTCAATATATGTGAATAGGGAAAATACATTTCTTTGAGGTTTTTTTCTCCCACTTTTCTGTTCTAAAATGTAGGCATGAATGGAACTCATTGCCAGATAACCATCCTGCGCCCACACTCCAGTGTACTTGTTATATATTTTTTCCTCCCGAGTTCCTTTTCTGCATGGCAGTCAGGCTGTATCTCTAACAGCTTGACAGTCTTTCAGAGCCCGTTTCAGGTAATAATTTAAAAGTCTCCTCTTAAATATTGCCACCTCACAACCTTGCCACTTTCGTTGTCTGTGGTTCTCTTTTAAGTAGTACTTTCGTTTCCAGTGCTCACGGTGAAAGTATACCCCGGGTTAGCGTAACGGGAACTTTCGGTTAGTCTTCGACGAATTAAGTAGGTGTTTCTTTTAAAAATGTTAACTCTGGCGTGTAAAAAGGAAACAGCGACCAATGTGAAGCCTTTACAGAAAAGTACATTATGCTCACGCGTCACGCCCCACCGTACGTACTTCCCTAAATTACAAAGCAACTGAGACGATCGCGGTTAACACTGATGCCTCTGCACAACCGCACAGCTCAGTTTCCATTCAAATGCGAACATGTATCACTTTATTTGTACTCCAATTTCTTTTTAACACGAATGAATGAGAAATCATTATGCGTTGACAAAGGTTGTTCTGTACAATTCTTTTATTCTATATTTTAATATTTTCTCTGGTTTTATTACCGGACTAATGGTATTAATTAAATATGCACTTTATAAATAAACTTGACAAGGCAACGCCTGACATTTTTCAGTCTGACTGATCCAGTCCAGCGCGCTTATTTTATTATATGTAAAAGTGTCTTCTTTTGGTGCAATATGAATTGTAAATAAGGGCAGGCTGTCATGTAGTTGTTGCTCAAATATAACTTTACCTTGAAAAAAACAAAAGACAAGAGGCGTTTGGCAAAACAGTAACAGTTGGTTGACTGTCTCAACGTACAATCAATCTGAACAGGGTTTTATACATTTCTTTGGGCGTCATAAAATACTTTCAGCGATCCTTGTTTGGTAAATCAATCAATCAATCAAATCAATCAGGGGAATTATAAAGCGCGCTACTCACCCGTGAGGGTCTCAAGGCGCTGAGGGGGGGGGGGGGGTGGCGGTGCAGCTCCGGTTCAATCGAAGAGCCAGGTCTTGAGGTTCTTCCTGAAGGTGTGGAGGGTGGGGGAGCATCTGATGTTCACCAAGAGCTCGTTCCAGGCTTTGGCTGCGACGTAGGAGAAAGCTCTTCCTCCTGCTCTGGTTTTGCGGATGCGGGGGGTCTCTGCGGGGGCAAGGTCTGCGGAGCGAAGGTTCCTCTTGGGTACGTGGAAGGAGACTCTCTCGTTGAGGTATTTGGGTCCGATGTTGTGGAGGGATTTGTAGGCGTGGGTGAGCAGTTTGAAGGTAACTCTCTTCTCGACTGGGAGCCAGTGGAGGTTACGTAGGTGTTGGGTCATGTGTTCGTGCCGTGGGGTTCTGAGGACAAGTCTGGCTGCGGCGTTCTGGATGGTCTGTAGCCAGTGGCGGCTGGTGACATTTGAAAGTGGTGAGCCGTAAAATGATTGTCATACTGCACCGCAGCGAGCGATGGTAGCGAGCGAGCCCGAATAACCTAAGGGGTTTTCGGGGTGGTTCTCTCCCCGAGAAAATTTTGAAAAAAGAGTGGACAAATGGTGCATTTTCAAGCAAATTTGAGAAAGCAGGAAGGTTAATAAAGCAATTGTGAAAGTGCAGTTATTACATTAATAAAGAGATATCATATAACATAGGTAGCTGCTTATTCAAGCTTTCTTTCACCCCATAGTCCAGCAGGGTCTTGATACAAGACAGATAAGAGAAAAAGCAGTGTGGTTCTCGACCAGGAAGACACTCATATTTCGTTGGTAAGAAGTCAAAAGATTGGTCAAATTGAAAACCTGAAATGCAATACGCAATCCAACAATTTGCAAGTACATCGCATCTATGTTCAACAAGCCATGTTTTACCCATGATTGGAATTGTGAATCACCAAATAAACTGAGCCACTGCAATCAAAATCAACCAAAACTGTGGCTCAAGGTTACATATTGGCAGAAACAGTACAAAACAGAAACACAGTCTAAATAACTATGAAAGTGACACATAAATATTGACCGTGCAACTCAAACTCAGAAATTCCAGATCCAATTCACTGCCAAAGCAGGCCTCCCACGTGTCATTTCATGTGGGCTAAGTGCAGTCTACAATGCATGACTTGCCAAAGCAAATTAACATTCTCTCATATTTAAAAATTCCTGTAGCAGACAAAATTTTAAGTTACCCCAAAGCGGGACAAGATTTTACTTTCCAACATTCAATGGTCTGTTCCAGTGTCTGATTATAGTAGAGATAACTGTGTACGTATGCTCATACCTATATCTGTCTTACTTCCTATGTCCCTCTTTTTCTCTCTCTAGCTCAACATACTCATTATATCCCTCTCTCTTTGTGCCACACTCTCTCATTCTGGCTCTGCTTAGCTCCATCTCTCTCTGTTTCACCCCTTATCTCTCATTCTCTCTAACAATCCATCGCTTCTCTCTCACACACACACTCTCACCTCTCTTTCATTCTGGCTCTTCATCTTTCTTTCAATTTCGCTTCATCTCTCTTGCTTTATTTATCAATCTATTCTCTCTTATGTTATCAATTATATCCAGTTTAGTTCCATTACACACCAGGCATGACATTTTGGTTTACAGGTGCGTTCTGTGTCTCTTTTCTCTTTGCTTTTCATTGACTTTATCTCCAAGTATCTGTTTTCTCTCTTTCTAGGCCTGTATCTCTTTCTGTTGTTTTATCTCTATCTACATCCATATTTCTTTAGGTCTGTCTTTCTCTTCTTTGCACCCTCTTTCACTCTCTGTGTCTGTCTCTTGATTTCTCTCTACTGTCTCTAGCACTGACTCTATTTGTTCTCTCTCAGTCCTCCGTAGTCACACTCTCTCTTTGTCACTCGCTTCATATCCTTTATTCCGTCCTTCAGTCGGTCCTCCCTCCTTGAGGCTATCCGTCCGTTCGTCTATCTGCATTAAGTAGCTAGTTATTTATCTAACTATAGAAGCCACCCCCCCTCTTCTCTACCCCTTCGTCATCTATCTGCATAATGGTCCAAGTCTGAAGTCTCTGGGACCAGAATTATCCAGCACGGAATTTGCAGACCTGGATACACTGGGAAACCCGTAGCTGCCCAGCGTGGTATCCTCCCAGGGACGTGGCTGCGATGCAAGGAGATTCAGCGCTTGCTTGGAGTACTCCCCATGCACTGAAAATGGGCAATACTTCATGCCATCACTGGAGATACCCTAAGACACAAGATATTATCACTGTCTGTGAGGGTTTCAGATTGACCCTAGGGCCGCCTAACCTTTAAGCCAGCCACATAGCCGACTCTCACAGTATTGTGATAAGTCTGGTCCCGGAGACTTCACGGTGTGCCCCTATTTGCATGAACAGTTTTACTCATAACAGCCAGCCACCGCAGAAGCAGCACGCCACTCACACTCTTGCCTGCAACTCACACCAGTCTGCAAGCTATGCTGCTGTGTCAGTGTCAGATTAGCACCGCTGCTCGTTCATTGTACCTCAATCCCGAAGCATAGCAGTTAAGCACCGCTGTAGCAGAACGTCACTCCAGGCTGGTCTGCAAATCATCACGCCAGTCTGCAAGCAATGCTGCGGTATCAGATTAGCGCCGCCGCTCCTTCAATGTACCTCAATCCTTACCGTATCAGCCATTGCTGTGCCGACACTGCGATCGCCACACAGCTCTGCGTATGCTACGGTAGCCGCAATGAGTCGGACCGACTGACTCTCCAGCCCCGTGGAAACCAATGCAATCAGCATGCGGGCAGGGGTTGGGTGCTTACTACTGCTTTGGGGGAAAGCTTTGGGGGAAATCTGTGAGCCGTTTTGAGGCGCAGCCCGGAAACTTAGAAATGCGCATGCCTCTCAGCCAATCCTGGGAATTGACCAGGGGTACTCCCCGCCCATTAGGAGACCGGGGGCTGCGGCATGGCAACCCTCGCTGTCCTAAGGGGGAAAGGCTAGTGCGCATGTTCGGGCTGGTCATAAAAATGACCAGCACAAACCCGAACATGCGCACCATTAGTGGCAGTGCGCTGTCAATCAAACCCTCTGTGCTTCTGCAGCCCCACCTCCTTCAGCGTCCTCCTGAGTCCTGATTGGATATTAGTGTGTCATCACGAACGATTCACGAAGAATTTATTTTACGAACGGCCCGGGAACGAAGAATTTATTTTAATTGAAACGAATGGGGCCGTGCGTGCCGCCGGCCCGTGGCATTAGTGGGGCAGCGCCCCAGCGCCCCAATGGACGCACCGCCACTGTCTGTAGCCTGTGTAGGAGAGTTCTGTTGATTCCGGCGTAGAGGGTGTTGCCGTAGTCCAATCTGCTGGTTATGAGTGCGTGGGTGACGGTTTTTTTGCATTCTGGGATCTCCATTTGAAGGTCTTGCGGAGGATCCGAAGGCAGTTGAAGCTGGTGGAGGCGATGGAGTTGATCTGGCGGGTCATGGTGAGGGAGGAGTCGAGGATGATGCCGAGGTTCCGTGCGTGGTCTGTCGGGGCGGGCGGACTCCCGAGGGCGGAGGGCCACCAGGTGTTGTCCCAGGTCGGAGGTGGAGGGTCCGAGGATGAGGACCTCGGTCTTCTCCGAGTTGAGCTTCAGGCAGCTGCTTTTCATCCAGGCGGCTACGTCTCTCATTCCTTCCTGGAAACAGAGTCTGGTGTCTTCGGGGTTCTTTGTGAGGGAGAGGATGAGCTGGGTGTCGTCGGCGTATGATACTATGCTGAGCCCGTGTTGTCTGACGATGGCGGTGAGGGGGGCCATGTAGATGTTGAAGAGCGTGGGGCTGAGCGATGATCCTTGGGGAACTCCGCAGTTGATCTGAGTGGGTTCGGAGAGGAAAGGAGGGAGTCTGATCCTCTGGGTTCTGCCGGAGAGAAAGGATCGGATCCAGGAAAGGGCGGTTCCTCATATCCCTGCGTCATGGAGTCTGGCTGCGAGGGTGCGATGTGAGACGGTGTCGAAAGCTGCGGAGAGGTCTAGTAGGATGAGGGCTGCGGTGTGCCCCTGGTCTAGTAGCGTACGGATGTTGGCGGCGGCGGCGAGGAGGGCCGTCTCAGTGCTGTGGTTGCTGCGGAATCCGGACTGGGAGGCGTCTAGGATGGAGTTTTCTTCGATGAAGGCAGTCAGCTGGGTGTTTTTTTTTAATGCGGGTGTTGTATGTGGAGTCATAAATATGATCCCAGATAACAAATGCAGGTGGGCCTCGACCTTGCTTGGACACAATGCAATCCAGTGGGTAATGTGTCCAGATGTCTGTCATGAGGGGCGTGTCATCACTGCATGTACTGTGTGTGCTGTGTCCTGATTGGCTGTGTATTCCTAACTTCACTTGGCATCTGACTTTATGGTGTTTTGGGAATGCATGCACTCCTCTGGCCATGTGTGCTTTATTGGGGCAAATTCCCCTGGACCATTGTGGTGTCGCTGCGCTTACTTAGCGGATAGACATGAGTTTCCTGTTCGCACGTTTGTCTGCGGCTACGTGCCACCCCACCTGTGACCTGTCAATCAGTAACCTCAGGCCTAGGTCGCAGAGCCTGCCTGACCACGTATTTCGGAGTCGGGGTTGATGGAGAGTTCATGACGAGAGAATTTGATAATAGTGATGCAATTTTGTTCTTTTGTGCGAATGTTTCATTATAAACATTGGCATCAATTTGATCAATATTAACATTGTCTTTCCCCAGTTTAACATTGGTTGTGTTAACTGTTGAGCAGCCTCTCTTGTTGTAGCAGTCTGTTTTTGTTAGAACACTGAGCTTACATGCCCACTTGGGCAAGCAAGGTTATAGGTCCCAGAGCAGGTTTACCAAAGCACATCAGAGCTCATGTGTACATACCATCTAATGAGCACTATATAGCGTACATGCCAACAGACCCAATTCAAGTGGGATACTCCAGATTTTCTAAGACAAAAATGACAAGATTCCCTTTGGGTTTTCGTTTGGGATTCCTTTCTGGGCTCTTTTCTCTTCTCTGAAGTCAGAGTTTTGCCCTTTGAGACTTTTTCCTCGAAACTGGGACAACCTTGAGGGGAACATTGACACCTCTCACATGTACTATTAAATGCAGGGTGGCACAATACTTACTAGGAAGAGTGATCATTTCCTTGGGCAATCGAAAGGAAACCTGACAGAACCTCAAAGCATCCAGTCCTTGACAACAGCGTGAGAGGAGGAGAACATTTGTGATACTGTTTTGACATGAATTGAGATAGGACACATGGTTCAAACTGTGATACAGCCAGCACAGTGGAGTTTTGTGCCTACCAGAATAAATGTACAAAGGTCTACACATTGGATCAATGAGAAAGATTGCAAGCTTATTAGTTATAAACAATTGTGACCCTTGACATCATAGAGACTTCGCTTCTGAGATAAAGCATTTCATAGAGGTGGCTCATAACTGTTTGCTCTGCTGTCACCTGCTATGCAAACAAGAAGGGGTCTCTGGCCTTGCTTATAGGGAAGTAAGAAAATGTATCCTTGTTGTTTGCACTCTCATGATAAGAACTGATTATTTTCTGAATTTATGTAACATCTGCCAATGTATTGTTGTGGGACATCCCAGATGTTTTTTTTTAATGAAATTGCTGCTGCTAATTAAATTACTACTTCTATCAATTAAATTTCTTTACAACTGCATTTGTGTGGTAATTGCTGCTGTTTCTACATGGACATTGTCACTTGCCTGTATTGCTAAGCAAACATAATTGGGTTGGTGCCGACACCTGTTCTGTCTGAGACACACACTTAAGGCATGATTACGATGTCAGGCAGACTCATGTCCGCCCCACACCGTTGCGATCTCAGGACCGACTGACCTCTGGTCGGCGGTACAGACACCACAATTACAATGCGACCACACATGGTGCGGTAGCATACTCCCATTTCTCTATGGGAGCTTGCGCTGCATCCGTAAACCATCCGTAGCACAAGCTCCCATAAAGCAACGGGAGCCTGTGTAAATACCTGCACTGTGTGACAGGCACCTCATGGTGCCTGCCACACGGTGCAGGGATTTACAGGGGGGCACCATAGGTGCCACCCAAGTCCCCTACCGGTGGGCCAGAGGTAAGGGGGCCCTGCTAGGGGCCCCAAAAGACACTTTCCGTGAGCAAATCCATGTTGGAAAGGCTGACATAGATTTGCTTTTGGAAAGTGCCATCATAATCCCGAAGGCGAAAACGCCTTCCGCACAGGATTATGCGGTCTTTCCAACTGGCCGACGGGCTCAAGTCAGCCGGATTGACATGCTGGTTTGAATTCGGACCGCCGTGATTGTAATACGACGGTCGGTAGTCAAACCAGGGATGTCGGTCAGAGTCTTTCCGACCGACATCCTAATTAGTTCCTTAGAGTTGGTAGTACATGGACAGGACAAGAAGTTCATCAGCAAACAACCCGATGCAAAAACCTGCAGTTGAGCTAGAAATGTGCTTGAGAGATGAATGGTTTAGGTTGCCATACATTCCCTGGCTGGCAGTAGAAAACGTTTAAGAATAAATAATTGGATATGTTGTAAGAGATCATGGTTGTTCTTTGATTATTACCATCACGGTTAAAAAGTGGACCCTCTCAGCCTCAGTATGTGCACATGGGGCCTGTAGTTGAGTTCTTTATCCATGGCAGCTGAACTGGTGCGCAGCCAGGCAATATGCAAAGAGCCAATATAAGTGCTTGTTGCCGAAGGTGAGAACATTGATTATTCTAAAAGTAAATTAGACAGGAGTCAAGTAAAGGTAACACATATGAACTAAATATAATTAAAGTGTCTGGGCAGAGAAGGTTAAGAAGAGGCAGGGGGGGCGTGGCTTGGCGCCGACCGAGATGGCGGCGTAGTTCTCGAGCTCCGTCAGGGCCTGTGGCATAGCCCGCGAAATCTGACCTGAATCCGGCAGCCTGAGGGGAAACACGGACACCAAACAGCCTCTGAGATCCTGGAGCGGCGAAGGGAGAATCCTTCAACGCTGGTGCGGAGAAAATAGATGTAGCACCAACTCGAGATCCGGCCTGGCTGCGGTGCGGCGGCCTGGGTGAGAAGGGGGCGGAGTCGCGTAATGGCTCGATCGGCAGCGCGACCGTGAGGCCGAGGCTCTGGACTGCGCGAGCCCCGTGGTTTATGGCCTGAAGCCTGCACAGCACTGCTTACGAGAGGCGACCTCAATTCGGCCACTGCGCTGCATGGAGTACTGACCGGTGAGAGCGCGGCACCCCCCTTCCCCCTCCCCGCAGCACGCTAGAATCGCTTGTCCTCCTTTGTGCGGCACCAAACTCGGTCTGGAGGCGCCCACGGCCTTATGACTAGGGGCTCTGGCGGACCCTAGACATCTAGCAGGACACTGCCGCCTGAATGAGACTGCCACAAAGCCATCGGAGGGAGCGTCGCTGCGGCGGGCGGCAGGCAGCGGCACATCGCCGCCGGTGGGTGACTGCCCCTTGACCACCGGGGCGCGCACCAGTATGGCACCAGTGTAACGAGCGGCAGTGAGAGCGCGTGGCTCCGTAGATACGGCGGAAAAGATCCTGTGAAACCCCCTGCAGGAAAATATCACCCTCCCTCCCCCCCCTGGTGAGGGAAAACGCCTGGCGCCGCTGCATGTGGCGCAGTGGGAATATACCCTGAACTGGGAGTACTCGTTGCTGCGCTCCAGGACGCACTACCACCGACACGACTACTACAGGGGACTCCAGCCAGCACGCGATAAATTGGGTGAATTGATCCCGGCAAATATCGATACACACACCCTAAAGGCGCAGATAACACTGGAGCGACACAACCCCTCCCTGGACCTGCATAAAGGGGACCGACTGTATTACAGATCGGGGTTGTTTCATAGATTGCTGATTCCATCTGGAGGTGGACTGACCACATTAACAATAGTGGGGATAGCGGACCCCTTGGCTGGAAACAAGTACTGGCTGGAGGTGAGATGAAGATCCTCGTTTTAATACAGGGCGCTTATCTCGGTGGCACTCCACAACATGACGAAACCGAGAGGGGCCGCAGCATCCATTCAAGCCAATAAAATGGACAAATACGCGGTGCCGAGACAGCTCACAGTGGAGGAGGGGGCACGGGACGACGCCATGACTGCCGAAGAACCATCTCTCAGCTCTATAATGGCGGCGATACAGACTGTCGGGACTAATTTAGAAACAAAAATCGACAAGGTAACGATTGAAATGAACCTTATGCGAGCAGACATGCGGAAAACGTCTGAGAAGGTCACTGTCGCGGAAGAAAACATAGTGGAGCTACAGTCAACGACACGTAAACTGGAGGGAAAGATCCAAAAATTAGTACATCAACATAAGGAACTAGCACTGCATCTGGACGATCAGGAAGGCCGCGCCCGCCGCAACAACATTCGAGTGGTGGGGGTGCCGGAGGGAACGGAGGGTCCAAGCGTGGACCTCTTCCTCGAAGACCTCATCCTGAATCGCCTCAAACCCAAAAGGCTGTCCCCACTGTTCTCTATAGAGCGGGCACACAGAGCCCCGGTCCCTATGCCGAAGCCTGGTGCGCCGCCTCGGACCATCATTGCACGTATTCTGAACTTTCGCGACCGGGACGCAATCCTACAAGCGGCCAGAGTTCACGGTGACCTTTCCTATGACAATGCAACAGTCCGTTTCTTCCCAGACTTCACGCTGAGGGTGCAGCGAGAACGGCGCTCCTTCGAGGGGATCAAGGGGGTCCTAAGAGACAAAGGAATTAAATACATGATGTTTTTTCCAGCCAAGTTGAAAGTAGTCGATGGTGAGAAGTCCTGGTTCTTCCTGACGCCGGAAGAGGCACAACACTGGCTCGACGAAGGCCCATCAAGAACGAATCGCAACAAAGAGGAGGAGGACCGCTTGACCACCGGCCAACGGCCAAAAGATTCTGAACGCTGGCGTGGAAGCAAAGTGCGCTCGCCATCAAGACCCAGAAGTTCCCGCTCCGGCAGCCCTGGCAGCGACACGACACGAGCAGGGAGGTGACAGACTGCATGAACTTCCCTGGTCTGTACTTATCTATCTTCCTTCGTCCTCTTGTGACCATTGATAATGCAGGGGGGAGGATTTCCCCGTCATCTGGACACAATATGTATTATAGGTTAACCCAATGTTAGACTGGCATAAGGCTGAATAAGTTATGTACTTTGGAATGCAAGAATGACCTTCAATATTGATTGGGCATAGTTGCTGGCCCGGGAGGGAGAGGCTACTGGGTGCCAGCACCGCACACCCCTATATTTAAATGTTACGTGTTTTCGGGGCCATAGGCACTCTGCTATTGGGGAGGTGGGTAGTTTTGAACCTACTAGGCAGGGATGCAGGGAGGGGGGATTTGTTCTTCTTTGGGAAGTTAGGGAGGGTTATGTTTTTGTTAGGCATTGTTACAATACTAGCACTCTCACTTGCCCTCCTTAGGACTGTGAAATTTGATGATATGTCTGTGGTAACACTCCGGTCTAACAGGGGCTGGGTACTGGAGAATTCATGTGTCGGAAATGTATACATGCAATGCACAATTCTCTGGGATGTTAATGTTTTAGTAGTTATTGATCTGCAAATACTCACACATGGTCATGACGGGACTAGGCTCACTCGGACTTTTAATATTCGTTATGTTGCAACCACACACACCCTCTATGACGTCGCCTGATCCACTGATACAACGTACCACAACGCCAACACTACCGTTTATATCCTGGAATGTCAATGGGTTAAAGGATAAGATAAAAAGAGGCCTGGTGCTGCAATATTTGAAACACGCAGCCCCAGCACTCATACTGCTACAAGAGACACACCTGGTAGGACCCATGTGTAAATCCCTCGACCGGTGGGGGCTACAACTGGTGGTGCACTCAGATTTCACCACAGGATCCCGGGGGGTGGGCATCCTGATTCGTAAACGATTCCCACTCATTATCCACCGTACTTTTAAGGATGACCGGGGCCGATTTGAAGCAATCTCGATTCAATAGGAGGGTTGTCTGATTAATTTTATATCTATCTATATCCCGCCCACTCTGCATTCCTCCGCCTTTCAAGACTTGGGCAAATTCCTTCTAACACTACCAGAGGGGGATTTGATATTAGGGGGAGACTTCAATATGACCATAAATGACGCACTGGACCGTACGCCTGCTCGCCCCCAACATCGCACAACCTCACCATTGGCCGAATTTATAGAAGCCCATGGGTTATTAGACATATGGCGGTTCCAGAACCAATCTCAGCGACAATATACCTTTAATTCAGGAGCTCATAATAGCCTCTCCCGTATAGATAGTATCTTCACGGCACTAGACAACATGGGCAGGATGGGCCAGACTTCACATTTACCCAGGGGAATCTCTGACCACTCCCCGATAAAGGCGGAGATCCGGGCATACAAGGCTATCCAAAGCTGTATGTATCCCATATATCCTGGATTCCTCCTCAACTCAAAGATCAAGAAGGAACTAGTCACTACGACAAAACAATATTTTCAGGAAAATGAGGCATCAGTCGCCTCCCCATCCACTCTATGGGAAGCATACAAACCAGTGATACGAGGTCAAGCCATTTCCCTCATAGAAGGGCATAAAAAGGAGAAAAAAAAAGGCAATAGAGACCCTGGAGCAGGAAGTACAGCAATTAGAATCCCAACATGCCGTAGACCCTACCGACGATGGGGCGCATACACTGCGACTTAAGAGACAGGAATATAGAGAATACCTCTGGGCAGATGCTAACAATCATCTGAAGGCAGTTCAACATCGGATCTATGAAGTGGGAGACAAAACAGGCAAACTTCTCGCATGGTTAGATAAGAAGGAACGGGCAAGCAGATGGATAGCACAGCTCCGAATTCAAACGGGAGATATTACATCAGAACCACAAGAAATAGTGAATGCACTAGTGCAACACTATGAACAAATTTACACATTCGCAAACGACATCACGGTCCTAGGGGCACTTGCATTCCTTAAAAATATCCATATGCCGAAACTCACGCCGCAAGACACGGAAGGTCTAGAGGCGGACATTACGGTGGACGAGCTCAAAGTCGCCATCTCCCAGATACAATCGGGTAAGGCTACTGGTCCTAACGGTATCCCAATAGAACTATATAAACATACGGCAGACACGATAACCCCCTATATGTTGCAAATGTTTGAATCTAGCTGTGACATAGGAATGCTCCCCAGAGATCAGCGAATGGCAACCATCGTGGCGATCCACAAGCCTGGGAAGCCGGTGGTAGAATGTACGTCATATCGACCAATCTCATTGATCAATGCAGAGGCAAAAAATTTAGCCAAAACATTGGCAATCAGACTGACACCACATCTCCTCAAACTGGTTCACCCGGACCAATCAGGCTTTATGCCTGGTAGAAACACAGCCCTGAATCTTAGGCGCCTACATGGAGTACTGGGCCGAAAACATACAGTACAGGAAGATGCAGCAATCCTATCGCTAGATGCGAAAATTGCCTTTGACTCAGTGGAATGGGCCTTTTTATTCGCAGTCCTTCAGCACTTGGGGTTTGGACCAAAGTTCTGCTCTTGGATACATCTACTGTATACGAACCCGGTGGCACACGTTGTCGCCAATGGGCACATATCACGGGAAATAACTTTGGCTAGGGGAACACGGCAGGGCTGCCCACTATCACCCCTATTGTTTGCATTAGTCCTGGAGCCGCTGGCGGCCTGGATAAGATGGGATCCCAGGGTCCGAGGTCTCAAATGGAGGGAGGGATGTGAAGATCGTATCTCTCTCTATGCAGATGATGTCCTAATCTAAATGGCCTCGCCAACGCGAACCCTCCATGCACTACTTAACATATGTGCAGTGTTTGGGTCAGTGTCGGGATATGCTATTAATTGGGATAAGTCCGTACTCTACATACTACATGGACGACCTCCCTGTCTCCCAAAGGGATGCACGGTCCAGATAGTGACAGATAGCTTTAAGTACCTTGGTATCCACGTAACGTCGGACCCGGATCTGTTCATTACACTTAATTTACAAGCCCCGCTGCACAGACTGAAGCGAGACATTAAGCACTGGAAAACACTGCCACTCACCCTACTAGGTAGAGCAGCTCTTTTCAAAATGATGGCCCTGCCCAGATTTTTATACGCCCTACACAACACGCCTTATACAGTCCCTGATACATACTTTAAAGCGGTTAACGCGGAGGTCACTGCCCTCCTATGGGATAGTAAACCGGCAAGGGTAGCAATGAACAAACTAGTCAGAAGCTGGTATGATGGCGGGATCGCCCTACCTGATATTAAAGCCTACTATTGGGCATCGCAACTCACAGTCATCAATCAATGGCTCCATGTGCCAGACACAGACCCTGCTTATCGCCTGGATAGAGTGACCCTGGGGAACGGTGGACTTAATAGGGGACTTTACAACAGACGGAAACTCCGAGATCTTATAGGCCCCACGGCACACACAGTTCGTACATGGCACACGGTCACCAAACACCTGGGATGGTCAGACAGACTGACGCAGCACACCCCACTCTGGGACACAGACAAACTAGGCATACTGGGAGAAAGTAAGGGTTTCCAGAAATGGGATCTGATAGGGATCTCTCGACTGGGTGACCTCTGGCAGAATGGAGAAGTGGTGAGCTTCGCATATTTGCAAGAGCAATATCAGATGGCTACGGGGGAACAATTTCGATACATGCAGATAAAACATGCAATCAATGCAGCCCTCCCACCTGCAGAAATACTCCCTGAGTCCTCCCCTTTCGAGGACCGATTGCTCACTACCTACCTAGAGCAAAAAGCAACCTAATCCACCTATAAAAAAAATTATCAACAACCGGACAGACCCCCTAAGCAGACTTAGGACACTCTGGCAGGCCGAGGTTGGGGATATGGACGACCCTGACTGGCAGGAAGCGACTGCGTCGCCCAAAGAGGTAGCAATCTCCTCCAGACTGCGACTGGTACAATTTAAAATCTTACATAGAACCTATTACACAAGGGAAGTACTACACAAGATGGGAAGAATTACGGACCCATACTGCATACGCCGCTCTGGGGCTATAGGTACTTTCTACCATACTCTGTGGTGAATGTCTGAGGCTCGTACCATATTGGAAAGCAGTGATGAAACCATCACGGAGGCCGCCGGGAAACAGGTCCCGCTTGAGTCCAAATGCTGTCTCCTTAATGTCTGGGAACCGACGGACCTTAATCATGCCGAACGTCAGTGGGCAGCGACAGGCATGATGATAGCCAAACGGAACATAGCACAAAAATGGGGAGCAGAATCTCTGCCGACTTTATGAGACTGGTGCAGAGATATGGATATAGCCATGGTAGCAGAAAAGGCCGTATTCGTACATCGAAAGTGCCCAAAGAAATGGGGAAGGGTGTGGGGAAATTGGAACATATATAGGGGGAACATCTGCCCACCCCCACAAATGGATCATGATGCTGAAGTGGACATATAATATTGTTGTAGTTGCCTGAGCAGCGATGACCCTATGAAAACCTGTCTATAGATTGACTATTTATGTGTGAATACTGATTATAGCAGTGTATAATGCAGATTGTTTGTTTATCAATAAAAACTGTTAAAAAAGAAATAAAAAAGAAGAGGCGGGTGTAGGAAGGGGGGTGCGGTGGGTGCGGGCCGCCCCGGGTGTCATCCTGAGGGGGGTGACAAAATGGAAAAAATATGTGTTTTAAACACATATTTTTGCCATTTTGTCAACCCGGGGGGGACAAGAAATTTTCCGCACCGGGTACCACCTGACCTTGCTACGCCACTGAGAAGAGGACACTTTTTTTTAAATGGGCTGTATGAACATTCTAGAAGTTGTAAGAAGGCAGGTCTGGAGACAGGGCTTACCAACGGTGTTTCAACAGGCGTGGGCCCATGCCGAGTCTGTTACATGTGCAGAGAGTCAGTCAGTGTTCACAGCGGCACTGAGTGAAGGACGTCTCACGTATTGAGAAAGCACACCGTGACAACGCCTAATAATGAATCTACGCTTCTCAGACATCCTTAAACTTTCATAATGTTTGGAGATGATGGCAACAGCCATCTTGGATTATCTGGTATACCTTTCTTCGAGTCTCACATCAGCCTTGCTAGGCAATCATGCTTCAGTGTTGATGCAGCCAGGACCTCTGCTTTTGGATTTATGATTCATGTTGGAGAAACAGTTCCCTCCTTTGCAACTTGGTGAAAAGCATTTTGAATACAGACAGACATTTCGGGAATCAAGCTGTGTTGGAAAACGAAGAATAAACTATTTTGTAAGCATTTGGCCTTAGTAGTAAAAGACTTTTAGGATTATTTTTATTCCTTGAACACTACGGTTTTTGCAGAGTGTTAATGAATTTGAATTATTTTCCAGTTGCTTAAGGAGCAAGTCAGAATCAAGTCAGTTGGTATCAAATGAGCATATGCATGAAACTTGAGATAGCTATCTTGCCGATAGAGAAGAAGGGTTGTGAGCATTTAAGAAGATACATCTTGAAATGTTTTGGCTTCAGCAAGTTCGGTTTCATACCAAGAAACGAAAGCGCTGGTTACCCGGAAATGCTTGTAAAGTATATCCTTTCATTGTTAAAGTGCAGAACATTTATGCTAGATTATTAAACCATCTTTATTTGCCTTTGGATATCCATTCAGGCCTGCATGTGCCAGAGCCCAGCAGAGTGACAAGACAAAGTGGCGATATCCAGTGTCTCTATGTTCTCTCTTATCCCATCCCTGTTTCTACTGTTGTATTGTGTGTGGCCAGTGGTGGTTGCAATGAGGGGTAGAATACTGCGTTGTACCCATTGGAACCAGAGTACAAGGTGAGTGATTTCCGACAGAAGTAAAGAATGTTGCAAAACGAGGACAGTAGGTGCCTCCACTTCTCTGTTTGAAAGCATGCCAAATGCAGGGGCGTAGCTTCAGCGGGGGGGGGAGGGGAGTGTTTGGGGTGTTACATCCCCTTAATACATTTATTTTGTGATAAATAGTTTTGTACAGGCAGTGCTTAATTTGTAAAAAAAAAAAAAGTGCCCGGGCTCTCTTCAGGACGCCACTGCAGCTTGCACCACACATTGCCCCTGCTATGCTGCCCATGACAGTAACAACACAACTACTAACCATCACACTCCTACAAGTGTGACAATTCAGACTATTCCAAGCCCCCAAAGCTATAAGAATGGCTTGGGCGGCAGGTATTAGTCATTTTTAGTGTACATTAAATTAATAATTAAATGTTGTTGTAGTCTTTTCTAAATTAGTCAGGCAGTGCCACCATGCGGCAGACTGTCACAAGCGCCAGTGTTGACAATTAAGTGCCAGTGCTGAGCACAGCAAAACCACCGGCTCAATTTAAGCAAGGGGTACTGGTGCTTTCAGTCAGGTATGGTGAGGTGTCTGTCGTATTTCACCAGGATTGTTTACACACACAGACAAATACACACACACACACACACACACACACTCTCTCCCTCTCTCTGTTTGGAAAGACTTCAGTAATGTTGGTTATTTCACAAAATAATATGCTTTCTCTCACTTAGTACCCATTCCAATCTGCATTCCTCTCCCTTTCCGCTGCCCCTTAAGCCCCTCTTGTGCGCCCTGCTTGTCGCATAATGTATTTTAACATTTAACATGGAATCAACCCAGATCTGTGACTGGGGGTGAGTGTCTGAAAAGTTTCAGCGCTCCGTCCATCATCTCCTTGTGTTTGCTTTGTTCACCCTAAGTTGGCAGGGTATGCCCAGACGTGGGTCCCTTGCTCACTTTGCCACTGGATACAAGCTAGCCTGGCTGAGGAGGGCTGTTAACCCTAAACCGGTCCCAGGATGCTTGTTTCCGGTCCAGGGAAGACATGGCTTGGCAGTTCGGTCTGGACAGCTCCCATGAGGCACAGGGTCAAGACTGATTTGCATATAGCTGTGTCTGAACTGGGGTGGCGAAGTGAGCTAAAGAACGATGATGGATTCAACCCAGATCTGTGACTGGGGGTGAGTGTCTGAAAAGTTACAGCGCTCCGTCCATCATCTCCTTGTGGGTCCCTTGCTCACTTTGCCACTGGATTCAAGCTAGCCTGGCTGAGGAGGGCTGTTAGCCCGAAACCGGTCCCAGGATGCTTGTTTCCGGTCCAGGGAAGACATGGCTTGGCAGTTCGGTCTGGACTGTTCCCATCAGGCACAGGGTCAAGACTGATTTGCATAAAGCTGTGTCTGAACTGGGGTGGCGAAGTGAGCTAAAGAACGATGATGGATTCAACCCAGATCTGTGACTGGCGGTGAGTGTCTGAAAAGTTTCAGCGCTCTGTCCATCATCTCCTTGTGTTTGCTTTGTTCGCCCTAAGTTGGCAGGGTATGCCCAGACGTGGGTCCCTTGCTCACTTTGCCACTGGATTCAAGCTAGCCTGGCTGAGGAGGGCTGTTAGCCCGAAACCGGTCCCAGGATGCTTGTTTCCGGTCCAGGGAAGACATGGCTTGGCAGTTCGGTCTGGACTGTTCCCATAAGGCACAGGGTCAAGACTGATTTGCATATAGCTGTGTCTGAACTGGGGTGGCGAAGTGAGCTAAAGAACGATGATGGATTCAACCCAGATCTGTGACTGGGGGTGAGTGTCTGAAAAGTTTCAGCACTCCGTCCATCATCTCCTTGTGTTTGCTTTTAACATAATGCACCAGCTTGATTGTTGGGAAATCTGAAGCTCACCCACCCTCAATCTTGCTGACAAAGCTACGACCCTGGCCATATGCCATGTTACAAAAAAAACACTTAGCATGAGTAACATGGAGCAGAGTAGACATTTATTAGCTATCAAACAATGTCTGCCTATTTCATCTGATGTCCATCTATTCATTCAAGTAACCGGGTAGGTCTGTATTAGGATAATAACACCATTACAAGCAGATGGTGTCCATCATTGGACCGCAATCTGCGCCAATATATTTTTCTTAAACTCTTCATTGTCACTTGTAAGGTGAGTTATAATCACCCTACCTTTGTGGCGAATATTCAGCCTATTGAGACTAATGATTATAATCTTAAACCTTGTCATCAGAGCTTAACATTTTCAATATTTACAACTGAATGACCCCAAACTCCTCTTTGCCTTAACCCATGTGAGTCTATGACTCTTTTTACTGTAGTTCAACAACCACTACCCTGTGCATCAACCCTATCAACCATAGACTCATCCTCCAACCAAAGAGGGGTTGCTACAGTCGACCAGCTGGTTGTCTCTTCAGACATCATGACAACTAGGGAACACATACTCATACACTTGTAGAAGATTTGGCAATTCCCGGGCTATAGCTATAAACTGGAAGAACCCCAAACAGAGAGAAAAGCCCATACGTTGCATGGTGATAAAAAAGGATAGGGAGAGTAAGACAAAAAAACAACATTGACGGTTCATAGCCCTATGTAGAAAGAAAGAGAGAAACAGCACACAACAAATGCTGCTCCTCATCCATATTCAATGTGCCACTCTTGAAAGGAATTTCATGTCCTTATCACACTCTTTTATAACAGAGTTTCCAAGTTTAAGTCAGACCGTATTGATTAGCCATGGTCTACTTTGACAAATGCACTCACAGCAAAGCACATCTACCCTCTATAACCTCTCTTTCCTGACACCTTTAGCAAGGAACCTTTCTCCCTACTCAGCATGAGAGTGATCCAGTGGAAGCATGTGTAAATATTTTGTGAGCTCAGACATGAGCTACCTACCACACCATAAACTCAATCCTCAACAACACTATTCACAATAACACAGAATTTGGCCCATAGAAATTCTACAATAAATCACAACCATAAGGTCCTCCGATAGATCTTTGTAAGAGCTATTAGGGACTCAGATAATTAGAGACGGAAAACCACTCCTTCATGAGGACCTGGAATAAAGAAGTGTCAAGCTAATAAAAATACTTTCATAATATCAATAATATCATCAATAAGAAAAACAAACACATGGAATAGTCATCAAATACCTTTATCTAAACTTCAAGATGAACGGTCAAAGCACAAAAATACATTAGAATCATTTAATAACAGTAATTCTTTTGTAATACAGGTAAATCACAATACATCACAGCTTAGAGCAAATACATCATCAAATAACATCTTGTGAGAGGGAGAGAGAGAGAGAGAAAGATAATACATTGCAAAATACAAAATGCAATTTGGAATCATACAAACCAAGAATCGGTTGTAGATTTTTCAGAATCAGGACATGAGATGAGCCCAATAGAATGCTAGCGTACAGCCTACAATAGCCAGAGTCATTAATTCTTCAGCTGAAAGATTTTGACCTGCTCGACTTCACCAGCCGGTAAAGTGAGGAGGTAATCAGGAGAGTTCAGTTCAGTAGAAATCCGAGTTCAAACTGACTGCATGTCAGGCTCAGGATTTGAAAGGAAAATAGCCGCACCCGTCCTTTTCCCACGGGGTAATTGTACCTTCTTACGTTATCAGTTCCTTCTCACAAAATAACTTTTTCACAGTTTTCATGATTTCTATTGGTCAAAATCTGTGGTGCTACCGTGGTGTGATCGTTTTCTAACCCAAATCGTCTGAAACGCATACGTAATAGCTTTGATCAGTGTTCACTGTTTTCTAAGAATGCACAATATCACTTCCCTTCGGAAATAGGAAATACATTTGACACTTACCATGTCCAATCCACACGCTCTCCTCTGAGCTTGCAACAAGGTTGATACAGTGTTTTTTAGTTGCAGAGAAGATGTCCATTATTCAAACTGTAGGAAAGAAACTTCAGCAATAATACTCATAGCTACAATGCAATCAGGTCAGCATTTCTAGTCTATCCAAAGGAAATAATAAAAGCTAAATGTATTATGAAATTCGAGGCCTACATGGAAAACTACTAAATCATCATTTTCTAATGAATAAACACGCTAATATTGAAAACATTTAGAGAAATAAAGATGCATAAGAAATAATATGAGAAGCATCATTTCATCAAACTTATAAGCATAGTCTGATTATGATTCATTAAAATATAAGCAAGCACTTTCTCTTAGATTTACATGTCAAAGAAACTGTAAGCAGGAATCATTTAACTTAAGCGTTTTCATAATCATATTTTGCTAAACTGCAATTTGCAATATTACTTTTCACATTATTATCACAGCACATTAGTAGGTTTCTCTCTCTGTCATGAATGCCTTAATCTCAAACCAGTTTGTGACACGTTGGCATGCTTTTACAATGCAGTTTTAAACTTTCACGTATTCACGAGACACTCTGTTAGTCATGTTTCTTAAGTAAGTATTAGTATCACACCCAATGAGCAGGATTTGATTGAGCAAGATATTCTTGAATAATCACACTCCATCAAGAGCTCAGGCTGTTTTTGAAATGTACAAAAAATGTTGTCTACTAGCTTAGTCCCAAGAGAGTGCTTCACACAACAGCACCATTTTCTCCCAGGTATTCATTACTCAGTTGTGTCTTTTTGTTTTCTTTTTCATTTGCCTCTCCTCTCTCCCTTCACCATTCCCCCTTATTACTTTTATCTCTTCCACCTCCCCCCCCGACTTTGTCCTACCACCTTCCTATCCCCTGAAGCTCTGTCCCCCCCTTCTGCATAATTTTAACACATTCTCAGGGGCATATTCTCAAGAACGTGTGATAACTACAGCAAGTGTAGCTTAACGCAACCCTACACATCGCAGTCCATCGCGGGAAAACAACTCCGTCTTAACGTGGTATTCACAACACGGCGGTACCATGCGATAGTCACAGGACAACGCGTCAAATGAACGCGTTAAAAACAACGCGACGCCGCAAAAACGTGAAACCCCAACACGAAAATAGTATTGATGACGCCAATCGCGATACAAAAATCTACAATAACCAGCCACAGGCCTGCAATTCCCACGCGTCATGCGGGAAAATGCACCATAAAAGTAGAAAAAAACATACCAACAAAAGCCAAACAACAGCGAAGCACAATGGAGGCAGCCGGAGCAAGTACAGAGAACAACCAGAACCCCACAAGCCCCACGGAGGACCAGCCTGGGACCTCGGGGTCAGGGAAGGGCAAGGACAAGAAGAAGAGGAAGACGAAGTTCAGTCCGCAGGAAAACAGGATCCTGATAACGGAGGTGATAGAACACCATCAATCACTGTTCGTCACCTCCACTGTGTCACTGGCAACTAAAAATGGAATATGGCAGACCATCGTGGACAAGGTGAATGCAGTCGGAGTGCTGAAGAGGACAATGGACGAGGTCAAGAGGCGCTGGAATGATGTGAAGCGCAAAACCAAGCTGAAACTCGCAAACAACCAGAAGGCAGCGATGCAGACTGGAGGTGGGAGTCCTGCGCCACAGGAGGAGCTGGACGAAATGGTGTCCACAGTCATCAGTGGGGAGACGGTGGTAGGAGTCGGGGGACCGGACACTGCTCAACATGACCGGACACAACAGCAACAGGGTGAGTAACCACCAGGGACTGGGGGGACGGGGGGAGATGGGCACAATGGCACACATGCACAATTAAGCATAGCACATCTGCGGACAAACCATGCCCCAAACCCACAACTCCCACTAAGAGACCAATGCACACAGGTATGCAACATCTCAGCACTGCAGAAGCACAGAACCCAGAGGCACACCGCATGGAAGGGAGGAGGGCAGCTAAATCAGAGCTGCAGAGGCGACCCCCCCAAAATGCAGCACACGCACATCAACATTGACAACAAGGTGGTACAAACTGCAACACGTCCACAACAGAACAGAGGACACAACAGGTGCCGCATGTGTGTAGAAACTGGCCAATCACATATGGCACTGCAGGGAAATGTGAGTTGACAATGTACAAGTACAAACTCACATCTGTGATGTAGTCGGAATGTCCACTGTCCCGCATCAAATAGGTAGCTCCCCCCAAACAGTCACAATGTACACTGTCATGCAGTCTGAATGCAGACATGTACAATGCGTCAACATACATGTGTACACGATGTCAAACTGCATCTCCCCTTCACATTGCAGGGGGAAATCCAACACCTCCTGCAGAGCAGTCCGAACCTCTCTTCCCTGATGACGAAGAGGACCACCACACCTTTGACTCAGATGCCCTCAAACAGCTCGTGGAGAGCCTCCGCAGCCCACTTCAGGATCAGGGCAACCCAGCTGCCACGAGGAGCCCCCCCTGCACAGTACACACAGCAGGCAGCACCCACCACCACGGCTGCCTCCCAGGACCCCCACGATGAACACATGGCCTTCCAATGCCGTGTGTTGGGGTGCCAGGAGAAGCTGGCTGAACAGGTGCAGGTGGGGTTCGACCGCATTGCAGCCAAACTAGACGCCATACGTGGGTGTCTAAGTCCCATTAGGGACCACTCACAGCCCCTAATGGACGCCCACAGTCCGCTCCATGCCCTCCAACGGACCATGGCTGACATCGCCAGAGTCCTGACTCTGCAACAAGAACGACTGTCTAGCCAGAGTTCCTCCAGCGATCTCGCCCGGGAGTTGGGACACATGCGGAGGATCATGGAGAACATGGAGCGGACGCAGGCAGAAAGAGCGGCTGCCACGGCTGCACACCAGCGAGAGGTAGCTGGGTCCCTCAATGCCCTAAAGACCTTCCTCATGGCATTGCTGCCACAAGGCCTGGCGCTGATGCATGCTGCTGCTACCACCCCATCCACATCTCCGGCCCCTGATGTGTCTGTGCCACACAGTGCTGGGGACAGTACACCACCACCCACATGTGAGGCACATGCAACAGCAGAGGACGAAGATGCGGATGAACCCACCCTCGTGGTCAGGAGGACGCAGTAGCATTCATCTCCACCATGTGGCCTGTTTCTGCTTGGTTCTGCCCTCTGCATCATCACCTTCCACTGTCCCCCGATGCACTCTGCGACACTCACCTCGGACCTCGACATGGACTGCCATATTCTGTTTGGTCACCAATGACACAGCTATCAGACTGCGGACTGAAGTCCTCCTCTCCTGATGTACCTGTCATTCCCTGAAGGACTCTGGCTGGCCCTCCACGGGCCGACAATGTGAAGTGGGGTTGGCATGGCCCTGTACTGCTCCAGCTGCAACACTCCCTTGAATTTGTAATAAACATTCATATCCACACAGATGTGTCATGTCTATGATCTTTCAAGTGTGGAAGTATGGATGAATGTAGGGTCAGTGATTCCCCCTTACGTCCATGTTGCCCATGTTGTGGGACTATTATCACAGGGTGACAGATTGCCGATTCCGGTTCGGGTGGTGCCGCCACTACAACGGAGACACATCCATTAGTCACTTCCTTGTCCAGCCCAGGACGGAACCACGCCCAGAGCCCCGGGGTCATTGTTCACACCCTTACGCTGGACTGGCATACGCCAGGACAGCCCACTCCGATTACGCACACTGGGGGGACGACAGCGCTACATGTCCTAGGTCTTCACTGTGGGGATCTGCAGCTCACAGGTCTAGTTGTCAGCATGCCACAGCCACTCCCTCACGGCCGGTGTACACCCACACCACACCCATCAGGCACTGGCGTCACAGGACATGTGACCCTGGCAATAAAAATGGCCTGGCGCACGTGCTGGACGCCATTTCCACTCTCTCTGACTGGGTGTCTCCGTGTAGTTCTCATGTGTGCATGAGGGCCTAGGGCCCTGCCATCTCACATTGCCCAGTGCCGGGGGTGACATGATGGCGTCCGCACAACGGGACTCAATCATTAAGGGTCCATGGCTAGCGGGGCACAGACTTGGTGGCACCGGATACACTGCGGCAGGCACAGGCACCCCGCCACGGGACGGTGTCTTGCAGTGCAGTGAGATAGGGGCACCTAAAGTGCTGAGCGGGTGTGCAGCCTGCGATGATGCGCCGTCCTGGCGGTCCGGACTGGCAAGCATTAGTGTGGACCGCAGTGTAGGCCTGGGCCAGTGGGCAGTGCGGCCCTCCCGCCACATGGCGTTGCGTCGCACTTCACAGAGTTAGTGGCACCTCAAGCGCTGAGCGGGTGTGCAGCCTGCGATGATGCCATGTGCACTGATGTGGTCTCTGCCATTGCGTAATCAAGACCCAGAGTCAGGTGTGTGACCTGGTGGCCCGCGGTGCGGGGCTGCATGATGTGGAGGGTGCTATGGTCGCGGGCACCGGGCTTGGAGATCCCTCCGGAACGTGGTGGGCCCTCTTGGAGACACGCCGGTGGCGGAAGGTGAGCAGTGAGACCTGGTTGCGCAGGGGCGGGCAATCACCGCTGGGCGGCGGGAGGGGCTGGGGTGCAGCAGCCTGTGTGCACAGGGGCAGGAAAGCGATGATGGCATGTGCAACTGTATGGACTCTGCCATTCATGTCTCTGGAAACTGTTTCAGATGAGGGACCTGGGGGACTGCTGTGAATACCGGCACGTGGTTGGAGACACACCGGTGGCAGCAGGTGAGCAGTGAGGCCTAGGTCCTCAGTGTCGGCACTCTCTCCCTCTCTCCCGCTCTTTCTCTCTCTTTCTCTCTCCCTCTCTCCCTCTCTCTTTCTCTCTCCCTCTCTCTTTCTCTCTCCCTCTCTCTTCCTCTCTTTCGCTCTCTCTCTCTGTACTTTGATGGGCGCATGGCACACCTTCTGATCCAGATTTCTGTATTGCAGGCTGTGACTTACAGAATGTCCTGAGACGACCCGCCATGCCTCTTCAGAATTGTTTTTTGGGGTTTGTTCTGTAATAAACGTATTGTTTGGATATTTTGATATGGGTGTATGATTTCCCTTTTTCTGGCCACACATGTATGTTGGGTGTTGTGATTGTGCGACTTCAGGCGATTTGTTTGGTTCATGATTTTGAGGAGTTGATGTGCAATATCTTTGTCCATAGGGGGGTGGGGGTGTGCCCGGGGTAGGGCCCCGGTGGGGGGGGTCCTGGGGGTGGTGGCGGTGGGTGTTGTTGACCTATTGGGGCTCAGGCCTGCATGATGGGTTGCTCCAGGGCATCTTCATGTGTGGCTTTGGGCTGTGCAGGTAGGAGCAGGTGTTAGTTTCCTGCTGCTAACGCGCCTTAGCGCATGTTTTGTGATCTTATCGCCGATCTGGCTGGTCGTTGTGAATGTTGTGGAGTGGTGTTGTCGCGGCTTTTAGCACGGGAACGCCTACTATATCATTAGCGTTAGTTGCCGGGCTCCTCTGTGGCGATGTTTTTTGCGACTGCTATCGCAGGTAAACTGGTGTTATGGGCTGTTAGCACCAGCTTGGGAATGGGGTGATAACTTTATCGCGGATTTGGCTGCGATAAAGTGCCGTTGGCTTGGCGATAGCTCCTTGAGAATATGCCCCTCACTGTTTTATTCTAGTGCTGTATGCCCCACAAAAATTCCCCAAGATCCTTCACCCATCGCTCTTCCATAAACTTTTAGTCCCGGATTATCCAGACTTTTTAATGTTTTCCAGGACCGTCTCCACCTCATATGCTTCTTTAATGGTATTATATTTCCCATGCGATAAAATGTGAATCTTACAGAGCTGCACAGTTGTTATTTGCACACATGTGGCCTTTAGTGCCGGGATTCGTTTCCACATCGCTTGCGATCCCTACGGGTTGAAAAATATCGTTTAAATAAAACCCTTAGTAGTATGTACCTTTCAGCCTCCTGACCCTTTTTCAATACTGCCTTCTTTATCTAGAAGTCCTAAAAAATTGTCTATGGGTTTGAGCCCCACTTTAGGTAGGAGAACAATACTCTAAGAGCTGTGGACATGGTTCTGGTATTTGAAGCAAGGAGGAAGAGACATGTTCATTAATATACTTTTCCACTGGACAAGCCTTATGCGATTCGAAAGAACCTTAGATTGGAGTGTCTGAACTGATTATTTTCATCATCCATTTTCAACATAAGGTTACAATAGACTCTATGATGTTGGGCCTTTAAGTTGCCAGATTAATTTCCAGAGAGTCAAGGCATTCCTTTATCTTTTGTACTTTTTCCAGGATCATCCTTTGAACTTTTTTTATTGACAGTTTTTCCTCCTGCTCACTTGCAGCTTCTGATTTCAGTTTCCCTTCATCCTCCTCAGAGGTGGGAAATTATTTGATTTTCCTGCACCTCAAAACGCTGGAAGTTGAAATCTGTATTGAGTTATAAGCACAAGCTGCCTTTTCAGACATAAGATGGGGGGGCTATATTTGCGCTTGGGATGCTGATGGGGCATGTTAAGGGTTAGTAATGATCTCATGGCATTTGTGCTAGTAGTATTATGACTACTTTGAGAGTTTCGAGGAGGTGTTATAAATCATGAAGATTCCTGATGTCACTTCTTGGTATCGATAACAACTTGATTCTGTTTTGTAATTGAGTTCCTGCCAGCAAAGGCGTGCTGGAGAGAAAGGGGGACAAAAGTAAGCTGTGACTCCCTGTTACCTGCAAAGTGTCATGAACTGATCTCAAAGTGTTGACATTAGGATTGAGGGGTAAAGTTTCTATCCCTCCATCCTCTTCTCCCTCTATTGTCCCTCATTGAATCCCTGCATTTTGATATTTTACCTTGTCAATTCCCTCTTGAGCATCTCCCTGCAAACTAAGCTGCAAACTAAGCTGCAATACCATAAGGGAAGCAGCAAACACAGTTAAATATGCCCCCCTTAGATCCAGCCACTATCGACATTATGCTGAAAGGAAAAGATACTATATACTATTAGCTCTGACTATCCTGTATAATCTATCACTGGAAAGTGGACAAGTCCCTAATCTTTGGAAGCATGCGATTGTCAGTGCTTTATTGAAAAAAAACTTCCCTAGTTCCTACCAAAACAGAGAATTATAAACCAATATCTCTGCTCCCAGGTGTTAGCAAGATCTTAGAGAAACTGTTCAATGGTTATCTGACTGATTTTCAGGAAACTCACAACCGTCTGCATCAGACGCAAACCGGCTTTAGATCCGGATACAGCACTGAGACAACTCTTGTGCTGGCCATGGAAGACCTTAAGAAAACCTTAGATCAAGGAGGGTCAGCTGCACTCATTCTTTTTGATTTGAGTGCGGCTTTTGACACTGTCACTCACTCCACTCTTCAGCTCAGGCTGGAGGTGCTGGGCATATCGGAAAAGTATAAAAATGTTTGTCCTCTTTTCTGGACAACAAAAGCTTCCAGGTGAGGGAAGGCTCCTATTTGTCAGAGAATCATCAGCTTAAGTGCGGAGTGCCTCAGGGCTCATCCTTGAGCCCCACTCTTTTTAATGTATATGTACGTCCTTTAGCTGATGTTATCTGTTCATTTGGTTTCACCATGGTGTCGTATGCTGACGACACCCAGATTGTCGTCTCCCTGGCACTGAACATCAGCCAAATAGCGGTGAACATGTCGACCTGTTTGGAACAAGCGAACAAATGGATGGCAGCAAGCTGCCTTAATTTGAATGGAGATAAGACAGAGGTGATGGTATTTGGGAACAACCCATCCCCTTGGGACCATCTTATCTGGTCCTCCTGCCTGGGTGACCGCCCTTCCACTACCTCGGAAGTATAGAGCCTGGGAGTTTTCCTCGATAAAGACCTCTCAATGGCCTCTCAGGTTAAGAAAATGGCAGGGACATGTTGCGATCTATTAAGAGCCCTGAGGAAGATGCTCAAATTGCTCCCTGCAGAAACCTGAAGAACAGTGGTTCAGGGCTTCATACTTTCACACTTAGATTATTGTAATTCGCTTTACTTAGGAAGCCCTGCCTATGTTAGAAAGAGGTTGCAAATCACCCAAAATGTCACAGCTCATGCTCTGTTGAGGCTTCCAAAATCAAAGTTTGCATGCCCGGCCCTCGCCAGCCTCCACTGGCTACCGGTAAGAAAAATAATTGAATTAAAGTTCTCTGCATTGTACACAAGGTAAAACATACTCAGAGCCCACATACCCTGAGGCATCTCATTGTTCCGTATAACAATGCACAGGATCTGAGTTCCAACAACCATTTTATTTTGACCACTCCTAGAGTTAAAAGGTCCAGAAGTGGAGGGCGGTCATTTGCCTATTTGGTATCCAAACTTTGGAACTCCCTCCCCATCCACCTAAGAGTCAATGGCAACCTGACCAGCTTTAGAAAGCAACTAAAAACGCATTTGTTTATATAATCAGTGCATTATCCCTTTTACAATTTCTGTCAGCGCTGGCAAGCCCGTGTTTGGATAGCCATGTGCTCAAAAGAAAATGGTAGCATAACATCTTGCAAAACTCAAGAAGCGAGGATGAGGCTCTGATATGAAATGAGAGGTCGATCAACACTTTCGGGGTGATATACGAGAAAGCACAGCATCCGTCTTTGCTACTGTTTAAGGCTTGGGATTTGTGTGAATAGTAGTTCGGCAGAGCAAAGGTATCTGGGTAGTTGGTGGAAGGAGATGTGGCTGTTCAGCTAGTCTGGACCAGTGCTGTGTAGTGCTTGAAAGTGTGAGTGAGGAGTCTGAGCAGAGTGCACTTGTGCATCGGGAGCCAGTGGAGCTCCATGAAGTGTGGTGTGATGTGTTGTCTGCATGGGAGGTTCAGTATGTGTCTGTCTGCCGAGTTGTGGATGGTGTGTACTTTTTGGGTGAGTTGCTTGGTGATTTTAATGTAGAGGGTGTTTCCGTAATCCAACCTGCTGGTGACGAGGGCATAAGTGACAATGTTTCTGGAGTTGTTTGGGACCCTTTTAAAGATCTTCTTCAACATCTTCATGGTGTGCAAGCAGGATGTGGAGACGAAGTTGACTTGTGTGGTCATGTCAAGTTTCCTTTTCAATTATGATCCAGAGTCGCCTGGCATGGGTCCTGGGATGGGTGTGAGTCAAAGGCCCACCAGCCACCAGGTGGAGTCCCATGTGGAGTTTTTTTTGCTGAAGATCACTACTTCTGTCTTGTCAGTGTTGAGCTTGAGACAGTTAGACTTCATCCAGTGCTTAATTTAAGCCAGTGGTTTCCACATCAGCACTTGATTGTCAACACCTGCACTTATGACGAGCTTCCACATGGTGGCGCTTTTTGTTTAATTCTGAGATGAGCACAGCAGCAGTTGCTTATTAATTTAATGTACATTAAAAATGAGTAATACCTGCCGCCCAAGCCATACTTATACCTTTGGGGTCCTGGAATCATCTGAATTGTCACACTTGTAGAAGTGTGATGGTTAGTAGTTGCATTGGTAGTCATTGGGAGAGCTGGCAGGGGCAGTGGGCGGTGCAAGCTGCAATGGCCCTGGCACTTTATTTATTTTTTTACAAATTAAGCACTGAGTCGTCATCCAGTTGGCGACTTCAGTCACACATGAGGTGAACTTGTTCCTTGTGTGGGGAGGTCTTGTCCGAGAGGGAAAGTATAAGTTAGGTGTTGTTTGCGTAGGAGAGGATGTTGATGTTGTGTGTGCAAATGACAATGGGTAGATCATGTAAGCGTTGAAGAGGGTAGGGCTTAGGGATGAAACTTGAGGCACTCCTTAGATGAGTTTGTGAGTTTCCGAGGTTTACGGAGCCAGGCTGACTGCTTGTGTTCTATCAGTCAAGAAGGAGCAGATCCAGCGGAAAGCGGTTCCTTGGATGCTAATTTCATGGAGGTAACTGATAAGGGTGGGGTGTGAGACTGTATCAAATGCTGCACAGAGGTCCAGTAGGATGAAGGTTGCAGTTTCTCCGATGTCCAGGATCATGCGGATGTGGTCTGAGGTGGCAATGAGTGCTGTGCCTGTACTGGGGCTTGTTCTGAAGCCAGACTGTGTGGCATAGAGGAGTTGTTCATTGATGAGGAGGTTGATGAGGCACATATTGATGATCTTCTCTGGGAGCTTGGCCAAGTAAGGTAGGAGAGAGCTCGATCTGTAGTTGGTGAGCATGGCCGGGTCTGTGGAGGGTTTCGTGAGCAGGAGCATGACTGTGGTGTTTTTACAGGCATCCAGTAAGGTGTCTGAGTTGATTGATTTGTTGAGGATGGATATCAGAGCTTTGCTGAAGGCGTGGTGGTGGAGACGTCCGAAGGGACTCCGGAGTGGATGAACTTAATGATGGCAGCAGTTGTATTCATAATGACGGCAGGTCAGGAGATCAGGGTTCGTTCTTCTGGTGCCTTGGATTTCAAGTTGCAAGGGTTATGAGATTTTTCTTCTTTTTTGTTAATATTTTCCTATGAAATGAATACATCTTTTTTTCTCTTCACACAAGCATTGTATTTGCAGCGCCTCATAATATGAAAATATTGTTTTCAGGGAGTGACATGGCCTTGTGAGATCAGACAAGGTACCGTTCTGCGGAGCTCTGTGAGAGACACCTGTCATTCAGTCCCTGGCTTGAATGGAAGAGCAGTACTCTGCCAGGCACAAAGGACACATGAGAAAACTATGCTACAACATGTGCACTGTAGTGTAGTGACCTATTGTGTGGGGATCCAATACAGTTGCATGAAGCCGCACCGTTATGTTTCCCTTTAGGGATCAAGAGGGAGAGGGCCAACTTTCTTCATCCAAATCTGGGGTCTATGTAGGTGCAGGCCTCAAGTAACATAGTCACTTTTAGGGCTACAACAAGTGGCCAGTTTAAAGGCAGAAGAAAACTTCTGCTGAGAAGTCTTTCCAGAGAGACCTCTCCTCAGTACCTCAGTAACCTCTGGAGAACCAGGAAAGCTTTGAAGCAGAAAATGATGGCCTTCAGCACTTATCTCAAGCATGTTGAATTGCAGTTTGCTAGAAAACGAAAACAAAGCCACTGCCTCAAGGGGAGACTGGCAAAGGTGCAACAGTTCTGAGGTGAATCATCTGTGTTCCAATTCAAGCACCCTCTTCAACAGTCCGTGCAGAGGGCCAGGTGGCACCACTAAAGAACTTGTGATGATGCAACAAAGTCCGATTGCTGGAATGTACCTTGGGGGATGAAGAATCATAAATGGTACTGCAGTTGTAGTCCCTTTTCTGTCATGAAGTCCTTTGAGATTCCAGTGACCCCTCCTTGATAGTGAGAAAGCGGTGTAGTGGAAACATTGCCAATGCAGGTCTCCTGGATACGGAGGCAAGCAACTGCTAAAAGAACTCTCCTAACTGGCACATCAAATTATCTTGCTCTCGGACTTTTTCAACAATCGGAAGGTGCACCAGGAAAGAAGTCCATGTTTAATCTGATTGTTCCATCAACTTCTTTATTAGTAATATATAATATATAAGTTAAAATCCAGCCAACGCGTTTCGTTCCATGTTACAAAGGAACTTCATCAGGGCTGAAAATAATCACATAAAACACTACATGAATAAGCACATATATATAACATAAATCCACATGACATAATTGAACAAACTAATCAAACATTTCACAAACATAATTATACTAACAAACGCAACCAGAAGTTAAAAACACATTCCAATTTCCATGAGTCTCATAGAAGTTGGACCTATCACATAGGTAGGCACAAATAAAGAAGGGGAAAAAACAGTTTCCTATAATTTATGATTAAGCCACACATGAAAATTACAAATCCTACACAGAGAACTATATATACAAAAAAAGAGAGAAAACAGATAAACACCTTGCATAAACAAATAAATAGACTAAATTCCACATCATGGAAATGCTGATCGAAATCTTCATTCATTGTGAACAATAAACATACATATATAAACAAACAAGATGGCTAAGTGATTGAGTCCCTCTTCATATCTCAGCGCTATACACAGCTTGCAGCCTACTAAGACCCTAAACCTTATTTCATTTAGCAGATAACATATGTCCCCTTCTCTCCCAATCCGTATAAACATGTGGAGTTACTCTCACCTCAAGAGTAATGTTGGGCCCGATTCACAGAACTAACTTAAGACAAAATCCTAAACTTACTACCATTTTGGTATTCACAGAAGGCACTTACTCATTTTGGTATTCACAGAAGGCACTTACTTACTCATTTTGAGTAACTTACTCATTTTGAGTAACTTACTCATTTTGTGTAACTTACTCATTTTGGTATTCACAGAAGGCTGATGAGTAAGTGCCTTCTGCGAATACCAAAATGAGTAAGTTACACAAAATGAGTAAGTTACTCAAAATGAGTAAGTTACTCAAAATGAGTAAGTAAGTTCCTTCTGTGAATACCAAAATGAGTAAGTGCCTTCTGTGAATACCAAAATGGTAGTAAGTTTAGGATTTTGTCTTAAGTTAGTTCTGTGAATCGGGCCCGTTGTGTAGAAGTCATGTAAGCCATTTGTGGTACAATATCACCATGTATTAGAAAAATTCTCCTCATTATGTTCAAGGTTATTCCCAGGTCACAATAGGTACCAAGGGACACTATCACGTCCCAACCGTGATACCTATATAAAGAAAATATCAAAAGCATTTTTCAGCCAACTTTATGAATCAAAAGGCCGAGTCACCATGGGCATAATATCTCCCCCGAGTCCCATCCACATCAGTTATAATAGTCCTGGGCCCATCTCAATACAACCTCATTATTCTCAGGCCACCTTCACCTATATTTCCAGCCACACTGCACCTTCCAATTACATGTGATTATGCGTTGGTCCCCAGCACCAATATACACAATGGGTTCATTGTAGTATAACTAAGACCAATGAGCCCGACATCATGTGCGAGCCCATCAGCAGGGAAAAAGGTGCCTTATCGACATCCGATTCCTTCAAAATACTGTATCCAAAGATGAATCACTTACAATTTTACCTCCGTGAAATCCATCAACAATCGCAATTTCAACATATGCACGCCAGTATAGCCACATCACATTTGCATAACCAATAGCTCTACACGGTTTGCAGTCTCTCAAGCTCATCAAATACTATTATCAATATTAGCGTAAATGTTCCGCGTTCACCAGACAAGTTACGCACACCTAATTACAAATCATATTTTGTCCGTCAAAGGCCTTACGCAGATCATGCGACTAATAATATGCGCTTGAACAAGGAGGAGTAAACCATCGTTAACCGAGCCAAATCCCCCTGGGGTCCTCCTTCCCCGCGACTAAACTTATTAAACGTGCTCACTCACCGGAGTCTCTATATCGTGGAATATGGCGTGCGGTCTGTTTTTGAAAGACCCGCGCCATCTCTCGCACTGTTTAAAAAAGCAATGCGGATACGTCAGTCGGGCTGCGTAATTTGCCCGATGACGTGTCAGTGCTGAAGGTCACGTGGCTCCAGAGCTCAACGGAACCGCCATGTTCTAGCGGGAAATACGGTCCTATCGTGCAAGTTGGTAATAATTAAATTATCCCCACAATATTGGAGCTTATTTGTCAATCGTATTGACAGTAAGGTTCTGTAACGAACAGGGTGACGTCTAACAGGAGCTTCTGATTTACTGACAACACTCCTAAAGGGTAAGGTGATCCTACGGTGCGAAGCTTATTATAAAAGAATCATGAATAACCATCAACACTGACCGCCAACATGGGGCCTATTGGATCTGTCAAAATAACATCGTGCCATGTTAATTTCAATGAACTCTGAAGGGAACTTGCAAATCAGCAAAGGAACTCGCATGGGCAGAACCAATCTAACATTGTTCCGTATTGCAAACATGCATTCATTCCTGACCATAGTTCTGTTATTACTATAGGCAATAGGAATATCTTGACTTCCACAATAACCATGAAAGGATCAGAATCGGAGATAAGGGCCAAGAAAGGACATGTAATAAAAGCACCATACCATATGTCAAGGAATACCATCACCACCCAATCCATTTAGGGCAGGACGAGACCCCACCCCACCGGGTATGGGCATCCGATGCAATCCCCACAACCTAATCAAAACAGTGCCAAAACTTAAACAAAAATGCTATCTACATATTAAAATCAGCAAATTAGACAAATTCATTCTTACCCATGAGGATATATACTGTTACTTGAGAACATCATATGCCCTGGGAATTCATAAATACCAACTCTAATTCAAGTATTTCCATTTGTATATATCAGTCATGGGGATACATCAAAAAACAGAAGTGCAGTAGAACAATGGAGACTTGAACCTATATCTCCACATGATGGCAGCCATCACTCTAGAAAATAATGGAGCTCATTATCAGTGTTGTGACCGTGGGTAATTGCTCTTTAGCAGCAAATCCATTCCGCCTCGACTGTCTCAGGGCCAATTCCCTGTCCCCGCCTCTTTTTCCAGCAATGACATGGTCAATCCCATGAAACCAAAAATCTAAATTCTCAGGATGTGTGCTCTTAAAGTGTTCTATCATGGGATATCTGGCATCACCATTTAGTATGACCCTACGATGTTCTTGTATCCGATATTTGAGACAACGTTCTGTGCTTCCCACATATATCAGGCCGCATTTGCAGCCCAATATATACACCAAATAAGTGGTGTTACAATTGATAAAATACCTGATGTTGTATTGCTGTGATGTGTTGTACATGAAATTCCTAGTCTTATTTTTACCATATGGGCAGATGTTACAGAGATTGCATGCGAAAAAGCCTTCTGGTTTCAGTGGTAACCATGTTCTTTTCTTTTGAGTTGTGGTGATGTAACTAGGACAAAGAGTGTTACTAAGGGTCAACCCTCTTCTGTATGTTATAGATGGATTCTTAGTCAGGGAATCTTGTAGACCAGGGACGTCCATAAGTAATTGCCAATTTTTCTCTAGAATTTTAAAAGTCCTATCACTGTAGATGGTATACTTTGTAACAAATCTCAATCTTTCCTTTTGTGCCTCTCCTTTCCTTTGGCGTTGGTTATCAAGCAATGTAACCTCCCTTTCTACCTGCTGTATTCTTGAATGGGCTTTATTTAACACCCTAGTGTCATATCCCCTTTTATGAAAACGCTTCTTGATGTCTTGAATGTTTGCTCGGCATGTATCCTCCTAGCTACAGTTCCTTCTTATACGGATCATTTCCCTGTAGGGGATTTTATTTATTACCGATTGTGAATGCGCACTGGAGGCATGTAAGACCCCATTGCATGCTGTTTCCTTACGGTATACAGTGCTATGTTCCACCCCATTCCTCACATAAAATTGGAGGTCTAAGAAATTTATCCTTTCTTTATGATATGCCATAGTTAGTTTGATATTATATGGATTGTAATTAAGGAAGGAGAAGTATTGTTGAAGCGCTTCCACTGACCCTGACCAAAGGCAGATGATGTTGTCAATGTACCACCCCCAAAAGACTATATGTTTAGTCCAGGGGGAGGCACTTCTGCTCCAGGCATGCTTCTTCTCATATCACCCTATAAAGAGGCAGGCATAAGAGGGAGCAAACCGGGAACCCATGGCTGTCCCCTGTATTTGATGGAACCACCGATCGTTATGTAGGAAAAAATGTTTTGTCAAAATTATCTCCATCATCTGCATTATCATATCGTTGTACTCAAAGTGGTCTGCCCCCTCAGTATCCAAGTAGGACCGGGCTGCCATAAGTCCAAATTTATTGTGGATACATGTGTACAGACTTTCCACATCAAAAGTAACAAACCACAATTCCTCTGACCAACTGAGATTCATAAATTTAACCAATATGTCCTTACTATACTTTATATAGGATGGTAGGCTTCGAACATGTTTCTGGAGCCTAATATCAACAAATTGGGACATTCTCTCTATTGGGGAACCCACAACTGAAATGATGGGTCAGCCTGGTGGAAAAGGCCCACCCTTGTGAACTTTGGGCAGGATATATATACAGGGAAATTTGGGTTGTCTTACCCACAGATAGCAGCATTCACCATCCGTTAGGAGACAGGTGTCTCTCCACTCACTCAGTTTCAAATTGATGTGTGGTTACCTCCTTAATGGGATTTGTTGTGATTAGCTCATAGCACAGTTTATTACTCAACTGTCGATCAATCTCACTGATATAATCGGTCTGATTCATGAGGACCACATTACCATCCTTATCGGCTTCCCTGATCACAATGTTATCATCCATGCGCAGTCTATTCCATGCTTGTCTTTCACCTGAAGAGAGATTGTGTTTCACATGTGGTCCAAATCTAGTGGGGTTTCCCAATTGTTTCAATTCCTCCATTACTTTCCCATAGAAAGTGTCAATATTACAACAGTATGCAGTAGTGGGTACAAATTTGGATTTTGGTCTTAACCCACTATCTATATTTAGGTTTTGGGTGATATTTAGGTCATCCAAAAGTGAGGGCATGTCTCTGGTTTTCCCATCCTCAATTGAAAGCAGGCACTGAATATCCCAAACATCCGCAATAGTGTGTATTACGAAACTCGATCCCCCGACAGATGCAATAGGCTGCACAGTTCGTTCTGCAAAGAAGTATTTTCATTTTAAGGACCTACCAAATCTGTATAAATCAATGTGTACACCAGTTAGATAAACACCTTGTGTTGGACAGAAGTAAACGCCTATACTAAGCACATTCATCTCATCCTTGTCCAATTGTCTTTCTGACAAATTAATAATTTTAAGGTCACTCCCCTCACTATCCATAGAGGTAAGGTTACCACTGTCTACCATATCAGGGGGTGAGGCTCTTATGATTTTTTCGACCTGGTTGTTACATCCACTTTGACAACCGCTCCCCCGTTTATATTTCATTTTGAACCTCCTCCCTCCCCTCCTGGTTTTTGTGATTCCTGTTTTCGTTGTCTGCTGCTTATACATAGTTTTGCAAGCTCCTTTTGAAAGGAGGAGGCACCCTCCCCCAAAGGGTTTTCTGGCAACAGGTTGTTTGAGGCAGCACTACTTTGTGAAGAAACAGAGATACTGCTCACAGAGCGAGTTTCGTCACTTTTTTCCTGTTCCTTTTCTTATCCTCCGTACCCTGAACATTTAAAACTTTTCTGCGAAGGTGTAAATGCGCCCTACCCTGTATTCCCTATGGTCACGTTTTATTTTTCTCATCTTTTTCTCTTTCAGGTATTGTTGGTGGCTCTCAATTACCTTTTCAAAATTGCATAATTCTTCTCAATGAGATCTTTGGAGTCAATAGCTCAATCTCTTTCTCAATAGCCTCGAACTCAGACTATAGTTTCTCCCCCTTCTCCCTAGCATGTTTAATAAGGATCTGCATCATAACTTGGGAAGCCCCTTTGAGACTACTCTCACAATCCCTAGGCAACTCATCACTTAGTTCTTCAAATGTGGGAAAGATCAAAATTCACAGTCCCCTTGGAATTTTCCTGTTATCCATATACTGTTGAAGTGTTACCCCGTCCCACCAGCATGCTAACTCTTGTTTTCTCAGACGTTCAGGTCTCAAAAACAATGTTCGTAATCCCACATTGCCTTGAGCACCCGGTGTCGGGAGCGGTTTTGAGACACTAATACCAAATAGATTTTGTGCCAGTTCCTCTCTTCCATCATTAAATCGTGACATTGTAAATGTCCAATAAACAAAGATGAGTGCAAACCAGTCCAAATTGTATACACAGACAAAACTTCAGCAGCGGACTGTTAATGCTGCACCTCAATTCAAATACATCCAAGTAGGTGTCCCGTGCAAAATTCTTCTGGCACTTGCCGTTGTTAGGTGCCACTGAGAACCAGATCAAAAACTTTTTCAACAATAGGAAGGTGCACCAGGAAAGAAGTCCACGTTTAATCTGATTGTTCCATCATCTTCTTTATTAGTAATATATAATATAAAAGTTAAAATCCAGCCAACGCGTTTAGTTCCATGTTACAAAGGAACTTCATCAAGCTGAAAATAATCACACAAAACACTGCATGAATAAGCACATATATATAACATAAATCCACATGACATGGCTGAACAAACTACTCAAACATTTCACAAACATCATTATACTAACAAACGTAAACAGAAGTTAAAAACACATTCCAATTCCATGAGTCTCATGGAAGTTGGACCTATCACAAAGATAGGCACAAACAAAGAAGAGAAAAAAACCAGTTCACCTATAATTTATGATTAATCTACACATGAAAATTACAAATCCTACACAGAGAACTATATATACAAAAAATGAGAGAAAACAGATAAAGACCATGCATAAAAATATAAACAGACTAAATTCCACATCATGAAAATGCTTATCGAAATCTTCATTCATTGTGAACAATAAACATACATATATAGTCTAAACAAGATGGCTAAGTGATCGAGTCCCTCTTCATATCTCGGCGCGATACACAGCTTGCAGCCAACTAAGACCCTAAACCTTATTTCATTTAGCAGATATCATATGTCCACTTATCTCCCAATCCGTATATACATGTGGAGTTACTCTCAGCTCAAGAGTAATGTTGTGTAGAAGTCATGTATGCCTTTTGTGGTGCAATATCACCACGTATTTGGAAACATTCTCCTCCTTATGTTCAAGGTCATTCCCAGGTCACAAAAGGTACCAAGGGACACTATCACGTCCCAACCGTGATACCTATATAAAGAAAACATCAAAAGCACTTTTCAGCCAACTTAATGAATCAAAAGGCCGAGTCCCGATGGGCATAAGATCCCCCCTAGTCCCATCCACATCACTTATAATAGTCCTGGGCCCATCTCAATACAACCTCATTATTCTCAGGCCACCTTTCACTATATTTCCAGTCACACTGCACCTTCCAATTACATGTGATTATGCGTTGGTCCCCAGCACCAATATACACAATGTGTTCATTGTAGTATAACCAAGACCAATGAGCCCGACATAATGTGCGAGCCCATCAGCAGGGAAAAAGATGCCTTATCGACATCCGATTCCCTCAAAATACCGTATCCAAAGTTAAACCAGTTACAATTTCACCTGCGTGAAATCCTTCAACAATCACATTTTCAACATATTCACGCCAGTATAGCCACATCACATTTCCATAACCAATAACTCCACATGGTTTGCAGTCTCTCGACTTATCAAATAATATTATCAAAATTAGCGTAAATGTTCCTCGTTCACCAGACAAGTCACACAAACCTAATTACAAATCATATTTTGTCCGTCAAAGCCCTTACGCATGCCACATCTCAGTTCATGCGACTAATAATATGCCATCATTAACCAAGCCAAATCCCCCTGGGGTCCTCCTTCACCACGGCTAAACTTATTAAACGTGCTCACTCACCGGAGTCTCTATATCGTGGAATATGGCTTGCGGTCTGTTTTTGAAAGACCCGCCCCATCTCTCACACTGTTTAAAAAAGCAATGCGGATACGTCAGTCAGGCTGTGTCATTTGCCCAATGACGTGTCAGTGCTTAAGGTCACGTGGCTCCAGAGCTCAATGGAACCGCCATGTTGGAGCATTTTCGTCAAATTGTTCTAAACATAATGTTCCATAACATATAAGGTAAAATCCACCAGGAACATCCAATTAAGTGACCGGACTTCTAATAGGAAAAATGGTCCTATTGTGCAAGGTGGCAATAATTAAATTATCCCCACAATATTGGAGCTTATTTGTCAATCTCACTGACAGTAAAGTTCCGTAACTAACAGGGTGACGTCTAACAGGAGCTTCCGATTGAGTGACAACACTCCTAAAGGGTAAGGTGATCCTACGGTGCAAAGCTTATTATAAAAGAGCCATGAATAACCATCAACACTCACTGCCAACATGGGGCCTATTGGATCTGTCAAAATAACATCATGCCATGTTAATTTCAACTAACTCTGAAGGAAATCAGCAAAGGAATTTGCATGGGCAGAACCAATCTCACATTGTTCCCTATTGCAAACATGCATTCATTCCTGACCATAGTTCTGTTATTACTATATGCAACAGGAATATCTTGACTTCCACAATAACCATGATAGGATCAAAATAAGGGGTAATGAAATCGGAGAAAAGGGACAAGAAAGGACATGTAATAAAAGCACCATCCCATAAGTCAAGGAATACCATCGCCACCTAATCCATATAGGGCAGGACGAGACCACACCCCACCGGGTATGGGCATCAGATACAATCCCCACAACCTAATCAAAACAGTGCCAAAACGTACACAAAAATGATATCTACATCTTAAAATCAGCAAATTAGACGAATTCATTCTAACCCATGAGGATATATACTGTTACTTGAGAACATCATATGTCCTGGAAATTCATAAATACCACCTCTAATTCAACTATTTCCATTTGTATATATCAGTCGTAAGGATACATCAAAAGACAGAAGTGCAGTAGAACAATGGAGATTTAGACCTATACTCCACATGATGGCAATCATCCCTCTAGAAAAAAATGGAGCTCATTATCAGTGTTGTGGCCATGGATAATTGCTGTTAAGCGGCAAATCCATTTCGCCTCTGTCTCAGGGCCAATTCCCTGTCCCCACCTCTTTTTCCAGCAATGACATGGTTAATCCCATGAAACCAAAAATCAGAATCCTCGGGATGTGTGCTCTTAAAGTTTTCCATCATGGAATATCTGGCATCACCATTTAGTATGGCCCTACGATGTTCTTGTAGCCGATATTTGAGACAACGTACTGTGCTTCCCACATATATCAGGCTGCATTTGCAGCTCAATATATACACCACATAAGTGGTGTTACAATTGATAAAATACCTGATTTTGTATTGCTGTGATGTGCTGTACATGAAATTCCTAGTCTTATTTTTACCATATGGGCAGATGTTACAGAGATTGCATGTGAAAAAGCCTTTTGGTTTCGGTGGTAACCATGTTCCTTTCTTTTGAGTCGTGGTGATGTAACTAGGACAAACAGTGTTCCTAAGGCTCGACCCTCTTCTGTGTGTTATAGATGGATTCTTAGTCAGGGAATCTTGTAGACCAGGGACGTCCAAAAGTAAGTGCCAATTTTTCTTTCGAATTTTAAAAATCCTATCACTGTAGATGGTATATTTTGTAACAAATCTCAATCTTCCCTTTTGTGCATCTCCTTTCCTTTGGCGTTGGTTATCAAGCAATGTAACCTCCTTTTTTACCTGCTGTGGTCTTGAATAGGCTTTATTTTACATCCTAGTGTCATATCCCCTTTTATGAAAACACTTCTTGATGTCTTGAATGTTTGCTCGGCATGTATCCTCCTAGCTACAGTTCCTTCTTATACGGATCATTTCCCCGTAGGGGATGTTATTTATTACTGATCATGAATGCGCACTGGAGGCATGTAAGACCCCATTTTATGCTGTTTCCTTACGGTATATAGTGCTTTTACCACCCCATCGTTCACATAAAATTGAAGGTCTAAGAAATTCATCCTTTTTTTATGATATGCCATAGTTAGTTTGACATTATATGGAATATCATTAAGGAAGGAGAAGTATTGTTGAAGCGCTTCCACTGACCTTGACCAAAGACAGATGATGTTGTCAATGTACCTCCCCCAAAAGACTATATATTCAGTCCACGGGGAGTCACTTCTGCTCCAGGCATGCTCCCTCTCATACCACCCCATAAAGAGGCAGGCATAAGCAGCATCTTGCTCCCTGACATAAAGTCCACGCCTGTCTTAAGGAGACAAAGGAAGCAGTAGTTGAGTAAGGAGGCAATGAAAAAAGGAGCCGCAGCCTCGATTTTGTACTTTGCCTGGATAAGAACAGTAGTGGGAGGACAAGACGTGCAGAAGGAGCGATGGAGTTTGTAAAAAAAACTTTGCTGCACATTTGGTCTTCCTGGACTAGCTGCTGGGTAGTGCCTGGTCACGGTTTGGTGCCCTGATGGTAAGAGGTCGTAGGTAAGGTTTGAGTTATCGCTGAGGTTCGGCCCTTTGGGCAATATTATTTGTACTCTATACCTCCCTCATTCTCTCCTTATGCTTATATGAAGGACTGGATGCTATGAATGCATGTTTCCTTCTTGTTTGCATGCGGAAAGGGCGGCTCCTTCCTGGATCCACAGTGGCATCCAGCTTGAAAAATTACATGTGAAAGATGTCAAGTGTCTCTTTAAGAGGGAGCAAGGTAGGAGGAAAAAGCCACAATGGCAGAAATAAAATCCTTGTCAATCCTCTAATTCCTGATTGAAGAAGATAATTTATGAAGAAGTATATAAGCATAGCACCAAAGCCTCACTGTGATCAGGGCGCAGAGCAGAGCTGATCAAGGTCTACAGAAGAAAATCCCCAAAGAAGTCTAGCTGCAAAGGAGTCAAAATCAGAGGCCAAAGAGGATAACAAAATATAAAAGAATTAATGCATTGAGGCACATCCGTCACTCATTTATGCCTCTTTTTATATATAGTTCAAAAAGGAATTAAAATCACAGGAAAAGACTTAACTTCATCTTGAATTGAGAACTTCAGGCAGCAATCTTTGGACACTCCACCATCTTGGAAAGGGCCAGTCATATGGCCTTGCTGTGCCTCTTTCCTTTTGGCCATGTCTCTTTTTCCAATATATGGCATCAATTAAGCACGGGCCAAATAACTCAAAGTTTGACATCTCTTCTCTAATGCAAATCTCTATGTTCAAACAAACACTGTCCTTCCCTGCCAATGCTCCGGTTGACCACAACTGGGGAAACACTGGCACAGTTTAAGCAGAGACGCTGCCCAGCTCCTCCTATCCAACTGGTAAGAGTACTGTAAGAAATTGGATCAATATTATTTGGGGTGGGTAGCTATCCACCTCAAGGAACAATCACAACCCTTGTCAGGGTGAACCCTCAAGTCACTAAATTAACCCGAGCTCAACCACCTGGTAGCTATGGCACAGGGCAAACATGCTTAACCTAAGGTAATGTGTAAAGTATGCAGTACCAAAACAGTAAAAGAGTACAAATACAAAACCATAAAAATCCCAAACCAAATAAGAAAAGTAAAGTAAAATGTAATTAGTAAAATGACAAAAAATGACAAACATACATTAAACGTATAAAGAGATATGAATTTTTACAATTTTAGGTAGAAATAGTGCCTAAAAGCTCAAAGCGCCAGTGATAGTCAGTGGGAACTGCAGACCACGACCTAGCCGCAATTTGAAGCTATCCACAATGGATCACAAGTCAGATATACCAACCAGGTTCACCATGGTCAAAGATTTTACCTTCTGATTTAATCCTTTAAGTCCCAATCCACCAGAGGAGTACTCTTCTAAAGACTCGGCAGGACCTCAGGGGAGGCACTTAGAGACCTACAGGGTTTTAGGTGGAGGCCAACAGCAGGATACAGTCCAGGGCCAGATGTCACTGGTCAGCAAGGGCTTCCAGGAATAGGCATCTTGTATCTTGTTGTATTCCTGTGGCTTGAACAGGAGGTTAGCCTAATTGACCCTTGGAGTCCACTTTTTTGTCCTTCGTACAAGACGGAGCATGTCCAGTTCTTCAAGGCTTCTCTTAAGTCACAGAGAGCAGGTCCAGTCTTCTTCAGATCAGGTCCAGGAAGTGTTTAGATGTGGGTGCCTGGAGGTGCCAAATGTATGCCTGGTACTAGCTAGTGGGTGGGAAGGACTCCTGGACACACCTTAACCAATGGGGTAAAGGTTCCCTGGGTTAACCCAACCCACTGTGGGCATTTTCAAGATGGCAAATGACTTGGGCCACACTAAACCTAGACTCTGAGGGCTGAGGGTATGTGTGTGGAGAGTGTAGTCCTGGTGTCCTCCCACATCTAACACTAAAATCCAGTTTTTAAGCAGCCACTATACACACAATAAACCTAGAAGAAAAAGTCTGAGAGTCCTTTAGCAACCAGAAAAAGAATCAACAAGAATTGTCTTGCCATTGTGTTCTCTCTCCTTTCAGGTGTGCCCAAGGTTTATAGGTGAACCCAGAGACAGGAGTCTTGAAGGACAAAAGCAGTGTCCTTCGGCAACCAGACAGTGGATCCACAAGAATTGTTTTTGGCATGCTGTTCTCTCCCGTTTCAAGTGTTCCCCCATGGTTATATATAAAATGAGCAGATCTGTCAAACAGGATTTGATACTCGAGCAGCATTTGACCAACAGCTCCCACCCAATGCAAATCAGCTCCAGGAACTCCAGGCAGGGAATTGGTAACGTTCTAAAAGTTACTTTTCCTTAATACTGATTGGAAATCTAACTTCACTATTGAATTGGATTTTTAATAACTATTAAAAATAGTCGTTTCATTATTTTTCTATCTGGTCCCATTCCCAAGATACAGAATTAGTATATTAATATGTACTCTGGTTTTCTGCATAGGTCAGCTAGGCCTGCAACAGTGAAAATTGCTTTTGGGTGCTAGTCACTGTAAGTACATGTTAACATTCTCTACATAACATGCAGCGGGCCTCGTGGGCTACAAGGCCTACATAGGGGTGACTTCTCAATATTTAAAAGGAAGGTTGTGCCCTGTCAAAACAATATATTTTGGCAGGTTGATTTGCAGTTTTTACACTGCTACAGACAGGCTACAATGCTCCCCAGCCGAACGCTCCCCCTCACCGGCATCAGTTTGATTCGCGTTCTGCGACCAGCCATTACATTGCTGTCATATGAGCTTTAGAGACGGAGGTATTCGTACACTGGTTCTCTGCCCACCAACAATATTTCTAAATGTACGAGGTTTTCATATAGGGAACTTTGTTCCACTACATCCTCGAGTGACTACTTGAGTTACCTATAAGTTATTTTCTCTGGCCATTGCGTATAAATTCTCTGGCATTATTTGCAAATGTCCTGATTATGATTCTGTTATCATGTAAAGATCAAAACATTGTCTACTCTTGCGCACTGACCCTACTATAGGGTACAGAATAATGAGTATAGGGGCAGAAGTGGGCCATATTACAGAATACGGTGCTCTCTCTTTGATTGCGCCAAGTGCACCTTTCAAAAGGTGCGCTCTGTGAAAACAAGGAGAGTGTGCCATATTACATTCAATGCACTGCCCCGAGGACAGCAGCAAAGTTGTGCTGCCTGGGGGCAGCTCATTCAAGTGAAATGAGGATCGACTTTGAAGCCGCCGCTCCCTGTTTCACTGTGCAAGTGGCAATCTGCCTGCACTTTTAAGGGGGATTAGAGATCCCCTTGCAGGTGGGTGCAGTGAATGACTGCACCCTCCTGCAAGGGGTGTCTGGGGGGCCATGGGATCCTCTGTCCCCCCTCCAGAGGGATGCTATCAGGCTTGCTCTGACAGTGTGCCACCTTTTAGGTGGTGCACTGTCAGTGTTCCTCCTGACCGCTTCTTTGCCTCTGTGCCCTCGTCTATAATAGGGCGCAGAGGCAAAGGGATTCCCTCATTTGCATGGGGCCACAGCCCCATGCAAAGGAGGGAATACCCTCTGGTGATAGTGCTGGCGCTATATGTGCGCCAGCGATATCTGTGGCCCTTCCTGAAATACCAAAGTGCCCGGAGGGCACGCAAAACGAGCGCACATGTCATTCGTGCCCCTCGTGCCCTTTCCATAATGCGGCACCAGGTGTCCCAAGTACACCATAGACCCTTGCCCTATCTGGCACTTACTGGCCTTGATAGTGAGACCTGTGTCTTGCAGGGTCTGAAACACTTCCTGTAGGTGAAAAAGGTAGTCCTTCCAGTTGCTACTGATGACAGCTATCTCATCCAAGTAAGCAGTACTGAAGGCCTCCATACCAGCCAAAACCTGGTTCACTAGCCTCTGGAAGGTGACAGGGGCATTTCTTTCTGCTCAGAGGCATCACTTTAAACTGAAAGTGGCCCTCTGGAGTAGAAAAGGCTGACCTCTCTTTAGCTCCTTCAGTTAAGGCAATCTGTCCTTACTCTGAAGTTAAATCAAAAGTACTCAGTAACTTGGCAGCCCCCATTCTGTCTATGTGCTTATCTGCTCTGGAGATGGGATGGGATGAGCATCAGTTTTAGTAACTTAGTTGAGCCTCATGTGGTCCACAGAGAACAGGAGCTCTAGGATGGCACCCGCTGGGGCAGCTTTTAGTACCAGCACCATTGGGCTGGACCAGGAGCTACTAGAGTGCTCAATCATCCCTAAAAGCCAACATCTTAAAGACCTCCTCTTTGATGCTGGCCCTAGCTTTATCAGACATCCTTTATATTTTGTTTTTGACAGAGGGGGCATCTCCAGTGTCAAAATCATGGGTACACAGATGTGTAAACACAGGAGTGAGGGAACACAGAGAGGCAAACTGTTTCAATAACTAGTGACAGTCCTCTTGCTTTCTGGAGACAGGGTAGGGGAGATGTTGATACCCTCCACTGACCCATCCTTCTCTTTTGATGTCAGGAGGTCAGGGAGAGGATGACTCATTTCCTCTTCCCTATCATCTGTCACCAGCAGCATGGTGGCCTCAGACCTCTCACAGTGTGGCTTGAGATGGCTGATGTGGAGGACACTTAAGGCGTGTCTGGGGGTCTTGAGGTCCACCAGGTAGGTGGCCTCCCCCTTCCTCTCAATTATCCCATAAGGCCCTGTCGAACGGTCTTGGAGGGCTCTGGGCTCCAAAGGCTCCATTACCCACACTTTTTACCCAGGCAGAAATTCCACAGGTGTAGTTGTCTGGTCATACCATTGCTTCATATTTTCCTGGCTAGCCTCCAAGCTCTCAGAAGCCTTCTCCCAGAACTTGGCCATTTGGTTTCTGAGGGCTAGCATGCAACTAGCCACATTCTGGTTGGGTTTCTTGGGAGCTTAATCCCACACCTCCTTAACCAGACTGAGAGGTCCCCTAACAGGATGACCATACAGAAGTTCAAAGGGGTTGAATCCAATCCCTTTCTGTGGCACCTCCCTATAGGCAAAGAGCAGGCATGGAAAAAGGGCATCCCAATTCCTCCTCATGGGCTCAGGCAGGCACATATTCATGCCTTTTAGAGTCTTTTTAAATCATTCAACAAGCCCATTTGTTTGTGGATGGTAGGGTGTGGAAAACTTGTAAGTAACTCCACACTCCTTCCACATTGACTTAATTTATGAAGGCATGAAGTTGGTGCCCCAGTCAGACACCACGTATTTGAGGAACCCCACTCTGGTGAAAATCCCCATCAGGGCCTTAGCCACTGCAGGTGCAGTAACAGTCCTCAGAGGTATGACCTCTAGGTATCTTGTAAAAGACACACAATTGATGGACGGAATGCAGAACAAACCAAAACATTCACTCCCAGTCAAGAGATCTGGGTTAAATACATCATTCTTTTGCTCACCATGCCACACCAGTTTAGCCAATATTTGTGTGTCTTTTGCTCTGGGTATCTTGTGGCATGGTCCACCAAGACCATGATAAACCTGTTGCCTAAGGTTTTCTTGGAGTCCAAGGATCCTACAATGTTGATTCCCACCCTTTTAAAGGGGGTGCCAATGACAGGTAAGGGATTCAGGGGCGGTTTCAGCTTTTTTCCTGTTTTCCCAGTGGCCTGGCAGGTTAGGCAAGTCCTACGGAATGCATCTGAGGAAATCCTCTTCTGAGGCCAATAGAGCCTGGCAAAGGTCTTGTCCTGCCCCAAGTGTCCTGCCAAGGGTATCTCATGAACCATCCTAGTAGGAAGGCCCTGTAGCATTGGGGACTACCAACACATGGAGCCACATGCACAGGTGCCTTAGGCTCACTATAGAGGAGTTAATTCTCCTAGTATAGAAGGTGCTCTCCAGAGGTAGCACTAACTGCCGGGGCTTCAGCTTGCTGCCTGGTGCCCTTCAGGGTTGGGTACTCCCTCTGTGCCTTACAGAAATCCTCCTTGGTGGGTCCTCCTCTTACTTGCCATCCAGCAAGCTCAGCTAGGTCAGCAAAGGAGGCTATGTCCTCCCTAGTAGGCTCTGGGGTGGCCTCCTCCGACGCCCCATTCTCCTGTACTGTGGGAAATTCAGGGGCTGGTTTCTCATGCCCCTTGCCCCTCCCTATCTTGGCAGCTGTCTGGGCCAATTTTCCAGGCTCCAGGGCTCCTTGACTCCCCTCTTGAGCAGCCATGGACCTGGCGGTCACACAGACCCACTCAGGCAACCCCAACATTTGAAGGTGTGACCTGAGCTCCACTTCCTTCCATGCAGTATGCTCAAGATTATTCCCTAGCAGACAGTCCACAGGGATGGCACAGATCACAGCAACAAGACCTGAGCCCCCCCCCCCCATTTAAAGGGAATCAGATTCACAGGGTAGCGGCTCTCCCAGTTGTCTGCTACTACAACCTGGTCCAATGTATTGGGAATCACTTGCTTTTGAGGACACCAGATGACACCTTACTGGCTCCTGTGTCCCTAAGAACCTCCACCCTCTACCCATTGATGGTGACCCACTGCCTATGCATAGAGGTATTAGAAGGCATGTGGGCTTTGATCACCATCTCCTTGTCACCCAGGGACACTAGGGACACTGTTGTAAGCACTTCCATCCAAAGAAGACACAGAGAGTAGGGAGATTCAATCCACAGGTTTAATGGAGCACAGGAACCCCATGCCAGGGGAACAGACACCAACCGACAGACCCCTGTAACTGACACAGAACCCCCAGCATGTCATAGTCCCCCATTCCACTCAGACATGACACAGAAGGTAAAGGAAGAAGAAAGACTAAAGACTCATTAAAAACACATCCCCCTTCTTTCAATTACAGAACAAGGGCAACGAACAAACACACAAAAGGAACCGTACACAGGACACCACCCACACAAAACAACACAACAGATGAACAAAAACGCAAAGGCAACATAGCATATTGTTCAGCACATTTATCACCTCCTATAATCTCAAGAGAAGGCATCTTAGAGGTTTTAAGCACTGTATCCATCAAAGGTAAATCTGAGACTGTAGGTGAAAAACTGCCACCACCCCTTTGAAACAGAGTCACTCTTCTCGTGTTCCAGACTTGCATATTGTCCAACTTCAACCAATTGTGACCCACCTGAATGACTTTGAAAGGACCACGAAATTTTGAAAGACCAGCTTTAACACCACCTGGTTTAACTTTAACCAGGTGGTTTAACTCTAAAGAAAACTTCTTTGGGAGGTAAAGCAGTGTCCTTGGAGGGAGCGAGGTTCCCACTTTTCCACATCCAAGAAGAGCACAACTTAGTGGAAGGTTTCCTACCTCTCATCATTTGAAAGGGGGTCTTACCAGTGGCCGCATTGGGTGTGGTGCGGTATGCCCACAGCATGTCCTTGACAGCACTTTGTACATTCTGCCCTGCCCTGTTGGCTAACTCTATGGTACCTTTCACAAGTCTGTTTATCCTTTCGACTTGACCCTTACCCTGTGGGTTGTACAAGGACGTGCAGATATGTTTCACCCCCACATGAGTCAAAAAGCAATCCATCTCAGAGGAAGTAAGCTGTGTGCCATTGTCGGTGACAAGTTTAAGTGGAACGCCCTCTCTTCTAAAAATTTCCTCTAACAAGGCAATAGCGGTCTTAGTGCTAATATTTCTCACAAAAACTATTTCAAACCAGCGTGACTTGGCATCCACCAAGACAGCAGCAAAGCGTTCATGCTCAGACAAGAACGTAAAAGGACCAATGAAATCAAGGCCGACCTTCTCCCAAACAGAATCAGCTTCAGCCATGTGAAAAGAAAAGTCTTTGCGAGAGCCCCCCCTAATTTCAATCTCTTCTCAGAGTTTTTATAAGCAATGCAGTTCTCAACCCATCTCTTAATGTCGGAATCCATTTTGGGCCACCAAAAATTCTCCTTGACTCTTTTAAGGGTAAAGGTTTGTCCCATGTGACCCTCATGTGCCAAGGCAATCAGTTTAGATCTCAATATGGCAGGAGGAATGAAACGCTCACCCCTGACAATGATGCGATCAGAGTTCACAGACAACTCATCAACTATTTTTGAAGAAGGTCTGACATCATTGGAATATACACGCTCTCTTTTAGCGCTTTGATTGATCATCGTATGGACAGCAAGGAGTTCAAGATCCTTGTCAGAAGCATCCAACCATTCACGTTTGGAAATGGCGCCATGTGCAACAGAAAAAATCTCATCAATACTCGCCACAACTTCTTCAGTGAACACCTCACCACCCTCACACATCTTGTCAGGTAGTCTGGAAAGGCAGTCAGCTACCTTGTTTTTCCAACCAGGCAAATATTCAATAGTGAAGTCACACTCCTGCAGCTTTACAGCTAGTCTGGCAAGGCGAGCCGAACAATTTTTTAACCCATTAGGTGCAAGGACTTTCAACAGGGGCTTATGATCCGTTCTCAATGTGACCCTAGAGCCACAAATGAACTAACGAAAGTGAGAAGTAGCCCAAACAGCTGCCAAAGCCTCCCGCTCTATAACAGAGTACTTCCTCTCGGTGTTCGAGAGAGAGCGGGACACAAAGGCTACTGTCTTTTCAATACCAGCATGCATTTGGGACAGAACAGCACCCACTCCAACAGCACTGGCATCCACAGTGAGTATAGTTTTCAAATTGCATTGGAATGGGGCCAAACTTTTAGCATTGGAAATTTCATTCTTAATGGTACAGTAAGCACTCAAAAGCGCTCAAATTTCTGCCCCTTCCTAAGCAAAACACGTAATGGCTCTGATTTGGTAGCAAAGTCTTTCACAAATTTTGAATAATATTCGACCATACCCATGAAAGAACGCAACATGTCCTTATCAATGGGCGTTTGAGCATTAACAATGACACTAACAAGGTTGAGTTTGGGCCTAACACCTTCACTTGAAATGTGATAACCCAGGTATTCCACCTCAGTAACTAAGAATTTGCACTTTTCTCTTCACAAAGTGAGGCCGGCTTCCAACAATTTGCGAAGAACAGTGTGTAGAATGTTATCTTGAGACTCAATGGTGTCGCCAAAAATCAAGATGTCATCTTGAAAATGACATTGTTGACACCGACCAGAACTTTGGAGATGAGCCTCTGAAACACGCTGGCTGCGGATGACAAGCTGAAGGGCAATCTGTTGAATTGAAAGACTCCTTCGGCAGTGACAAAGGCAGTAAGGTGATTGGAGTCGGGCGTAACATGACCTGATGGTATGCACTTTTGAGGTCCTATTTTGAAAAGAATCTTCCCCCTGCCAAAAGAAATACCAACTCTGTAATGTTAGGGAGTGGAAAACGGTCCATCACTACGTTCTGATTAAGGCTGCGAAAGTCAACGCAGAACCTCAAAGACCCATCAGCCTTCTTAGTGATGACCACGGGGGATAACCATTGAGTAGCTTCAACGGGTTCAATAACCCCATCCAAAACCATTTGATCAATAATTTTCTTCACTTCCTTCCTCATGGCAATGGGAACCTTCCTAGAACAGTGCCTTACCGGAATGGCATCCTTCTTTAGAATAATTTTATGGGTATAATCTTTAGCCACACTCAATTTGCTGTCAAAAACCAACGCAAATTGTTCAAGCACTTGGTTAACATCATCCTCACATACTACCATTACTTGCTCTGCAGCTCTGGGGTTGACGACTATATGGAGAACATACTGATGAGACCACCCCAAAATGGGTGGACCATCAGTAGCAACATAAATCTTCCCTTTCGTGTGACGCTCATGAAGGAGAATGTCAGCTTCAAAGTACCAAATAACACCTGTGTTGGCACCTTGATAACCCTTAAGTACAATATTTGTGTTATTCAATGATTTACAAGGCCATACAGTATCAAACAAGTCTTTAGAAATGATGGTATATAACGACCCTGAGTCGACCATTAAAGTCACCAAATTGCCATCAATGAAGAAGTCCGCTTTGGGACGAGATCGTCTTTTGAAGTAATCCGACTCCTCTTGTTCCAGTAAAGTTGAAGTGTCCGAGTCAACCATCATAACTTTATACTCGAAGGACTCTTCGGATTCCTCAACCACAGCTACTTGTGTTTTGTTGGCTTTACACATGCGGGTGAAGTGTCCTTTCCTTCCACACAAACGACAGTCTTGGCCCAGCGCAAAACAAGACTTAGAGTTCGCAATGTGAAAATTGCTGCCGCAACGAAAACAAACATGTGTATTGGATCTGATTTGGGAAGGAATTGTCGATCTTGGAGAAGGATTGCGGGTAAACGAAGATATATTAGACTTCCTCTTGACAAAATTAATAGAGTCTGAATCACAGTCAACCTCAGAGACCTCAATGTGCTCCCTATTGCTCATTTTTTGCATTTCTTTCATGCATTTTTGTGATTCCTCCACAACTTTTGCTAATTTAATGGCTTCCTTTAAAGTGGGATCTGCAGCTGCCCACAACCGCTCCTGAATTTTCTTGTTGCTGCATTGAACAATTAATTGGTCACGTATAAGTTCCTCCGTCATAGGACCAAATTTGCACTTAATAGCCAGCTCTCTTAGTCTTGCCATGAATTCATCTATGGACTCGCTGGGCTTTTGAGGTTGAGTGTAAAATTTGTGGCATTGCATGACAATATTCAAAGTTTTGGCAAAACGCTTGTGAATGCGTAATTTCGCTTCTTTGTACACATCCTCCATAACATCTCCATTGTCCTCATAGACTTGAGGTAAGTATTTAAACACGTGTTGCCCCTCAGTACCAAGGCATCCAATTAAAAGTGCTTTCTTCCTGATGGGAGAAAAATTTGACCCCCCCTAAAGCCACAATGTAATTCTCAAAAGTTTCAATCCAGTCTTCCCATTCAATGGGAGGATCCCCCTGTAGCATAAGAAAAGATGGAGGAGCTTGAATGATACTCATGATGAGTAATAAAGTTTGAATTGTACAAAGAAAAATGTAAAAACAAAAAGTTGCTTGAAAATTGCTGCAGTACCAAATATGGCCAGAAGACGGCAATACCGTCGTTGACAACCAGGCTCTAGCAGAGGCGAGCTCTATTGTTGTGACATGTAATAGGAGCAGAGCAGGCTTGAACGTGGGGAATAGCGTGAATATGGTGTCTGAAATACGGAGAATACGCGCTGGTGAAGACGGGGAAAATGCGCTGGTTAATAAAGCGGTGAGTTGAAGTGTATACGGGACAATGGACGCGTGACAGGGCAGCGCGTAACAGAAGACTGTGATCCAGCTGGACGACGGCGCTGCTGAGCGCGAGTACACGGGCACAATGTCAATGAAAGCGCAGGGGGGCAGCGCGTGAGAGAGACTGAGCAGATTGAATGACAGTGCTGCTGAGCGCGAGTGCAATAAAGGATGACGCTGGAAACACGAGGCAGGGAGCGTGAAGCAGCGCTCGTGAATAGCTGGTGAAAGTCTCTCACGCTGGTGTTGAGAGTCTCGAGGCAGCGAAATAACATAGATCAAAACGAAGGCAAAAGGAAGGGAAAACAAGCATTGGCATAGCCAATAGGTCTCGCATTTGGGACCTTATAAGTGTTTAGTTATCCAGCACAATATCCTTGGTGCAACAACATTAACTGTTACATGGCTAAACACTTATAAGGTCCCAAAGGCGAGACCTATTGGCTATGCCAATGCTTGTTTTATATGGTAGGGCGCTCTGCTGCAATGAACGCACCTCTTTCCAAGGCACCTTACCAAAGTAGGCCTCGATGACTGCTCTTTGTCTGAGGTGGGAAGATAGGGGCTCTGCTGAATATATACGAACTGTGGCCCTACTCTCAGCCCTGTGTAACACATAACAGTGGTGGATCGTGGTAGACATGGTGCTCGGTGATTTTTAATTTTTTTTGTTGCAGTTTTATATAGCGCCAACTTGACCCGAAGGTATTGGAGCGCTTTACACAAGCACCAGTTACGTTACACAAGGACACATTCATTTTTGGTAGGCATGGGAGATTAAGTGATTTGCCCAGAATCACAGGATATTGAGCCGACGCAGAGACTCGAACCTGGTTTCCCAAGCTCCAAAGTGGGCAGCTCTGGCTGTTACTCCATATCCTCTCCAGAAAACATAAACACAAGCAAAAGAACTGCGACTAATAACAGGTGTAGGGGTCCGGGGTCCTCTGCAGCTTCCTCTTCACTCTGCTCTACCTCACGTCCCTTTCATGGCGCCGCGTCCCAGCCTGTGGGTGTCCTGTGGGTGTGCGGCTGACACACCTGCTGCCTCGTCCTGGTGTAGATGGCACGTTCCCCAGTCTTGAATGAGGCTATCGACGGCCTAGAGCCACTGAAAAACGCAGAAATAGTCACCTGAACCTGATACTAGAGAGAAGGGTGGACTCGCAAACAAAACTCACATGGCTGTTAGTAGTGAGGTGATGGGCGGGCGGGGGGGTCGTTACCAACATCAAGGAAAACTCGTGCTATGAAGAGCCTCAGCTAGCCACACGGCAGGACGTCACATTTGGACAGCTCGTGTCCCATCCGTGCTGAGCTTTCACTGCACGCATCAGGACAAGTTCTTAAGGCAATGGAGGAAACCTCCCAAAAGCATTGCATACCGCCTCATGAGAAGATCGCCATCTAGAGGTTTGAGGAGGAATTTCTTCCACAGCGATGCGGACGGTTCGCTTCTTCGAGTTACTAACGACACGGTGATGACACCCGAGGACACCAGTCCAGAGCGCCCAGTTAAAAGGACAGTGGACGCATCACCCGGTGGACGTATGCCATGCTCCAGGGAATCCCTCCTGGAGATCTCTTGGGGCTGTGGGAGGCAACAGCGCAGATGGGGCTGTGCAGCAGAGCTCACTGTGATGGAAACTGTGCTCTGATACTGCCCATAATAATGTGATATCACTAGCAGCGAGTTCTACAGGGGAAGCCCAGCCAAGAGACAGTTCTTTCTCAGTCACTGTGAGGGCATCATGCTAAAAGCATTCTCCCTGCTTGGACTCATCTACCTGAAGTTCTCCGTCGCCAATGTATGAGAAAGGCTGAAAAAAGTTGCCGAAGACATGAAGTTGGCATTCCATCTTTGCCTGAGCAGAATGGAGCAGCTGATCGAGCTTGTGAAGCTTGGCACACCATGTGACGTCAGACCAAGTGTGCGGAGGTTGCTAGGCGGATTACAGATTGGCAATGTGGAAGGCGTGTCCGTGACGGCGCGAAATAAACAAGTGGGAGGGGAGGGTGGGGGGAGTGCGGCCGAGAGCAGGGACTGGGGCAGGCAGATTGGCAATCTGGAAGGCGTGTCCGTGACTGCGGCGGGCGAGTGCAGTGACGCGCAGCGTTTACCTTGCGGGAGCGAGCGCGATAACTGCTAACAGATGGCGCCGCTGCTCGCTCCCGCAAGGGAAACGCCAAACGTGCACGCGTTGCAATACAAAGGTGTCCCGACATAGGCAAGATGCCATGGTTCTCTTATATTAAAGAAAGCTTCCGCTCCCTGGATAGATTTGAGCTGTGGGAAAATCCGGAAATAGCTTGTGTGAGAACTCCGCGTAAATCAATTATCACCAGCTACAGGGAAGGCAAACTGCATAAACTTAAATCAGATTCCTCCATTGGTTCTCTCACTTCGAAATTTGTGGATGTAAAGGATATATATAAGATCGAGCCATGCCTTGATTAAATTCGCCCGGCATTAGCCAGGAAACTGTATATGCAATTTCAGCATGGCTGCCTTCCCTTGAGATCACATACTAACAAATGGTCCCGTGGGTCCACTTTGGGGTGTCCTGCCTGTGGTGAGGCCGAGGAGTCAGAATTACACGTATTTTTCTTCTGCAAGGGCTACCATATAATAAGGCATAGAGGGCTGATCCAGCTTTGCAGAAACCTCGGCACAACACATTGTACAGGAGCTTTTAGGCTCCTAAAATAAAGCACTGACCTGCACATAACTTATGCTGTATCTCGTTTTTTAAATTCCATGTGGTGGGCCAGGATGAACTATCTTAAAGCGTAATCATGGCTTATGTCACTTGATTATATTTTATGTCTTTTAACCCTAATTGCATTTTAACCACTGGTGGTTTTTATTCTTTTTTTTAAACTTTTAATCAGCTTAACAATATTTGTATTATTTGTGGTCATTCTTTTATGGTGCAATTACACCGAAATAAAGATTTAATAAATGGTAAAAAAAAAAAATGGCAATACAAAGCAATGCAAAACGTGCACGCGTTTAGGCAAAAGTGGTGATCGATTGGAAGCGGTCCCCTCCTAAGCAGCGCTTGCGCGCTGCGTAGGAGAGACCTAAAAAGGCATCCTCCACAGCTACCACAGTATTGACAATGTTGTCTCCTAAAAGATTTGTTTTAAACACTTCATCAGTAGCTAACAATTTGTATCTGGTCCTAGTCTTTATACCCGTACTCCATACCCGATGTTAAAGAAAGCAATGGCTCCCAGTGAGAGCCATGATCAGGTTCAAAGCCTTCACCATAGATGAACAAGCCTCATGTGCCACACCATCACGGCTCTGCAGTAAACATTTGACTCCATCCTTAAGGTGGACCTGAACTCTCCCCCCGGCCCTGCCGCCTACCATTTCCAACGGCCCAGTGCCAAGGATGAGGGTATCTGCAAAACATTTGGAAACAAAAATTCTCCTCTAAGGGAGCAGGTCCAAAGTATTTGCGAGATGGGCACCACTGACTGCTTGGAATAAACAAACTCCGTCTATTGAAATAATCACAGTACATCTAAGACTATCTGGCTTTTAATTTCGGTATTGGTTGGAGCAAATCTCGTTTGCATGCATTAGACAGCTTTATACATTTTAATTAAAAGAAATACATTCTAAGAGGGGCAGGGTAAATGGCAGCAGGAAAAAGGACTCTAGAGGGAAGGGGTGAAGGTAAACAATGGTTCAGCTGGAGAAGAGTTTGAACAGATGTACAATAGGGCCCTGGGAAGAGTCGACAAAATCAGATCTGTCATAGCCTGCCCCACAGTCTGCTCTCATACAACAGACGTCATAAGATTTGTTGTTTTAAAAAATATATTTAGATGTAATAATCATCATGCCACAGCTTCCAAGTTACCACAGACAATTTAGCAATTTTTAACTAAATGAGGTATGCAGGGTGGGTTTTTTAAAGGAAATTCAAGTGCAGCACACTCACAGCAGTTGGCTTGAATAGGTTGGAGGTACTACACTTGCAGCCACTTGTGCCGTACCTCTTGTTTGTAGGCAACAAAAGTTAGAGAAAGCATGAACACCATCTGTACATGGCATATTTAAAGCCAATACTGTGAATGTACATTCTCACTCACACTTACAATACTACTTCCTTTCACAAATACAGAAAGAAGCAAGTTGCCAGACAGAAAACAAACATCACTAATTAAGGGCTGCCAATGGAAATGAGGCATTCAAGAGCCGACCAGCCGAATCCACATACACCCCATCAACTGCGTGCCTCTGTACTGACAAACTCTACCGGGATGATGTACAAAGAGGCAGAGCAATGACCTTGTAAAAGTTCCACAAGCACAGATACAATGGTTGGGCTAGCCAGTTCAAGGCAAACGCAATCGATCGTGCGTCGTTCATTTATGTCACGTCCACCTAGGAGGAAGTGCCACTTCTACAGAAACAGAGCCTAGTTTTCAGTGCTTTTAGACCTTCAGTGGTAAGGCTGCCCAAGGAAGTAACCTGTAATGTACACAACTTCCTGGATTAAGAGAACTCCTTCACCTTCACTTACTGCAAGTTTTGGTTTTGATCTAATTTCCCTTCAAATCAAAGGGAGACAAAAAGTTTCTTTTTTTAGGACATTTTGTTCCCATACAGCTAATTATGCAGAAATGTCCGAGAAGGTTTGTGTGCCCCTTAAAAAAAAGCGGGAGCGCCCCAGGCAAAGCCATTTAACTTGTCAAAGTATTGATAAACAGGAACCTCCAAACACAAAGGTCACATTCCGAGCAAGAGGTCATTCTTGCTAGTATGGAATGTCAAGATAGCTCAAACTGGATATGGCGTTCATGTCATCAGGGCAATGTTCTATTCTGTGGTTGGTCACACGATATTTCCTACAATTCAATGAACTCTACAGAGTTTTTTTCAATTTTTTTTAAAGATTTGATGTATGCTTCAGCTATATTTCTAACAAGGAAACCTTTCTAAAACGGTATGAACCTCCTGGTAAAAAAAAATAGAAGTACTCTGAATAACTAACAGTTACCTGGATAAAGTATAATTTCCAGACACTAAAAAATGGGTGACTCTGCAATAGCGTTTAGCGCCAATTGTGTTCCTACATTATCACAAGGGGAGAGGATGTGGTCTCACGGCTAGACTGCCGACCTTGGAGCTGGGAAACCAAGGTTCGAACCTCAGGGGTCGACTCCACATCCTGTGATTCTGGGCAAATCACTTAATCTACCCGTGTCTATCAAAAAAAATGAATGTGTCCTTGTGTAACGTAACTGGTGCTCATGTAAAGCGCTCCCATACCTTCGGGTCAAGTTCCTGCTATATAAATCTACAAAAAAAACAAGGGAAAAGTGCAACTTTAGAGGAGCCACCTTGGTGATGTAATGCAGATTATTAATGACTCCAGCAAATTGATAACCATTATCCAAACAAGCATGGGACAAGTCACTAAATTGTGCCATAACTAACTAAGTCACCTAACAAGGCCACTCACAGAAGGGGGGCTACTGTTGGATTCACCAGGCAATGCAACTGGCATGATGGACGAGCACAGATGCCACAAAACACGGAAAATGCTATAGTCACTCATTGTGGGTCACAATTGGAATGGATCCTTGGAAAAGCAATAACTGGACACTGCCTCTGAGCATCATTGACCAAGGCCACTGAATGGAATTCGTACATTTCTAAAACGATTAACCGACTTAACTTCCTGCAGTGGGTCTTGTTCCATGGCTCGAGTTAGCAAAAAAATAGGACTGGCTCAACGCGCTTATGTCGCAGATGATGCACCCAAGAGGTGTTGGCTGGTATGTAGATCCTAAGTGTGCCATTTATGACCACTACTCTTTGCAGTGGAGGAACTGTCTTTGGGGGATATCATGGGGCAAAGCAGGTTGCAATCTGCACAGTTCTGCTTGTGCAAATTCCTTCCAGAAATACTTGGGAGAGAACTGTGTATACAAAAACCACAAAATATAGAGACACTCATTTTGAAAGTTACCATGGCACTCATACTGAGGCAGAGTAATGCTAATGGCACACTGCGCTATACAAGTATTAAACTAAAAATATAAGTTAAAAAAATGGAAAATAAAATTGATCAAAAAGGTCCATGCCAACTAAATGATAGAAAAATAAAAGTGGGTAGTGAATTGCTTTAATCCCAGCCGCTGGAAATTACTGGGGCTGCTAAACCACCCTAGAGACACCTGCAATACGCAAACCAGGCTTGATTCTGCTCCAATAGGACGGATCCAACCAGAACTGACAGCCAGAACCCCCGCACTTTACACACGTGACTCTATATTACAACTGTGGCAAAACCAAAGGGGATGATGGACGGAGTGTTGAACATTGCAAGCACTCACCCCCAGTCAACTGATCTGGGTTTAATCCATCATCATTCTTTAGCTCACTCCGCCACCCCAGTTCAGACATGGCCATATGCAAATCAGTCTGACCCTGTGCCTCATGGGAACAGTCCAGCCCGAACTGCCAAGCCATGTCTTCCCTGGACCGGAAACAAGCATCCTGGGACCGGTTTCTGGCTTACAGCCGTCATCAGCCAGGCTATTTTGAATCCAGTGGCAAAGTGAGCAAGGGACCCACGTCTTGGCATACCCTGCCAACTTAGGGCGAACATAGCAAAACCAAAGGGGATGATGGACGGAGTGTTGAACATTGCAAGCACTCACCCCCAGTCAACTGATCTGGGTTTAATCCATCATCATTCTTTAGCTCACTCCGCCACCCCAGTTCAGACATGGCCATATGCAAATCAGTCTGACCCTGTGCCTCATGGGAACAGTCCAGCCCGAACTGCCAAGCCATGTCTTCCTGGACCGGAAACAAGCATCCTGGGACCGGTTTCGGGCTAACAGCCCTCATCAGCCAGGCTATCTTGAATCCAGTGGCAAAGTGAGCAAGGGACCCACGTCTGGGCATACCCTGCCAACTTAGGGCGAACATAGCAAAACCAAAGGGGATGATGGACGGAGTGTTGAACATGTTATCGCTCTATATTACAACTGAGCAAGGAGTTTTAAATTATATATGTGGCACAAAAAAATCCAGTTTCTCTTTAAATAGAGCTCTAACACACCGTAACATTTATAGTTTAAATGAAAAAAGGACATAATTTGCAAAAACGTATAAATGAGCCGCCATTCTTAATTACTGTTGATTTCCAGCAGTATATACTTCACAAACTTGCTTTCACATACTGTTCGAGTGCTCAAGAAATGAGTCACTTGAACATCAAAGCCGCACACCAACCTGTACAACAAAACCGGTCTTGCAGGCTGCACTGCAATTTTAAGTCTGTACCAACTAAAAAATGTCCGGTTTGTGTTCTAGTTCCATCTCACATTTTCTGGTGGAAACAAGTTCCAAAGTATTGTAAAGCTTACCTAACGGCCAATCTTTGTCCACTAAAAACAAACGTGGTAAAAAGGTCGATGTTTTGTAAGTCACACCCGCTTACAGCGGCGCCAGACGAGTGACGTAAAATGGAGCTTCCTTGCTCAACCCTGGAAGGGAGGGGTCGAACTCTGGGCAGCCAACTACATTTCCCCAATGAGCTTTAGTGCAGAACGTGTCACTGGCATCAGGAATGTATTTTATTAGTCCCATTATTGGCAACACACCCCACCCACACCACAACAGAGTATGCATGCATGAATAAATACACAACACAACTTTTGTTTGGGAAAAATATTGCTGCAGGTTTATTCCATACAAAAGTATACAAATATGGTGGGTTATCTTACGGGCGATCCAAGGGCAGGCCGCTGTACCACTCTATGCTGCCCTGCCCGCTTGATGAGCCAAGCACTGTGGAGAATCCAATCAGCGCTACCCTTATGGGGGTGATCCCCTTACTGGATCACGTGACACATTGGTCCCTTATTACTCACGCCCCTTTCAGGGCGGAGCATAGCAAGGCAAGCCCCCGGTTGTTCAGGCCCACAACCGCCCGAAGGACTAACGGGGCGCCGTAATTGTTCCAGGACCCTCCCATGAGGCTCCTGGGATTTGGCTCTGGCACCCCTATTGTGCCCACGCAGAGGTACCCATCTGCTTCCAGATCGCCCAGTAACTCCGCCAAAGCTCTGGAGGCGGCCCCCGTCGCCTAAAGAGCCCCCCACCAAAACAGTTCCTTTCTCACTGCAACCTGCAATTTCCCGGGCCTCATTCATGTCCAGTAGGAACAGATCCAAGCCCACCTGTGCCAAGTGCACCCAACTTTGTCAAAATAACCTTTGGTGTTCGCCCGGCATAGCCCATGCCTGATGAAGCCAAAGCCCCTTGCTCTGCGAATTTGCGCATGGAGCGGTTTATCCTTCTCTGGGAATGTACCAGTGCCTCGCATGACCTGCAAGAATGTGATGGCCTCCCAGGAGGGAGCTCTACTTTTAAACATCGCTATATTACCCTTCAAGCTGATGTGGCTCCCACCTCCTGCAACCTGTAGTTGCAGTCCTTCTAGCATTTCGTGCTCCCTAACACCTGTTTCCCCAATTTATGGAACAGCAGCACACTTGCTTAGCAGACCGCTTCCACAACCAGCCTATATACTCTGGCTATGCGGACGGGGCATTTCATGCATCACTGAAGCAACCCGTAACCTGCCCTGGGAGCAGAGTGCACCTACTTTGTTGAAGTTGACCAGACATGTGCACAGACCTTTGCGATTAATAAACCCTGGCGAACAAGACTGTTCGCATAGCACACACCATTGCAGTCACAGCAACCAATTGGAGTGACAACTTACGCCACCTATTAGGCTTGCTTAACTAAAGCTCGATCCCAGATACACACATACCTGCTAACCAGCTGTGACCCTTGATGCTCAACCCAGCTAATGAACTAGTACTTTGTTATTGCAGGGAATATTTCCTCCCACAAGATCAAGCCGCACCTGAGCATATGGCCTTCACCTACTGGGCCGAGGTGCAGTGTGTGCTCTGGAATTGTCAGCGATGGTGCTCCAGACACATTTCAAGCTGCTCTTGGAGCCACGGCACACATTCTGGGCTAACCAACCGACGCATGCCACCTGGCTAACTTGCCGCTGCGATATTTTGATCTTAACACCACCCTCTTGCGGTTACCGGTGCACATCGTCTATAGGTCTTGCCCCCACTCTATTTATGCAGATACCTGCAATGTACCCTTCTGCCCCTGTATGGGCAGGAAAATACCTGTAACATTGCAAATCCCACTGCATTCACATTCTCGGGCAGTCCGGTGGGGGAGAGAGGTCCTTAGAATTGGTTCTGCTACATAGCCTGGCCTCCTAGCCCGCAAGCACCTTCGTCTGACAGCAGACTATCTGCTGTGACGCACGTGCAATGTCCGCACCCGGGTGCAAGACGTCCCGTTCTATACCTATGCTAACAGGCTACCTTCAGTGAAGCTGGAGTGAACGGTTGTATGTTGTGCATCTAACCATAAGAACCTTGTTTGCTTTGGCAGAGATCAAATTGTTGCATCTGCCACACTCAAAATAGTGGCAACGTGCAGTTCTTTTGCATTCTACACTGCAGAGTGTGCCTGGACGATTCTAGACACCCCCTGTGTGCCAACCCGCTTTGACCCAAGATGCAAAGCACTAGACCCGATACACTTGGTTACCCCCGGACTTAATTGGCCTCCACCGAAATCCATGTGTAAAGGTAGCTGGTCCCTGATTTAATTCCTAGTAGTCTATGTGTTATGCCATACTCCTTTTATGCCTTTATCAAAGCAGTTAACCTGCTCACACACGAGCCACGCTGGTAGCCAGTCCAGTATAACCTGTACATGGAATTTAAATTCTCCTACCAAATTCGCAGAGGGCAAGCCACACTCACTGCTACTGGTGTCTGACTAATCGGCCCTTGGAGGCCGTAGCAATACTGTCCGGCAGCAAGTACGCCCACTGTACAGTTGTCATTTAGTAACTCATGGCGCTGACAACCACAGGTGCCTAATACCGGGCTGTGTGTATGCTGCCCAGGAACCTAAGCAATAGGCTTGGTGTGGATGGGTTGTTACAATGCCTGGCAATAAGTGTAATACCTTTGACAAACCTCTCCTGACCAGCATCTATATCATTCTTAAACATATTTACTGGTTTTGCCACATGGCACCCTTCCGGTTGGTGATACGGAACCTCCTACCCAGCATAAGCTGACAGTCTCGCGTTGCCGTCACACCACTTGTGTCCCTTGAATCACCCTCCATCCTCCTGTGTCACCTAACCTCGATTCTAGAGTGCACTTACTTCGCACCGTTGACCAGACAATTCCGCAGACCTCTTTGCCTGCTAGACCCTGGTGAACACATTAATGGTGTCAAATCTGGTTTGAAACAATATATGTATGGTGCCCACTATTGGAGACAACTCACCCCTTTGTGGAGTGACAACTACACAGGTGCCTACTCAAGTCACCCAACAGACAAGTTGGCCCTGACTACCTTTTGTTCTGGTGCCAGATTTGGAAAGAGCCTTGCCTTCACTTGCTGCCCCCTGGGAAACACACAATGACCGTGCTCTGGCTGCAACGCCGCGATTCCCTCATGTAGCACCGAACCCCATGTCAAATAAGAGTGCCAACTCCAACTACTTAAACCTACACCTTGACCATGGGTGGAGTCTGGCTCTCCCCAAACTTCTGCTGGTGTAACCCACGGTCACGCCTCCTGTTCACTTCAATTCAGTAATTCATGGCACTGACAACCACAAGGGGCCTAATACTGGGCTGTGTAAATGCGGCCCAGGGTGACCTTAAACAATCGGCTTGGTGTGGATGGGTGCGAACATTACCTGGCTGAAGTGCAATCTCTTTGACAATCACTCCTGACAAGATGTGCCCATGCAGGTAGAAGAAAGTTATCCAGCCCGCCTTACTCCTGTCCCAGATATCTGAGTAAATTAGTGAAAGATGCACGTTTGAACTGGTAGCTGATACTGTTACTTACGCCTGCAAATGCTCTGCTCAGAGCAGCCCGCTAGACAATGGCTTCCATTGAAAGGCGGTGCCACAGACCTCCAAGCACTTAAGGCGGTACCTCTGAGTAGGGCTCTAATCTAACAGATGCCCCTTGCATCGGATATCGCATCTGGCTGAAAGCCTCTCAGTGCTACGGATGCCTTGGCGCTTCCTGACCCACAGCCAGCTCACCCTGATACAATCCGCTCGTGACTGGGACTCAACCGTGCGGCGAAAGCACGAGACATCCTAGCCTGACCTTAGCTCTTCACCAGGCTCCCACACAAGAGCCCTCCACAAACCTTGTGCCCTAAAACATTCGCCCTGTGGGGCGGTTGCGAATGGACTGCAAACAACTCCTAGGCATTCTCTACCAATGTTGTAAATGGAGTTTCTGGTTGGCTAGGGTATGCACCTAAGTGTGTCCGAACCCACCTCTTTAGTCAGGAGAAGGGAGTACACACATAAGCTGACACCTGCCCACCCCCTAGGTGGCTAGGCAGAGACTTTGGCTTATCCCAGAGGCAGTGTAAATTTAATGTGCCAACCGCACTCCCACAGTGGCACATTACAGAAGAGACTCCATACCAGGTTATTTTAATTACCCTTTGTATCGTCCATACAAGAGAAACTTAGTTCCATCTGCCCCTATTACCCTGTGCTACCAAACCTCATCATGACATCACAGGGATTACATAACTCACTAGGTCAATCGGGCCACCGTCCTACAGCTCAGTTAGCACAACCCCATAGCTGCCGGTAGGAACTGCACTTAGCATAACACAGCACAGAGTAAATGTAAAATTGTACTTTCCCACCATTGGGCTGGTAACCGACGGCCAAAAAAGACAGAACCTGGGCACGAGATCCCAGTTTCCTAGAGTAAAACAATAATTATCCTGCACCATTAACAAATGTGCCGCATGCACCCATGCCCTATCCACCTGTTGCTGTGTAGATATCGTCCAATTCAATGACATAAGCAACATGTCAACCAGTTCTCTCCTTTGTGGTCAACCAAATCCCATATGCCGGGATTTCTCCACTAGTACCTATGATGCTGAAACTGGATTTGTAAGGCGCACGTGAAGTTCGGCGATCGTGCCAATGCTAGTCGCCATGTTTCCAACTTCTCTATAGCGTCCGACTTGGGGGGAGCACTACTAGGACTCGTGGGACGGAATAGAGGTCTAAAGCATTGGTGCCAATTAAGTGCACTGTCAGTAACCTTCCTCACAGTGGGCATGAAGGAATTGAGCTGTGTCAATTAAGGCTGTTCCAAACAGGTGCCCCCAATAATTTGGCCCAGAGCAGCTGGTAGTACTCCAGCATGTGCTGTTGATTACCAGTAAATGCACTCCTGACCTCAACCTTCAGGATGCCGTGTTTTTTACGCATCAGAGCCCCCCACGCGTGCTGAGGAAGGCATCCCTATATTTATTACAAACGGAGCACTACACCACACTGTTCAGTAAGCCCCACTGTATGGTAGGTTATGCCGTATAGAATTACCCCAGCACAATGCACTGAGTGCTCCTTCCACTATGCCTACTATTCCCATTAGTTCAAAACTGCAGAGTGCTGTTATTTCCAATTAGAACCTGGTAGGCGCCTAATCTGCCACTACTTGGAGCCCGGCAAGCAGGCAAGATAGGTGATTCTCACTGCAAAAGAATGCCGGCCCCTGTGTGCCTTAAGGAGTAATTATCTTGCGCTGCTATCCAAAGTGCCATCTTTAGCCAGGTTGCTGGTATGGCACGAGCACTCCAGCCAACTTCGAATTGTGTTTGCCTCAATATTCAGGGCTAGTGACTTGTGGTTTTCAACCTTGAAATACAGCAGCAGCTCACTAATATTACTGCAAATAATATCTGTGACACCCCACCCATTCTCCTTTTGAGGTCCTGTTTTGATCTAAACGATACTTTTCATGGATGTAAACGATGCCTGAGCATGGAAAGACACGCCCAGTTATCCTGACGTGAGGGCGGCCCAGCTGGCCCAAGGACCCCGCAGATTTCACACGTTGAGTGCTTAATTGGTAGAAAACCACATTGCTGCTGCCGTGCTGGCAAATGTCATCACATCACAACCAGACCGTGACCCTTGTGCACCGTAAGCCAGGACTCAAAAACTGGCGGGCCCCAACAAACAACTCTCCAGCCCACCAGCCGGTAAAACCGGTGGCACACCGGTGGCCGCAGCCACCGCAACCACATGGAACAGGTACCCCAGGCAGCCCCCACAAAGTGGCTGGTCATCGGCACCCTGGTAACCACAGCCACCGGAACCCTGTGAGAGTGACCTAACTTTAAATTGAGCTGCACCCGCGAAAACTGCGTGCAGCTGGGAGAACCGGAGGCAGAGAAAACAGGAGCGTGGGCAACAGGCTCCCAGAAAGGGGGCGGGGGGGGTCGAGCAGCGCTGCCCGCTGGAACCAGAAAACATCACGGCGCAAGCAAAGGGCAACAATGCGCACTTTGAAACGATCCGTGTTATGCGCCTACCATCGGCGTGGGAGAACAGATGTCACCACGCGGTCGGCACAACACGAATAAATCGGTTCAACTATCAGTTGGCAAGAGACACGTTAACAACTTCATACTGCTCTCAACGAAGGAACCCCTAGGCCTTTGAAAACAACATCCAACACAACCAGTCTTGCAGCACGACCTGACCCGCACCGGGGTCGAACTGGCACTTGCCACTCCAAGCGCCACACTACCACCGCTTGAGCCGCCTCATACGTGAAACAAACAAAACACCGTCCAACTGGCCATCAGCATGTGAGAACATAAACACCACCGTTATAAGTTTTAACCACAGAGGTCGCAACGAGCCCTGTGCACCTCATCGTTACCGTACCTCCTGCGCAGTCTCTCTACAATCTGTAATCTGCCGTCACTAATCCGACCGTCTGCATCTGCAGCCAGAAAACAAGCAAACTAAATTCCCGGGCCCAAATCACAGCTTTGCATAGCATCTGCTTGCAACCGTGTCCACTGGCCCATGGCACCAGATGTGCCACGAACCGCCGTGTCAGATGCCACATAGGACGGCCTCATGCACAAGATAACACTCCACAACCGAATGCTGCAGAATGCCCAGCGCCCGAAACATGTCACGTGCTGTGCCACAAGCATACCACGCCGTGATGTGCCCACTCTTTGCCGGAGCCCCAGAAAGGCCGCCCAGGCGGATCCCAATGACTCCCGCCACCGACCCGAGGCAGCCCCCCCGCCACAGCGTAGCGGTGTAATGACCAGGCGCCCGCTCCCTAAGCCGCGCACACCATGTCTCGGTACTGCATCCCCAGGGCCGCACCCGCCCAACGTGCTCCCCCGATACACCAACCACCAGGTCTCCGAACTCCCATCCGGCTCCATCCGCGACCGGGCTCCCACCGGGAGGTAAAAGCCACCCGACAAGAGGGAGAGACACCAGGAGGTGGGGGGACTGCTAAAGCTCCCTCCCCCATGCCTAACAAAACTGCTGCACGCCGCTCGCCCTCGGCACAATGAAGGCAAGGAAGCTGCTATAGTAGCCGGACGCCCCCAGGGTTAAAGCCGGCAAGCAGGCACCCTTCCGTGTGCAAACCCGGCCGCGAGGGAGCGGTCAGCTGCCCAACCCAATGGACCCATTTTCGACCTCACAAGGGTGAAAGGCTGAGTGGACCCACCAGGATCAGAACCTGTAACCATAGGGCCAGACACGCTACCATTTTGACCTGGAGAGACTGAATTGAAGGCCAGACCTGGACCAGCCCCCAACACTACCCCCACAAGCCAGTACTATTGGCTTTGCCACTGCTTGTTGGTTGCCTCAGATAACAAAGCCCCAATCGTGGCTTCATTGATGGCATGTTGGAAAAGCTGCCATATAGAAATGGTGAGACTGAATACAGGCCTTACCTGGACCAATCCCAATTAATCCCGCTGCCGGCGAGAAAGGATGTCCCCACTAAAAGCTAAGCTCTGCGATGCCCGGGCCTTACAAGGCACAAACCATGATCTGGAGCTACAGCTCTTGGACCGCACCGCTCTCCGTTCACCCATGCAACACCGGGCCAGGCGTGCCCCAAAATGGCCGGGGCACGACCGATAGGCCCAACACACCTAATGCCCGCATAGCAAGCACACGGACCACCAAACCTTACTGAATGATAAACAAAGCCGGGTCCGCAGCACCACAGTCTGCAGCTGAATGAACACTCCTCACCTACAACCTCACAGCAACGGCGGAGTAGAGGCAGCAATAAACACCGTTATGGCCGAGCGCAAGCAGCGCTTTCAATTAATCAATTACTAGACGTGGACACCGGGCACGGCGCATCCAGACTACCCCAAACGATGGATGAGCACTCCCTACTAACCACCGCACAGTAACGGAGGAGCAGAGGCAGCAATACACACCGCTATGGCCGCGCGCAAGCACCAACCCAAACGCAGTTCTCCATTGCCAAATCTAAATCAATTCTATTTAAACTTGGACACCGGGACGGCATCCAGGTTACATCTCCCGAGCAAAATTGAACCCGGCACTTCACTGCTCTGCCCGACGCCTACGGTCAAATCCCCAACACACGCCCATCTGCCACACAAGTCGGGACCCCAGCCTAGCAAAATGTTTCACCGGCGGGAGACCAATCTCCTGCCCCAGCAACCAGATCCCACCAACCAACGGGACAAATCGCACGCACTGTGAGCGCACAATTGGAACGCCTGGGGGCAGGGGCACGAAGGGGGGGTAGCGGTGAACGCCGATTCCCACGCCTGGCGGAGGAAGGGGCATCCAGCCCCACCATACAGCCTCAGGGGGTGAGAGAAACTGTCCCCCAGACTCACCGCAAGAGAGCCTCCCGACCACAGAAACGACGCAGAACCAAGAGCCGATGGCGTGTCCGGCGCAAAGAGGACGCCAAGATGGCCGGGGGAGGCATAAATACCTCCCCACCTCCTCGGCGGGCCGGAAATGACGCGCCTGGCAAGGGGACTCCTCCTAGAGTCCTGCATTAGTAGTGGGGGTGGGGAAGTGCCCAAATGGCACTAAAAGGGCCGCCCGTTGAGGGTGGCCCCCTGCGGGGGCCGCGGGCAGCCGCAGATAACGGGTACCCATGGGAAACTACGTAAACACACCCACACCAGGATACCAGTTGCGGTTGGAAATGTTTACATTACTGCATATTTGCTTTACGTGTATGATGTACAACTGTTTCTTACGTAGACCACAGCACCCGCCTCTGTGACGGCACAGGCACACAGTTCCTGTTTCAAAAGAAATGCTGCAATTGTGAAGTACAAACACACTGCAACACTACTCTTCACAGGTTGGTAGTACTTGTACCGCACCTTAAAATAGCTGTTTCTTTTTTAAAATTTTTGTTTTTTATTACATCACTATTTTACTGCACACACATTTTGACCAAAAGGGTATTAGAAAACTGCATACCGCTCAGAATTAATTAAAAAAAATATATATAGCCTTAAATTAGAGAAGAAATGCGATAAATGACGCACATGCAGCGTCAAAAACATCTACATATCTTGAGAGTTGTGGACCATACAGGGCTGGGTAAGGAAGGGAATTTTTCAGCTAGTTCCCACTGAATAAATAAGTTGTATATTTCAATTTTCGCTGCAGGACCCATTAAATTCCACTTGTGACCTACCTCCATCTTGTAGAGGACCAACGTTTCAGTCCAATATTTAGAATGGCTTCATCAGGAGGCTGTGGAATGCAGGCTGGTCATCAAAATGAGCTTAGCACATGCTCATTTGCTTGTTCTATAGCCCCGACAGGCGATAGTAATCACTGCGCATTCCACGCAAAGCCAGGGTATCTTTTGAAGGTTTCAGGCGCCTTATGCCTACGCATTATCCGTGGCGGGCCCTGCCACTCCTAGCTGAGGGACGGCTTCTCCCCACTTTGTTTAGGCGGGGGCAGATGGTCTGCAATCATTAGCCTATTGCCAGCGGTGATGCAGGCCTAGATTACTGGTGTGCTCCGAGGGAAAAGGCAGGTTCACAGCCCTGGGGCTGCCATCTGCCAGGAAGGTAGTGTTCTCTTTGAGGCGCTTGAAAAGACAATGACGGATGCCGGCAGTCCCCGCCCCCATACCACGGTGCTGCATTACTGCCACAAAGAGGAGGTGCGGCCTGGACTTGTGGTGGACGGTCCTGCAACAACTTTCAACAAGTGAAGCGCTGGACAGCAGAGACGGCAGCGTCAGAGGGGGGCGAGCGAGCGCGGCAGCGTGCTGAGCTGACCACACGCTTGTGCACCATGGCCTATTGCTTGCGGTTACCCGCACGGGCGCCATGTGTTTTCAATTATCGCGCCCGCGTCTGGGCACGATAATTGGAAACAGATGGCGGCCGTGCGGGTAACCGCACGGAAAAGGCCATTGTGCACGCGCGTGTGGTGAGCTTTTAAAACCACCTACATAAAGTCTCGCAGAGCAGCGCATGCGCGCTACTCTAGGCTCGACCTAAAAAAACGAGCAGGGCAGCACAAGTGGAGAGGTCAATAAAAGAACAATCCTACCGCAGCAAGGATGATCGATACACAGCATAAGCAGGGCACAGGGTTCCGTTAGCAGGCTCCAACTTCACTCAGTTCAAAATAGGATGGTGTCTGATGTCTGTAGGTCTGTGGCATATCCCATCCTGTCGCCAAAATTGTTGTAAGCACTTCCATCCAAAGAAGACGCATAGAGTAGGAAGATTCAATCCACAGGTTTAATGGAGCACAGGAACCCCATGCCAGGAGAACAGACACCAACCGACAGACCCCAGTAACTGACACAGAACCCCCAGCATGTCATGGTCCCACATTCCACTCAGACATGATAAAGGAAGAAGAAAGACTAAAGACTCATTATAACAGACACCTCATTTGGTCTCACCCACGCTAACTGGGGCATTCTCATCCGCAAGCACTATGCTAGTCAACCCCGGGGTCTTCCCTCTACAGGGGGGCTGTACCATCTTAGGGCACTTGGGATCACCCTTGAAGTGCCCATAGTCATAACACTCGTAGCACTTGGGGGCAGACTTGTTATGATTCTTATCAGAGAAGACTTTTTTTCTGGTGGCCAGATTGGGATTGGGACCCTTTCCCTTGAGAACTAGTTTGGGCACCTTCAGAGAACTCTTCCTTTTTATCTTTCCCCTCCTTCTTCTGGTGGGAACCTTGACTACCCTTTTGGCAGTCCCCCCAGATACCACTTGGACACTCTCATGCTGACCCAGAGGTCCATTTCCTCAGCAAGTTTCCTAGGGTCAGTCAGCTTGCTGTCTACCAGGTGTTGGCACAGCTCTGTAAAACAGCCATTGACCTTGTGCCCCCTCAAAATCAGGTGGTACAGACCAACAAAATCATCCACGTGGCTGTCCCTCACCCAGCCCTTCAGTGCCTTGCTGGAATAATCTCCACCGAGGACTGGTTTGGGTGTTTGTGGCTGTCTCTGAACCTCTGACAGTACTTCTCAGGGGTCAGCCCAAATTTGGTAAGAAGAATGGCTTCATGGGGGCATACTTAATCTGGTCCTTTACCTCAAGTTTCAGGCGTGTGTTCCTCTCCATCGTGGGCATGAATCTCCATAAGCTACCCCCCGTATTCCTCTGGGACCATGTGTACTCTCAGAGCTATCTCATATGCTGAGAACCATTTATATATATTATCTCCCAGCACATAACTGGGTACCAGGTCCTTGGGAATGCGGGCCCTCAACTCTCCAGTGTGCACTGCTGGTACACTGCCACCAATATTGCTGGGCTCCATCTACTTTGCTCTTAAGTACAGCTCCTTGAGAATGAGCTCATGGGCCATCCTCCTCTCCTCAAGGACCAGTCTCTTCTCCTCCAAGGCTCTTTCAGCCTCAGCCTTCTTCTTCTTTAGTCTCAACTTGGCTAGGTCCAGTTTGACCTTCCTCTCCTCTTTCCATTCTTCCATCTCCTGTGAGATCAGCTCCCTGGCGGACACACTGCTCCCTGCTCCATCATTTGCTTCTGGGGCATCCTGGTCATCTGCTGGGGTCAAGTTGAGCTCTCTTGGCAGTCCAGGACCCTGGGATGGGTCCTCTCTCTCCTCATCCTCTGTTTGTGCTCCCTCATCCTCAATTCCAGCATCATTCTCCTCTCCTAAGGTGGCCTGCCACCTCTGCATCTCCTCAAAGGCTCTTATGGGTACCTGGAGATCCAGTTTCGTATCCTTACTATCTGCTTTCAGCCCCCTCTGTTTGCAGAGTTTCAGCAGATTAGCCCTGCTGGGGTTATCAAAGATACACAGCTCAATCTCCATGGTGCAAAAAGGAAGGTAGGGCACTATCCATTGGAATATCTGAGGAAGAATTTAAAAAGAGGTTCACTCTGATGTCAAATCATTTATCTGGGATTTTTGTGTAACACAAATCACTGTATAGTACTTCACAAACACAAGTCCTGATCCACACCACTGAACACTGATGTGATAAATTGGGTTGTTGGTTGACTGGGGTGTGAGTCCTGGTCAATTTGCACTTTTGGGCCAAAAATTGTCCAAGTCCTCAGTTTTGGTTTTGACCATTTGGGCATCTTTAGCACAACAACCAAGGGTCCAGAACTGGTGGGACACCTCTTGTGGATTCAGGACTCACTCAGGTTGGGTCCAACTGCGGGTTCAAGATGGTGGGAGCCTTTTATGTCCCTGTGGCTCTGAACAGGAGGCCAACAAACTAGCCTTTGGAGTCACATCATGTAGTTCTGGGTGCAGGTGAATACGCAGGGTGCAACAACAGGGCTGGTCTCTGAGGGTTCAAGGCAAATTCCACACAGCAAAGCAGTCCTTCCAGGTATAGCAGCAGTCTGGTAGAGTGCCCAGCAGGTCACAGCAGTTAGCTGTCCTCTAGGAGTCCTTCCGCAGGTCCAGTAGTAAACTGAAGAGTGGGTCTAAAGGTCCGATTATTATACCCAGGTGGTCTTCTTCTGAAAGGTAGGAGAAGCATCTGGAAAGGTTCCTTGAAGTGCATGGAATTTACTGGCTCCCCTGCCATGGGTCCTAGCTGGTTGCAGTGACAATACAGGGTTGTTAGGTCCTTTGTGTGAAGGCAGAGAACAGGTTATTCAGTTGTAAGTGGGGCTGTGCTCAGCTCCACCCTCGATCGTTCCAGCAGATGGCCAGTTGAGGCACACCTAATCTCTCTATTGTGTGACTGTCTGGGAAGAATTCACAAAGTCTAACTGTCAGCTGTACCCAGACATGTGACCCAAGACAGGCTGCAGGCACAAAGGGCTAAGGACAAGAAAATGTCAGCTTTCCAAAAATGGCATTTTCAAAATCGTAATGAAAAATCTGACTTTATCATTAAAGAGGGTTTAGCCTTACAATTTCAGAGGTACCAAACATGACATATTTACTTGCTTTCAATTAAGAATTATAGCTTATTAAATGTACTAAGGAAGGTAGTTTTTCACTACCAGGGCATGAAAAACTTAAAAGTACATATCCAAACTTTTAAGTACACAGCACCCTGCCCTAGGGCTACCTAGGGCCTACCATATGGGTGACATATTTGTAATAAAAGGGGAGTTTAAGGCTTGGCAAGGGCATTTAAATGGAAAGTCGATGTAGCAATTTAAACCTGCATTCAGTCTGCAATGGTAGGCCTGGGTCATGTTTTAAGGTGCTATCTAACTGGGTGGCACAATAAGTGCCGCATGCCCACTGGTAGCATTTAATTTGCAGGCCCTGGTTATATGGAATATCACTCTACAAGGAATTATAAGTAAACTAAATATTCTAATTGGGTATATGCCAATCAAACCATGTTTAGGGGAGTGAGCACAAGTTAGAAGTACTAAAGTGCACAGAGTTCTAAGGCCAACAAAAACCCATTTCAGTAAAAATGTGAGGTAGGTAGGCAAAAGGTTTGAGGGTAGACCAACCTAAAGCTGACAGATCTAACACCAGCATTGTGAAAAAAAGGTTAGTTTGCAGCCGATTACCACCTGCTCCCACTTGATGATAATCTACAAATGCAATCAGCTGTTTTTGAGACCATTCTCAATTTGTGAATGGTTAATACATATCATTTTGGATATGCAATTAGGAAATAGGTAATCCCTATTTACAGTCACTAAAAAAGCAAGTCAGTAAGATTTGGTCCACATCACTATTTTGCAAATGGAACCAAAAACACTTTGATACATTTCATACTTACCTTTTCGCAGTCACAAGCCATTTTGTAACCGATTTAGAAGTTGCAAAAGTTTCGTACATCTGACATTGAGTCTTACTGTATTCAGGATTCAGACTCTGTGCTGAATTCAGGATTATAAGTAGAAGGAAAAACAGTATATCAGTTCATTTTTATAGTGAAGCAAGTGGGTCACACCCAGCCATTTGTTTGGATGGTGTTGAGTACAGGTCTGAAGGGCCAGTCTAGGGCACCGCCCTTCCGAGATGTATGACATATAAGCGGTCTAGAGATGGCAATGCCCTCTTTAAATACAGGCAGGGGCACTGGTTGGAAAAGGTAAAGTATGTGAGGTAGTAGGGTCATTTTAAGAGAAGCTATGCCCCTACATATGAAAACGCCTGATTTCTCCAGATTGACAGTGATGTTTTGATCTCGCGAAAAAGCATTTTGTAATTAAGTTTAGTGCAGGCGGGGTCGGTGGGCATCAAGTGAATGCCCAGATATCTGATGGAGTGGGTTGTCCTGTGGAACAGTGTTGTCATGGTTAAGGGTTCTGCTAAGGAGTTCCCACCAACTAGGATCAGACCCTCAGATTTTGTTATTTTTTCCACAGGCCTGCAACTGCCTGAAGTCCTTCATGAGAGGGATCGGGGCTTGGAGCGAGCACTGTGGTTCTGTAACGGAAAGCAAGATGTCATCAGCGAAAGCCGAAACCTTGAAGGAGTCTCTGTAGAATTATATACCTTAGATCTGGGGGTTGTTCCTAACGTGCTGGAGGAGGGGTTCCAAAAAGAGGTCAAACAGAAAAGGGGATAGGGGACATCCCTGGCGAGTGCCCCTACGGATTTGGACAGGTAGCAATGAGGAGCCATTGACTCTGACTTTTGCAGTAGGGTTGCAATAAAGTGCAGCGATCTCATCTTGTCACCCACACCAAAGCACCTGAGCATCTCGAAGAGCATTCCCCAGTCAACTCTCTCAAATGCCTTCTCGGCATCTAGAGGAAGAAGGATCGCTGCCTTCCCCTTGTTCTTGGCAACGTCAATGAGGAGTAGGGCAAGTTTAGTTTTATTACTCATAGTTCAGTTAATTATGAAGCATCCCTGATCAGAGTCTATTAGGTCAGGCATCAGTTTGTCCAGTTAATTGGCCAGGACATTTGCAAAGAGTTTTAAGTCATGATTCATTAAGGATATCAGATGGTAAGATGGACAGATGCCAGGTTTCGGTATTATTGTGATAGATGCTTCTGTCAATCATGTGGATGCTCCTTGTTCTACTGTCAAATTATTAAAAAGAGCGGTAAGGATAGGGAGATGTTGCTGCGTGAATCACTTGTAATGGAGTGTGGTGAACCTGTCTGACCTTGGGGTTTCAGATGACTTAAGTTGGTTAATGGCAGTTAGGATTTCGGCCGCTGAAATAGGGGATTCAAGGTCTGTGGCCTTAGCTCATGCGAGTTGTGGCAGGGTGATAGAGTTCAAGTGCGTCTCTCGCCATTTCATGGAGCTTAGATCTGCTGTGCAGAGGGAGTGGAAGAAGGTCCGAAAAGCTTGGAGTTTGCCCTTTGTCGTTGTGGTGTTGTCTACCTTAATGTCGCCAATGTGTCTACGAGCTTGGTGGGCCTAAACTTTGTGAGCTAGCAATGTGCCAGGTTTATCCCCCTCCTCTTGGAAGCACGCCCCCACCCAGGCTAGGGTATAGTTAGCTCTGTCTAGTTCTAGGATACGTAGTTAACCCTGTATCGCCAGGACCTTTCACCAGAATTTATTGGAGGCAAATTGTTTATGCTGCAATTCAAGGGTTGGCAGTTCGGTAAATAGTTGGGATTTAGTCAAGTCACATATGCGTTTGAGTCTGGCTGCCTCTTGGATGAAGTGTCGCCGAACGACCGCCTTAAGGGCATCGCAAACAGTGCATTTGTCGACACACCATGTGTCATTATGGACAACATAGTCAGTGAGTGTTTTTTGGATCACGTTCACCAAAACAGGGTCATGAAGAAGCAAATCACTGTGGTGACATGTTGCCCATTGTGGTCTCTGGCCCCTCTTCCAGCGGAGGGCCATGATGTGAGAGGGCATGGAGGTGTTGGTCTATCACCAGTATCGTGTGTTCTAAATGTTTATCTATGAGCAATAAGTCGATGCAGGCATGGGTTCGGTGCACTGCTGTATAATGGGAGTCATCTACCATAAGGGGGTGCTGAGTACGCCATGCATCTAGGAGGCCAAGGTCACGAGCCAAGCTCGCCCCTCAGTGGATAGCTCCGGAGTCCCCCCATGACGCTGTGTGATTAGTCCTGAGCAGTGCTAAGACCGATATTGAAATTGCCTCCAATAATAAGGGGGCCTTCAGCAAAAGCTACAATCATCAGGAATGTGTTGTACAGGAAACGTTCTTGGCCAGTGTTGGAGACGTAAATTATTACCAAGCAGACTGGGGTGCCGTCCCAGAGGCCATTAATTTCTATCCATCAGCCGGCCCCACCCCCCCCAGATTTGTGGTTACTTGCAGTGAAGGGGTAGAGTGAACAAGGAGGATTGCACTTCCCGCTATTTTTGTGCATAAGAAAGAATGGTATTGCACAGCAAATTTCCAAGAATGCAATCTGTGTGTCTCTGTGCTTAAGAGATGAGTTTCTTGGAGGAAGCAGATCTGGGCCCAAAGAGCTTGGAGTTCTCCGTGGATGCTCAAGCATTTAGAGGCATTTTAAAGACCTCTAATGTTGTGAGTGGTGACTTTCAGGGAGGTGGGCATAATGGTCATGGTATGGGAGATATGGAAGGGAGAGGGCAAATATCCACATGGCTTCAATTGGTGTTGTGATTACGCTTGTATTTAAGTGGTGGTGTGTGGTGTGGGCCCCCTCTCCCTCCTCCCTTCCTCCTCCCAAAAGTAAGAAAAAAGAACATACAAGTAGCCAAACATTAGTACCCAATCGACTGCAGGTAAAGGTGCATCCCATGGGCCCACCATCAGGGGTGGTCACCCGCACGTGGGAGTCACTACCATCCAAAGTCATCCTAAGGTCGGAGGGGGTTTTAGGCCATGAAGACTTCATGAGGCAGTTCAGTCCCCACCTGGGCCAAGGCAGGAGGAAAATATGATCACTGTTTGTAGTATTGAGTTACAGAGCCACTGCCACATAATAATAATAATACTGGAGCTTATATAGCCCAAACAACTACCTCAAACAGAGGTGCCCCGGCGCTCTAACAGTAGGCATTACGCGCATAGAGGTCCAGGCATTGATCCCAAGCCTAATCAAGCCTAAAGAGCCATGTCTTCAGCGCTTTTCTGAAACAGGTCTCTGAATCAACTTGGCGGAGGTTCCCAGGCAGGGCGTTCCACATTTTGGCCGACCTCACTGAGAAAGCTCTTCCACCCAGACGGGCTTTCGCAAAGCGGTGGGTACAAAGCAAATTTTGTGAATTTGACCTCAGAGATCGTTTTTGCTTATAGCAGCAAAGTCTTTGTTTAAGATATCCGGGGCATTTACCCTTTAGAGCCCGGTAGGCCAGAGTCATGGCCTTGAATTCAATTCTTTTGGCTACTGGAAGCCAATGAAGCTCGTATAAGTGCAGAGAGACGTGATGCCGAAAAGGTATGCGTCTGATCAGTCTCGCAGCCGCATTCATGGGGGAAGCATTGTCGTTTCTGAAGGGTGGTTAGTTCTGGGGTTGTAGGTCATCCTCTATCGCTTTGCTAGATGATCCAGGCGTTGAGCCTTGCCATGTTCGATCTCTGTAGTGCTCGGGCAGCTCTGCCTCCCACATTTTGGTACTGTCAACCAGCCAGAATGATTACTGCAGAGCGCCGTCCAAGTCTCGGAGGGGCCATCCCCTTGATTGTCAGCAGGTAAGTTCAGGATTTGTTTGGCTTCCTGGGGGAGGCCGTAAGGTGTGTATGGCCCTCCCAGGTGAAAACAATAAGGAATGGGTGAAGCCATTGGTATTTTGTGTTTGTGAAAATCAAAAAGTCTGTGATTGGTTTAAAGGCACTTTGCTTTGCCAAAGTTGTGGCAGAGAGGTCCTACAAAAGGAGAAGGAGAGTGCCATTGAAAGAGATGAAGCCCCTCTGTCGAGCTTTGGACATAATCTCCTCTTTGTCTGTGAAGTGATGCACAAGGACGTCAGGAAGACGCTTCTTGACGGAGCGGAGTGGAATTACCCTGTGCACTCTGTCGATAAGGATCGGGTCGCCAGTGTTGCATTCCAGGATGGCATTGAAGAGATCAGAACGGTATTGTGGGAGCTCCGCGTCCACCACTGTGGCCAGGACCTCTCGGATCCGAATGTTGCATCTGGACCTGTTTTCCAAGTCCTCACATTTCTCCTGGAGGCTAATTTGTTTATCCTCCAATCTGAGGATTTGTTGCTGTAGTGCTTCGCATTCTTCGAATTACTTGTCCAGTGTTCGCTCTGTTTGGGCCACACGCTCACCAAGATATTCAACATCTTGTTGAAGGGCCCGTAGGTCATGCTGGAGGTTGGTCTTCACCCCGTGATGTTATCCTTAATCTCCTGTTTCAGCTGGAGGAACAAGCCCTTGGTGATAGGTTGAGTTCTGTAGTCTTGGGTGGGGAGTTAGATTATCTGTTGCTGGCGGTGGCGGAGCAGCATCACGGGGTTCATGCCGAGGTGCGTTTTGGAGGAAAGATTTGATGGAAGAGTCCTTTTTTTACTACATCCTCCTGCCATGTCACCGGATCCCAGGGGCTAGCTATGCATAAGTGTGGTGTTCGGTTCCCAGCTGTGCAAGTAGTAAGGAGAAGCTGGGTTGGGATTCGTGGAGTGCCCTCTGTGGTCAGGGTGCCAAGGGGCCTCTGTGCACTGTGGGCCCAAAGCCACCGAAAGTGTGTGTGGACCCCCAGCCCACAGAACAGCGAGGCGGCCCCCAAAGTTATGCGGGAAAATGGGCAGTGCTGTAGCAGATTAGTGACTTCGGGGTGATATCTCGGGGGATCTGGGGCAGGGGCATGGGCATGGGTCGTACTTTGATATCATCGTGGTGTAGTGCAGGCCAGTGGGGGTCACAAAGACAATCCAGTGGGAGTCGCACCCCCCCCTCGTTGTCCAGGGCATAGATGAATAGGCCGGTGTAGTTGTCCCCCCACTGGGCCAAGCGCCGGCAGCAGGGAGCTGCAGCAAGTGTCAGGAGAGTTAAAAGTTCCCAGGATCCACTTCACACAGTTGGGGCACTCCGTGTGCGGTTCGAGGCTCCCTAAGGTCTGTGGGAGATAATGGAGGTTGGCAAGCACATAATCTCGCGGTCTGGGTCAGCTCAGCCATGTGGGCCTGGTCGTCACTTCGTCGGGTGGGTCCTGGCTCTCTTGTGGTGAGATGAGGCAGATGTTGTCACTGCAGGATCTTGGCAGACACTGTGGGGATTACACCTTGCACAACCGAGGCACTCCTCACCAGGTCTGCTGCTTGTGGAGACCGCTCGGCCCGTTGGTGCAACAGTCAAGAGTACCAGGGGCCCCAATGTAGGTCAGGGGGCAGCGAGGGCTAATCAGTGACATTCACGGTTGCTGGTTATATATGAGGAAGCAGCTGGTAGGGGAGCTCCCGAATCATGCATTCACCATCTTAAAGGGTTTGGCCACAACCCCGTCATGGACCCCTATCTCTACCATTTCAGTTTCTGGGTCTCCACCCTCTAACCACAGGAATGAAAGCACTACACTTCCACTGTGTAGAGAACCTGTATCCATCCTTGTACCATGCTAAACCAGGGACCATCCAAAATGGATGCAACTGGTTACAGCAAACATGCACACATTGTGCGCAAAGTCTTGTCATGTAGGTGCCATACATACACAACACAGGATGTCAGTGCAAGGGTCTGGGTGTTACATTGAAGTGAAGTTTTTACTTGTGTGGCTAGTAGGCCACACTCCGCTCCGACTCATATAAAAAGGTCTGTTCAGGACTGTTAATTCACAAAAATCGGTACACTGCAACCAACGTTTCATGGCGACAACCCCGGGCATGGATATAAGTACAATGTCTATAAGAGAGGACCAGTCTGGTGTGCCCCTCCAAGTCACAGAACCAGAACTGGACCTAGGCATTGCCGTGGACATGTCTAGGCCGAAGCAAATGTGCTAGAGTAGCATGTTAGCTGGGCTAGTAAAACGCCAGGATACCAGTTTCACATGCGGTTGGGTAACTGAGGACAGGGGTGCATGTACATATACCATGCAGGGGACATTCCTGTCCCAATATAATGTTACAAAATGTAGGTGTAAAAGTGAGAAGGGCAAGAAGGAGTGTTAGGGAAATGGGGAATATCTTTTACTAAATAGATGGAGTTAAGGAAAAATTAGGAAGGGGTTAAGTAGAGCCTCCATGATTTTGTGATCCACAATACACATCAAAAACGTCAAACGAGTGTAATGTGCTAATGCACATGTTGACCCTTCAAAATAAACAAAAAAGTCTCACATTGAAAAGGTTTTGTGTAGGCCTGGTTAGTTATTTACTTTTCTTTCTCGTAAAAGTGATCCTGACTGTAACATTCCCCTGAGGGTACCTTATAGCCAATGCAGTCACTTTCTCCAGTGCTAAAACACAGATTGGTCTGAGCAGAGTAGAAGAGCAGACTTCATGGATGACATCTGCTTCGCACAGGCGCCCCCTTGAGACATCTGAAAAGGAAGCTCAGAGGGCGAACGTAATTGTGACTAGGAAATTGCAAGGAGGTAGTAGTGCACTAGGAGAGGAAAGAGGAGAAGAAGGAAAGGGACCACTGGGGCAATGGGGCATGGAATACATGCAATGGAAGACGCATTGGTTCTCTGAAATGAACAGGCATTGAATGTATGCTTCTGCAAGTGATGTAAGTATTGTCATGTTTTCCAGAGAAAACATGCAAATCACAAAATCTTTTTAAGTTTCAGAAAGCAAACATTTTTTACAACGTGTTACAAAATATGCCTCTTTCCCACAGAATCGTTATGTTATATATACATACCCATTAAAAATACATACTTTTCACAGGAAAATACAAAGTGCACATTGTTCATGGAAATTAACTAAAAAAAATGCAGGTTTTAGAGAACACATATTCCAACAAGACTTCAATGACATTCAGAACACATTCTACTCCAGGGGGAGAGGGAGTGAACCGTCAGGACTCCACCACACAACCAAAAAGTGAAACACTACAACATCATCCAATCACACATACGCTGCCCACATAAGATAGCCTGTTGTGATCCTTGACATGGTTTCAGACCGAGAGCAGAAGGTCATTTTACCAACAGCATGCTTCCAGGCCATCCCTGCACATGTTCAAATACTGCCTGCAGTCCATGTCTTGGACACTGTGGGCATTACGCGGGCAAGCCAATTACACTTCTTGTGACAGATACTTAAGTGCATTACCAGCCAAGTGCTCCAATTTATGAATATGTCACGGTCACTGACAGAAAGGTAACAGATGGCAAGGCAATTTTGAACCGTTGCCCACTTCTCTCAGGTATTTGATTACATCAATTGAACACATGTGAAACGCCTTTTCTGCAACAGACACTGCTGACACTCCATTAAAGTTCAAGCTGTCTGCGATGTCAGGGGCTGCTTCACTGATGTGTATGCTGCTTTTCCTGCATTTTCAGACAGTCACCTCTTGAACCTCAGTTGGTGGCTGGGGATTTCTGTGACATTGCTACTAAGTAAGTTTTACTAACTCACACGGGGGCTGCATGCACACCTAGGAAAAACCATCACAAATAGAGGCCCTCATCACATCAGTCCATCACAATACATACCCTGAGGTTAACACTGAATGCATGCAGGAACACAGGGGCCGATTCCGATCTCGGCCGGTAGGGCTCCGAATCGGATTCGGCTTTACCGGATCCGATTCGGAGCCCTGTTTCCCGACCGAACCGTACGCGGGTCCGGCCGAGCGAGTACGATGCGAAATCGCCGACCGACTCGTCCGGGCGTCCCGACCGCTCCGACCGACTCGCTCCCGGCTCAAACCGCTCCGACCGACTCGCTCGGACTCCGACTCGCACCACGCAATGGAGACGTTTCCCGGCCGGGTAAGCACGATGCGCGCCGCGAGCAGTCCGACCGAGCCGCGCACTCCGGCTCGTAAGAGCTGTCGGAGCCGTACTTTGGGGTCCGTGTCGGACCCCCTGTACGCGTAGCCGCGCGAGTCGCACACAGGGGGACCCATGGGTCCCCCTACCTGTGCGTGTATGGCGCGAATCGCTTCGCCGCGTACCCGCTGTAGGGGGCGCCCTTGTCCGACTCGCACCCATTGAGTCAATGGGAGCCCGCGTACGCGTTGTACGACCGGCTCCCATTGACTTCAATGGGAGTCCGACCGACTCGAGTCCGATAACATACGGACGCATCGTACTCGTTCGGTCGGACTGCACGGGTCCGATTCGGTCGGAAATCTCTCCGGGTCCGGCTCGGTCGGAGAAATTTCCGGCCCGAATCGGAATCGACCCCACAGTGTCTGGAGCCCTGAATATTAAGGGCATGATTCACAAAGGTAACTCACACTTTTGAGTAACTTTACTACTTTTGGCTATTCACAAAGGGCCTGATTCACAAGGTTACTTACACTTTTGAGTAATTTACACTTTTGAACAAGTTTACTACTTTTTGCTTAGTCACAAAATTTGAGTGTTAGTTACTACTAAAAAAGAAATGTCTAGAGTAAAATAAAAATGTTTATTAAACTTGAAAAAACAGTAACAATATTTTTATGTTAAATATTATTGTAAACTATTTTAAGATATATATTTTAAATGTAGACCTAAATAAAAAAAATGCTACAGTCACATTAATTTAATTTTAGATTAAAATGTAATTTTTTAAAGTATGGGGAAAAGTAAAAAGTTTATTTTACTAAGAAAAATAAAAAATATTTTATGTTATTTTTATGTACATTATTTTATATATTAATTGTAAATGTAAAGCAAAAAAAATGCTACTGCACTATTAACTTCATTTTGAATTAGATCTTTAATTAAATGAAATAAATGAAATAAAATATTTTTTTCTGAAGTTTAAATTAAAACATAAATTTCAACCTAAACTATTTTAATTATTAAAAGTGATTTTTAGAATTAATCAAACATAATTTATTATATTTTAAGTTAATCTTACATTCTTTTTTTAAACTCTTTTTATTCAAGTTTTTCCATTTTGACATTACATACAGAAACATAAAAAAAACTTGGGATACCATGTCTGCCCTCTCCTCCCCACCCCCCAGCGAGACGCTAGCAAACTGAACCAAAAGGAATAGTTGCTCAGGTTCAAAGGGGCACATGCATCAAGCTAGGCAATTGCGATTCCTTAATAGCGATTATTAAGGAATCGCTATTAAGGAATCACAATTGCCTTACAGGCACATGCATCAAAAGAAAAACCGGTCGCAAACGGGCAGATTCTCAGAATCTGCCCCTTTGCGATCGGTATATTTGCATTTGGGATGCATCATCCCAAACGCAAAAATCGCAATTTAAGTAATCTCTAAATTGCGATTACTTAAATTGCGATTGCATTTAAGGAATCGCAAATTGAGATTCCTTAAATGCAATGCATTAAAGTAAAAAAATTAGCAATTTCGCTAATAGAGTTCGCAAATTACCATCAATTTGTACTTGATGGTAATTTACAAAACTTTGAAAAATGCACTAAAGTGCAATTTTCAAAGTTCCATTTACACACACACATGCCCTTGGGGCATGTGTGTGCGCAAGATGTACTCATATGCAGGTTTCAGGGGTGCAACAGGGTTTCTTTTGACACCCTTGCACCCTTGAATTGCATGCGCAATTTGCGAGTACCTATTGGGTACTCGCAAATTGCTAACAGTTCTCATTCATTCCTATGGGCCTCTAGGCCCATAGGAATGAATGGGAAGACATTCCTTAATTGCGACTCGCAATTTGCGAGTCGCAATTAAGGAATATTTAGAAATCGCTATTTTTTTTTGCGATTTCTACATGCATAGGCTTTTGCGATTCCTTAATAATCGCAATTAAGGAATCGCAAAAGTCTACCTTGATGCATGTGGCAGTAAGCATGTAGGTTTTGCAAAAATCTTTGCGATTCCTACAAATTCCTTAATTGCGAATCGCAAATTGCGATTCGCAATTAAGGAATGCCTTTCCATTCATTCCTATGGGCCTAGAGGCCCATAGGAATGAATGGGATGCCATTCACAATTTGCGAGTACCAAATAGGTACTCGCAAATTGCGAATGCAATTTGAAGGGTGCTAGGGGGCCTTAAAGGCCACCCTGCTGCACCCCCAAATTTGGCATCTGGGCTCATGTGGCGCACACATATGCCGTAAGGGCATATGTGTGCACCACATGGCACTTTGAAAAATGCACTTTTGTGCATCTTTCAAAGTTTTTGCAAATTACCATCAAGTTCAGATTGATGGTAATTTGCGACCCCTATTAGCGAAATCGCTATGTTTTTCAGTTTAGTGCATTGCATTTAAGGAATAGCAATTTGCGATTCCTTAAATGCAATCGCAATTAAGTAAGTAATCGCAATTTTGCGATTCCTTAAATTGCGATTTTTGCATTTGGGATGATGCATCCCAAATGCAAAAATACAGGTCGCAAAGGGGCAGATTCTGCGAATCTGCCCGTTTGCGACCCGATTTTCGGATGATGCATGGGGCCCAAAGTGTCTTTAACTTTCCCTGCAGTCCCCCTCCTGGCCTGGGGGGTCGGGAGCATGCTCCGTGTCTTCCAGGCACTACTGTCCCACCTTAAGACCCCGTCCCCACTGAGGGAGCAAGTTCTAGTGTTCCAGGGATAATCTACCTAACCCATGTCCTCCATTATGCCCTGCCATGGGTCCCATATTTTGGTGAATTTACTTGGACCTGCTCTGACCTTATAAATTTGTTGCACCAGTCAATATTCGCTTCACAATTGTCCACCGTTGGGACATTGGTGGCCCCCCCATAGTTGAATAATGTCCCGCCTAGCCGCCAGTAAGGCGACATTAAAGAATAAGAGTGTGCACCTGTCCAATGTTTGCTCCCCCCAAATTCCAGCAGTACTACATTTGGGTTGAGTTCTAGCAGCTGTTTAAGGGCCTATGATATCCTGTTTTGGACCCCCCCCTTTAAACGGGTGCAATTTTGGGCAGTCCCACAGTGTGTGTCTCAGGATACCCCATTGCTCACACCCTCTCAGACAGCGATCCGTTGAGATATTGCCCATCGCTAATAGTCGAATCCTAGTATAGTATGCTCTGTGGAGAATTTTGGAGTGGATAAGTCAAAATCCTGCCCTAATTTCGACCTGGCAGGGGTGCACACAGGCGTCACTCCATCGTTCGTGATGACTCCTAAGTCTCCCTCCCACCTGTCCCACAGTGTTTTCAAAGGGGGTGAGGTGTTGGCTATCCATTTCCTATATATCTGTGAGATAGCATGCCAGTTTAAAGGGGACCCGAGCATGCTATATTCTAAGGGGCTTTCATCAGGTATGTCCTCTGGTGTATCTATGCATCTATCGATAAGACTGTTCGACTTGTAGATACTGCAGGTATTGGGCCATTGTGAGCTGGTATTGTGTCTAGAGATCCGCAAATGGCATAATACCTGCCTTAGTCCATAGGTCTTTCTCATTCGATATCCCCAACAGAACCCACTTCTAACTTCCCTCTACTGCCTGCAGTGAAGCCAAGGCTGCTCCATTCCACAGGGCATTTCTAGCATGATCTTGCCTCTCCAACCAATCTTATTAGTGGCCTCACGCCATGTTTAGATCATCATCACTGTGGGGGATGGTAGGGAGCTCAGTCTTTTCCTTCCGTATAGCTGTCGGACATACCCAATAGGGTCCATGGCCCATCGGTCTGCCATCGGCATGGGCTTGCGTTGTTCTGCAAATGACCGATGATTTATTACCACCAGTTGGGTTGCCCAGTAATAGAGATGCAAGTTTGGTAAAGCTATGCCTCCATCAAAGGTCGACGGGAGAGTGTTGTCAGTGCTATTCGTGGTGCACCCTTGCTCCACAGGAGGAGCCTGGTGACGGCGTTCGCCAGTCTGATGAAGCATTCTGGAACTGGGTAGAGAGAGTTCTGGCATGCATACAATAATTTAGGGAGGTGTATAATCTTGTACAGGACTGCACGCCCATCAGGGATGCAAGTAGCCTGCGTCAGTGGCTCACATTCCGCTTATTTTCCTCCAGAATTCTGCCCAAGTTGTTGTCAAAGAAAAACTGTTGATCCCTCATGACAAAACTCCCCAGGTAGCGAAACACCCTCTCCTCTGTAGGTATCTGTGATCCTCATCCCCCTCACGGTCGCCATCCCTCCCAGAGGGAAAAGACATGATTTCCCCCAGTTAATGCGTAATCCGGAAAACTGACCAGAAACCGCAAATAGCACGAGGATCCTGTCAATCGAGTCCTCCTGCTCTGCGAGGTATAAGAGGACATCTTACACTTAGAGTAAGGCCAATCCTCCAACTCACGATTCTAGCACAGTGCTCTGAGAAGGGCATCCCTTCTAATCCTTTGCTATCGTGAAGAGAAGGGGGCACAGGGGGCACACCTGTCTCGTCCCCCTCCCCAGAGTAAACTTGTCTGACAGAGTGCCGTTGACTCAGGACCGTGTAGTGTGTTGGGTATAGAGGACTTGCACCCAGCCACAGAAGGAAGGGCTGAAGCACCTTCACTGCAGTAATGCTAGCATATAGGGCCATTCTAGGGAGTCAAAAGGCTTTCCAGCGTCTAGCACCATGAGGGTTGCCAGTTCTCGTATGTGCCCTTCATGCTCCAGGCAAACAAAATAGTGCCATAGGTTGTGCCTGGTGGATCTGTAGGGCATGAATCCGGATTGGTTTGGTGCTATAATCATGTGGATTACATACATCAGCCGGGTCGGCAGTACTTTAGCAAGTATTTTCTTCTCTATGTTAAGGAGAAAGATTGGCCTGTATGAAAAGCAGCTCTTGGGGGCTTCCCTTATTTGTGAATCAGGACGGACAATGTCTGCCTGCCAGAGGTCATAAGAGAGTTCCCCTGTTGATCGGGCATTATATAGCATTTTCCAAATTGGTTTGACTACTTGGCGTCGGACACACCCGTGTCTTCCGCGATTTCAGTTGCATCAGGGTGCCAGCTATCTCGCCCTCTTGTATGTTTTCCTCTAGGAGCCTGGCAACCCCCCTTACCAATCATGGGACAGAAATATCATAGATAACCGGTACAGGTCTTGGGCCAGTCCCAAGCTCACTCATAAGGAATACAGATCTCTCAGGTAGTATGCAAAAGCCCAGGCTATTTCGACCGCTCTTTCGCTCTGCGGCCCTCCCCTTGTGGATTTCATTGATCCATCTCTGCCCTTCCTCCATTCTAGTAGTTTCCACACCTTGTTGCCCACCTCATACAGTTTGTGCTGTTTGGACCTGTAGAGCACCCGTTGCTCTTGTTGTAGTAGGTCAGGTCGTAGTATTTGTCTCTTGTTTTTTCTATTTGGAAGGCTAGGTGAACGTTTGGGTGTAGGGCGTATTGGGTGTCCCAGGTTGCTAGTTTCACCTCCAGCTTCGTTGTCTGACCTCTTGGTCGACCAGTCTGTCAGCAGCCAATGGGTCAAGTCTCCAAGCCATGGCAGTGCAGGGAGTGGACTGCCTCAGCCATAGACTCAGTGATGTATGGACGGAGACACCCCTGGAGAGATATTTAACCTCATTTCAGAGCCCTAGGATGCATGCCAGGATCAGGAAATAGTCTAGATGCAACATCAACTGCATGGCATTAGCCGCAAAATGAGTACTGTTGCATACCCAGATGCATAGCCCACCAGGGATCAGTCAGACTCATGACTGTCAGGAACCTGGTTAGTAGGGTATTATTTTTAGGGGGCCCACTCGCTCTGGTCATCCTGTCAAATATACTGTGTAAGGTCAGGTTTCGGTCTCTACCCACCACTAGGAGCACCTCCAGGACCTTTGAGATCTATTCAGCCATAGACTCAAGAACCAGCGACTGCAGGCCTGGTGGAAAGTACCATGAAGCCAGATTTAGTTCTTCTTCGCCCAGCCATGTGCCTCCCACCATTGCCCAGCACCCCTACGGGTCCAACCAGGTCTCTGTCACCAAATACGCCAACGACTTATGTGCCAGAATACATGTACCTCGGGAGCCTGTGATGAACGCTGAGTGAGCCAGGAGTGTGTATTTGCCCCTTCTTAAAAAGTCACAGTTATTTCACGGTAGGTGGGTTCCTTGTAACAGGATGAGGTCCGAGGCACAACGTACCAAGTATTCTAGCAATATTCCTTTATTTAGTTTATTCCCCAGCCTGCTAATTTTCTGTAGAGTATTGTGGGGGACATTTGTATGTCAGAGTGCGCCCTCTATGTGGAAACCATGGTGTTATTTGGTGCAGTGCGCATGGGGAACCTCCATCAGGGTCACACATTAGTTGCTGATGCGTCTTTTCCCTCCCTAATTCACCCCTGAGCCCCCAGCCTATCCCGCCCTCCCTGTTTCCTCATGCTGAGAGTTTCAAACTACCTGCCACCGAAAATGCCTGAGGTACCTACTGCCCTCCTTTAACAATTTGTGTTCAGTTGAACTATGGGAACCGAATAAATGCAGGGTGCATAAGTAGGGGCCTGGACCCACAGGCAGGTCGGTTAACTTACTCCCCTTGCCTTGCCCCTGTAGTCCTCCTCTACATCAGCTGCCCCCAGATTGGGAAATAATTTAATCCGCTGTCATTGGTGTTACTTTGGGTGGTGCACTGTTCCCAGCCTCTGCTTTCGTTTCACTGTTGCCGGCCCCTGAGTCTGGGAAGTCTCTGCAAAGTGTTGACCACTTGGTGGCTGTTGTCTAGGGGTTGCCATCTTTCGCCTCCTGCCCCATCCTTGTCTGCTCCTGCTGCACCTGATGTTTGGTAGGTGTCGACCATTTCTTCCGTTGTGGCGCTTCTTTCGAGCTATGATGTAGCCAGTCCGTGGGGGTCTGCCGTTCGAGCACCTGTGCATCGAATAGCCTTTCCGTTCCACCAACACCCAGATCTCCTGTGCAGTAGATAAGAAGTGGGATTCATCGGAGGCAGTGATCTTCAATTTGTCGGGAAATAACAGGGCATATTTTAGGTTGAGGCCACGTAGGTTTCGTTTGACTGGCAGGAAAGTCTCCTTGTTTTTGGACAGCTGTTTTATAGTGTGGGTTATGTTCACCGGGTTACTCTCGATCTCCCATGGGTCATGTGACCACGCCACCTGCAGGATGTAGTCGCAGTCTCCATAGTTGAGTGGTCTGGCTATCACTGGTCATGGAAGGGGCCCCTGGAGGTGGGGTGCTTCCCGGGACCCTGCGTGCGCATTCCATAGTGTACATTTTGAAGGCCCGCCCTCCCAGCACCGTCTCTAGCAGCCATTACAGTACAAATAATTCAGATCTCAGAACTTCGTTTTTTTCAGGCATTCCAATCAGGCGCACACTGATGCAACTGGAACAACCTTCAGCATCTTCCAAGTGATCTGTCAGGCACTGTATGGCCTGCTGCAGTTGCCCAATCTTGGATGTTCCCTCCATCCGTTAGCAGTGACTGAGGAGCCCAGGAGAATTCTGGACCAAGGTGGTATGGCAGCTATCATCCTCCTGGACCTCAGCGCTGCATTCGACACCGTCAACTATAATACGCTGACCCATAGACTTAGGAGTCTTGGGGTGACGGGTGGTGTCATTACATGGATGCAGTCCTTCTTAGAAGAAAGGTCCTTTCAGATCTTTGAAGGTGATATCATCTCCAAACGCATGTTCCTCAGTTGTGGTGTGCCCCAGGGATCCTCCCTGAGCCCCACACTGTTTAATGTCTACATGAGTCCATTGGCAGAGATAGTCCGTCCATTTGGCAAAAAAATCATTACCTACGCAGATGTCACTCAGCTCGTGGTGGCTTTAAACCATCCCAAAAAGGCATCTGGCGGCCTAGTATGTTGCCTAGAGGAGGTAGCCAAGTGGATGGAGCTCTCTTGCCTAAAACTCAATGGAGACAAGACAGAGCTTATGCTCCTCGGTAACTCACCAACTTTCAACTCAGAACTGCTTTGGCCTAACTGTCTTGGCCCTGCTCCGGAACCAAAAAACCAGATTAAAAGCCTGGGCGTACGGCTGGATCGCTCTCTGAGCTTTGATTATCAGGCGGCAAAATTATCGGCCATGTGCTTTGGCTTACTGAGGATGCTCCGCAAAATACTCCCTCTCCTCCTGTTCCAGGCAAGAAGAATAATGGTCCAGGCTCTTGTCCTATCTCGCCTGGATTATGGGAACGCCCTCTATTTAGGAGCCCCCCAATCCATAATTTCCAAGCTCCAGATCCTCCAAAATTGCGCAGCTCGCCTGCTCCTCCAGATCCCTTACCGGCAATCTGCAAAGCCTGCACTGAGGAGCCTCACTGGTTGCCTATCAGGGAGAGAATCAAATTTAAGGCTATGTGCATCACACATAAGTCCTTCTGAGGGAATGGACCGACAATCAGTCGATCTATGATCACCCCCTATCGCCCAAGCAGAAACCTCCGCTCGGTTTCCCTCTCTCTCGCCATGCTCCCAAAAATAAAGAGAGCTAGATGTGGCAGGCGTTCCTTCTCTTACAACTCTGCTAAATTATGGAACGCTCTCCCTCCCCACATACGGGGGGAGCCCCACTTGATGCCCTTCCGGAAACTCCTCAAAACCTGTTTTTTCCAAAATTCCACTTAATCATTGGCTCTCTCTGTCCGCGTCTGACATTAGCGCTGGGATGCCTCAGGGTAGCTATGCGCTTTATAAATGCGTTTTCATTCATTCATTCATCACCAGTGGCGAGACCACGGCCAGGGAGTTCTGGGTCTCAGTGGCCCTGGTCACTAGCTTCTTGTGGTCAGAGCACAGTGGGCCCACATCCCGATCTTGTGCTGCAGTGCAGTTTTAGTGTCTCCTATTGCTGCCAAGATCTTTCCTCTGCCCAGGGAGGTGAGCACGCTTCGGATTCTTGTATTGAGGCTGGCTGTGCTGCCTTGGGGTGCTTGGGCCACACCATTGCCTTCTCAGCCTTACGGTGCGGTGCAGTGTATCGCACCAGCTTCACTCACGCCCGGTGGCCCTGGCCTCCCGGGGCAAAAGGAGAGCTCAGGGTCCTCAGAAATGCCCCCTCCCGTCCGGTGTCCTTGATCATTTTAAGCGTCCCTCCTGGGATGGGTGTGGTCTAGATGTCAGTGTGGTGGGACTACGGGGGCAGCTTCTGGCAGTGGCACCCCCAGGTATTCCCCCCAACTCACGTTGGCTATGTCCAACTGTGGGCAGGCACAAGGGCTCACTTATTCCAGGGATGGGGGCTGCCCCATGTTAGGATGCAGCCAGTGGGTCCTAGGGGTCTGCTGCACACGGGGGAACAGCAGGACCAGTCCTCCTTGGTCTCTTCTGTGGTAGGGGCCTGCTCTCCATCCGCCGTCTTGTGCGGGAAGTCTCTGGCATTCACTGCTTCTGCCCGGGCTCCCTTCATGGCTGTCAGTGCTGTGCACCGGGGGTAGGACGCAACTGTGAGCTGCTCTCTTCTCCCAGGGCCACATGGGCTGTGGCTACTGCCTCCACTTCAGGCCCATGTCTGTCCTGCCTCGGAGCGCCCCGGGTCTCGGCCTGGCCGCCCCCATCACATTCGAGCCACCGGCCTAGCTCGCCTCACACAGATGTCAAGAAGACCGCACTCACCGGTCTCAGTGCTTCCTCTGCTTGGGCTTCTGCTCATCCCTACCTCCATTATTTTGTATGGGAGGGTGTTGCAGCACCAGTGGTCGTCCAGCTATAGTTCAGGACATACTCCAGCTCTGAGTAATTTACTAATGTTTTGTGACCCCTTTTGGCTGTAGTAACTTCAGAAGTTCTGTTTGTGAATAGCAATGGGCTAACTCTTAGGGTTGGGTGAATCTCCCTCCATAATCCCTACCTAACCCTCCCATAACCCCTCCTTACTTCTCTCTAAACCCGTTCCATTCAGTAGTAAGTATGCTCCTTTTTCAAGGCACCCCCTTGTCAATCCCACATTTACTTCTAAGTAGTAAACTTACATGTGTGAGGATCTTCCCATGGGAAAAATAGGAGAGGTTGAGGTGGAGATTTTCAGTCATAGATTTGTCAATTGCATTTTGTAGTACTTTAGTAGTGCTATTGCAATACTACTAAAGTACTACAAAATACAGTTTGCTAACAGGACCCTGAAACATGGGATGGACACTTGCAAACCTACACCTTTTAATTACTTTATACTCATAAAGGCTGAATAGCCAAAGTAGTAAATTTAGTCAAATGTGTAAGAGTAAACATACACATGTAAATTACTCACAAGTGTAAGTTGCCCTTGTGAATAGCCCCGATAGAGACTTAAAAATTCTACACATTTATTCTTCATATTGATGAGGACAAAATATTTACACCAAATGAAGTTTGGCAAAGAGAAGAAAGCAGTTTCACTTTGGAAGAAGTATGAAATCAGTCCATTTACTTAATACTAAGCAACTTGCCTGTATCAACTTTCCACCAACAGCACCTATGCAGAGTGTGGAGACTGTGCTATAAACTAACTTAAAGAAGCAAATTTGAAGGAAAAAAAGAATAAAGCAAATGCAAGGAGATGATGGACAGAGCGCTGAAACTTTTCAGACACTCATCCCCAGTCACAGATCTGGATTGAAACCATCATCGTTCTTTAGCTCACTTCACCACCGCAGTTCAGACCCAGCTATATGCAAATCAGTCTTGACCCTGTGCCTCATGGGAACAGTCCAGCCCGAACTGCCAAGCCAGGTCTTCCCTGGACCGGAAACAAGTATCCTGGGACCGGTTTCAGGGTAACACCCCATATCAGCCAGGCTAGCTTGCATCCAGTGGCAAAGTGAGCAAGGGACCCACCTCTGGGCATACCCTGCCAACTTAGAGCGAACAAAGCAAACACAAGGAGATGATGGACGGGGCACTGAAACTTTTCAGACACTCACCCCCAGTCACAGATCTGGGTTGAATCCATCATCGTTCTTTAGCTCACATCACCACCCCAGTTCAGACCCAGCTATATGCAAATCAGTCTTGACCCTGTGCCTCATGGGAACAGTCCAGCACGAACTGCCAAACAAGGTCTTCCCTGGACCAGAAACAAGCATCCTAGGACCGGTTTCGGGATAACACCCCTCATCAGGCAGGCTAGCTTGAATCCAGTGGCAAAGTGAGCAAGGGACTCACCTCTCGGCATACCCTGCCAACTTAAGACGAACAAAGCAAACACAAGCAGATGATGGACGAAGTGCTGAAACTTTTCAGACACTCACCCCCAGTCACAGATCTGGGTTGAATCCATCATCGTTCTTTAGCTCACTTCACCACCCCAGTTCAGACCCAGCTATATGCAAATCAGTCTTGATCCTGTGCCTCATGGAACAGTCCAGCACAAACTGCCAAGCAAAGACTTCCCTGGACCAGAAACAAGCATCCTAGAACCGGTTTCTGGATAACACCCCTCATCAGCCAGGCTAGCTTGAATCCAGTGGCAAAGTGAGCAAGGGACCCGCGTCTGGGCATACCCTGCTAACTTAGGGCGAACTAAACAAACACAAGGATATGATGGACAGAGCACTGAAACTTTACAGACACTCACCCCCAGTCACAGATCTGGGTTGAATCCATCATCATTCTTTAGCTCACTTCACCACCCCAGTTCAGACCCAGTTTTAACCTTGCACAAAATGATGTCTGGGAGGGACATGGTCATATGTTTGTTAACTTCATAAAATAATTCATAATCAAATAGTAGCAATTACTACACTTACATATTGCACCCCAGCATTTCTTTGGCCTATATGTGCTAAAAAAGGTGGTAATAAATTTTTGGATCTCACGCTAGGGCACAATTTCGATATAGCTAAGACAAGGATTTTAGATGAGATTCAGGATATGGTAAAGAATGTTACTTAAAGTGAACTCTTCAGAAATATATCATATATGTTATTCTAGTCCAAAACCTTGTGCTCCTCTATTCATGTTTCATTTCACCTCTCTTCTCTGATATTTGGATAAGACTTATGCTATAAGGGCTTATATCCGAAATCTTACATCCTAATCTTCTAATTAAATTTGTCTTTCTGCACCTTATCCTTCCAACATTTAAATGCCCAGCCAGGTATGCTGAAAAGGGGGTGATGAACTATGAGTCCAGGTGTAGTGTTAACTGATGATACCGTAGTGTGATAACCACTGTGGAACAATGGGATTGATCATCATGTCATTAATGGTTGACTTGAGGTTATTTCCCTCTGAATTTCTTTATTAAGAATTAAGAAGTCCCGTGTCTACGCAAATCCTTACCGAAGATGGTGGTGAAATTGTTTTTGCAGACTACGATTGACAAAACCCAGAGAAGTAGGACCACGGAATTTGTCAATGACATCAGCTTACTCTGGCTTTTTCAGTTATTTTGCCATTATTCCATGCATGTAGAACGGCATCTACTTGAGTCACAAAGTGATCTCAAAGTGACAGTTTGGATGGTATCACCAATGTGCAGCTTCATTTTTTTGTGTTGGAAACTGTCCATTCAAGGATTAAAGGTCCTCCAGGAAGTTGTATAACAGCTTACATCTCACGCTCACAGTTAATTGAATAAGTTCTAATGAATAAGTGGTGCAGCAGATCAGTGAGCTTCCAGCGCCCGTATTTGTCACAAATAATTTTACTTTCACCTCATTTCCATTATGCTGAAGATGGGTTTCTCAAGGGAAGCATACGAGCACCCTCAAAGACATTGGTACTTCTAGGCATGTTAAAAAATGATGGCAGTGGCTTCAATTTTCCGCACTTTTTTAAGGCTACTGCATTCATGGGTTGCACATATCTATAATTTCTAGCCATGTTGTGCCACCCTGCTTCCCATAAACAAGATGATAAATATCTTCCCAGAGTGCATCTTCTGAATCTGATGTATGATATTAGGTGAGGCTTTAGATGCTTTTCTTATTTTTGCATGGGCGTAAATCCATTTGGCTTTTTGGATATATCAAATGATTTGCCCACTTTTACATCATGATTCAGCTCACCACATTCAAAACATGTACGCCCTTTTCCAGGTTCTAGCTTGTGTTCAGGTTCCAATGATTTACAGGTGTGACATGAATACCACGGCTATCTATCCTCCAACACTGAAAATGAGGTTATATTTCTAGATACCAAATGGAAATGGGAATGGGGAAGGAGGGAAAAGTGAGGGTGATGTGTGTGTGTTGGTCCAATACCTGCTTTGTTCTGTCAGATGGCTCATACTCTGGTACTATAACTGTTTTCTGACCTGATGATTGCCGAAAAAGGTACCTAAATACACAAATCAAGATAATGCTGGCTTTTTTCTAATCTTACTCTGTTACTCTTAGTTTTGACCTCAGTTTCTTATTTATCAAAATCGTTCACACCTACGTAGACTGACTCAGCATGAAAGCTTGACACCTTAGTATAGGAGTGCCAACACTTGTCTTGCTCTTACAGTGAACTTCGCCACCTAATTGATTTTACATAACAAGAAAAAATAATGAACATAGATTTCTTAAAACAACCAAAATCAAAATAGAATTCTAAAACTTCCTCTGTTCACTTTTATTGATGTCTTATGTTCTTGCAGAGCTAAGACTTTGCTATAACGAAAACGTAACTTCTAATACTTATTTTTAGTATTTTCTCCTTGGATTTATTCAAACTCCTGAAGATAATGGATGGCTTGCTGGGCTGGGGTAAATAGAACTAGCAGCAGAAGCTTAAGGATATGAATACGGAAGACCGCTCATGCTTTAACACTGTCTGGTTTTACAATATAGCCAAGAAGGTAAAAAAAAGACAATATGTTGGGCTTCCTGACCAGCGTCATCCCTTGGTTACTAGACATCACAGTTGCGATTTGATCACCCCATAGAGATCCAAAGAGCCACCAACACACCAGGATCCTCTTGCAAGCTGCTCAAAAGAATGGTCGATTCCTTCTGGAAGGCGGTGCCATACACATCTTTTCATACTATTCATCTGTTACTATAGTGAAATGTAGATGCTTCCTGGCACCAAGTGATGGAATATTACATCTGATCTGTGTGAGCCAACCACAATTCCTTATAATTATTGAAGGCAAGAACTCGGAACAAGACGAGCTGGAAGACTTTGAAAAATTTGAATGGAAGTCAGAAATAAGATTCAGAAGCTCTGAATTTGCACAAGAGGCAAGGCCAACGATGACTAGACAGAGAGAGCCTCCACAATATCGTAGATGCACTATCTAGGGACAGGCACAAGTGCAGGTCACCTACAAAGAATGGTTGCTATTAAACTGCAGCCCCCCCCCCACCACACCCGACAAGAACTGGCAAGCTTGCATCACATCTCCGGCATGCATGCACAATTCCTTGGTAATAAGAAGGGGTGATCAATTGGTGTTGAAACTCCAACTGGCACTGAATGAGGGCATCTGATCTTTATATTTATTGTACCGTTTGGCCAAATACATACTTGCTTTTGTGTTAGACATACCGCATTCTCTGTACAGAGCTACCAGAAAGGGTCCATCTCTAACTTCTTCTCTCGCCTGCCACTTTACCTAAAATTAGACCAGTAACTATTGGAATAAAGGCAGATGACGACAGAGTAGACTGAAGCTCTTCCTACCCCTGAACTTTCCCCTTCTCTCCTACCTATGGCCCCCATCCAATGCACAGCTCGCTGTTTTATCCCATTTCCTTCCTCCAAATTGTTCATAGCCTGAGATTGGACAGGGCCCAAGATAATATCTTTGTTATGCTTCATTTACGATGCCCCCATAAGGTATACTATTGTATCCATGGCCTGGGGATGCCCAGAGATTTATAACTTGTGACACAGTTTTCAGGATTGCTCTCGCACCACACAATACCATCCTGCCACCCACGCCTCACCCCATTGTTGGGGTGTTGAACCCCTTCCCACCCCTTTTGTCATCTCTGTTGAACTATTAACCTTGTAAACCACAATCTTCTCCTTTATCCCGCTTGCCTTGTCAGATCTCACTACCCCAGCTCAACATTATGTGTCACATGCATTCATGGATATGTAGTCCTTCTCCCAAGCCTTTGTTCTCATTGCTGTTCCTGAGTTTTGATCTCTTATGCCCTTTGACTTGCTCGTCTCATATCACCCCTCCCTGAAACAGCTGGATCACAAACACAGAGTCTGCTCATCCATGTTGCCACGCCCCATTTCTTGGTTCTAAACCATTGGTGATTTCTAAGCCTGGGCAGAGTTCGCAGAGTTTCGCAAAGTGCAAAAAAATCTCCACCGCGCTACGCGGAGCTCCGCAAGCGGCAGAGTGCGTTAGATTAATGCTGTTCGGGGTGATTTTCAGTGCTGGGTGTTTGTCCGCACTGCAATCATCGCGAATGGCACCATGCACAGTGCAAGCGGGCACTGCTTCCTTTCTGCTGCTCGAGTAGATTTTTTACCCGAGCTGCAGTTTTCTCAACGTGAACGGACGGTTTCTCAACACAAGCGGTCGCGAGCACACGCAACCACTCGCAATGAGAAGTCCGACCGCCCGCGTTGAGAAATCTCACCGGGAGGTTGATTTTCCTTGCTCGCACTCGCCAACTTGATGTTGATGAGCGCAAGCAAGGAAAAATCTCCACGAGCTCCGCGTAACGCGGAGTGCGGATAACTCCGCAAACTCTGTGAGTGGAGCGGAGTTCACCGCCCAGGGTTAGTTATTTCCACAATAAACGTCACCAACATGTCCTTTTTTTTCAAATGTAAAAATATATCTGTACTTACGTACCAAATAAAATTGACACAGCTCTCATTCACAAGATGGAGTCAAGATACTGAGTCAAAAAGACTAAATCAAGAACCGATGGAGGCCTTGGTTAACAGTAGTTGCATGACAGGAACCAGCACACAAAAGGATGGCACAGGTCAAGGAAGTGTGGAGTGACAATTCGTCTCCGGGAGCACATACCCTGTACTGTAATTAAGAGTTGGTCTGACCCAGACAGTAAGTATGTCTTCATCAAGCTTAAGACACTAAACATGAGATTGATAGCTGGCATGACATACAATCCAAAGGCTTGCAAGAGAGCCTTACTCTCTCTCAACTGTCCTGAATCTTTCTTTAATTTATTTTCACATGGAATATGGTCCTAGACCCTTTTTCTAGACAAGGCAGGGCCGACTGACAAATGTAATAACGAAAGAGCGGTCTTACAGAATGTCACGTCTGACCATGATCTCCTAGATGTATGACACCTCTTTCACCAAGGTGTATATGGAACAACTTTGTACATGCACTATTTTCTGGCACAATCTGCATTATTTTTACTCCTATCTTATTGCTGTATCCTCAAGGGCAGCCTTTCAGACCACTCGCTGTTCCAGATCAGATTCGATCTGGGACAAGTGTCACTTTCTCCCTCCCTCTCTTTTGCACATTTGTGAATTTAGGGAGCTGAATGAAAGGTGAATTCCTTCAGTGCAACTATTATAGGCAACTGCTAAGATGACTTGGTGGGGGTTCATGATGGGAGACTCAGCATAGGTGAGAACAAGCATTTGCCATACAAAAGATCTTGCATTAGCGACAGTTTAAACTATTGGCGTTACAAATAAAAATGTTTGTGAGATACATTTTTGGGGCAAAAAATATCCCAGCAGTAAACAACAAGCAGTGTTGTGAGGGTGCATTACCACAGGCTGTCACTAGGTGTCCCATGGGACCTCCTTTGGCCACATATGGTACTGCACGCTGTAACATCGCCAAGGAAAGAATAAGGCACAGTGGTGTGAGCTGCCGCCTGGGATCTGTGTTCCCATCTGGTGTCAGCCTGATTGTTTAATTTCCCCCAAGCGCATGGATAGGTGCACTATATAAATAAAAGCTAGAAATGTAAAATAACATAAGAATTCAATGCTCGGGCAGGCAAGCAATGATGTGAGCAAAACAGCAGTGGCCTCGGAGGGGTGGTGGGGACCTGAAGCAGTGTTGTGGAGGGGTGAGAGGGAGGCACGGGCAAGCAGTGTCATGAGCAAAACAGCAGTGCCCTCAAACAGGTGGTGGGGGCCTGGAGCAGTGTTGTGGGAGGGTGAGGGGAAGGCACGGGAGATCAAGGGACCAGGCAAATGAAGCGACGGGACCGCAAGCAAATGAAGCAACGGACTTTTCATTGCACAAGTAAACAGAACACTTAAGGAGCAAAGACGCAGCCCAACCAAAAAAAGAGTTCTCTCTAAGTATAATTAACCTGAACAGTAAGAACACATGTGAGAGGGCCAGTCCTCATGGGAGGATACAAAATTCCAAAAGGAGGGACTACTAAGTCTATTCACCAATGAAAAGCCAGCATTTCTAAAGGACAACAACAGAAACCAATAAAAAAGATGGGTGTTTTTTCAAGCCCATATCCTAGATACAGCATGTCACTGCCTCCACACTGAGACATTTTCCCTCAACTAATTTTTTATCTTACAAACAGATATTACGTACAAAGTAAAACAGATGGGAAGCTCCTGGCTGAGATCTCTGAGGCCTTTGCCTAGTGCTATGAACACCTTCAGAAGAGGAATTTCTGAGCCTGCTGAAATTTTCTTCCCTGTTTCCTGAAGGCAGATGGCTTTTTCAAAGAGGAAATCAACATGAAATAAATTTTGGATGTGATTACTTCTCTTCCTTTGTGTAAGTCATCTGAAAACAATGTATTCTCTTAGGAATTCTATGTTAGTGAAGACCACCTTGCCCCGTATTATATGCAGCTTTTAAGGAGGCAGAGATGATTGTCTTGCTGGCCATCTATCCAACAAGGCCATCATCACACTTATACAAAAAAGGGTAAGGACCCTTTAGACTGTGGCAGTTTCCACCGAATATCGCTAATCAATGCTGATTTCCAAATACTGGCCATCATCCTGGTCGCAAGGCTTTCTAAGGTGATTTTGTCCTTAGTACCCGACTACAGAGTAGGTTTTGTGCCAGGCTGCTCCTTAAGAAAAACCTTAAGGAGTGCAACCCCTTGCTTGTCGCTTGCGACCCCTGGCACTGCTTTTGCGACCCCTGACCCCGAGGTGGCAAAATCAATGCCCAGAACATTAGGGCAGCTCTCCAATATAAATGGGCTCCACCCTCCTTTTTGGCCCATTTTAATTTTGGCGTTAGCCAAGACCTTTTGATTTTACTAAAATTATATGTCTAATATACTTACTTAAAGGGGCTTTCAGCCACCTCGCATTGTCCATTGGTCTGTTGTTGTGTCATTCACATTTTGATTCCACCCACTGCAGCATATAGAATGGGGCAGTGGGTCAGCCTATGTAAGCCACTGGCTAGCTTCACTTCTAATGACTGCATTTTACTCTTTCACAAGTAGCACATCCACACACAAGGTAGTCCCTTCAGTACAAGTGTTGTTGTTTTCAGTTTATAATTACTTTAGTACTGTCTTTATGTTTAGGGCCAAATGTGACAGTGGGACACTTTTGTTGTGACCACAGGGCACGTTCCACCTTTATGAGATCCCATCTGCTGCTATACTTTTGTAAATTCCTTTGGAGTGGCCTTGTTTATCTGACTGCTGCTATTTCACATCAGCTCATATGAACTCTGACCATAAACAGTATGCTCTATCTATATTTGTAGCCCAGTCTTTCTTCATTCCTGCTTTTATCCTCTTACCTTCTCTTTCATTCTTTCCTCCTTTTTTCTTTCTTTCCTGGCTTTCTTCTTTCTTTCTTTACTTCATTTCTTTCATTTCCTTTCCTTTTTTCCTTTTTTCCTTTACTCTTTCGTTCGTTTTTCCTTTTTCTTCTTTGATTATTCCTTTTTGCCTTCTTTCTTTCTTCCTTCTTTCCTTATTTTTCTTTCTTTCTTTCCTTCAATCTTTCCTTTTTTCTTGCCTTCTTTCTTGCTTGCCTTCAGCTCAGATGATCTCTGAACATAAGCTAATTAGAGTGATCTATCTATTTTTGCAACCATGTTTTTCTTTCTTCCTTTCTTGATTTGATTCTTTTTTTCTTGCCTTCTTTCTTTCTTTCCCTCATTTTCAAAGTCAAGAGGATAACCGCCAATGCCAGACCAAATGCCTTTTTTAGGTTTGTGTTAGACAAACATTTTGATTTTACTGAAATTATATGTATAACATACTTACTTATACGGGTTTTCAATCAGACTTCATCCATTAGTGGTTCACATTTTTCTTCCACCCACTCCAGCATGCATTAAGGGGCAATGCATCAGCCCATTTCAGCCATTGGCTGACTTCACGATTACTAAGGCATGCTGCCCTTGCACAAGGGGCATATCCACACACAAAGTAGTTCCCTTCAGTGCCAGAGAGTAAAAATGATAATTTCTGTTTTTTAAGACCAAAAACATTTTTGCCTTTACAGAGTGTTTTTGTTTAGATGGAGTTGGGACTCACAGCTTCTTGATCAATAAAGCTGTACAAAAACCATGACTAAACAAAACAAGGATTACCAGAAGGCTGGCGGCCAACGCCAAAACTATTGGCCTTGCCAGTGCTTGTTTGTTATGCTAATAGCGATGAATAGTGTTTTATTCACTGTTGGTATAATAAAAAAATGAAGCAGCAGGAGCTGAAATGGGACTCTGGCAGCTGTAATAGGTACAGAAATTCTTTATTTAGAAAGAGAGAGAGTGGGTATGAGTGAGCATGTGTCTGTGTGTATGTGTTTGTGTGTGTGTGTGTGGGTGTGTGTGTGTGCGTGTGTGTGTCTGTGTGTGTGTGTTTGTGAGAAAGTGAGAGTGAAGGACAGATAGTAGGAATGAGTGAGAATGACTGAGATTGAGGGGCAGATTTATCAAGACTTTGCCTCATTGTAAAGTCGCACTGTGTGACGCAGACTGTTGTAAAGTCTTAGTAAACTATTTATTTTCCACTGTGAAATTTGTTTTACACTGGAAAGGGCCCTTAACCTAGCTCAAATTATGAACTGTGCTGCTTTGCATCACGTTGCATCGCAGGGCATGCCATATAGGCCTGGGCGGAAAACTACGCTACGCTCGCGTAGTTTGCGAAGTTTGCGCTACTTCGCACTACGCGAATTGCACGTAGCACAGTGCGAACATGCGTAGCGTAGCGTAGTGCAGCGGTCATTTTTTGCTTGCTCGCGGTCCTCAACGTCAAGTTGGCGACCGCGAGCAAGCAAAATGACATCCCGGCGAGACTTTTTCCTCGTTCGCGATCAGCAACATCAAGTTGCCGATCGCGAGCGTGGAAAATAAACCTCCCGGCGAGATTCTCAACGCGGGGAGGTCAGGTTTCTCATTGCGAGTGGTCGCGTATGCTCGCGACCGCTCGCGATGAGAAACTACCAGTCCGCGTTGAGAAAGCTGCCGCTCGAGTAAAAATCTACTTGAGCGGCAGTAAAAGACAGCTCGCACTGTGCAAGATGCCGTTTTCAATGATTGCACAGTGCGGACAAGCATCCGGCACTGTGCAATCATTGCGAACACGCACTACGCAGTTCGCGTAGTGCTACGCGTAGCTCGCATAGTGCGAACTGCACTTTGCGTAGCTTCGCGAAGCGTTACTTCGCGAACTACGCCCAGGGTTAATGCCATAGGCGTCATATGGAAGCTCTCACGCTACAACCCAGGGTTTTTGATGCAAAGCCATATCTACTAAAAATGTTAGACAAGGTTTTGCACCAAAAATAACACCTTTTTACGCAAGCATTAAGTTGGAGACATTTTTTAATTTCTTTCAAAGTTTTACACATTCCATGTGTGCTGAACTATACAACACGCATCCAATGTGTAAAAATGTTTAAAGTTAGTCTAGGCATAGTATTTTGTACTGGAAGGTTGCCTTTCTAGTACAAAACCTATGCTAGACATCATGTGCACACCTTTGCATTAAGGTACAAGGAATGTGTATGAGATGTTAGGCAGCCTGTCCGTGCACCAGCGCTGGGGAACAGAGCAGCAGTTCGGTATTTTAGTAGATATGGCTCTGCAATGCTCTTTTCCCCAAGCACAATGCAGCATAGCAAATTTAGTTGCTGTGCTGGATGGTACTATTTTTTTTAGTAAAGTTGTTCATAAGTGTCAGTGAGGATGAGTGAATCAGTAAGTGAGAATAAGTGAGTGAGAGAAAGAGTGACTGCAAAAAAGTGAGAATGAATGAGTATGAGTATGAGGGAGTGTTAGAAAGTGTGAGGGAGTCAGAGCAAGAATGAGTGAGTGGCAGTGATTGAGCGTAACTGTGAGTGAGAATGAATGAATGATGGCAAGTAAATGAGAATGAATGAGTGAGTGTGTTAATGAGTGAATATAAGTGAGCATGAGTGAGAATTTGAATTTGGTTGTGAGTGTGCCCCGGATCCTGGCATACTGAAGTTAATTATTGCCTCAAAGAGGCAGCCATGGAAAGATTCTGAAACTGGAATACTGGAGGCAGTAGTTCTTCATATGACAGGCAGCTGTGACAAAATGCTAGCAAAAGAGGGCATGTTAGAGGTCGTACGTGGCATGTGCGGACACCCATGACAAAATTCTGGCACTGGTATACTCAGTGTCATTCTTGGCATAGAGGTGCCTGTGGAAGACTACTGGCACTGGCATACTAGAGGAAATTCTTGTCATAGGAGGCACCCTTGACAGAATACTGGCACTGGCACATTGAAGATGATTTCTGGGCTAAGTGAGGAAAACAGTGGTATATAGGAGGGCGGTAATCATGACAAAATGTTTGCCCTGACATAATAGAAATCATTTTTGACATAAGGGTCACCCATGGATTATCAGGAGCACAACTGGCAAAATCTGGCAGTTGCATATTGTATGTGTTAGGCCTGTCAGCCTTGGTGTGGTCTTGCCCCAACCCTTTTGCCTACTTCCTTCCATTTTTAGTCTTAGGACACTGTGCACTTTACCACTGCTAACCAGTGCTAAAGTGCTTGTGCTCCCTACAATAAACATGGTAAAATTGGATTACACCTGCTTGGCATATTTAATTTACTTATAAGTTCCTAGTAAAGTTGCATACCATATACCCAGGGCCTGTAAATTAAATGCTACTAGCTGGCCTGCAGCACTGATTGTGCCTCCCACTTAGGTAGCTCCTTAAAACATGCCCCAATCCTGCCATTGCAGCCTGAATGCAGTCTTAAACTGCCAGTTCGACTTGGTAAGATAACACCCCTTGCCAAGCCTTAAACTCCCCTTTTATTGCATATACGTCACCCCTCAGGTAGGCCCTAGCTAGCCCATAGGGCAGGGTGCATTGTAATTCAAAGGTTGGAATAGTACTTTTATGTTTTACATGTCCTAATTGTGAAAAACTCCTAGTGTGTGTTCACTACTGTGAGGTACTTGTCCCAAAGAATTAAGTTGGGCTGCTTTATTACATTTAATAAGTATTAACGTTTGTAATTAAAAATCCTCTTTAATGGTAAAGTCAGATTTCCCGTGTCACATGAGTGGGTGTAGTTGGCTGTTGAACTTTGTTGATTCCTGCCAGACAATCACATAATAGAGGGATTAGGTGTGGCTGAAAGAGCCATCTGCTGGCAGGATGGTGGGGACGAAGCTGGACACAGCCCTACCCACAACTGAATAAGCTGTGCTCTGCCTTCACACAAAGGACTTGTCACCACTGTATTGTCCCGACAGCCAGCCTGGAGCCAGGGCAGGCGAGTCAGAAAATATCAAGCACTTCAAAGAGGAACCTCTAGAAATGCCTCCAACTTCAAAGAAGGCACCAGGTATAAAAATAGGACCCTCAGACCAACTCTTGAGTTCACTTTCTAGATCTGCAGACTCAGAGGACTACTTGCTGCTGTGGCCTGCTCGGTACTCCACAAGACTGCTTTGCGGCACCTGGAAGGACTGCTTTGCTGCCTGGAGCTTGCCTTGAGCCCTGAGAGGTCTGGCCTTGCTGTTTGAGCCCTGCCTTCACTTGACTCCAGGACTACCAGAGTGGCTCCAAGGGATAGTTTTCTGGGCACCTGTTCAGAGCCACAGGGACATAACAGTCTCCCACCATCTTGAACTCACACTTGGACCTAGCCTGAGTGAGTCCTGAACCCCAAAGTGGCGCCCTTCCAGTCTTGGACCCTTGGTTGTGGCGTTAAAGGTGCCCAAATAGCCAAAATCCAAAACTTGTAAACATTTTTGGCTAAAAACTGCTCTGAGAATCAACCCTGCTCGTCTATCCCCTTCAAGGTGCATCACCGGTTGGTCTGACTTCGCAGCAGTTCCTGCTATTTTCTTCTAAAAAGCAGCAAATCCTGTTCAGCGGTCCTTCGCCAAAGGAGTATCTGCCTCGTCCCACTAGAGATTTCTGACTTTCGAAAAAGTGACTAAGTCCCAACACAAAAATGTTCACCGCGACTCCATCCAAAAGCACCCCAATGACGAGGCTCCCTCCTCGGACACTGCCTGCAGCTTTGCCCGCTGTACTTTATCATCTCAGAACATTTTTTTTCAAGAATTTCTTCTAAGCCCTAAGCGCTGACCAAGCCCAATCCACTTGTATCCAAGCCGCGCTCCATCGCAGTCACCCTTATCTTTCCACTTTGATCCGGTCTCGCCGGACTACATGTCCGCAGTTGGAGCTTTAATCGTTTAGCTGCTAGCTTTTACTATAAATTTTAAAAATACATACCTCTGGTTCTAAATGATTGAATTTTTGTCATTTTGTTGTGAAATAATTTATTACATTTTACTATATTTTCCTAAATTGGTGTGTGATTTTTCTATAGTTGTGGTTTCACGTTGTTACTGTTTGTGTGCTACATAAATACTTTACACATTGCCTCTATATTAAACCTGACTGCTTTTGTGCTAAGCTACCAGAAGGTTAAACACAGGTTAAGTTAGTGAATTTTGTGGTTCACCCTGACAGGGATTGTGATTGTTGCTTAAATAGGGGTCACCCCCCCCCGCCTTCTCGATCAACAACCCGATTTCCCACAGTATGCAATTGTTTTTAACTAAAGGTACACCCCTAGCATAGGTGGAGCACCCATGTCAATATGCTGGACCTGGCACAATGGAGGTAATTTAGACACATAGGGGCACCCATAGCACAGTCTGAAAAAAATAGGGTCTACTGTTGGGGAGCATCTGGTTAAAATAGCCTAGCACATGAAAGACCTGAATATTTAATGAGTGCTTTAGAGCCTGTGGGTTTTTAGCAAATGTATGTGAAAATTGTGCTTTAAAATGTGGTCTCTGGTCCCATTCTTTCAATTGTTTCTTGGAGAGAGGGAGAACTGCCCCCTCCACCCTCCAATCGCTCTCTAGACGTTTTCAGGCTCACACACTACATTTGAGGGTAAGTATTACAGCCCACCACTTTTAAAAATCACCAGCCGTCACTCCAAGAACAGAAGGTAAACAGTGTCTTAATGAGCATTGTTTACTTTATACAGCTTCCTCTGGGAATGAGTCAGGGAAATTACACATCAGGTTTTGTAAAATGAATAAATTCAGCAGTGCAATAGGCACTCTTCTGATTAAGTAAAACAATAACTAAAAACATACATTTTTACATAAGCTGTTGCCATGTTTTTTTACAGTGAATACCTGAAAAATTAAGGGGCATATTCTCAAGGAGCCATCGCCGATTTATCGGCACTTTAGCGCCGCAAAAGTGGTGATAGACTTATCGCACTATTCACAAGCTGGTGCAAACTGCTGACATCGGCAGTTTTCCTGCGATAGCTGCCGCAAAACACACCGCCACGGATGGGAGTGACAATTAACGCTAATGATATGCAGAGTAGGCGTACCCGCGCAAAAACACACGAAAACACCACTTTGCGATATTCACAACGAGCAGCCAGATCTGCGATGCGACCCGAAAACAGGCGATTAGGCGCGTTAGCAGCAGGGATTTAACACCTGCCTTTCACTGGTGTTAAGCAGGATGACAACCTGCAGTATGAAAGGGAGCCCAGCCCAGAGCCACATCTGAAGACCAACACATATCATGGATCTAATGATCATGCAGCTCGGAGACCCAAGAGGTCCACAACACCCACCGCCACCACCCCCAGGCCCCCCCTCCTGCCCCCCCTGGACTACCACCGAGGCAGCGCAGAATAAGACAGCTGACCTTCCTAAAACGGCATGGACCCTCAGCCACACAATTGCAGAATGTGGGGAGAGGTGGGAACCAAGTATGTGTGAAGGAGGCAAGTCACCCATGAATAAGAATGTACACAATGCCAAGTGTGGCGGTGATGTGCTGGACAGACCCCAGTATGCAGAGCACAGACATGTCCCTGTGGACATATACTGCTGGTGTGTGCAGTGTTGTGGACAATGGACGCAACCATCTTACCTCAGTCAGTGGGGAAGACCATGCTCATGTAGCAGTGTCGTCCCCCCCTGTACGCGGAAGCGGAGTGGGCTGGTCCAGCGTACGCCACACCAGCGTAGGAGTGTGAATAAATAGACTGGGGCTCTGGGCGTGGTTCACTTCCCGGATGGCCAACGCGTCTGCCAGGGCGGCGCCCCTCACCCTGCCACGAGTCCGATCGCTGCCTTCCGCAACACAGGCCCCCAGCGCACCCAGCGGCTCAGCACCGCAGAGTAATGTGTGTGCTGACTACTGCCTTCGGCCTACACTGAGGTCAGCAGGGTGCTCAAATCAAATCCAATCCTGACCTGCGAGGACACGCCATCATCGCTGGCTGCACACCCGCTGAGCGCTTCAGGTGCCACCAACTCAGTGCACCACAAGTCATCGCCACGTGGCTGTGGTCCCTTGCTGACCGCTGCCTTCGGCCTACACTGCGGTCAGCAGGGCTCACAATTCGAATTGAGTCTTGATTTATTTATGGCGCAGTCCAGTAGGCAACAGACATTGCTTCCAGGGTGGCCCGCCGGGACGACGTATCATCGCAGGCCGCGCACCCGCCGAGCGCTTCTGGTGCCATGAACTCAGTGCAGCTCAAGTCATGGACCCTTCATGATGTAATCTTTTGTGTGTGAGTCCAGTTCTGGTGCCCCTACCTCAGTGCACTTCAAGTCATGGACCCTTTATGATTGAATCTGTGTGTGTGATCCGATGATCACTGTTCTAGTTGTTGCCAGCACCAACCACTCCCTGAGGGCTGGCTTACACTCACCCCACACCCATTCAGCACAGGCGTCACTGGACATGTGACCCTGGTAATAAAAAGGGGCTGGGCACACGTGCCCGTAGCCAGTTCCACTATCTATCTAAGTGTGTCTGTGTGGTCATTATGTATGCGTGATGGCCCCTGGCCCTACCACATCACATCGTGCTGTGGACAGCGGACGCAAGCATGTCACCTCAGGCAGTGGGTAAGACCTTGGACATGTTGCTTTGTCCCCCCCCCCCCTGTAAGCGTAAGCAGAGTGGGCTGGGCCGGCATACGTCAGTCCAGCGCAGGGGTGTGTAGAATTAGCCCGGGGCTCAGGGCGTGGTTCAGTTCTGGCCTGGACAAGGAAGTCACCAATGCGTGTGTCTCTGTTGTAGTGTCGGCGCCACCCGGCCCACAATTGACAATGTTGCAATGTAGCATGCACCCGGAGGGCGGTCTCGCACGAATGGAGAAATGAAGGAGCGCAAGACCGCTCGGGGTCTTGGCTCATACATGCCAAGTGTTGTGTGTATCTGCATTGCCGCAGCATGAGCCAAATGCCTAGCCTTAATCGCAGCGCGAGATCAGCCAGGCATGAACTCTACATCTGTGTCCGCACTATCCTTACCATAGGCCTACACTCAGGTGGCCACCCACCTTCAACGGCCAACATCACAGTGTCGTTGTCAGGCTTGTGGACATGCGCAGACAGGCATGACAATGGTGTGCCGTTGGAGTGCAAGTGATGCAACCGCGCAGCGTACACAAGTGAATAGGCTCGGGGGAGGGAGGAGTAGCTGTGGGGCAACGTAACACACAGTGATGCTGCTCATTTGCCTCATGCAAGTCATGTCAAACATGAATCCCAAAGTCGCACACATCCCACCCCACACCCAACAAGACACATCACAATTCCTGAATGCAAGCAGATGACAAACTGACATTAGGGATGAAAGTTCCTTTGTCTGAACAATCAGGCGGAAGCACATCTGCACATCCGACCTCGGAATTGCATGTGCCCGGCACCCCCTGACAGATACGATAGCAGTTGCGGACGACTCCCACACTACGCACAGCCCGACGACAGACCAACGTATACACACCCCACACACAGAAGTCCTTGCTCGGAGTAACCTTGCATGGAATGGCCTTCACACTTACTCCCACACCATCCCAGGCGTTCAACCGTTGCACACTTAAACAACTCATTGATCCGAGCTGTGGCATTTCGTCCACAGAACTGGCGCAGGTCAGAACAGTGCCGCTTCAACCAGGGCCACTAACGCAATGGCAGAACATCCCAGACACATGCATGTAGGACTTGGCCTTTTTGGTTAAAGTTCCCTAAACTTTTTGCTTTCCCCCTAGACCGTTTTCCTGACCTAGAGATGCCAATTTAGATGCTTTGGGTACTTTGACACTGATGATCAGTGTTAAAGTACAGGAGTTACCTGTGTAAAATGTATGGTGATTGGTTGGCCATGATTGGTATGTTTGCCTTACTAGTAAAAGTCCCTAGTGATGTGCACTGTGTGTGAAAGGGCTAGCAATGCAAGGGCGCGCAGAGAAGGGAACTCAGGCCTTCAGTGGAGTGCCTGCGCGCAGAATGCTAAGTTAGCATGTTGTCCTGACAAGTGCAACCACTTGTCAGGCCTGACTTTCCCTTTTACATACACATGGGGCACCCCTGTGGTAGGTCTCAGGTAACCCCTGGGCAGGGTGCAGTGTAGGTAAAAGGCAGAACATAAACTGAGGTGTGTGTTGTGTTCTGGCAGTGAAAAACTCTCCATTTAGTTTTTCACTGCTGAAAGGCCATTCTACCCATAGGACAGAATGGGGGAGGCTAGGTGTTGTATTTGTTGGCCTAGTTTCCTGTCAGTTTATAATGGAGAGGTGAAGTTTGGTATGTGTGAACTCACAGTGTCATAATGCATCTTTCTGTAAAGGTGGTTTTGTCACTGTGGGTTTATAAACCACTCTTTTAGAAGTGACTGAGTTTTGTGCTCTGAGCATTTCTGTGTGTCTCTGAAATGGGGATTGTCTGTCTGGAATTGAAAGGTGAGAGGAGCTGGGAGAGGTCTTGACCCAGGGAGGGGTTGAGATGGCACCAGGCTGCCCTGCATCTGGAGAGTAGGGGGAGGAGAAGCCCGGGAGGTGAAAAGGCCTGGGCTGGTGCTATAAACCAATTGACCCATCTCCTGCTGAGTGATTAAGGATGCAGACCCCCAGTATCAAAGGGAGAGAGGTGACACTGGGAGGGAGACACCCAGAACTGATTTAGGGAGGGGTCAGGGACCCCTGAGCACATACAAACTTCAAAGACAGTAAGGGGTATAACTATGAGAGCTGAAACCCCTGAACGTTGGAATGAAACAGATATGGATTGAGACTGAAAAGGCTTGGACCCATTCTGTGGTCAAGAGGAACCTCTGCTAAAGAAGGAACAACTGAAGAGACTGTGGTGGATAGACCAATCCTTGCTTCGTGATCTGGGGCTGGTCTGCAGTTTGCTGTTCTAACTAAGGAAGAGGCTGTTGGGACTGTGCTTGGAGGCGGTGGGTCCCCTGCTTGAAGAAGACTGTGCTTTGTGCTGTGTCTTGTAAACCCAAGGGCCCGAGGTGAGCTGGCTCCCTGTTTGGAAATACAGGATCATAAAAGTTTCCGGAGAAGTCCCAAGCAACGCGGTGTGCGCGTGCTTTGTGCCGCTTGAGACCCTCAGAAGTTGTGCCGTTTGATCGTGGGCACGCAGGAGTAAGCTAAGTCTAAGACGCGCAGAGCGTGTGTCGTGGTGCAGGCCAAGGCGTTGGTGAGGAGCGTCTGGTCGTGGAGTGCACAGGGAGACGAGGCGAGGCTCGGACGCGCAAGTGTGCAAGTCGTGGTGCAGCCCGGGTGCTAGTGAAGAGCGCCTGGGCCTCGTGTGCACCAAAGGAAGCAGCGAGACTCGAACGCGCAGTGTGTGTGTCGTGGTGCAGTCAGGGCATTGGTGAGGAGCCAAAAACAAACAGGAGCACCAGGGGGTAAGTAGTCAGGTCGCCCCACACTCAACAATATATTTCACAATAAGACCTGACCAACTCAGAACAGTATTTTACAATTTTATGGACTAAGGGTCTGAATTCCCCTTATACGGCAGTACAATTATTACTTGCCTGTATGTCCTACTGTTCATCCTTAATATCCAATCACGTCATGTGCCACACTTTCCACCAAGCAACAACAAAAAAGTTTTTGTATTTTCACCACATTACGTTGTGTAAAAATATATGTGAAAGAATGGGAAGTACCTCACGGTAGTAACACCAAGGGGGGCTGCTGGCATATAATTTACCAGTATGCCCACTATAGGCCTATATAGTGGTAAATGGCCAATTAGATGCCGTTTTTAAGAGAGGCGCTTGCTACATTGAATAAATCACTGTTGTAAGTAAGCGGTACCTCGTTTTAATTGAGGATTGCATCTCCTCTTTTGTATTGTGTGTGGGACTTGGTAGGCACGCAGTGATTTTTCACGCTGAACGTGTCATCTTTATGCACTTATTCTTTTTCACTCAATCAATCAATTCTTTCTTTATTCGTCCTTCCAAAGACAGGACATAAAAGATACACATGGATAAAAACATCATATAAAATCAAACTTATCTCAGCAAATACAAACTCATTTTCTGTTTAAAAAGAAAACATCAGCAAACAAAATACAGTACTATTTTCTCGGAACTAAAGTGGCAATGCAAAGCATTTGGGTTCATAGGTAGCAGCAGGTATTATCCAATAGTGCAAAAAGATCGACTGTAACCATCAATAGCATTAAATGTTATCCAAAAATACTTGAATAATAAAATCAGTCCTATAGAGGAGTTAACAGCAAGGGTAAGCAATTTAGCAGGAATACTAATACAATCCATACAAAAAATGGTAAAATACACTAAAATTAAAACAACATGCTCCTTCTTTTTGCTAGAATACACTTCAAAAAACTCCCAACGGCAAAACAGACATCACGATCATTGAGTTGCTGCAAAAAGTACAACGCCGCTTTGCACTTTGAAAATTTGTGTCTGCGTAGAAGAGGTATTAAAAATTTCCTGGTAAATGGAAGATAAAATTGACAAAAAAATACAAAATGTAAAATGGTTTGACTCGAGTGTTCATCACAAGGGCAAATAGTAATAGATTCCGAAGAATACTGACCCAGGGGGAAACATATCAACCAACGAAAAGACCCCAGCCTGAATCTAGACAACAAATTCCTTTCATGCACATTATTTACATATAAAAGATACGGGGCAATGTAGGGAGGAACTTGTATAAGACAATAATCCCTGACAGTGGGTTTGGCTACTTCAAACAATTCCCTAGACGATTCTTTATGTTTTCGGAAGCTCGCCAAAACCCTCTGACGGGCCCCTTTACCAATTAGTTCTGGGTGTTCAAACAAAGAAGAACACCCAAGTTCCGTAAGACAAGTTTTAATGTATTGGAGCCAGGGGATGCAAAGGCCTCGAGTACAGTTTAAACAATCTCTAATAATTGCCCGATTAAAATCAGCTTCTTCATTTGTCCAAATGGAACACCAGGTAGCTAGTGGTGCAGCCTTTATGGTATCTTGGACATACTCGAGACCCAGCTCCAAATGGAGGGGAAAATGTGGCGAGGAAGGGGCACTCCTAAAACTCTACGGCAAAATCTATTCTCCTCCAGCTGCATGGCAAGTACGTCCCTGCATCCCCAGATCCCCATACCATATGTTAAAATCGGAATACATTTACGCTTATAAATCTCTAAAATTGGGGCTATGGGCTTTTTACCTATAGACATTGCAAGTGAATAAGTAGTACCAACTGCGCGTGTAAATCTTGTTATTCTATTATTTATGCAGGTATGCCACGTGCAACCTTCATCAAAATGCAGGCCTAGATACGGGAAGGAGCTAACCCTTTCCAGCTTTTTACCCTCTATAATCAGACTACAGGACTTGGTGTTTTTGGGGCCACAAATCAGTACAAAAGTTTTCTTATAGTTTGGCTCCAGCCCCAAGTCCTTCATAAAGTTAACATAGCTGGAGATAAGTTTTTTTAGGCCAATCGCAGTCCTTGCCATAAGGACTGCGTCATCCGCATAAAGGAGTGCTGGCACAGCCTTGTTTTCAACCTGCGGCACATCAGCCCCAACTGTGACTAATGTTTTCTCCAGATCATTTGTATAGAGGAGAAATAAAATTGGGGCAAGGACACATCCTTGACGCACCCCACGCCTAATACTAAACTGTTCTGAGCATTCACCAGCATTACCATACCTCACTGAGGCCGAGAGATAGTGGTGGAGGAGCCTCAGAAAGGAGACCAGACCTGCGTCGACACCCATGTTTACTAAAATGTCCCACAGCTTAGAGCGTGAGACATAGTCGAACGCGCTGGTTAAATCCATGAAAGCTAAATGAGTAGGGGTGCCCTTCGCATATTTATATTTAGCCAGAATGAGGTGCAGATTTAGACACTGCTCGATCGTGCCTAGGCCCTTCCTAAACCCATACTGGGTAGGAGCCAAAATATTGTTTGCATTTATCCAGTCCAGGAGGCGATCTAGTACAACTCTCCCGATTATTTTTGCCGAAGAGGCCAAAAGAGATATTGGACGATAGCATTTCGGATCATGCACATCACCCTTTTTAAAAACAGGCACTATCACAGATGAACGCCAAGCTTTTGGGACTCCCTCACTGCAGACTGAATTAAAAACAGCGGTAAGTACCGGGGACCAGAATACTGGATCTTCCTTGAATAAATCCAGAGGAATTCCATCTGGGCCCGGTGCCTTCTTACCTTTACTGTTAACAATTGCTTTCTGGACTTCCCCTTCATTAAAAACAAGGTTTTGGCATGTTAGATTCAGCTGTGATGGGGCATCCTCTGCAGCAAAATCAGCAGAGTAGAGGCCAGCATAGTGGGTCACCCAAGTCTCAGGAGGGATATGGACAGTTACCTTGTCAGCTGGTAGGGTGGGAGATAGAACTGACCGTACAGCCTTCCAAAAGGCCTGAGGATCTTTTGATAGACAGGAGCTCACCACTAAATCCCACTTTTCCTCCTTCAGTGCTAACTTTCTTTTTTTTGTAGCAAGCTTATACAGCTTCCTACCTTCCCTTATCACAATCTGGTCTCTAGGATTTTGTTTTAAAGCCCAGCGTAGGGTATTATTAGCCTCTCTACAAGCCTTATCAAACCAGGAATGAGCCTGAATACAGGACTGGGAAATGGGTTTAGAGAGCAGCTGTTTGACTTTATCTAGCAGGGTAACAAAACCTTGTATGATACGAGATGGCTCACGTGGTTCACAATTACAGCTAGACACCAGAGCAGAGCTAATCGGTATTACCTGCAACATAATACTATTCATGCTCGTTGTGCGCCAGACCACCCTATGCCCAGCATCTTTGGTGGATAGTGTCAGAAGGGTTGAAGGCTTGGGCTTCTGTCCCCTGTAGGGTAACACTATCTTAGCAGAGATAGGATTGTGGTCACTATGCGGCTTGATAAGGACCTCACATTCCTTGATGGAGGAAAACATGCTCCAGGAGACAAATACATAATCGATAGTGCTTCCTATACCTCGTCCAGTAAAGGTGGGAATATAGTGGTCAGTCAAATTGGGCGCCATATTGATCATACCTCTTTCTAACAGGTGGGAAAATAAAACCCGTCCCCTAGCGTCCATCACAATTTGGTCCAGCTCGGAAGCAGCTGGATCAAAGGTGGATTGGGGAAGCGGTAATGAAAACCCCAATTTGGCATTAAAATCCCCCACCACCAATAACTTAAAAGGACGATCCACTCGAGCCTCTCGCTCTGCGAGCATGTCAATCAACACAAAAAGCCCTTCGAAATTGCCTTTAGATGTAAAATTATTATTATAAAAATTTACCAGGTACAACTTAAAAGTATCTTTCCAGGAAAAACAAAAAGCCTGCGCCTCCCCCTGCTCCCGAAATAACTGAGCAATCATGCCAGCAATTTCCACTTTAAACCAGGCTGACAAGCCCCCCTTAGCTCTGCCAGATATAGAAGGAACAGCGGGCAAACTAAAACATGTAAATCCGTCAAAAACAATATCCTTACACTCCCACGTTTCTTGAAAAAAAACGATATAAGTCATAATAAAAGACCGCCATCCCTCCAATACGATCTTTGAGGCTATACCTGCTATATTCCAATTTAGAATTTTCAGACAAGCATTATCTATATGACCTTTATCAATAGTTGTACTCACACTCACCCCATCGGGGGGAGAAAACAGTAAGGGACCGGGGGGCAAGTAGGAAACAGAAGTTAAGTTAGTGGAATCCTCCAGACTAGTCCCAGTACAAGGTCCTACCAGAAGATAGTCATACAGTAGAATATAGTTCATTAGTACACTAGGACTGGGATTACAAGAATCCCTACCCACCTCCTCTGAACCTAACACCAAGAGTGCAGGGTTAGGTCGGGGAGAGGAAGGTGTTTGTATAGCAAAAACTGGACTGGCAAGTGATCTGTCCGCCTCCTGAAAAACAGGGTAGGCGGGTACCTCCCCATAACGTCAATCTATTTCTTCCAAACCAGCCAGTGGGGCAAATCTATTAGACAGGTGAAATGGTAGTGAAGGGGGAGGACCAGGAAATGCAAAGTCTCTGGTAGGAAGACTACCAGAGATACCCAATTGACCCACCAAGTGCTGATAAAAAAAGCCAAGTGGGACTATCTTGATGGAACTATATTTGACCATTCCCATTCCAGCTTTATACAGTATTTCCTGAACTACCTTTGGTGAACGGAAGTTTACCACAATAACATCTCCACTTTTCCACAAACCACTACCCCCAATATCTCTCGCCCGCCTGGCCATTAAAATATCTCTTGAAATATCCCAGCTACCAGTAACGTTGTTGTTCAGCCAATGAATAGATTTATTTATTAGGCCTCTTGTAGTTTCCACATTAGTTTCTGTCAGCCTGGGCACATTAGTCAGTACTACAACGTATGGAGCCGATGCTGGAGGAATATCTATCACTGGAAGAATGGCCATGTCAATGGGGCAAGCTGCCGGGCAAATAACAGGAACAGATGTTGGCAAAATTTCAGCTGGCTGGGAGGTATCCTTGCTCTGGTCGATAGAGGTAGAAATGAAATCACTGGCCGAATACTGGGTGCAAGTAGAAGTTGAGGGCCGAAGATCAGATAGCTTTGCTATATTGGATTCAATTATACACAGTCGATCCAGAATGGGGCGTAGCTTGGAGTCCAATAGCTCACTTAAGCATTTGTTCAGATCACCCCATGTATTCTCATTAGGCCCCGCCAGCCCCCCCTGTAAAACACCATCTACAGCTTTGTTTTGAAGAAGGGGATTGCTGATTTTGGCAGAACCTTGCGACTTAGAAGTTTTGGCAATTTTCCTCCTCCGCTTGGTTCTAGGACCACTTTTCCCTTCCGAGGCACAGGGCTGATCCACAACATCAGGAGTTGTTGAGCCAAGCACCGGCTCCCCTCCAAGCACAGCCCCTGCGATTACTGGACCTACACTCTCCCTATAGGGCTGGGTCACGGAAGAGGTCAAAGTCCTTAGTGCCTCTGGTGGACTTCTTACCCCCTCAATACCCTGTATTGGTAAGGGCTCATTGCACCTCTCATCAATGTAAGGATGGTTGACCTCTTCAGTTGTAAGGGAAAGGCGACGTTCAACCAACCGGATCTCGCTAGACACCATATCCACGGCACGAGTTAAGTAGTTATCAATTGTCGAGCGCGTGCGGGGAGGTGGTAACACGCTAGGCAAGCTTGGGGCCCCTTTTCTCTTACTCATTTTTGGAACTTTGCTTAAAAGGATAATGTAAATTAGGCGTAACTCAGACGCGGCGAAGGAGTGGACTGATTATGCTGGCGTTCCTTACACCACAAGTAAAAAAACAAAGAATCACACCCCTCTCAAAGCAATTAAGGTCAATAAAACACTATACCTCATGTAGAGAAGAAAATTCAATATGGATATCCAGGAGATCCATTGCACACCTTAGGGGGGTGGCCCAGCCCAGCCTTCTCCGGACTTTGACGGGCGCGGACGGGCCCGCCCTTTGCCTGCGCGCGTCCCGCGCTGCGGGAATCTACGGGTGCTTTTCTGCGCCTCCAGGCGCGTCGCTGGCGTGGTGGTGGCCCTCCTGGTGCTGGGGCCGCTGGGAAATGGAGTTCAGAACTCCGTCAGGCCCCCGGTGCAGTTTGGTGCAGTCCCGAGTCAGTTCCAATGAGTCAATCAGCCTGCGGTTAAGAGTTGTAACTTAATGGGCGAAGAGGCAGCGTCAGCGGACAGTTCCAGTTCTCTCGCAGTTGGTGAAATCCCAGTAAAATCCAAGTCAGTTTCCCAGTGGGGCCAACAGATAGGGCTGGGAGGAAAATGGAAGATAAACACAGTACCTCACAGACGGGTGTCATCCATCAGCATAGACCGGGAGCCAGATGAAAGGGGGGTGGCCCTGCCCTGCCTGGCGATGACGGGCAAGGACAGCCCGCCCTTGGCCCGGGCGCGGCCCGCGCAGCGGGAGCTCTCAGCCGAATTTATGCGCCTCTGGGCACGTAAAACAGAGTCGACGTTGCAGGGTTGCGGGGGAGCCTGGGAAATGCAGTCCCTGGCGCTGGCTCCAACCCCGGTGTCCGGTGCAGTGAGAGAGCGCCCCATGCAGCGGGAGCTCTCAGCCTGATATATGCACCTCCGGGCGCGGAAAACAGAGTTGGCGTTGCGGGGGAGCCTGGGAAATGCAGTTCCTAGCGCTGGCTCCAACCCCGGTGTCCGGTGCAGATTTCTCAGCAGATTTCTCAGCTTAGAGGAATCTTTTTACTTTCATCTCTTTCTTCCACTTGGAAAGTTACCAGTGATGATAAGTGTGGGCATACTGGTAAATTATATGCCAGCAGTTGGTCAGGTCTTATTGTGAAATACATTGGTGAAGAGCACCTGGGCCTTGTAGGCACCAAAAGAAGAAGTGAGTCTCCGACGTGCAAGGGTGCGTGTCGTGGTGCAGCCAGGGCATGAGGAAGAGCGCCTGGACATCGTGTGCACCTGGAGAAGAGGTGAGACTAGGACGCGCAGGAGTGCGTGTCGTGGTGCAGCCAGGGCGTGAGGAAGAATGCCTGGACATCGTGTGCACCGGGAGAAGAGGCGAGGCTCGAACGCGCAGGGTGCGTGTTGAGGTGCAAACGGAGCGTTGGTGAAGAGCGCCGGATCGTCGTGAGCACCAGAGAAGAGGCAAGTCTCGGACGCGTGGTGTGCGTGTCGAAGTACAACCTGAGGTGCTGGCAAGGAGTGCCGGGTTAGGTTGTGCACCAAACTGAAGTAAAGTCTCCACAGTGCTGAGGGCGGTCCCGGTGTGGACCGAGTCTGCCGGAGTGAGGGCCAAGTCATCGGGGCCCTCGGAGTCCATCAGTAACGGCCCGGACCGGCAGCCACGGAAGAGCTGAGCTGCCGGCCCGAGTCCGCCAAAACCCGTGACGGAGTTCTGGATCAAGGCCCAAGTCGCTGACGTCGGGGAGGAGAGTGGGATCGCGCCCCCCCAGGTAACGTGGATCAACTCCTGGGGTGAGGTGCGGGCCCGGAGGGACACTCTCTCGGCCTCCCGCTCAGTCAGCTGTGCGAGCCGTTGCTTCGGCTCGGATCCCAGCCCGTGCTGAGCCAGGACGGGGCAGTACTGGGGCCGGAGTGGGAAGCAGTACTTTGTGTGTCATCATTTGAACCATAACGGGGGCACTGTTACCGGAGCACGTAAAACTGTCGTATTACACCATTGCAATATTGCTGCTAATGAACTATCGAACTGTCGTATGACGCCTGACCTCATTTGTGCCTAACGAACTTCATGCTTGGTGCGCTACGCACTGCGTTATTTCTCCCATGCATATTATTTGATTGTAACGTGGCTCATTGTATGATTTCGTCAGTGCACAGTATCTGAGTATAACGTGGCGCAGTGTATTATTTCTTTATTGCACCGCACAGGATTGTAGCGTGAAGCATTGCTTTGTTTCTTCCTGGTACAGGGCATGCTGGTGGTGATACGCATTGCATTATTCCTTCAATGGCAAAGTACATGACTGTGGCGCTACATATGGCATTATTTCTCTGTTGCCCAGTATATGAGAATATCGTTACGCATTGCAGTATTGTTTCCTTATGCAACGTGTGTGTTTCTAGCAATACGACTGGTCTAACCTATTGGGAAACGGTTAGAGAAGAGCTTAACTGTTGTTTAGACGCGGTGGTTGGGATTAGAACCTACCAACCCACCGGAAAGAATACTACCCGTTCTTATATGTTGATTTTGTATCTTGTGGTCGTATCGTATAATTTCTTATATAAAGATTATACTCTTTTTATCAATACTCGTGTGGAGTCTATTTGTGGTGACATCATGGGGTTACTGTGAGCGTGGTTGCACATACTGAACACTCGTGCCTTGGAGATAAGCCTGGCTGCTCGTGCCAAGCTACTAAGGGGGTGAGCAGGGCTATCTCAGACGATGTCCTTACTTAGCCTAACATTGAAGCGAGGGGTCGAGGGCGCATGACTACAGCATTTGGTGGCGGTGGTAAGTGACAGGGACCTCCACTTCCAACAATGCACAACCCCTGTCACGTGGAACTGTACCGTGCACGTATGCTGCATTTACTGGGGGCACTGCCATTGGTAGTGCTGCGGGTCAGTTACCGGCTAAGCTTCCGCCTTGCCAACGTCACCTGCGTTCAGCCTGTGTTGCATTGTCGATCGTGCATATTCGAGTGGTCCATGGATGTCTGCCTATCCAACAGGACAGTAGGCAAACTAGATTTCGACATGTGTGTGTGCCTCCTGTTGACCCATGACCAGGAGTGTCACCGTGATACCTGTCTATGGGATGCCTGGATACTTGGCATACATGCTGGCAGCTGGACCTGGGATATTGCAGAACTCCTCGTGTGCAGTGACCACATTGAGCCGCTCCCCTATTGGGCTGTAGTGCTAATTGGTGACAGGGGGTGGACGCAGCACATCTGTCCGGACCTGCTAATGGATAGCCTCGCCGTCCTGTTCGATGAAGTCGACAATGACCTCATGTTGGAAATGATTGCCTACGAAGCTGCAATCGCTTTAATGGATGTGTAACTACGTACCTGCAGCCACAACAGTTTGGAACCCATTGCACATGTCCCTACACCTTGTTGCATCTTGGGGTTCTGGTCACATATCCCACGACAACAGTGGACATGGCTGCATTCGCCTGGCCCCGAATACGTGGGCGGACAACCACGTGGGGTAACACACACCTGTGAAAGGTGAGGCATTCCCCCGAGTGGACAGCGGCGCTTGGCAATGTTCCTCATTCTGACATACTGCTGCATTGGTCCGCATGTTGTGGCACTTCTCTTGCCCGTACTGACACGCATATGCTAATAAAGTCTACGCACATTCACTTGTATTCAACTGTGATGTGAGTTGTTTTGAATGACGATGTGTGTCTCACTGCCTATCTGGGTCACGGCCATACATTTGCATTGATAGCATTACCCAGGGAGTACCATTTATGTGGAATCACTGTCCCTACATTCATCAATACTTTCATGCTTAATTGATCAGGGCCATGACACATCAGTGTGAATTTGAATGTTTTATTCGCATTCAGTGGGGTGTTTAAGCTGGACCAGTACAGGGCCATGCAAACCCCACTTTACATTGTCGCCCCGTGGAGGGTCAGCCAGAGTCCTTTAGGGATTGACAGGTTCATCGGAAGAGGAAGTCTTCAGTCCGCAGTGTGATTGCTGTGTCATTGGTAACCATTCCAGATATGGCAGTCCATGTCCTGGTCCAAGGTGTGTGTCGCTGAGTGTAACGGGGGACAGTGGAAGATGTTATTCCAGGCCATGATGCAGAGGGCAGAAACAAGCTGAAACAGGCCATATAGCGGTGATGTATGCTACCACTTCAATCTTACCACCAAGCCAGATTCATCATCATCTTCGTCCTCTGATGTGTCAGGTGCCTCACATGTGGGTGGTGGTGTTTGGTCTGCTGCACTGTGTGGCACTGACACTTCAGGGGGCGGAGATGTGGATGAAGTAGTAGCAGCAGCAGTCATCCGCACCAGGCCGTGTGGCGGCAATGCCATGATAAGGATCTGCAGGGCATGGAAGATCGCAGCTACATCTCGCTGGTGGGCAGCCGGGGCAGCCAATCGTTCCGCATGCATCCGCTCCATGTTCGCCATGATCCTCTGCATGTGCCCCAACTCCCGGCTGACATCGCTGGAGCCACTCTCACTAGACACTTGTTCTTGTCTCCGAGTCATGACTCCAGCGATGTCAGCCATGGATTGTTGGAGAGCATGGAGTGGACAGTGGGTGTCCGTTAGGGACTATAAGTGGACCCTGATGGGACTTAGACACCCACGTATGGCATCTAGTTTGGCTGCCATGAGGTCGAACCCCACCCGCAGCTGATCAGCCATCTTCTCCGGGCACCCTAACACACGGTGTTGGAATGCCATGTGTTGGTCGTGGGGGTCCTGGGAGACAGCTGTGGTGGTGGGTGCTTCCTGCTGTGTGGTCTGTGCAGGGGGTGGGGTCTCCTCGATGCAGCTGGGCTGCCCTGCTCCTGGAGGTGGGGTGCCAAAGTTGTCCATGAGCTGCTGGAGGGCGTCGGTGTCGATGTTGGGGAGGTCCTCTTTGTCATCAGTGCTGTGTTGTTGTGTCTGCTCTGCAGGAGGTGTTGATTCTCCCTCTGCAATGTGAAGGGGAGATGCAGATTGACCCTGTGTTCACATGTATGTTCACGCATTGTACAAGTTTACTAACGGACTGCATGACAATGTACATTGTGACTGTTTGTGAAGAGATGCCTATTTGATGCGGGACTGTTGACGTTTCTACACCATCAGGGATGTGAGGTTGTACTTGTCCATTGTCATCTCACAGTTTCCTGCTATGCCAAATGCAAATGGCCATTTTCTACACACAAGCGGCAGCAGTTGTGTCCTCTGTTCTGTTGTGAGAGTGTTGCAGTTTGTACCACATTGTTGTCAATGTTGAGGTGCTCTGATTCTTATGTGTGTGTGCTGCATTGTGGGTGTGTTGCCCCTTCAGCTCTGATTTGGCTGGCCCTTCTCCCTTTCAGGCGGTGTGCCTTTCACTTCTGTGCTTATACAGTGCTGAGATGTTGCAGACTTGGGTAAATTGGGCTCTTGGTCGGAGTTGTGACTCTTGGGCATGGTTTGTCCGCAGATGTGCTCTACTTAATTGTGCATGTGTGCCATTGTGCCCATCTCCCCCTGTCCCCTCAGTCCCTGGTCATTACTCACCCTGTTGCTGTTGGCTCAGGTCATGTTGTGCAGTGTCGGGTCCACCAACTCCTGCCACCGTCTCCCCAATGATGACTCGGGTCACCATTTCCTCCATCTCATCCAGCTCCTGGTGTGTCGCTGGGCTCCCACCTCCAGTCTGCATTGCTGCTCTCAGATTGGCAGCGATTTTCAGCTTGGTTTTGCGCTTTACATCAGTCCAGCGCTTCTTGCAGTCGTACACTTCCCTTCTCTTCACTCCGACTGCATTCACCTTGGCCATGATGGACTGCCATATTGTATTTTTAGTTGCCAATGTCACAGTGGAGGTGATGAACAGTTGGTGGTGGTGTTCTGTCACCTCCGTAATGAGGATCTGGTTTTCCTGCGTACTGAAACCCGGGTTCCTCTTATTCTTCTCCTTGCCCTTCCCTGTCCCCAGGTCCTAGGCTGGTCCTCCGTGGGGCTTGTGGGGTTCTGGTTGTCCTCTGTACTTGCTCCGGCTCCCTCCATGGTGCTTCGCAGTTGTTTGTGTTTTGTAGGTGGTTTTTTTTGCCGCTTTTATAGTGATTGTTCCAGCCTTACTTGTGGGACTTGCGGGCCTGGCGCTGCTTTTCGCTGGATTTTTATCGCAGTTGGGCCCATCGCAACTTTTTTCACGTTCGGGTTTCCTTTTTTTTCGCGGTAGTTGTATCGCGGACATTGGAGGCGTTCTCGGGAAACTATCGCATGTTACCGCCGTGTTGGGAATATGACGTTGACACGGAGTTATTTTCCCGCGATAGACGGCGATATGAAAAATTGCGTTAGCCTATTTTGGCGATGATTATCGCACGTTCTTGAGAATATCCCCTTAAGTGTCTCAATAAAACCTTCTCCTGTGCTTTATGTGAGTGATAGGATCTTGCCATTGATCTTAAATCAAAATGCGTTAGCATTAAGTAATAATTTAGGGCAGTAAAATAGTTCATATTCAATATATGGTCTACATCAATCAATACATGCAGACATGTCTACTATTGTTTAATTGAAATCTCTTTATTTCTCTCCTTATGATTTATCAACACATTTCTCTTTGCAGTATAGAGTAGTGGCACTATTACATTATGACAGTTTGCACTGTAAAAATGTAGGTTCCCAGTGCTGTTATGTGTTTGGTGACACTATATCCTCTTCTGATAACATAATTTTTCATTTAATACTAAAAGAAATGAGTGATGATCCCCTTGCATATCACGTCAGCATACTAACACAGGTGGTATCTAAAACAGAGGTATGCTTGCTGTGTTATTATACTAATCATGCATTTAATGAGGAACTTCAGCAATGGCAATTACTGTGATGTGATCAGTGTTAAGGTGATGTGACATCACTTCCTAGAAAGGTTTATGGTCAAAGGTCACCTGATGTCACTTCCTGTGATGCATTAAGGTCAAGGGAGTGTGATGTCGCTTCTGCTACCCCTTGCATTTTTGTCTATCGACATCCATGGCTGTGCTGCTTAATGCTATGAGGGCAATGCTGCCTTAAAGTCCCCTTGTACCATAGCACTGCCATTGACTAACTCTTTTCTCAAGAACACTCTGACTAACTAGAAAACTGTGCCTAGAAGATGGAGATAGATCCCTTCTTGCACGCCGACCTTCCTTTGTGACACAGTGCAGATGTTCAAATCACTGGCGACGTTGTCCATTGGGAAAAGCCGGGATCACAATATAGGACCTTTTTTCGCATGCGTTTACAACGCATGCCATAACAACGCAGTCGTTACAATGACCGCGTTGTTATTTCGCATACCGTTACAACGCAAGTCGGAGCAACGACTTGCTTTTAGGGGGCGCTGGATGTTGGAATAGTATAATTTACTATTCCAACTCCAGTCTGTGCGGACACTAGGGAAGGTGTTGGATTTTAAATCCAACACCTTCTGCCCCTAACGCAAGTCGTTGTTCCGACTTGCGTTGTAACGGTATGCGAAATAACAACGCGGTCGTTGTAACGACTGCGTTGTTATGGCATGCGTTGTTTAGCATGCAAACTAAACGCTGTTTACCATCAAAAGCATTTATCACTTGTTTGGCGATCGGATGCTTAAAGTCTTCAACTCTCTCTGAAATAAGTTTGCATTGGACGATAAATTCCGCTGGTAACATTTACAACACTCACACTGTCTAAGCTGAAACTTGGGGATGTATTCTGTGGACAATGCAATATGTTTGTGAATTATTTACTTTAGAGGAAGTCTCGGCCAGACATCAGACGAATTTAGCAAACAGCATTACACCGAAATTAGTCTGAAAACGATTGGTGCGTGCTTTTAGAATCACTTAACCGGTATCTAGGGAGATGGGGTTAAAATTGATTTTCTTTAAGGTGCTGCAAGATTGGTACTGGACCCGCGACAGGCTATAAAAAGCGGTTTTACCACCCCACTCATACTGCGGTGGGGACACAAGACTGTGATCTGATGCAAATCCCGTTGGCTTTGCCCGCATCTTGCCTAGTACTGGTTGGATATCTGGGATGCACTGTCAGTCAATGAATGAATCACACGTTCCCAGTTCAGCATACCTGTGCCCCAGATTGCAGTGAGCAGAGTCCAGGAAGTGGTAAGGAGGCAGACTAGTGCTGTCTCTCCCCCCCCCCCCAAGTTTTAAAAAAAAACGATTTTCCCTTTCTGTGATTACTGTCTTTGCCTGTGGTTGTTACAGTTTAAAATTGTAGTTTTAACCTGCCTGTGATTGCATATTTTATCACCTGTTTTGTGTTTTAAACTTGTGGTTTTCCTGCCCATGATTGCTTCCATTTAACGTATTGAATTGTGGGATTTGCAGTCCAAACTCTGTAGTCTTTCCCTCTCATTCCTGGTGACTATTCAGTTTTCCCTCCAAATTTCTCCTTTGCTCTGTGCTAAGACCTGTATGTTAAACAGTGCACCCCCAGCCACCATTTTGTGTTATCAAGCCAGTGAAACCAGCCCCCCCTGCCTCCACCCCCAGCAACAGGGATATTCTACATCAGAGGGTGCTTCTGTGAGCTGTTTAAACTGTGTTTAATAGGGACTGTGCACTTCGTTTTTTGGCCAGGAGAGGGAGTAAAGTTTTATTCAAACAGTATTGTTAGATTTCAAGTTTGTGAGACCTTTACCTGAAGGAAGTCCAAAGTGTGGATTGAGCCTGTCTGTCTCCTAGGAGATTCTGAACAGGAGACGCAGCTTCCAACTCCCTGGCCAGCAAACCTTGTCTGAGGTTGCTGGGACCTTATATAGTCTGCTAGTGGTTGGTACATGTATACACTGATTGGTGGTTGTATCTGATGTTTCTATTGGATTGGGTTAGTGTCCTCATTGGTTGGGTATTTGAGTGTTCTGATTGGTTTCTGGGTCTGTGATTCAATCAATGTAGGGTTGGGGACTAGGGCTAGGGTTATGATTTCTATTGGAATTAGGGACTAGGGCTTCCCGTGTTATTGGTTGTTGGGACTAAGGTGGAACTAGGGCTAGGGTTAGGCCTTTAATTGGAAGTAGCGATTAGGGCTTCTGGTGTTATTGGTTGCTGGACTGGGTGTGGGACTAAGAGTAGGGCTAGGCTTTCTATTGGAAGTAGGGACTAGGGCTTCCTGTCCCATTGGTTGCTTGGACTAGGGTTGGGACTACTGGTAGGGCTAGGGCCTCTATTGGACGTAGAGATTAGGGGTTTGAACTTATTGGGTGCTTGGACTAGGGCTAATATTGGCTGTGAGGTCCTGGTCTCCTATTGGTTCTAGATTTTTAGGGCTAGTGTTGTGATTGGATAGTGTTAGGGCTAGGGTTCCCATTGGCTGACGGGGTCACCTGATTACTAGGGCTATAAAAGGCCAGGGTTAGGGCGTCTCAGCCCGGGCGTCGAGGCTAAGGGCAGAGAGGACAAGGGCAGTTGCCTGTTTGAGCCTGTTCGAGACTGACCAGGGCCAGGGCCAGAAATGCTGCCCATTTTCCCATTAAGTAACACCCAGCCCACACCATCCACATCCACAAACAGAGCAACACACACACACCAAATGTACACCACGCACAACACTATGCACAGATTACTGTACCAGCATACACTACAAAACCAACCAAACCACATCTATACACCCTACTATCCCAACTACCACACATATCCACCATCACCTACAAACAGTACACAACCGTATCCTATACCACTAACCAATACACTCATCACTAACATAACGCCAATCGACACCATACATAACTACATCCCATCCAGACACACGCTCCCTGCTGTAATTACACCTTACATACCACCTTTTTATCACAAACATATAATCATCCTTCCATCATTTGTCCAACAAACACCCTCCTCTCCCTTCTACCATAATAACACTAACGTACAAAACACACACACTGCAGACCACCACACTTTTTAACTCTTGCAACAAACCAGTCTAAGACAAACACTCTTACCTCTACTTCATTCCCACCTAAACACATCACCACCCCCTCTACCGTACAACCTCCTCTCACAAACAATACTATACAACCAAATCCATTGCATGAAACATATACATCAGCACCCCTTTTCACTACTCCTCAAAAACAAAACATATCACACACACCAGCACAATATCTTCAAAGCACAACACCTCATAATACTTACCATCACAAAATACAAACATACACCCACCTTTCAAACAACACAAAGGAACCAACTCCAATGCCAAGCTTTCTCTCTTCCACCACACCTAACACAGATACAGCAACACAGCAACTCTCTTCTAACCGCCTCTCAACCATTGGACAATTTAGAACCTTACTACATGACCCACATGCTGCACCACCACCCCTGACTCATACACCTTCCGTATTAAACACACGCAAACAATATAAGCAACATGCCATACCTCACAACTTCGCTTCCCCATGTCTACTTCACAACACTGTTACACCACGAAAACAACACAGCACTCCAACTCACTCTCAAACACCATCTCCACCACATACACACGCAGACCCATCAAAATGCCTTCTTAGCATGCTGGATGAGGAACATGATACAGAACAGCTACACGATTGCTATCCTAATACAGCTAATGCCAGCTCTAAAAACACACCTGCTACAAACCCACACAATACTGACCATTCTTCTACAAAACAAAGTCTCACTATCACCAAAGCTCAGTCTCTAAACTGTCTACTAATAAATGCTCGATCCCTCTCTAAAAACAAGCATCACATCTACGACCTTCTCACAGATGCAAAACCAGGCATACTATTCATAACCGAATCATGGTTGGGAGAGGATATGGCTCCAGTCCTGCATGAAGCCATTCCTCTAGGCTATCAAACAATCACCCAAAATCGTATAGCCAAAAAAGGAGGTGGTCTAGCTGTTGTATTCAGGCAAACAATACATATCACTAAAGTTGACATCTCCATAAAGAATTGTGAGGCTCTTCTAACAAGATGCAATCCTACACCGTCTTCCTCCTGTAACTTCCTGCTCCTTTACAGAACTCCACCTAGCAAGGCGACATTCCCAGACGCTCTTCTAGACACAGTTTCAAACCTGATAACAATACACTCCAACCTATGCATTCTGGGTGACCTCAACATTTGGTTTGACAAACCCAATATGACCCATCCAAAAACAATAATCACTGGCCTAGACGCACTGAACCTCCATCAGATTGTCCACAAACCGACACACACCGCTGGACATATCCTAGATGTCATTTTTGCTAATACTGAACTAGTTACCTTTCAAACTATAACTCCAGTCACATGGTCAGACCACCACTTGCTTGCTTTCCAACATAAAACAACACTAAGCAACTCACCTAAAACTACCTTACATCCATCCACCTATCGGCCGTGGAACAAACTCTATTTGGAACACTTAGAAACACAACTAACATCGAGTACAAATCTAGAAACAATAAATTCTGTTCCAAAACTATATGAGTGGCTACAAGAAGCTTTTGACATCCTGATACCACTCAAAACCACACAACAGAACAAAAGAAAAAAGCACCTTGGAGAAACATAGAAATAAAAGACATAAAACAACAAATTAGAAAGCTGCAACGTACCTGGCTCAAAACAAACGCCAAACAAGACAAACTTCACCTACAAAAAATTAACAGATTATACAAGTCGGCTATCAAAAAAGCTAAGAAAAGGTACTATTCAGACAGAATTCAAAACGCTAAATGTGCAAATAAAGAATTCTATAAAATACTCAATGAATTTCGCAAACCAAATTGCCTAGAAGGAACTCATCCTGTTACTCAAGATTTCACAGACAAACTGGCAAATCATTACACGGACAAAGCAGACACGTTGGACTCATACTTAAAACAGAAACAAAGCACCAGCACTAACCCTTGTACAAAACAACAATCCAAGAATACTCTAACCAAGCCTCTCCGTTCCTTCCAACACATCTCACACGATGAATTTATGGACCTGGTCAAAGCAAGCAGGCCTGCCGGCAGCCCTTCTGACCCCTGTCCACCACAAATTTTCAAGACAATTCTTTTAACAACCTCTGCTGCCACTCCAGTAAGAAGAATCATCAATGATTCCTTCACTACCGGAATATTTCCAGAAGAACTCAAAAAATCACACATACGCCCTTTACTGAAGAAAACAAACTTGGACCCGCTGAACCCTGACAACTACAGACCCATTACAAATGGACCTTTCCTGGGCAAACTGATAGAAAGAGCAGCGTTCGCCCAGATGTCACAATTCATTGAAGAGAATGACATACTTTCAGACTTCCAAACAGGATTCCGTCCGGGGAGTGTCACTGAATCTGCCCTCCTTGCCATCTGGGATGACCTGAAAAATACAGTTGACCGCAACGGAGTTGCTGCGCTACTCCTCTTGGACCTCTCGGCTGCCTTTGACACAGTTGACCATGACACTCTGAAACAAAGACTCTATGAAGCCGGCATAGAGGGAACTGCTCTAGACTGGATCGCGTCCTACCTTCGAAACAGAACTAATGTCATCCATACCCCACCTTTCTCGTCCAAACGGTACTCCACAAAAGCAGGGGTGCCTCAAGGTTCTATCATCTCGCCCATGCTTGTCAACATTTACATGAAGTCATTACCAGTACTGATCAATAAATTTCACCTCACGTGCTATAACTATGCAGATGACACGCAAATACTCCTTCAACTGGAATGCCCCAAAGACATTGGAAAATCACCAATTTTTCAGCTGTCTCAGAGCCGTGGATCAGTGGATGACTTGGAGCCATCTCAAATTGAATACTTCAAAAATGGAAATACTCACGTGTGGCGATTGGAAACATTACAACCCGCTTGCCACATGGCCTAATGAACTGGGATCACCACCTAAAGTATCGAAGGAAGTAAGAAACCTCGGAATGACCATGGACTCCAAGCTGTCGATGAATGCCCAAGTGGACAAACTAGCAAGATCAAGCTTTGTCACTATAAAAACGCTGCGACGAATTTTCCCTCATTTGGGATTTCCGCACAAGGTCCAAGCTACCATCTCCCTTGTTCTGTCCAAACTCGATTACGCCAATAGCCTCTACCACGGATCACCTTTAACAACCATGAAAAGACTACAACGGATTCAGAACTCGGCTACCAGACTACTCTTGCATATCAAACCGCGAGACCACATCTCCCCTGCCTTGAAAGCCCTGCATTGGTTACCGGTTGCCAGAAGATCCACGTTCAAGCTGCTTTGTATCACCCACAAATCAATACATGGAATAGGACCGCTCTTCATCAGGAATAAAATCACCAAACACATTCAACAGAGGAACCTCCGCTCTAAATGAGCATCTCGCCTCAAAATCCCAAGATGCAAGAAAAAAACCATGGGTGGCACATCCTTCTCTGTTCAAGCAGCCAAACTATGGAACTCTTTACCCCCCAACATAAGATCCACTGACAACCACCTTATGTTCAGAAAACTACTCAAGAATTGGCTCTTCCCCACATAAGCACCATACGCAAACAGAAATTTACAGCATATCCCTCTGTATATAAGCATTTGTTTTCACTATAGACATGTACCTATCTTTGTGTATTGCTTTGTATAAACATGTAGAATAATTATGCTGTTGAGAGAAAAAAAAAAAAATAATAATAATAATAATAAATAAATAAATATCATCTTTGGTCTACATGTACTTACTTCCATTGTGCATCTATGTACTTTCCATGTACTTGGATCTGTGTCTCTGTTACTTTTCTCCTGAAAAAGCATATCCAATGCACTACCCTATTTCTCATCCTGTGCCTCTATCAATATCTTAATCTACATATACTTACCTCCTTTATGTATCTATATACTTTCAATGTACTTATGGATCTATATATTTATCACTTTCTTCTAATTTAGCATTTCCAAGGCACTACCCTAGTTCTCAGCCTATACTTATCTCAATATATCTTCTAGCCCAACCTTCTGACTCATCTCAAACTTCTTTCTACTACTCTTTCCAATGCACTACCCTATCTCTCATCCTATACATTTATCAATATATCCTCTACATCCACACTCTCATTTATCCCAAACCCCATACCACTACTATGATCCCCAAAATAACCCTTTCTAGACTCTCTCCAACTCTACCCCTCCTTGCATCATCTGACACCTCTTTTACTATACCGATCCCCTAAAACAAACCTTTCTAAACTCTTCCCTGACTCCTCCCCTTCAAAACTCCCTTTTACTCATCCAAAAGCCTCCTCCTACTGCTAAGACCTAAAAAAATAAATTAAAAAATCCTTCACTCTTTTATCCCTCCACTATCCTTTTCAATCAAAATTAACAGACTAACATGTTCAATTCTCAAATTCCATCTTCAACTATACTAATTCACCACTAATCCTTTATGGGTTCCAGAGTAGCGTGCTACTCGCCAATAAAGCGTCTCAACACCCCATCAGGGTTACAAGCGCTATATAAATGCAAACCTTTTCTCTTTCTACCCTCCCCAACCCTTCTCAATCCAAATAACTGACTAACATATCCACCACTAAAATTACTTTCATGTTTCACCATACTAATTCAACATTAATACTTATGGGTTCCAGAGTAGCGTGCTACTTGCGCTTCAAAACCCCATCAGGGGTAGCAAGCGCTACATAAATACAAACCTCTTTCCCTCTTCTATCCCGCCACCTACCCTTCTCTACCCAAATAACTGAATAACATATCCACTACTCAAATTACTTCATATTTTACTATACTAATTTTGAACACTAATACTTAATGGGTTCCGGAGTGGCGTGCTACTAGCCAGAAAAGCGCTTCAACACCCATCAGGGGTAACAAGTGCTATATGAATGCAAACCTTTCTTCCCTTTTTATCCCTCCGCTATCCTTCTCACTCCAAATAACTGACTAATATCCACCACTGAAACTACTTTCATATTTCACCATATTAAATCACCACTAATCCTTTATGGGCTTCCGGAGTAGCGTGCTTCAACACCCCATCAGGGGTAACAAGCGCTATATAAATACAAACCTTTTTTCCTCCTCTATCCTTCTGCTATCATTCCAAATCCAAATAACTGACTAACCTATCCACCACTTAAAATGTACTTGCATGTTTCACTATACTAATTCAACACTAATCCTCTATGGGTCCCGGAGTAGCGTGCTACTCGCCGAAAAAGCGCTTCGACGTCTCTTCAGGGGTAGTAAGCTCTATAAAAATGCAATTACAATACAATACAATACAATATTGGGTCTTTTGTATGACATGACAGGGTCGTGGCCAAACCCTGCATACTTCACCATGGGTGGCAGCAGACTGTACTTGAATGAGGCTGAACGGTTCATGAAAACGCTGCACATTGCTTAGTGAAAACGCACCATTTAGAAGGTCAGCGACCTTATAAATGTAAGTAGAAGCGGTTTGGTTACCTTAACTTCCTGTTTCCATGGTGCTATTTATTTTAGATACAGTAAAATTTTTCAGAAGCTAGAGTGGACTATGTTTTACAAACTAGTATAGCTGAAAAAATGTTTCGTAAATTTGAACCAAGCGTACTTCAACTTAAACATATTGCTTCACTGCAATACTTTGCTGTGTATATTTTAGTTTTATGTCCAAATTTTATTTACAGGGATGTTTTTACGAATAACTTCAATGTATTTCTCTCCAACATAAGATGTACGAGAGTGAAAGTACATGTTCAAGTTTTATTTTTGTCTTTCCTGCCCCTTCAAAAACAAAAACGTAGATGCTTTAGTGTTGCATTTCAAGTCAAGATACAGAAAGCTGAGTTTAACCTTTTAGTTGTTGAACCCATTTAATGAGTGACCTGAATGGCATTTCAAAGTGTATTTTGCATAATAACCTGCATAGTTGGAATTTTTTTTCTCAATTTAACATTAGATTATTAGTGCAATAAAAATTTAGACATTTCCTTACAGAAATATTTTTGACTGATCTTAGCACTAAACTGTTCATACCACTGAGCAGGTTCAAATACATTGCACAGGCTTTGTATAGAATTCTTTTGGCCTTATTTATGATGCTCTTACGCCGCTGTTGTGTCACTTTTTGTGACGCTCCAGCGGCGTAAAAAATGCGCCACACTGCGCCATAATTACAAAGTGACGCATATAGGCAGATGCATCACTTTGTAAACCCCTGCGCTACATTATACCTGTGTCAGGTATAATGTATACAGGGTGGGCGTTCCGTCGCAGCAAAGCCACGCAAAGTGATGCAGTGAAATCTATGAGATTTCACTGTGCCACTTCTAGGGCGTCACTACGTCAAATCCTTGCACCTGTTTGAAGCAGGCGAAAGGAGTGACGCAGGGCTTTTCACATGGAGCTTGCCCCATTTGAAAAGACACACTGCTGGAATTGCGTCTGTTTTCAGACACACTCCAGCAATGCACCAATTTTGCACCTACAGATAGGTCAGGAATACTGACGTATCTGTAAATCCTTGCCTTATGGAGCGCCGTACAGTAAATATGGCACATTCATGGTGTCGCAAGGATTGCGCTATGAAAAGTGTTGCATTACTGTTTTCTCGCAGCGATGCAACACATTTCACAAATGAGGCCCTTTGTGCCTTGCAACATATCGGATAGCCCTAAGACTCGTGTGGCTGTAGACCGAGTTGCTGGACCTGCTGTAACTGCTCTTCATATCAACGTAATTGGAAGAAGAGCCCCCACTGCTCCTGGATATGGTTGCATTTCAATGCTGCATGCAAATGTTGAACATCAACTGAAAGAATACTTTACTTCCAGTGTATGTGGTGATGTCTTAAAGTGTGGTAACATATCTAAATACCATTTAAACATGACAACTATGCTGCAGAACAGGCAGTAGGAGTGCATCCTCCACAGCGTATCAGAAATGTACATATTTGCTGTGATAGTCAGGTTGGTTTTACACAATTTTGTGGAGGTAGACCTTTCACTTATCCATGGGCGTCGATTCAGCAAAATGCCATGGGTAGTGGAAGTGACATCACACACCCTTTGACCTAATGACATCACAGGAAGTGACATCCTGTGACCTTTGACCCTAAATCTTTCCATTAGGTGATGTCATGGAATGGGTGGTCGCAGAGGAAGCTCAAATGAGAATTATTAGCAGGAGGGACGAAAAGACACAGGAAGATATTGCTGTGTGCTGGGTTCTCAGACCCGGAAGTTGCAGTGGCGTAACAAGCGGGGGGGGCACCGATGTGCACCTAAACACTTCCCCACTCTGCAGCACCCGGTGAACAACCATCCACCACCTCAACGTGCGTCCCGTGTAAACAAGTAACATGTCTGGGCCAATCCTCAACCGTGAAGGGTGCCATGATGCTGCTTTTGCGCACGTTACTACATGACTTTATTTTGCAAGACTCTGCTTATGGCTTTCACATGAGAACCGTCTGCTTCGTGCGTTCTCTGCCTGTTCCTGGAGTTTAGTCTGAACACTGCGAGCAAGGTCGATAAACACTGCCCCTTGTTATTCTGTTCTGGTCAGTCCCTAGCACCTAGACAAAACATGCTAACACAACTGCCGTTCCAGGAAACTTGTGCTTTGATATTATGGGGATGCATGTTTGGTTAACACACACTTGGAGAGGGACCTTTCCAGGGAGAAGAGCCATGCAGTTCCTATGATGATGAAATAGCATCTAGGCACTAAGGAATGGGGTCTGCTGACAAAGCCCAGAGATCTTCTATTATATAATAATACTGCTTCTTGCCAAGGGGAGGGTGGTTAGGCCTTATAGTCCTTTATCCACTGTTTATATAAGATGACATCTCTTTTTATAATATATGGACTTGCGACAATGCTAACTGTTTTAGGTTTATGCGTTTTGCTGCTGGTAGTGGCTCGTATACTGCGTTATAGAGCACAATAGTTAAATAAACATTTTAAACTATATCAGTGTCTCTGTTAATTCTTATTGTGGACAACTACGAGTGAGTGAGCGAAAGGGTACGTCTTGTTACCGCGATTCCTGAGAGAGTCGGGAGTGTTGTGTTCTGGGGTGTCTAATCATTTGCATCTTCGTGATTGTGTAGGAGAGCGAGTGAGACACTATAGCTAGTCGGTCCTGGGATTGTGGGTACTGAGGCGGTAGGAAGGCTTAGCCCCTATACACCGAGGTCCCATATTCCTGCGCATAGTTTTGTGTATGTGCAGAATCCCTGCAACAAAGCCACTCTCACTTATTCTCTATCAATGATTCACTCATTCTCACTTGTGGTTACACTCACTCACTGTCACTCACCAATTCCCCCTCACAATCTCTAATACTCCCTCACATGTATTCTTGCTAATACATTATCACTCACTCACTTTCACTCACATAGTCACTCTTACTCTCACTCATGCTCACTCACTATCTGTCAGTGAGTCTCACTCTCTCACACACACACACATGCTGACAGGCACAAATGCCCACACATACACAAGCTTTCGCTCTCATGGTCACATTCTTACCCACAAGTACCTGCACAACCTATATTTCAAAGCATTTCTATTAGCTCAGCTGCCAGTGAAGGTCCATTTTTTTTAAACAAGCAAAAATGGAGGGTGGCACCATGATGCTCAAAAGGGCAAGCTACACCTGTGTTCTTGGCACTACATATTCCACCTCTGAGGCCAGTGAAGGCTGAAATGGGAACCAAAAGTAACTCTGGCAAATGATGGCATACCAGTCACCATACTGTGCTGCGTGAGCACAGTGAGTTATCTCAACAACTACAAGAGGAGCTTAAGGAGAGTTCTCACCAAAGAAGGTTTTAAAACAAAAATGTGGAAAATGGAGCATTGTACCACACATGTTTCATCATACATTAATGTCCCCATCTCCTTTTCTGATCATTCCTCTTTTGCTCTCGCATCCATTTTTGGAACGCTCACCTCACCTCCCGTCCCTAACCATAATACCTCTATACCTTCTTCTCTCAGCCTTTCTTTCTTCTTCTCTTTCCTTCTTACTATTACTCTCTTGATTTTACCTCCAACTTCTTCATTCTCTCTCTCTCAGTATCCGTGCCATTGCTCCCATCACTTTTTCTCCCCATTCCCTATGATTTTTAATCCTTTTCACAATCATTCCTTTTCTCTCATGTGCACAGTTGCTCTTCCTCCATCTTATCTCTCTCTTTCTCTGGATACCGTCTCCCTTTCTGATCTTGCTTCCGCTTTGCCTTTTATTTCCTGTTCCTGTCTCCCATTACTTCTTTCTACTTTCTAAACCATTAAAAGCACAGGCAATTAGCAATAGAGGTAGTGCTTGTCATACCTGTTCTCCAGTAAGGAAGGATGGATTTGATGACCAGGTAGAGTTTTACAATATGAGCAGGCTGGACACTGGATGGACATAATTGGCACGGGAAGAATTGTATTGGAAAAATGCAAAGGTAGATCTGGAGACAATAGAAAATCGATGAGTAAATAATGGCAGTGGATAGAGAGGTGAGCCATTATACCTGTTGCAAATTTTTAATGGCAGGCTGGAAAATATACGACAAGTTCTGCATTAAATGAGAACAGCAACTTGAAACCAATAAACGCCAGCAGACACCAACAAAAACAAGTTGCATTAGGAACACTTTTTGAAGTGTGACTGGAATAAATGGCTATTCCTCAGTAAATCAGTACTAATCAAACCCCATGGACCAGCAACTCTACATTGAACATCATGGGTGGATTAAAAATGCAGAACATGTTGAGGCAAGGGATATAAAAATAGACTTCAGCAACTGCTGTTTATATAGATTTAGCAGACACCATCCTTTTTGTCTCTGTGGGCTTTACTTTCTTGAGGGCTTACAATTGTGTATGCTTCCTAAAGCCTGTGCTTTCAATAAACAGGTGGTATCCGGGTTTCTCGGGAATGGCCTTTCCTGCACCTGTCTACAATGCTGATATCTAATGGGGCAGTATTTATATTTGCCTACAGCGAGGCTACATTTTCCACAGACATACTTCAGACCCATTATCCGCCTGATAAACACCGCATCTCCGCTGTTACACGCGGTGCTGCACAGCGGGAAACCCCCCACGGCTGGTGGGGGCCTCGAGGACGGCTGGAGGTGCCGATAATGCAGTGAAGTCTGCACCCTGGAGCTTGGTCCGGTGCGAAGCAAAAATGGCGGCCGCCGTTTCCGAGCACTGAGGAGTGCGGCTCCAGCGGGCGTGTGGAGGGGGAGAAGTGCCGCCACTGTGCCCTCCTGCGGAAACGGCGCAATCCTGTTCTGGGGCTCAGATGCTGGCGATGACAGTGCACTCCATGCGGGGCCGCTCGTGAACTGCTGCCGGGCCTGCTGCGGAAGTGCGGCACCCCACGTAGAGAGGCGACTTGCCCTGGTGAGACGCAGCAACGGGCTGCGTGACGACGGGGGCACCCGCGGCGGCGGACGATCCTACCCCCGACGGCCGCATCTGGCGACTATCCGAACTGGGCGCAGCTGCGGACTACGGACAACGGGCGGAGGCCCGTGGAACCCCGTGTACACCGCTGGAGAGAGAAGCGCCTGCTGCGGGCTGTGGTGAGTGGGGCGCGGCTGAGCTTGTCCTGCTGCTGCGGAGGCGGGAGCGGGCCTGTCAGCTACGCTGCGGCCTGCGAGCTGTGGCCTGTGTGTGGGGCGTGCGGCGTGATGTGACTGGTGAATGCCGGCGGCTGCCCAGGGGGAATTGCCTCAGACTGGAATACTGAGTGTGGGCCTTGAGTGGGTTGTGGCTATCTAGAAGCCGCTCCCCCCCCTTCCACTGAATATTCTGCTGTGTACCCTGTGACCCGCCTACAGAGGCCAGGACCATAAAGGAAAGATTCTGGGGCGCCCCCTGCGTTCCTGGTGATATCGGCGATGGCCATGCGAGGCCCCTGGGCCCCAGGATGGTGCTGATGGTGACAGGTTCGGGCCCTGGCTTCGACAGTGTGCTGGTAAGGGTGGGCCTCTGATACACCATAGTTTTAGCACTACTACGAGGGGACTACATCCGAGGGCTGTGGCTAGCTGCTTACTGGCTTGGAATTTATCGCCTGTGGTGCGCACGCCTCTGGGACCTGACTTGGGAGTGTAGCGTTTACATTCCGGTACATTGGTGGCGGACATGGGGAGAACAGATAAGTCACAGCCCCGCCTCACGTTCGAGGCGCGAAAAACTACTAGGCCGCAGCAGAGGGCCGCTTCGGACTCCGAGGCCGATGCCCCGGGTGAGGGGGCTTCCGTGCTAGAAACAACCCTGCTTGCTATGCAAAAGAGTTTGCAGGCTATCGAAGGGAACATGGCGGCAATGAACCATAGACTTGAACACGTGGCATCCCAATTGGAGAAACAAAATGCGAGAATGGGGGAGATAGAGCAGCGTGTCTCCACAAATGAAGATGGCCTTAGTGAAGTGGCGGACAAGGCTCTACATATGGAAAAGGTCCTAGCTCTTATTGAGGCAAAGAACGAGGATTTGGAAGCCCGGTCGCGTCGCAATAACATTCGCGTCACAGGCCTGCCGGAATCCACCAACACCGGCAAGATGGAGACTTTCATGGGGTCCATGCTCAAAGAAATTTTCGGCCCCGAAAATCTCTCCCCTATTTTCATAGTGGAGCGGGCGCACCGCTCACTGGCGGCGCGACCGGTGCCGGGTGCTCCCCCCGCCCTATAATAGCCCGCCTGCTGAACTACCGAGACCGGGACACCATTTTGAGACTGGCGAGGGAGAAAGGCAATATCCAATATCAGGGGAACACGCTATCTATGTTTCCGGATTTCACTGTGGCCGTTCAGGCAGCACGACGAGAATTTGGTCCCGTCAAAAAAGCCCTACAGACTGAAGGTATTCCCTACGCCATGCTCTATCCAGCCCGTTTACGGGTCGGCCAAGATGGGGACAGCAAGATATTTATGACTCCCAAAGCAGCAATGGACCACGTTAAAAAGTTGAAGCGGAAGCGAACTGCGCCAGCTGTGGATATGGACGACGAGGCACAGTAACTCGGTGCCTGGGGCGTCCTAAGTCTCCGGCCACAGTTTGGATGTTGTTGATAAACATACATTGTTTTTGCTGTGGCCCCTTGACCACGCTGCGGATGGGCTGCACTGCGTCTCAACTGTCCCCCATGGTTCGGGATTGGACTCTTGTGGGACTTTGGTGGGTGGGATCCTCCTGTGCGGCATACCTGGCTACATTTGATATATGTGCTGATTATTGTTCTAGATTCTCCTAGATTACTCCTCTTTATTGATGATACCACATAGTAGCAGCAGTAGGTTTGATGCAAGTTGCTTGATGTATGCTAGCTACTCCTCGCACATTTCCTATACCTGATCAGCCTCCTCCCGCTTAGTGGGAGGTCCGTAGCTCTCTGGTTTCCCCCCTATGGGTGTTCCCCAAATAAGAATGTACATATGTGGCTCCCCATGTTGGGGATTGTTTTTTTCGGGATGGGATGGCTTTGGCATGTTCGGGTCGCTGAAGTGGGTGGGGGGTTGTGGGGGTGGGCTCAATGGGTTACTAGGCGCTTTATTTTTGTTAATCTGGCGCACCCTTTCGGACGCATCTACAGTCTCTCTTTCACACTACTTCGTACATCTGACCGTGCCGTTCCATGGGAAGTAACGTAAAGTTCCTCACCTGGAACGTGCGCGGCTTAAATAATCCCAAGAAGATACGGTAAGTGTTAGCACAGCTAGACATACTGCAGGCCCAGGTAGTGTTCCTACAGGAGACACATCTTACTCAACAATCGGAAAAGAATGTGGGCTCCCGATGGGCAGGGCTGAGGGTGGCTTCCTCTTACTCCTCTTATGCCCGGGGGGTGATGATTTTGGTGAAGAAGGGGGTCCCCTTCACCGTGCTGCACACGGAAACTGATACTCAAGGCAGGGTTGCGATTATTCATGGGCGGCTCGGGGGCATGGAGGTCCTCTTAGTAAATGTCTACGGCCCAAATGTAGACGACCCTTCTTTTTTGCAGATGTTTGGCGCCGCATCTCCAAATTTTCTCCGGCTGAGTTGATTTGGGGGGGGATTTTAATGCCTGCTTGGACAGCCAACTGGACAAACAGGGGTGCAGCGCGCTGCACCACAGCCAGGCGACTGAGGCACTCCTGGGATTTCTGGACGCAGGGAATATACGGGATATATGGAGTGTGAGGCATCCTGATATAAGGGAAAGCACATTTTTGTCTACTGTGCATGGCTCATGGTCCCGCCTGGACTATTGGCTCCTTTCTGAGATAGCATGTACCTGGGTGCTTGATGTATGCCACATAGCCAAAACATTGTCAGACCACTCCCCCGTGCTCTTAGAGCTGCAAGTCCCTACCTGTGAGCGCCCCCCGTTTCAGTGGCGATTACAACCCTCCGCACTTACAGACCAAGTGTTCAGATGCACCGTTGGCGCGGCCATCAGTGATTTTTTTAAAGAAAATACTGGTTCGGTCGACAGCCCTGGGACTCTATGGGAGGCATTTAAAGTTACTATTAGGGGTGTTTGTATGGGCGCACAGGCCGGGGTTCTAAAAGATCTACGACGCCGAATGCGGAAACTTACCGATGAGATATCTGCTTTAGAACGCGAATACACACAAAATCCTGCTCCACGTATACTTGCTACCATTCGGGGATTGGTCACTGAATATAATGACACTGCGGACCAGGAGATAGCGCACAGGTCATGACGCTTTACGGCGCGGTACTATGGGGAGGGGGGCCGTCCAAGTCGATCACTGGCCCAGAAACTGACTATGCCTCGGACTCAGGTATACCTTGCGGAAATATTGGACTCTGGGGGAGTGCCGCGCTATACAACCCCAGAGATCAGTGAGGTGGTGTTGGATTACTACTCTGACCTGTATGGAGAGCGTAGGCAGGTGTCGGCCACAGATATACATACTTATCTAGACGACATAGCTCTAGGCTGGCTATCGCTCAACCAACGCGAATACCTCACCCAACCTTTTGATGCGGACGATGTGAAAATGACCATCGCGTCCTTGCCTACCAGCAAAGCTGCCGGACTCCCAAGCGAGTTCTACAAGGCTTACGCTGACGATCTGGTGCCTAGACTCCTGGACGTATTTGCGGAAGCATATGATAGCGATACGCTCCCCCCATCACTAAAAGAGGCTCTCCTCGTTATGCTTCTTAAGCCTGACAAGCCGGCTAACAGCTGTGACTCCTATCGCCCGCTCTCCATTATAAATATTGATGCCAAAATCCTGGCGAAAATGATTGCCAGTAGACTCCAACCCTTGATCCCCCATCTGGTCCTCCCGGATCAGTCCGGCTTTGTCCCCGCCCGATCTACGGCCCACAATTTGCGCACTATCTTCTCTACCCTACATTACTTTGAGTCGGATTTTCAAGCAGCCGCGGTGCTGCTTGATGCAGCCAAAGCATTCGATTCTTTGCAGTGGGAGTTTATGTTTACAGTTTTGCTCAGAATGGGGCTTCCCCCCTTCTTCCTGAAGTGGATTCGTCTTCTATACGAGGCACCGGCCGCACGAATCCGGGTCAATGGTTGGATGTCTGCCGCGTTCTCCATCGGGCGGGGCACTCGGCAGGGCTGCCCCCTTTCACCGATGCTCTTCGCGCTCGCTCTGGAACCGCTGGCTTGCAAGCTCCGCCAAGGTCACGCGCGGGCGGCACTGCAATTTAGACAGCGCCCATTGGTAGTCTCAATGTATGCCGATGATATGCTGCTATATGTCCGTGAACCCGAAACATTTCTATCAGAGGTACTTCAGGAATATGTGAAATTCGAACGATTCTCAGGGCTCGGCATCAACTGGGCAAAGTCAACGGTGCTTCCTCTTACAACTGGCACGCGGTGTACGGAGCTGGATTTTCCTCTAACTTGGTCCACCGACCCTGTAAAGTATTTAGGGGTTTGGCTCCACAGAGACCCAGAGGTAGTAGTTTCCGAAAATTATGGCAGGGCCCTAGTACAAATTACCGAACGAACTGCGCGTTGGGCAAAACTCCCTCTCTCCTTGGCGGACCGCATAGCAGTAGTTAAAATGACGATACTGCCCAAACTTCTTTATTTGTTCATCAATATCCCTATTCGCCTCAATCTGGCGCTGTTTAACTCTTTTCAGTCTGCGCTACTCTCCTTTGTATGGGGTGGCCGGAAGCCCCGGTGTAGCTGGGAGACCCTGGTGTTGCCTTTCGAGCATGGGGGTTTCGAAGCCCCAGACCTACGCTTATATTATCTATGTGCACAGGCCCAGTTTGCCCATTATTGGTTTTTCCCACAGCGCTACCAACCGCATGTTGCTATCGAAGCTGACGCAGTTCTCCCAATGGCCCTGGCTGCGACAGCCTTGTCTGGGGGGAGTGGGGGACCACGAATTGAAATTAACCCTGCACTTTGCACAGCATGGGCATGGAAAACGCTCGCTACACGTGCACAATTGCAGTACCTCTATGCCCCAAGGCTACCACTAGCAGCACACCCGGATATCTCTGCTGCTAAAGAACCTGCAGCTCTTAAGGCATTAGGCGCGGTGGGGGTAACCCAATTAGGGGATCTCTACAAACAAGGCCAGTTTCGATCTCTTGCTGACATACAGGGCGGTAGGGACCGGGGGTTCATGCTTGGGTTCACATATGTGCGGGTGAGGCAGGCAATACGTGCTGATTACCCTGCGGAACCCACGCTGTTGTTAGCACTGCAGGCGGTGCTGGCGGGCGCGGACCGCAATGGTCTGATAACGAAACTGTACACTACGTCCCTTAGAGAACGGGAACAGCTGGATACCCCTGCATACGGCAGATGGGTCGCCTTGCTTGGGACCTCGCTGACACCGGAGATGTGGAGGTTCTGTTGCACCCTTACTGGCAGACTCACTGCGAATTGCAACCTCCGCATCATCCATTTTAAATATCTGCATCAGCTGTACTACACCCCGCTGCAATTGATGCGGTTTGGTCTACGGGATAGCTCTAGCTGTGTGAGATGTGGGCGGGGTGATGCAGGCTTCCTACATCTTGCATGGTCTTGTAAAAATGTATATAGATTTTGGGGTAAAGTTACTGACCTGCTAACTAGGGTTGTGGCTGAACCTGTGCAGTGTACACCTGAGGGCTGTCTATTGGGCTGGGTTCAATACTTAAAGCCCTGCAATCGGAAACTGGTGGCTGTCTCGACCTTGTTGGCCAAGAGAGCGGTGGCGAGGTGCTGGGGCTGTAGAATCACCCCAACTTTGCATAAATGGGTCCGAGATTTACTATATTGTAAGGAACAACTTGGGACATACGCTGAGGAGTTGCCTGAAGCCTCTCGCCCCAAAGACTTTTGGGCTCCACGTACAGTATATCTCCTTACAAACCCGGATATGGAATGAATGCTGTAAATTGATGTTTTTAACTGTGTTAAGTCTTGGGATTCACATGTGATATATGACCATAACAGAGACGGGATGCTATGCTGGGGTCGTAATGTTACTTACTAGTGCCACCGGATGGGGGGTTGCGGGATTTGTTTTTTTTTTTCTACTTGTTACTTGTTTCTTTTTGTTCTTTACCAAAAAATGGTGCTTGTACTTACTTCATCGCTATCTCTATTTGGCCTCCTGTGAGAGGGCCCAATGTGTGCTTGACAAGCTGTTCAATAAACAAAAAACAAACAAAAAAACAAAAAAAAGAAAATGATTTAACCCCTTCAAGCGCAGGGCCTTTCTTTTTTGTACACTTTTTAAGAACACCTTGGGGGAATGCCCAATGCAAGCCATAGCCAGTCTGTCTGTAGCCCAGGGGTCGCAGTGCCAGGGGGTCGTAGGGGGCAGGCTAGGGGTCGCCACTGTGACCCCTGGTGACCCCTAAATGGCGTGCATTGTTGCAGCCCACTCAGGTGCACCGGCAAAGATGTTGGACTTGAGTGGAGAGTCTATTTCTACACCCAACTAACAGCTGGCATATAACTTTAATGTCACGGATTCTGTGGTTTGCAATCGCTGTGCCACTGGATTCAAGCTATGCCACAGTGGCAAGACCTAAGAAGGCTAAAACTAGTATGGAGTTGTTTGTTTTCCCTTTTGGTGGGGACCTGGCAGTTTGGGATGGACTGTTCCTAAGAAGACTAGGGTCAGTACAGATTTGCATAAGGCAGGTCACTGTCTAGAGCAGCACAGTGGGTAAAAAACGATGGGTTGTATGCTACTAAGCGCTATTGCCAGTGGTTTAGACTTTATGAAAGCATTCCTTCTTGTGTGGGCTTCTCTCATGCTAACCCCATTCAAATATGTTTTTCAACATCCATCTTAATTTTGTTTGCAAATTTATGGGATTATATGCTCAAGTGTACATCTGGCATTTCTGCGCACGCAAAATTAGACATTCACAATTCATGAAAAATGTACATATTGTGAAATGTTCAGTATAACAATTTTGCCTTGTGTTTCCAAAATGTCCCATCAGATTCTCATCAAAACTGAAAAAGGCACAAAATTACCAAAAATCTACTATCCACCAGCCACATTTTTGTTTTCCTTAGAGCGAAGCCCAATTTGCAATGAATATGTCCTGTTCTCACTGTGCCATAGGACACAAGCTGCACCTTACTGACAAGGCCCATATATGCCGAAACTGGACTGGGGTTTTTTCATTTATTGAAAATCTGTTCACTTGTTTACAGATATTAAGCAAAATGTGAGTTTCCAGTGTGTTTGCCAGAATATGTCTTTGTACAAACGATTTCAGAAGTCCTAGAGCACTCACATTTTCAAATCCATTTACCACTTGTGTCCTGGGACTTTACCTTATTAGTGAGGCCAAATCTGAGCACCAAGTACACCTCTAAGGCATGTGACCTTCCAGGTAGTGAATCCAAGCAATCCAATGCTTATTCAAGGCAGTGGTATGGAGTAGAAACTCAGAACTCAATTAAAAATCTATTAGCAATTAAGAATGTTCAGAGAGTGTTTTTGTAGTAGCGTTTTTCTAGGATTATATTTTATGTCATAAATAATAATGAATAATAATAGATTTTATGTAAGATCCAATACGCATATGAGGAGCTAAATGGGTACAGTTGAAATGAGTACAATATAATGTATAGAAGTGTGTTTATTAATGGAAATTTAGCTATGATACATTTATGTCAAGCACCATTTTGTTAAATTGGATGCGGCTTCTGACATTCACTCCCGTATTCCCCGCTCCCTTTCTGCCCCCGCTCATCTTCTCTCCATACAAGCTCCGCAGACCAAAGTAAACTGACGTAATGGTTTCTTGCCACTGTTATGAACACAAAGGGCCTGATTACGATGTCGGTCGAAGTTGCCTCCGACCAACACCATTTAGGTGGAGGAACCGCCCGACCATAGATCAGCAGTTCCGTACACTGAATTAAGATCCAACCGCACATAGTGCGGTCGTAAACTCCCATTTCTCAATGGGAGCTTGTGCGGTGGGCAGAAACCGCCCGCAGCACAAGCTCCCATTGAGAAATGGGAGTTTGTCAACATCCCTGCACCATGTGGCAGGCACCGTTAGGTGCCTGCCATGCGATGCAGAGATGTTCAGTGTGCCCCCCAGACGCAGAGGGCCAGGGGAAAGGGGCCTCTGCTAGGGGCCCCCTGTGTCGCTTTCTGACAGCCTTTCCTTGTTAGAAAGGCTGACATGGAAAGGCTGTCGGAAACTGACATCATAATCCCAACGGCAGAAGCGCCGTCCTTAAGGGATTATGGTGAGTTTGCGACCGACCGACGGGCTCCATGAGCTCGTCGGAAAGCGTTGGTCGGTCCCTCCAACTGCTGCCTCCGACCTCACGCAACGTAATGCGACGGTCGGACCACACAGTAGATGGAAAACCACTGGGATTGGTGAGATGCCACCAAAAAGCTGCACTGTCATTGGTTGCTTGCAGATAGAGCTGCTCTGTGATAGGTTGACCTTTGACAGAGCCATGTAGAAATTAGTTGTTGTTTGTTAGTTCGTTTGCTGTGATTTTGAGATAATTTCAAGTTAAAACAATGGGCAATGTACTGAAAAAGCCTAATGTTTTGTTGTACCTGCTACTGAGGGTTAGAAAGTATCTGCAGAGGGAATGCCTGCATAGGAATGATGAAGAACAAAAGTGATTAAAGCAGAATGCACTCCTTTCCTTATGTAAATATTAGATTTAACTCGTTGAGTTTGCATGCGAACAGGTGCCGTGAACAATCCCAGTCACGGATACTTAATAAGTGATCCTTAAGGCACGTGCTTTACGCGCCAACCCATCGCACTGCAGATAAGGGATGGGCACACTGAAGGCAGCTGAAAATTAAATAATAAAATTCTATTGAGGAATTTCGCTGTCGTCGCAGTGATTTTGAGTGATTGAACTAAAAGTTTGGATGAACTTTGGAAACAATAGTGGTGTACCATCAGTTTAATATGGAGAATGAGGTATGTGTTTATTGTATGGATCAAATCCCTTATCTGCAGTGCGATGGGTTGGCGCGTAAAGCACGTGCCTTAAGGATCACTTGCATAGGAATGATGACAGAAATTGGGCTTTATATATGCATGCAGATTTTTGAATGGTGTGAATATACTGCATCTGATAAAGACTTACAGGTTAATTTAGAAGGTACCTTTAACATAAGAAAGTTAGATTTCCTTAGACAAATCACAAATGATAGGAAGTTGGTGCCCAGACCTGCAAAGTTTAAGGCAATAAATAAATGGGACCGAATGGCAGCAGAGAAGGAGAGACAGAAAATGTTAAGGGTAGCTGGAAAGTAAATGTAAGCAACAAGAAAAATGTTGGAGCGAGGATACAATGGAAGGAGTAAGAGCCTGTGCTGCAATAGTTGATTAAACAAATTATAAAAACAAGGCAAATGAAGGAGAGAAGCAGAGCAAATATTCTGATGAGGAGGATAATTTTCTGAATGATCCATTGAATTCTAGTCCTCCTCCGTACACATCTCTAGAAACAGGGTCAACGGTTCTGGTTCTTGACCTGATTTTGGAGCTGCAGGAGATAGTACTTCACTGCAAGTTCCTACAGCTGTAATACAGAGTGCACCAGCTGAGACTGCAAGGAAAACATTGCCTAGTACCAGTAGGGATACACAATTTATTTCTCTGGTTCCTGTCGATGAACCTGTTAGAACAGTGGGGATTGAGGTGCCTGCTAGAGCTATTAACATTGGCATTTTAAAAATTTAATTTGTGGAAATGTTTTAAGGAACCATTGGCTTGAATAGGCTCCTGAAATACACTGTCGATGAAATGAGATATTTGATCAGAGAAGCATCGAGGAGCACACATGAAGCACATGATAAACTAGAGGAGTTAGCTAAGAACTGCAAGGTGGACATCAGTAAACTGAAGAATGTGAAACAAAATTAAATAATGGATTTGACTCATGATGAAATTAAGGCAATGGGCTTAATCACTCATATTAATGATTTAATTGAAAAAAATAAGAGAACAGAAGTGATTTGAAGAAGAACAAGGAAAGCTGGGAGAGACGGCAAGGAAAAAGAAAGTGAAGAGGACTGAAGGCAGGGCAAAGGGTAAAGCAAGTGATTTGGAAGATGGGACAGGAACGGTTTTGGTATTTCCTGTAAGGCAACTGCAAGGAGGAAATATTGAGCATGTGCCATGGACAAGGGCAGATCTTTACTGTTTTACCCAAAACTTTCCAAACTAGCGGGAGGAACTAGAAAAATGGTACAAAGAAGTGCACAGGCTGACAAATATCTAACAGGTGCTGTGGATTGATTTGAATTCATCATTCGAGATTGTAGTTCCTAGAGATTTGTGGGCAGAGTGTAAAGCGGTAGTTGCATGGCCAACTGAAGCACCAGCTAGAGTTGCTCCTAACAATGCTCTTTCTGAGGAAGAAGCTAGTAAGTAGCATCAGGTAATTGAGCATTTGAAGAGAAGGGTGCCTGAAAAGAACATACATTGCGTGAAAATCTTGAGAACTTATCAGAAATCAAAAGAGTTAGTTCATGCTTTTTATATGAGACTTATGCAGATTTTCAAGAAACACAGTGAATTGATGATTCAGAGAAAGATGGTGTTAGTGGTTTCATCTCTGCTTTTGTTATGGGGTTGTGGCCAGAGCTTAACACTCATATACAACAGAGGGAACTGTGTTGGCAGACAAAAAGCGTACATGAAATCCTGAAGCAGACGATATACAGTAGTAACTACTCTGATGCAAAACAGAAAAAGATCAAAGAGAAGGTGATAATTGCTCAAACAAAGCAATCTGAGAGGATCGAAAAATTAGATAGATTCAAATATGAATTATATTCAGTTTGGAATTAAATCATATGCAATCATGTGCAAATGGGAAATTGAATTACTCAAGTGCAGGGTGGTGGATTTGGGATGATGAATAATGATGGGATGACTGTGAATGTTGCGAATGATGTAAAGAAACACTGCTTGGCACTTTTGTGTCACTTCTGTGGAAAAATGTGAAAGTCACCAGAATCTAAATAGAGTTAAATGCAAAGATATTCCTCAAATGCAGAAAAAATATGATGGTCCCGACTGTGTCAAATTTTGAGCAGGGTATGCAGTAATTTTGTTCCAAATTCCTTCAGATGCAGAATGGTATACAGTCATCAACTCATGGCAAGCATTTTTCCCATTCCTCTTCATGAAGAGAGCCAATACCTCTTCGCTTTCCAAATTAAAAATAAAGTTCTCATGTGGTGTAGGATTCCACAAGGGTATACAGAATATCCTTCAATCTTAGTCAACTCTTAAAGAAAGTTCTAAAAGGTTTTAAGATATTCTGTAACCCAGTCTTAGTGCAGAATATTGATGATTTGTTAATCACATCTAAGACAAAGGTGGACTGTAAAGTTGATGCAATTGTTTACTGAATCATCTAGCTGACAGTAGACAGTAGGTCTCTCCAACAAAAAAGCTGTACTGTAAAAAGTAAGAAATTTATCTTGGACACCATATTGGAAAAGGTGTGAGGAAAGACTCATAAGAATAAGTTTCTGCAATTATGAAAATAAACCCACCAATCATCCAGAGGGAGGTTAGGAAGTTTCTTGGAATTGTTGGCTACTGTCGTCAGTGAATTCTGAAATTCTCCTTGATTGCAAAGCCTTTAGTAAGGCTGACCCACAGTTACATAAAAGATCCAATAGCATTTGGCAAAGAATGTTCTGAGGCATTCTAAGAGGAGAGAGAGAATCTTTGTCACTCAGAATACCTGATCATAATTTTACTTTCTTCTTGTTTTGTCATGAGAAAATTGGATGTGCATTATAAATTGTTACACAGAATCATGGTGGGGTGATGAAACTAATGGCATACCTTTTAGCAGTATTGGATCTAGTAACTCTAAGTCTTCCAGGACGTTTGAAATTGGTAGCAGCTGTTTGTTTTTTCATTGAACAAAGCGAAGAAATAGTGATGGGTCATACTTTAATTGTATATGTCTCACACTCACTGGGGATTTTGTTGACGTGAATGAGAACTCAGCACATGACAAATAGTAGGCTGGCTCATTATGAGCAAGTCGTATTTGCAACAGAGAACATTTCTATTAAAAGATGTAAGACTTTGAATCCAGCAACACTACTTCCTATTTCAGACAGGAGCTTGGAAGAAAGAAAATTATGATTTTGATGATGAACCACAGCACAACTGGATTGCAGTTACTGAGTTATATACTAAACCAAGACCAGACATTAGAGAAACTCCTTTCAAAATGGCTGATCTGTCATTATTTGTTGATGGTTCTTGCTTGAGAGACCAATATAGACCATTGAGAACTGCCTATGCAGTATGTTGCATTTCAGAGACTTCGGAAGCATCTATTATTCCGAATGTAACCTCAGCACAGGTGGCAGAATTAGTTGCATTAACAAGAGCTTGCTATCTGTCAGATAATTTGAATGTGACATTTTATACAGACAGAAAAAGTGGAATTTTGAGTGGCTGACTTTGGTCAGCTGTGGTCACAAATGAGCTTTATGAAATCTTCTAGAGCTCCTATAAAGAATAGTGTTTACATATTGGATGTATTGAGAGCAATACACCAGCCAAAATAATTTACAGTGGTCAAGTGTATTGCCCATAAGGCTAGAAGGGTTTTAGTCACACTTGGTAGTAAATATGCAGACCAGATGGCAAAATACTGTGCTTACAGGATGGGACAGTTGGGGGGCATGGCCAAGATGGCAGCTAGAGCAGACGCGCTTTTCTAAGCTCTGCATCGAGCCCGCTGGCAAAATCCTGAAATACCCTGCCCTGGTAGAGAAATCCTTGCTGTTTCAGCGGCGGAAGCCCCCCTGCACATTTCTCCGCATTGCTTAGGGCTATCGAGTGCTCTGCGGGGCAGCGGGTGCTTGGCACACCGTACGGAACAGTGTGCAGCCCCCATAACCCAGGATCCCGGCAGGAGACGCAGGGACTCGGCATCGGCCGACATCCACGTATCCTGCACCGTCGCTGCACCCTGGATTGGTGCCTCGCGATGGCGGAGGAGCCCGTCCCAAAACTTCACCTGCTGGGAAACCGGAGTTCGCTGTACGCGGTTCTGCCACCGGGGGAGTGCGATGCCTACGCAGCTCCCTTTTCAATGAGACTCGCTACTGCCCGCGCGCTGCGCCAGTGCCTCGTGATTGGGCAGGAATGGCAGCCTGGTGACAGCTGGAGACCGGGAACACCGCATAAGTGAGAGAGCGCTGGGACCCTCCTGTGGTTGTGGAGGAGGCAGCGCGTGGACCTTGGCTCTGTCCCCTTAACTCTTCTCCCTCATATGGCTGAGCAGTGAGACCTGTCCTAGCCCCCGGCGCACAGTGGAGGCACACGCATGCTGCCCTCGGCCTGTATACTTTACAAACATCGACTTAATGGCCAGTACCTATACGGATCGGCCAACAGCGCCAGTAAGATCCCCATTTAGCCCCCGGTCATACTCCCGGAGACGGAGCGCCGGACAGCCTGCTCACAGTCTCATAAGGCCGCATAGCTCTGGATTACTTAACAGTGCTTCCTGGGAGTGTGTCCCCTTGACAGGCTTGTCATCACAGAGAGGTGCCTACAATCTGGCCTCACGTGACACATCGCACTCGCACCTTTCTTGATCTAGCAGCAGAGGGCGGGGTGCGCCCTTTCTACGCAGGCTGGCATAAAAAACTGGTATCCCCAGACGCATCGCTGGAGCCCCAAGAACCCGCGGCCCAGACCTTAACGCATTTTCCTATACCACAGTCGGCCCTCTGTACTTGGGCCTCTACCTCCTGCCAGCAACATAATGGGCAAGCCCAGAGCGGAGAAGCCCCAGGCACAGCCACCAGAGATGAAACCGGTCCCTCCGGGTGAGAAGACTGTGGAGCAATCGGGGCCCTCCACATCAGCAGACTGTCTTGATCACTCCAATAGATTTGATGAATTACTGGCGGCGATCCTAGACATAAAAACCACCCTAGGTACAAAGATTGACTCCTTGAGCATTGACATGGGTTATCTTCGGGAAGACCACAAGAAATTGAAGGGCAAGCTTGGAGGAATCCGAATCTGCGCTGGCGACGCTGCGCCCTACAGTGACCACGACGACCACCCAGCTGCAGTCCCTTCAGCAGGAGGTGGATTACCTGAGAGAGCGTGTGGAGGACCAGGAGGGGCGCTCACGCCGGAATAACATACGCATCGTGGGTCTTCCAGAATGAGCAGAGGGCCCCAACATGGATCTATCTCTGGAAGAATGGCTCTCACAAGATATCCTGCAGGGGAAGATTTCAAAGTTCTTCTCCATAGAGCACACGCATAGGGTGCCAGGGGGCCCCCGCGTCCCGGCGCTTATCCCAGACCGGTAGTGGCGAGACTGTTTAACTATCGAGATAGGGACCACATATTGCAGGTCACCCAGGCTCAAGGTCAATGGCAAGTCGACAACTCTACGGTCCATATCTATCCAGACTATGCTCTGCTAGTACAACGACATCGCTCCTCCTATCTGGAGGTTAATAAGTGCTTGAGAGACAATGACATCCAGTATTCACTCCAATATCCGGCGCGCCTACGGATCCGTCATAAGGAGGGCATGGTGTTTTGCAACAACCCTGAGGAGGTGTGGACATGGATAGAACAGCAAGGCCTGGCACATGGGCCACCCTCACCACCGATGGACTCCAATCAAGCTTGGAAGCTGGTTGAACCCCGAAGAGGCTGCGGCGCAAGATGGAACCGCCAACCAACAAAAGCCCAGTTAGCGCAGGAGCGTGCTCAAGCCATCAAGACGGCGGAACGCATAGGCAGCCCCTCATCATCCTCACAGAGACCAGACTCGGACTCAGATGCGACAATGGATCAAACGCTGCCTCTCACAGACTCACAAATGGAGGCACTGGAGGGGGCGGACCGGCCCTCACCCCACAGACAGTGGACGCCCTGGGATGAACACTCTGGGCCTTACTGAGGCTCTCTTTGCCTGGAATATACGCTACACATACCTGAACAAGCTACCAGGCTGAGACATGAGAGGAGGCACATCGATGCGGCTCCCCCTACAGCGAGCAATAAGTAGCTGATATAGCACCAAAAACTTAATTTTTGTTTTAATTGCTATGTGTTATTTTTCTACACATTTACATTGCATTCTAGTGCGAATGGCCAATTGCCCGTTGGTAAGCCGGCCTAGGGTGGGATGTTGGGGATTTTTCTCTATTTTCCATATGTTTAATAAGTCGATCTCTCTCATTGTCTGTATATTACAGAAGGCGTGGGCTGCTACTGCCATTTTATGTCATGTGTGGGGGTGGGGCGCGGGGGTGGGGGGACTGGTTGCTATGGAATTACAGTGTGTCAAACACTTTTCTCACTGTTGAATAATAAGGATGGAGGATTATAAATTGCTGACCTGGAACATGAGGGGCAAGGCGGGCTGCGCCAAGCGACACAAAGTGTACCAATACCTACAAAGTCATAAAATCACGTTCGCATTGTTACAGGCAACACACCTCACCACACAAACACTTGCGTCACTTTGTATGCACTGGAGGGGCACGGTCTTGGACACCACGTACTCGGGTTATGCTAGGGGGTGCTAATATGGGTGGCTCCGGGAACCCTGCTTCAGGTTACACGATCCCGAGTGGACACACAGGGCCGCTATGCTGTTATGGAGGGCCAATTGAACGGATCTCCACTGGCGTTGGTATCTTTATACGCCCCGAACACGGGGCAATTCCTATTCTTACAAACTCTCACGCCATCCCTACTGGTAGATCCCACGGTCCAGGTGTATTGGGTGGGGATTTTAATGGGGTGTGTGATCTCGACCTAGACCGCTCCCGCCCCCCCTTCTGGGGGCACAATCCATCAAGCTGGCGCAACACATGAATGAGTGGGTTTCTAATATGCAAGTCCATGATGCATGGCGAACAAACATCCTCTGATACGTACATATTCGCATTACTCTGCTCTGCATGCTCTATACACTAGGATAGATATTATATACTGTTCGGATAATGCATTATGCAATGTACTGCAGGTGGACTACTTGTCACGAACACTATCTGACCATAACCCATTAATAATTAGCCTGTCCTGGGGTGCGCAACGACCTAACATATCGACCTGGCGACTAGCTGACTCATCATATCGGGCTACTCTTTTGAACCACATTGACGCATATTTTTCGGCCAACGCTGGCACTGCCTCGTCCGTGGGAATTGAATGGGACTCTTTTAAGGTGGTCCTCCGAGGGCATGCCATTAAAACCACGTATGGCGTGCATAAATCACTGACGGACGCACTTCAGACTCATGAAACGGAAATAAAGAGATGTGAGCAACTCATTCCCAATGACCCTCAAATCGGCCCTTCTCTGGCCCAAGCCAGACTGGCATACAAGGGTGCAATGGATGACCTCTGCGCATTAGACTACAAAACATACCTAGCGCGTAGGCATAAGGAGGGAGACAAAGCGGGCAAGCTACTAGCGTGGATACTGAAATCAGACGCCTCTCAACCACCTATCACTGCCATACACACATCCACCGGGACCTTTGTGAATACACAAGAGGCAATTAATCAATCCTTCCTAGAATACTATACAACACTGTACGTGACTCCAGTCCTTCAGGACCCTGACACCACACAAGGCTTCCTTGCCGAGATTCAACTCCCACAAATTATACCAGCGCATTACGACACCCTGGAAGATCCTATAACGGTAGGTGAGATAGCGGAGGCAATCGGGCAATTAGCAACCAGAAAGACGCTGGGAACGGGCGGTTGGCCGTCGGAGTTTTATGCTACATATTCTAAGCAACTAGCACCACGGTTAGCCAGCATGCCGAAGCCTTTGAGACTGGTGAGCTCCCGCCCACCCTGAGAGAGGCGACACAGCCAAAACCAGGCAGAGACCCTCTGTTAATGGAATCGTATCGTCCTCTATCAATGCTGAACGTAGATTATAAGATCCTAGGGAAACTGCTAGCGAATAGGTTAATTGCGGCGGTCCCTTTGCTGGTCCATGAAGACCAGAACGGCTTTATAACAGGAAGAAATACTGGGTTGAACCTACAACGTTTATTTACACTGCTGGAGTGGGCAAAAGGGGAGGCGGAAATGCCATGGATAGCATCCCTAGATATCGAAAAGGCGTTCGATACAATGAGGTGGGACTACCTGCTGACAGTGTTAACGGGGTTTGGCATTGGCCCAAACTTCTTAAGATGGATACAATTGCTATACCGCGGCCCGTGAGCCAGGGTAAAGATGGGTCGAGTTTTCTCCTCACTTTTCACGATTGCGCAAGGCACGCGCCAAGGTTGCCCACTGTCGCCAATACTTTTTTCCTTGGCTATGGAGCCCCTGGCATGTAGATTGCGACAGCGGGTCATGGAATGGGGACTACATGCGGACCGCCAATGGCACGTGGTGTCATTATATGCAGACGACGCCTTAATTTACCTGCGTGGCCGAACTGAGGTACTTCAACAGATAATGGACCTGTTGAACGACCACGCGCTGGTATCGGGACTGCAAGTTAATTGGACAAAATCGGTGGTGTTCCCGATGACACCAATGTCATTACTCCAGAGGCAAGCCGCACCGCAAACGTCATTCAAATGGGTGTTCGATACTTTTAAATACTTGGGAATACAGATCTACCACTCGGGGGTGGGCACCGTAGACGGGAATTTGGGGCACGCTATTACCAAAGCCCGATCAACTCTTCCGTTCTGGTTAACCCTTCCCTTATCTCCTAAGGGACGGGTGGCGATTTCTAAGATGCTGGTCCTTCCACGTCTCCTATACTTCTTTTGCACACTCCCCTATCGCCTACCGCAGAAACTCTTTAGAGACCTATAATCTCTTCTGGTCTCCCTCATTTGGGGACACTCCAGAGCCAGGGTGGCACTATATAAATTGTATCTACCATTATCGGAAGGCGGCCTGGGCGCCCCAAATTACGAGCGTTACTATGCCGCAGCACAGTTGCAATGGCCAATGAGATGGCTGGGCAAGAGTAATATCACTGAATTGATTACGGAGGCCATATCCTGGGATCCTCCGAAAATACTGGAATGGATGTCGGGAAATACTACACTGACCCAGAAACAACGTTGCAATATATTGATGGTGGCGGCTAGACGTAGCTGGTCCACGTATGTGCTTCCAAAGAGTCGGGTTGCCCCGTATGCCTCAAGCTTACCGCTGGAAGTCCTACCCGGCACATTTACCTGCCACGGGCGCATAGAGCTAGATGCCTGGAAGGAGAGAGGGTTGGATGTGTGGGGACACATGTATACAGACTCACAATTACAAACGTTTGAAGCACTAGTGGACACGTATGAAATACCACAGGGTTCCTTTCTCCTACATGCCCTACTTTCGCCCCACTTCTTACAAACATGGGGTAATGAACATCGCATCTCCTGCTGACATTACTGACACATGGACGGGGCAGACACGCAGTAACGGCTATATACACCTCTCTACGGCTGGATGATACACCTGTGCTGGCAGCATTGCGGGTGTATTGGGAAACTGAGTTGGCAATCACTATATCAGATAAACACTGGGCACAATGTCTCGGCCACCCAAAAATGGTCTCTACCAACGATAGGTTGAAATACACCCAATTTAATTATCTGCACCACACGTACCTCACACCTCACAGGCTAGCGCGCATGTTCCCGACATCTGCTGACAGATGTCCTAGATGTCGTGACCCGGAGGCCACATTCACACATATGGTATGGAAATGCAGAAGCATCCAAAGGTACTGGAGCGCTGTAGCTAATGTACTTGCAGAAGCAGCTGGAATCCAGGTGGTAGTGCAGCCCATTCATTTTCTGCTGCGTGCTACAAAGCGCTCCGCATCACGTAAAGCTCTGAACAAGTTTCTGGACCTGGCCCTAGGACTAGCCAAACACAAAATAGCCATGACATGGAAAGCCCAGACAGGCCCCAGCGTGCACTCGTGGCTGATGGATCTCCAGAGGGCACTGATATCGGAACACACGAATCAGCTAGCACAGACTTCGCGTGCGCTGGCGCCCCCCGACACCCCCTTACTCAATGGAGGGATTATTTGTCACTCATTGAAACCAAGCTGGCCGAGATGGGCCCTCCTTTATAGGCGGAGTCCCCTTTCCCCCTTCCTCCTCCTTCTTCCCCCCCTTTCACCTTCTGTCGCTCCCCCCTGCTGCCCTATCCACTGGCATACCCACACTAGGTGGTTCACCACGCGTGACCATACGCATAACTGACATCCACTGAAATGCTCTACAGACAGGTACACTTTATCCTGTACTCACAAGCAGAGATCGACTTATAGTTCTTTTTCTTTATATGTTATGTAATATAGATGCCTGCATGTGAATTCGGGATGAAATTGACTTGGGTTTTTTGAAGAAGGACTCCCTGATGTACTTATAATTTATATATATTATGTATGTAAAGGTACTCTGCTATAGACAAGTATGACAACACAAAGTACAAGATGGACCTTCTTTATCAGTGGCAGGAAGTTTCCGGACATCCCGCCCAAGCCATTCAAAGTACTATCAATGTAATCTCAATGTTGAAATGTGTTGTAATGCAGATGCTAACACTATTATGTTGCGGAAAATCAATAAAAAAAAATTTTTTTTTAAATACAGGACGAGACAGTTCTTCAGGAAAATGAGAATGATGAAGAATGATGAATCAAGAGTAAGCACTATGCAGAATGCAGAAAATGTTTCAGGCTTCTTCTTTGGATGATTGGATAGATCTCCAGGAGGTAGCCTCAGATGTTGAGAAAAATAAATGGGAGCAATTGGGTTGCAAGAAAAATTATTAGGATTTGTTTGTTAATGCTGAAAATAAATACATTTGCCTAGACACAATATTGTATTCAGTGGGTAAATACCTACATAGCCAATGACATGCAGGTTGAAATAGTTTTAGTCATACTTTCAGACAGAATATGGTATTAGTAACATTGATGAAGATATATGTGCTCGGTGTCAATAAAGGCAAAAGGACATTTAGTGTGATGAATCATATTGCAAATCAGAAGGCCCATTTATAAGACTCCAGGCAGACTTTTTAGAGATGCCAGCATGCAATGGTTTGAAATATATTTTGGCCATTGCCTGCTTGTTTTCTAAATGGGTGGAGCCATACCCCACCTGGATATCAGATAGCCTTACAGTTGCCAATCTTTTGTTGAGGGACTTGATACTTTGATTCAGTCTTAGAACTTCTATTGAGACAGATTGTGGCTCACAGTGTAAAAATTAGGTTTTGCAAATGATCTGCACAGCATTTCAAATAAATAAGAGATTTGATTCTAGTTATAATCCTCAATCTTCAGTTATGGTGGAGAGAATAAATGGAACTCTCAAGAACAAACTGGCTAAAGTATATGCTTCAACTGGTCTAAAGTGGCCAGGCCCACCTCCTCTTGTTCTAATAAGCATTAGAAGCACACCTGACAGAAAGACTGATTCATCGCCCCATGAGGTAATCATGGGAAGAGCAAAGAGACTTGCTTATACACCTTCAGCTGCATTAGTTTAAATAACTGATGACATTGTGATAGATAACAGCAAAATCTATCTCTCATCAGGAGAATGTGACAATAGAACCGACAAAGGACATCCCCTGCCACATTATGAATCCCAGAGATTGTATAGCTGTTCGGATGCACATCAGAAAGAGTTGTCTGGAGGAGTACTGGTGTAGACATTATCAGGTAATACTGACAACCAACACGGCAGTAAAGTGTGCTGGAGTACCGCAGTTGATCCACGCTGTTCATACAAAAAAGGTGAAAGCAGCAAACGAAGAAGTGGTAGAAATAGCCCCTGCATCAGCCACTAATCTACAAAGTGAAGCTCCAAATCAAACTCACGTTTTTTGCATGCATCCAGTGAAGGTGAGGATTTTCAAAGTGAGAATTTTGAAACTGGTTAAGAAAACAATTGTCTCATAAAATGTCAGTTCAACCAGAGCTCTCATGAGGAATTTGAAATGTGTAAAGTCCAGTTTCAAAGCAAAGATCAGAGTGAAGGGCTGTTACCTTGTGTGAAAGCCAAAAGCATGAGAAGTAGTCTCTAATCCAAACAATGAGAAATTGCAGTTAAAAATCCGAGTCACAAGAACCTCTAGGGGAAGAAAGTGGTTTGCAGTAAATCGTGAATTCAAGGCTGATAAAGGTTCAAGTACAATTCCAAGCTCAAATCCAAGTTTTTAGAAAGTAAAGAGAACCTGTCAGTTCTCGAACATTTACAGAAACAACTGAGCACTAACCTGTGATATCAGGCTTAGAGGAAGCGAGGCACAACGCATGTCCTAGCACAACCCCAAATGCTCCACCGGTGAACTCAAGCTCGTTCACTTCTGTGAACCACTGAAAGGAATGGAGCAAGAGACAAAATAAGAAAAGAGGCAGCCACTGGCCATGCGTTGTCACACTTGAGCCTTCTTTGCCCTGGTAACTTTCAGAGGAATGCTCACACCTGTGTTCTCATGACAGTTCTAGCAAGAGTTTTAGTGAGGTAACTTATTTCACAGTTGCATGCACTTACCTAATAATAGTCTCTCTCAAGCCATTCATAGTTCTAGCAAGAGTATAGTTTAGTTATTGCACAGTTGCATACATTTGCCGGATAGACCTTCTCCCGGGGTTGGTTAGCACTAGCATACATTGTGCACAAGCGTGGGCTCGAGTTCTGTACTCACAGACTTATCTTTTTGTTGTCTTTGTTAGGTGCCGCTGATGCTGGAAACAAAGCAGTATCTGCCGCCAGGAGTTCCAATATTTGCTGCTCCATCTGAGGCCCAAGCTTGGCTTCAGGATTTGGGATCAGCTGAGTTTGAGCAACTTAAACACAACCACTCAATACACCAAATCAAATGGGCACGGTGTGAGGGCATGATGGCCCAGAGAGTTCAAACTCTCGCGTGATTTCCTTGGAAGATTCCAAAGTAGGTGTGTGCTTTCCCCAAATCACCCCTGGTTGTAACTAGTCTTTTTGAAGCGCGTTCATAGTTTTCAACTATTGCTTAAGCGTGCTTTGCATACAGGTTTCCTAAACTGGTCGAAAGTTATTTAATGCTTGTTTCTCTACTTCGGCATGCAGAGGGATTTTTGAGGATACTGTGTTTCATAGTATTATTCAGGTGCTATGTGGGCTGGTATGCACCACACTTTGGGACCCCATGCGGTCATCCTCAAGGTCCAGTTCAGAGAATTGCTGGTGAGTGGTGAGTCCTTGTGAGTCCTTAGTGGCATTCTGGGCATAGCATGACCTTGATCATGACAGAAACTGTCTTAAACTGTTGGTGAAATAAGAAAATCTAAAGAAGATATTCCTCAGAAAGAACTTGTAAAAGGAAGCATTATGAAGTGTAAAAATTGGATCATTTACTCAATATTGAAAACAACAATATTGTGTCCAAAATACTGTTTAAGAAAATATTGTGTCCCTATACTAGTAATAGTAAGTATAAAAATAGCGAAAAAATATTGTTTCACACTTATATTGTTAAAACAAATTATGAAAATATTGTTTTTTAATATTTATATGTATGTATAAATATATATATATATAGTTATATATATATAGTTTAAAGAAGTAAATCTGAAATATTTCAGTATATAACATTGATATAATGTAAATTAAATGCACTTAAATATTATTTAATACTAACGTGCTTTAATTATGCAGAAACCAGAGTCAACATCTATAGAAGCGTGAGAAAGCTTAAATTGAAGAAACATTTCCGCCAACTGGAGAAAACAAATATAGAGCCAATAGAAAGCGCAGCAAGTTCTTCAAACACTTCACCTCTATTTGACCTTACACCTTCCGATGAGCCAATATTAAATAATCTACTGGAGCTGGCAAATGAAAGCAATAAAATAACAACATCCAGAGATCATACCGCATTGCCCATTGAAACAACTCCGTTCAGACCGCGTTCAACGTTTAATCCCATCACTACCAGGGATGCAATAGACATCTTTCAGGAACATGTGATTTCTGACATTAAAAAACTCAATTTCGAGGTCAACAAAACGAACAAGAAGAAAATAAATACTAGTGAACTACAATACCATCTACTAATAAAAAAGTTGCAATCTAACAAAGAGATAGTCATCAGAAACTCAGATAAAGGGGGTAACTTGGTCATTTGGAGCAAAAAAGCGCACATTGAAGAGGCCAACAACCAATTGAAGGACAGGGAATGCTACCTTGGCTGTGATCAGATATCAATCAGGACGATGTACCACAACTACTATACCAAGCTATTAGTATGGAAAAACGCTGGACTGATCACAACACAGCAGTACAAATCTCTATGCAACGACCATCCAGTTACACCTATCTTATACTTTATCCCAAAAGTGCATAAGAACCCCCTAAAGCCCCCAGGCAGGCCAATAATCTCGGCTCAGAACAGTCTGCTAGAAGCAACATCACAGTATGTAGACTATTACCTCCAGGAACATGTCCAGCAACTGCCTTCGTTGATTAGAGACACAGGGGATTTTTTATCTAAAATACACAATATGGAGTGGAAAGATGACTATCTATTGATTACTTTAGACGTGACATCACTCTACACGTCGATTAACCATCAGGATGGACTCAGGGCTCTGGGTCACTACCTTGCCAAAAAAGCACCGGAACAAGTACAGCACAGCAAAATGATCATCAATATGGTTGATTTCAGTTTGAAAAATAACATTTTCCTTTTTCAGAACACCCACTATCAACAGCAATGGGGTGTTGCAATGGGGGCCAGCTTCTCCCCCAGCTATGCCTGTTTGCATATGGGGTGGTGGGAGGAGCTGGTCCTGCATAAGCAACATGAAACAACACTGGTCAATAACATAAAATGTTGGTATAGATTTATTGATGATCTGTTTGTCGTATGGCAAGGTCCTAGTATGGCTGCACAAGAATTTGTAGATGATCTCAATAACAACAGTCTCAATCTCCATTTCACGTCCACCATCAGTTCAGAAAGAGTTACCTTCCTTGATGTTGAGGTATTTATCAAGGAAAACAAGATAGAGACCACAGTGCATAGAAAACCCACGGCAGGAAACTGTGTCTTACATGCGAGCAGCTCCCATCCGCCTCATTTAATCTATAGCATCCCCTATGGGGAGATGCTTAGACTAACGAGGATATGCAGTTGCCGAGAGGAGTTAATTAAAGCACAGGCAGACAGCAAAGCCAGATTTCTAGCAAGAGGCTATACACCAGCATGTGTCAATGCAGCTATAAAGAAGAGTACAGATATCCAACGGGAAACTCTCCTCCAAAAAACTTAGTCAAAAGTAAAAAGACTAATCAGGGTAATGAAGACACAACTTTCCGAATGATTTTTGGCTACAACCGTCAACACAAAACCATAAAAAATATCATCAAGAGAAACTGGCCACTCCTGTTAGGTGATCCCGTTATAGGACATCTGCTACCCAGACAAGCCTCCATCACATTTAGTAGGGCACCCTCAATGAGAGATTCCCTAGTTCATAATGATGTAGGAAGTCAACCAACTGGCACATGGTTATCCCAGAGAAAGGGTTTCCATAAATGTAAAATTTGCAAAGCGTGTCAGTTCGGTGTGAACCAAACTTCTTATAGAACACCCTTCAGTGAAGTGGAAAAACCTATCACCAAAGTTTTGTCTTGCAAAAGTGAGTTTGTTGTCTATGTGCTGGAGTGCCCTTGTGGCCTACAATATGTAGGTAGTACAATTCTACAGGGGCACAAGAGGGTGCTCCAGCACATCAGAGCCATCAAGAATGATGATCAAGCTTACCCGGTGGCTAGACACTTCGAGGAGAAACACAATGGAGATCCTAAGGGACTCACATACTTCCTGATAGATGCCATCCCACCCAAAAAGAGAGGAGGAAACAGGGAAAAAGCCCTAAGATATCTAGAGACTCTTTATATCTTAAATCTTGACACGAAGGCCCCAGGGAGCCTGAATGCCACTGAGGAGCTTTTTACTTGCCTATAGCCGCTTGAACACACAAATGTTGCTTCTTTGCTTGTCTGTAACATCATTATTAACAGCGTAAAATGAGATTATTTAATCTTAAATGAAAACCGCTGTCACTTTTAAAACCCTTTTTAACACAATTTTCACGGTTTTAGATAGGGTGTTTTAAGATAAGAGTATAACTTGCTCATTGCACTTTAATAATTTTAACATTTTGCACTAGCACTTCATGTAACTGGGAGTTTTTAGGATAACTTATTTTTGACATATACTAGTACTGTAATAAAACATCTGCATTTTAAAATCTGATTAATTAACAGAGTGAAGATAGAAACTCAGGTATTCAAACCTGAACGTCATGCACCCCTGAAAAGTGAAGGGTTACAGCCTAGTCAATACCCTTGAGAGGCGTTACAAACAGTCCTCATAGACTAATTGATGGCTTACACTATAAATTACAGTAATCCATACATCGGAAAAAATTGCTATTGGAGACCAAATTAAAGAATAGATGTTGTTAAATCCAGGCCGGAACAGCTGGCCCACTATAAGACATGTGAAATAATTTACAAATTGTCATAGCACGTACACTTTGCCAGGACCAATAGTAATTCATTTGAGATTAAACTCATGAGATCTACACATAGTGTCCTACCGAAAGCAAAGGAAGATGGAAAAGATGACAGAACATAACCAAGTGGTCTTCAATTGCTTATATACTATGCTTTTAAAACAGTGGTTTTTAGACATCTATAAGGTTTTAACCATGAATTGATATTTTTTATATATATATATTTATATTTATATATACCTTGCTAACTTTCCGATGTTTACATGCAATTTGCAATTTTGTAAAACGCCAAGTCTTTTCTTTATGTCAACTGTAAAAACACCCAGTACATTGTCAGTTTAAGAGAAAACGAAAAAAACTGTATTTAAACCTACCTGTAACCTGAGAGCGCGTCATGTGATCAAGGCCTCTTGGGGTCGAAACGCGTCATGATGGCTGGTGTTGGAGGAGTTGAATAAACTTCAAATTTGCACTACAACGTGGTCCGTGCTCCGTTACTGAAATTGGTGGCAAGGGGATGCAAGCGGAGTGTTCCTGATATATACTTATATATACACACACACATATATAGGTATATATGTTTATATATACATATATATAGGGTGCACTATTATTAAAAATAAATATTAAAAATATATATTTTACAATATATTACATTTTTTGGTTATTTGTTTTATTTTTTTAATTTACTACTGTAAAAAGCTTACACATATAAGTATGTTTTTGAAACATAAAAAATATTAACATATCAACTATAAAATATTCAATAAATTACCAAATTATTAAAATAAAAAGAACTGTAAAATCCCCAAAAGTAAATTTACTAAAAATATATATTTTTTAAACTATATATATATGTATATTCACAGAAAAAAACACAGGTTTCAGGGACGTTATGGATAGGCTGACATTTCACTCGTACAAAACCAGAGAAATTCAGCCAACTCGCGCCCCCGCAATGCACTGCTAATGACGTCACATATTACATCACTCATGACATGGTCAGTGAAATCACTGATGACATCACTGATGACATCATCCAGTGACTAAGTGTTTCTAAAAAGTTTAAGAATGTTATATATATATGTATATATATATATATATATTATCTACTGGCGGTCGCCAGTAGATAGTTATAGTTAGGACCTATTATCCATAGGAAATCCGCGACATTCTATTTGAAATAACGTTGGCGCCGGTTGACGAATCTTCGCAAAAGTTTCCAACTTGTTGGGGCGCTCCGCTCCTACCCTGAAAGTCTCGGGTTGATTCGTCAAGAGGGGCCGAGAAAAAGGGGGTCCCAAAACGCGTTTTCCCCATTCATTTTTCCATAGGAACCTTTAGTCGCAGCTACAGCCCGAACTGCTGAACGGAATTACACCAAATTTGGCAAAGAGGTAGCCCTTGGTTCAGACTGGTGCCTTTTGCTTAAATGGTGTAAATCCGTTCAGTAGTTCCTGAGAAATTCACAAGTAAAGTCACATATATATCTATGGCCGAGTAGGGTCCGCGTACCCTCCCGATCACGAGCTGCATGCTAATTGGCTGTCAGCTGGCTGTCAACATTCCGATTCAGGAAGTGTTGGCAGCCATTTTGTCCCTCGGTAGAACCGAGGGACAGAAACAAGTGCGCAAAGCGCACAAAGGGGGCAGGGTAGAAACACCCTAACCCCCTAGGCCTGGGCAAAAAAAAGCATTTTTCTTTTTTTTTTTTAAATCGGCAGGATGCGCTCAGGGTGCGCGGATCCTGCCGAAAAAAAAAAATCGAAGCGCGGTCTCCCGCGCTTCGATGTTATTTGCCCCCGGATGGGCCAAGTCCCGGGGGCATGGTGGGGGGGGGGGGTTAAATTTATGTATGAGGGGCCTCTAAGGGCTCCCCAAGCCCCGGGGACCGCCACCCCCCGGGGCTTCTGTTTTATTTTTTAACCTGTGTGGGGGGCTCCAGCCCCCACACGCCCGGGACTGCCACCTCCCCGGGGCACTAAAAATTAAAAATGGGGGTCCGTTTTGGACCCTCGAAGCCCCGGGGACCACCACCTCCCGGGGCTTTGAAAATGTGGGGAAGGGGGCCGCGCGGCCCCATCCTGGAGCCAGTGATGGCCCTGGGGACCGCCACCCCCAGGGCCGGCTCCTGCAGTGTCCCGGGGTGCCTACCCCGGGACACTGCTGTTTGCAATGACAGGACGGGAGCCTCGCGGCTCCCGTCCTATCATTGCAAACTTGCTTTGGATATTGGAAGAGAGAGCAGGAAACCTGCTCTCGCTTCCAATATCCAAAGCTGATTGCTTTCCACATGGGGAGCAGCATGTTAGCTGCTCCCCATGTGGAAAGCAATGCCGGCTCCCGCAGGAGGTGGGGAGCCGGCTGGGACTGTGGGGGGATTGGGGACCCCCACAGGCCCCAACCAGAGGCCAGGCCCCGGGGGATGGGGTCCCCGGGGCCATAAGTGGCCAGGGAGGGGGCCACGCAGCCCCCTCCCCAAATTTTAAAAAAGAAAAAAAAGTGCAAGGCCGGCCCCGGGGATGGGGTCCCCGGGGCCTTAAATGGCCTGAGGAGGGGGCCACGCAGCCCCACTCCAAATAAAAAAATTAAAAAATCGAGGCCATGCCCCGGGGATGGGGTCCCCGGGCCAATACAGGCCCAGGGAAGGGGGCCAAGCAGCCCCTTCCGTTTTTTTTTTTTAATTTAAAAAAATAAATAAAATGCTCAGGCCCCGGGGGATGGGGTCCCCGGGGCCAAAAGTGGGCAAGGGAAGGGGGCCACGCAGCCCCCTCCCATTAAAAAAAAATAGAAAGAAAAAAAACCGACCGGCATCGTGCCGGAGGCCCGCCCCCTCCCTGCAGTACTCTGCAAACGCGCCCCTGGCGCATTTGCAGAGGGGGAATGAATTCCCCTTGAATACTGGGGGTCCCTGGGACCAACTAGCCCACCAGGAACCTCCAGTATGCGCCAGGGGCTGCGTTGCAGAGACGTGTACAGAGGCCACGCCCTTTTTACACCTCTCTGCAACGCAGCTCTGTGGCGCTTTGGAGATATATGGTGGGCTAGTTGGACTCCAGGGACCCTCAGGATTCAAGGGGACTTAATCCCCCAACTTAAAACGCGCCACGGGGCGCATTTGCACAGTGGTGAAGGGAGGGGGCGGGGCTTCAGGTGACATGTGTGCAAACAGGCCTCGTGGCGCGTTTTAAGATGGGGAATAAATTCCTTTTCAATCCTGAGGGTCCCTAGGGGCCAACTAGCCCACCAGGTACCTCCAGTAAGCGCCATGGAGCTGCGTTGCAGAGTGTTGTAAAAGGGGCGTGGCCTCTGAACACCTCTCTGCAACGCAGCCCCTGGCGCATACTGGAGGTACCTGGTGGGCTAGTTGGCCCCTAGGGACCCTCGCGATTGAGGAGGAATTAATTGTCCAACTTAAAACGTGCCACAGGGCGTGTTTGCAGACATGTCACCTTAGGCCCCACCCCTTCCTTCACCATTGTGCAAATATTCCTCTAAAATCAGCCGAACTACGAATTCCGATTTACTCACCTGTTATCAGGAGAGACCTCAGTGCTGCATCTTTGAGCCCAGTACTGATCCTGAAAAGTAATTCTAACCGTACTTACCAGTAACTTGAATTTCCTTCCATAGGATATCATTGCCTGCTTTTTGCTGAAAAAGTTTCTAAGTGTCGATTTTTGAAACATACAAATATTCCTCTAAAATCAGCCGACATACGAATTCCGATTTACTCACCTGTTATCAGGAGAGACCTCATTGCTGCATCTTTCAGCCCAGTACTGGTCCTGAAAAGTAATTTTAACCGTACTTACCAGTAACTTGAATTTCCTTCCATAGGCTAACATTGACTGGTTTCACTTGGAAATTCTTCTAAGTGTGGAGTTTTGGAACTTTATAATATTCCTCTAAAATCAGCTGAAATACGAATTCCGATTTACTCACCTGTTATCAGGAGAGACCTCAGTGCTGCATCTTTCAGCCCAGTACTGATCCTGAAAAGTAATTTTAACCGTACTTACCAGTAACTTGAATTTCCTTCCATAGGATATCATTGCCTGCTTTTTGCTGAAAAAGTTTCTAAGTGTCGATTTTTGAAACATACAAATATTCCTCTAAAATCAGACGAAATACGAATTCCGATTTACTCACCTGTTATCAGGAGAGAACCCAGTGCTGCATCTTTTAGCCCAGCACTGACCCTGAAAAGTAATTCTAACCGTACTTAACAGTAACTTGAATTTCCTTCCATAGGCTAACATTGACTGGTTTCACTTGGAAATTCTTCTAAGTGTGGAGTTTTGGAACTTTATAATATTTCTCTAAAATCAGCCGAACTATGAATTCCGATTTACTCACCTGTTATCAGGAGAGAACCCAGTGCTGCATCTTTTAGCCCAGCACTGACCCTGAAAAGTAATTTTAACCGTACTTACCAGTAACTTGAATTTCCTTCCATAGGAATCCATTGTCTGGTTTTCAGCAGAAAAGTTTCAAAGTGTCGATTTTCACAAACTACAAATATTCCTTAAAAATCGCATGTGTGACTTAAACGCATTCTTTCAACTGTTTACAGGAGATGCACCAGTGCTGGTTCCAGGATCCACCACTGAGTAAGAAAAAGTAACGATAACACTACTTACCTGCTAAGTGAATTTCCTCCCATAGGATAACATTGGTGATTCTATATGAAAAAGTTTCTGTCAACTTTTAAAATACAATAATATTCCTTAAAAATCACTACTGTAACCAAAACGCTTTTACTCAACTGTTTACAGGAGATGTCCCAGGACTGAATCTAGGATCCAGTCCTGTGGTTAGAAAAGTAATCCATAAAGTAACTAATTGCATTTAACTAGAAATTCACATTGAGCTCAATGTTGCTTTGTTTTTGAAATTGTGTTGCCCATTGCAACAACTGTAACTACTGTACTTAAAAGTCTATTGCCTATTTGCAAAGTATTTAAACTAAAGTAATTCATTCTGAGAAAGTATATTTTGTAATGTAATGTATAATGTAATTACAATGTAATTTAAAAATAAAATATCTAAAAATAAATAGTTTAAAAAAATGTTGTAAATCAGTATCAAAAAAATAAATATAACAATTAATACATTTAAAAATTGTCATTTACAAAACCTTTGAAATTCACTGAAAAAACCATAGGTTTCAGACACGTTATAGTTAGGAATTAGCATTTAAAAAACCTTTGAAATTCACTGAAAAAACCATAGGTTTCAGACACGTTATAGTTAGGAATTAGCATTTAAAAAACCTTTGAAATTCACTGAAAAACCATAGGTTTCAGGCACGTTATAGTTAGAAATTAGCATTTAAAAAACCTTAGAAATTCACTGAAAAAACCATAAGGTTTTAGGGACAGTTATAGTTAGTTGGACATTGCACTCGTACAAAACCCGTGAAATTCCCCGTTATAGTTAGCTCAGGTAACTATAACTCGCGCCCCGCAATGCACTGCTGATGACGTCACATATTACATCACTCATGACATGGTCAGTGACATCACTGATGACATCACTGATTACATCTCAAATGACATCACTGATGACATCATCCATGTGAGAATTTAATGCACCTCCTCACACCCTAATATAACCTTTGATACACCCACTCTAAATTACAGACTGCCATTCTCAAAACCATAGACACTCCAACACCAATAACTACATACCCACTCACTGATTCTTAGGTCTACACACACACATCCACTCACTCACCCGTACAGTCACTCATACTTATGGTCACTCAGTACAGGACTATCATATGCACTCATACTCCTATATAGACACTCAAACAGCGCCACTCATCCATAGAGGTACTCACACACCTAGTCAGTCATGCAAATAATTAAACACACTGCCATTTACTCACCTATACAGTTATACACACACCAGCTCACTTACTCATACAAATACTAGCACATTCTTACGCTCTTATACAATCACTGATACAAGCACACACTCATCCATACAGTCACTCTCACAATCACACACTCTCGCTTATAGCTATTTATATACTCCAACACACATATATACTGCCTTTCACATATGTAGTTACTCACACATGTACCACTGGGACATACATTCACTCACTAACACACTCTTACACACACTTACCCACCCATACAGTCTATCACAGATGCACTCTTGAAACCATCCACCCAGTGAATCACCCACTCACACATCTATGCACAGAGTCGCACACACCCCACCCACACAAACACTCAGGCACCCATACAGATACTCAGACAACCAATCAATAACTCATATAGACACTCATGTAGCTATTCACAAACCCATGCACCACTTACACAGCAACAGACAGACGGATACAGACATTCACCCAGTTTAGTCACTAACCCATGCATTCAGTAAGATACGTTTAATCACTCACTTATCGAGTTAGTCACGCACCTACTAAATCATCCATACAGACACTTATACACCCACTCATTCCTCAATACGCCTTTCCCTATATATATTCAAAATATTTAAACTTTACAGAAACACACAGTCACTGGATGATGTCATCAGTGATGTCATTTGAGATGTCATCAGTGATGTCATCAGTGATGTCACTGACCATGTCATGAGTGATGTAATATGTGACGTCATCAGCAGTGCATTGCGGGGGCGCGAGTTATAGTTACCTGAACTAACTATAACGGGGGAATTTCACGGGTTTTGTACGAGTGCAATGTCCAACTAACTATAACTGTCCCTAAAACCTTATGGTTTTTTCAGTGAATATATATATATATATACGCCAAGCTGTATTGTAGAATGAGTGGGTGTATGAGTGTCTAAATGGATGATTTAGTGGGTGCGTGACTGACTGTATAAGTGAGTGATTATACATATGTTAGTGAATGCATGGGTAAATGAGTTGCTTGTAAGTGGCTGCATGGGTTGGTCAGTAGCTACATGAGTGTCTATATGGGTTAATGATTGGTTGTCTGAGTAGCTGTATGGGTGCCTAAGTGTCTGTGTTGGTGGGTGGGGGGTGTGACTCCCTGCATGGATGTGTGAGTGGCTGATTCACTGGGTGTATGGGTTCATGAGTGCATCTGCAAGGGTCTGTATGGGTGAGTGAGTGTGCGTATGGCTCTGCTCGTGAATGAATGGATGGATGTCTCAGTGGTATATGTGTGAGTAAGTACATATGTGAAAGGCAGTATATATAAGTGTTGGAGTATATAAGTGACTGTATGTGAGAGTGAGTGATTGTGAGAGTGGCTGTATGGATGAGTGTGTGTTTGTGTCAGTGGTTGTATAAGACAGTAAGTATGTGTTAGTATCTCTATGAGTAAGTGAGGTGGTGTGTGTATAACTATATAGGTGAGTAAATGGCAGTGTGATTAACTCTGGGTGAGTGACTAGGTGTGTGAGTAACTCTATGGGTGAGTGGTGGTGTGTGAGTATCTGTATGGGTGTATGAGTGCATATATCAGTGGCTGTATTGATGAGTGACTGTGTGTATGGGTGACTGTGTGGGTGAGTGAGTGGATGTGTGCATAGACCTATGAATCAGTGAGTGGGTATGTAGTAATTTTTATTGATGTGTCTATGGTTTCGAGAATGGTAGTCTGTATTTTAGAGTGGGTGTATGAAAGGTTGTATTAGTGTGTGAGGAGGTACATCAGAGATTAAGTTGATGATGTCATCAGTGATGTCATTTGAGATGTCATCGTGATGTCATCAGTGATGTCACTGACCATGTCATGAGTGATGTAATATGTTATGTCATCAGAAGTGCATTGTGGGGGCGCGAGTTATAGTTAGCTCAGCTAACTATAATGGCTGAATTTCTCTGGTTTTGTACGAGTGAAATGTCAGCCTAACTATAATGCCCCTGAAACCTGTGGTTTTTTCTATGAATTTCTAAGGTTTCTTAAAATGCAAATTCCTAACTATAACGTCCCTGAAACCTCTGTATTTTTCAGTGCATTTCTAAGGTTTTTTTAAATGCTATTTCCTCACTATAACATCCGTGAAAACTGTGGTTTTTTTCAGTGAATTTCTAAAGTTTTTTAAATGCCAATTCCTAACTATAACGTCCTTGAAACCTCAGGTTTTTTCCCAGTGAATTTATAAGGTTTTTTAAACAATTTTATTTATTAAAAGATGTTTGTATCTATTTTTCTTTTTTTGTATGATTTTCTATGTATTTTTAAAAACTTTTAAAATAATTATAATCATTTTTTTAAAAGATATGTAACATAGCTGATTAAAGATTTATAGTGTTATTTATTTGAATAATTTCAATTTTTACGAAATTGTAATATTGTTCTATTGTTTCTAATTTTGTCCAATGTGATATTATATGACAGAATTATGAATAGAAAAAGAAAATGTGTATACAACTTTTTAGGATCATTTTTATTTGTTGTTTTTTGCTAAATTAAATTTTGTATGATTACTTTTAATAGTGTAAAAGATGTTTTGTTTTCTCATTATGATAAATATCTTCTTTATATATATATATATTTTTTGGTTTACAAAAAAAGGGTTGCGCACCTACGCGGGTCGGTGCGCGGATCCCTTATACGAATATCAGTCTAAAATACATATTTAGAACAAATTAATATATTTTTTTCACCTAGAGGTTGATTACTGAATGCAAAAAAGTAGTGATACAGAAGTTATAAATTTGTTTTGAAATGTTTTTAACAGATTTTTGAGGACACGACGGTATCGCGCACCGGCCACGGATCTACGCGTTCGGTGTGCGAATCCATTACACAAATGTAAGTCTAAAATACGTACTTACACTGAAACAATATTTTTTTTTTAAAAAGAGGTTTATTATTGAATCCCAAAAAATAGTATCAGTGTAGTTGTAAAATATGCACTGGTCGCGTAGGGGTCACGAACCCTGCCGGCACGTATTTCCGGGATCGCGTAGGGGTCGCGACTCCAGCGTAATTTTAAAAGGTATAAATATCAATGTTGCAAGTTTAACTATCTGTTTTGCTTAAAGACTTTCCATTAAAATAGTTTCAAACACAATTTGCTAATAGCAATTTATACTTTTAAATTAAATTTAGTACATTGTACAGGTGCTCGACGTAAACGCGATGGGTGCGCAACCCCTACATGACTCCGTGTGACATGTAAAGAAAGCTTTTTATTGGTTAGAAAGCTTTCCATTCTCTTAGAGGGTGGATCCAACACCTGTTCTAGTCTTTTCATTTTGGGTGTGTCTGCATCTGTAGACTGCTTTTTTGTAGGCTCTTTAAATTCTTTATTTTTTTTTGGTGTTGTGAGTATTTTTGAGTGTGAAATGACATCAGCATTTCCAGGAGAGGAGCAGCAGGAGGAAGTGGAAGAGGTGAAAGAACCCGTCAAGAAACGCAAAGAAAGCATCGCGTGGGTGTTTTTCACTGTGCCGGAGGGTGAGAAGAAAGTCAACGCACGAAAGGTGACCTGCAGCATCTGCCACAAAGTCCTCTTCAGAGGATCTGAAAAAAAATATTCATGTGGCACTTCTTCAATGAAGAAACACTTAGAAACCATTCACCCAACTCGTCTTGCACGAGAAATAATGCGACGGGAGAAGGCAGACCAAGCTGCAGCTGATGATGGTAGCCAACCATCTACCTCAGCTGGTGTTGTACTCACCACTCCACAACCCCAGATCTACCCCGAACTTGCATATGCAGGAATTAACTGCAGAAAATGCCTCACAACTCTTTGCATTAGGGAGCTTTCAATTGACGCAATTATTAATCTTTTAAAAGCACATAAGTGCTATTTTTGGGGAGGGGGGCGGGGTTCTACCTTGTGTTTCTTTGTTGTTATGATACACTACAGATGGACTTGTTAAAATGTATTTTTTATTTAAAAAACAGCAAAAAAAAACAAAAAACGGAAAAAAATAGAAAATACAAAAAAACTAAGGGTGGGCGGAATTTGCGGAGTTGCGTTCCGCAAAATTCCGCGAAACGGCAAGAAATCTCCGCGAGCACGCGGAATTTCACGTGCTCGCGGAGATTTTGCTGCGCCCGTTGAATCCTGCCCTGCATATTTATCCACGAAGATGCCACCGTTTTGTGCAATACCTCTAGTCACCTGGAGTACTTTCTACTGGCTAATTGGTAAGTGCTACCTCGTTGGGTAAATGTATAGTGCCTTTCCTACACTATGGAAGAGATGGAGAGAAGGCACACCTGCTTAACCACGCTCACGAATTCTGCACGAGGATTGCGCTCGGGAAAATCAAGGATGCAAAGACCTCCTTCGAGGATTACAGCTAACTTTTCACGTTGGAAATGGAGAGAAGGCACACCTGCTTAACCACGCTCACGAATTCTGCACGAGGATTGCGCTCGGGAAAATCAAGGATGCAAAGACCTCCATCGGGGATTACAGCTAACTTTTCACGTTGGAAATGGAGAGAAGGCACATCTGCTTAACCACGCTCACGAATTCTGCACGAGGATTGCGCTCGGGAAAATCAAGGATGCAAAGACCTCCATCGGGGATTACAGCTAACTTTTCACGTTGGAAATGGAGAGAAGGCACATCTGCTTAACCACGCTCACGAATTCTGCACGAGGATTGCGCTCGGGAAAATCAAGGATGCAAAGACCTCCATCGGGGATTACAGCTAACTTTTCACGTTGGAAATGGAGAGAAGGCACATCTGCTTAACCACGCTCACGAATTCTGCACACCTGCCCTGCATATTTATCCACGAAGATGCCTCCGTTTTGTGCAATACCTCTACTCAACTGGAGTACTTTCTACTGGCTAATCGGTAAGTGCTACCTCGTTGGGTAAATGTATAGTGCCTTTCCTACACTACAGCTGCGTAAAGGTCCAGAAGAATTGACCCCAGTGACCTGTGTGTCTGTAACTTTGCCACCGCGCCGAAAGCGCCGGAGTCCTTTGATTACGCTGTCCATCATTCTGGGGAAAGGGCGGGAAGACGGTGCATACCACTAGTGTATGTGGGGCGGGGGCAAACGGGCGGGGCTTCTAGGCCTGTACACATGCCTCTTGTTTATAAAGGGTCAGAGCAGGATCTGAGCAGCAGATGAGGAGGAAGAACCTCCTGGTCACTGGACCTACACGGGGATTGCGCTCGGGAAAATCAAGGATGCAAAGACCTCCATCGGGGATTACAGCTAATGTTTGACGGTAGATATGGGCAGAAAGCACTCCTGCTTAGCCTCGACCTTGCTCACGAATTTTTTGTGCTGATTAATGCGTTACAGCTTCAACTCGGGCACCTGCTTCAGTGCTTTCTCTTGCACCCGAATTCCGTTCCTCCGCGGATCGCGGAAGGTTCGACATTTCCGCGGAACGCGCGGAACGCGGAAATGCCAAAATTTCGCAAGTTCCGCGAGCGGAACGGAATTTGCTGCCCACCCTTAAAAAAAACCTCAAAATTGTTAAAAAATAAAAAGGTTCTTACGGAACCACCCTTACTGGTTAAAAATAGAAAAATTGTATGCAGTGAAACTCATTGCTTGCATAAATGTGTGTGTGATGAATGTAAGAATAGTGCCTGGATGATTGAATGGGTGCATATGTAGTATGTCAGTGAATGCATGAGTGTAGGGATCTTGCTTGAGTGAATAGTTGAGTAGAGGGGTACTGCCTGGGTGATTCCATGAGTGCAACAGTAGTGTGTGCATCATTGGATGAGTGCATAGGTAGTGCCAGGGTGATTGGATGAGTGTATGGGTAGTGCCTGGGAGATTGGATGAGTGCATGGGTAGTGCCTGAGTGAAAGGATGAGTGCAAGGGTAATGCCTGGGTCATTTGACGAGTGCATGGATAGTGCCTGAGAGAATGGATGAGTGCATGGGTAGTGCCTGAGTGAATGGTTGAGTGCAAGAGTAGTGCCTGAGTGATTGCATGAGTGCATGAGTAGTGCTTAGGTTATTGCATGAGTGCAGGGGTAGTACCTGGGTGATTGGATGAGTGCATGGTTTGTGCCTCAGTGGAAGGATGAGTGCAAGGGTAATGCCTGGGTCATTTGACGAGTGCATGGGTAGTGCCTGAGAGAATTGATGAGTGCATGGATAGTGTCTTACTGAATGGTTGAGTGCAAGAGTAGGGCCTGAGTGATTGCATGAGTGCATGGGTAGTGCCTTAGTGATTGCATGAGTGCAGGGGTAGTACCTGGGTAATTGGTTGAGTGCATAGGTAGTGCCTGGGTAATTGCATGACTGCATGGGTAATGCCTGATTGATTGGATGTGTGTGTAGGTAGTGCTTCCTTGATTGCATGAGTGCATGGGTAGTGACTCAGTGAATGGTTGAGTGCAAGAGTAGTGCCTGAGTGATTCCATGAGTGCATGGGTAGTGCCTGGGTGATTGCATGAGTACAGGGGTACTGCATGGATGATTGGATCAGTGCATGGGTAGTGCCTGAGTGATTGCATGAGTGCATGGGTAATGCCTGGGTGATTGCACGAGTACAGGGGTACTGCATGGGTGATTGGATGAGTGCATGGGTAGTGCCTGAGTGGAAGGATTAGTGCAAGGGTAATGCCTGGGTCATTTGATGAGTGCATGGGTAGTGCCTGAGAGAATGGATGAGTGCATGGGTAGTGCCTGAGTGATTCCATGAGTGCATGGGTAGTGCCTGGGTGATTGCATGAGTACAGGGGTACTGCATGGATGAGTGCATGGGTAGTGCCTGAGTGATTGCATGAGTGCATGGGTAATGCCTGGGTGATTGCACGAGTACAGGGGTACTGCATGGGTGATTGGATGAGTGCATGGGCAGTGCCTGAGTGGAAGGATTAGTGCAAGGGTAATGCCTGGGTCATTTGATGAGCGCATGGGTAGTGCCTGAGAGAATGGATGAGTGCATGGGTAGTGCCTGAGTGATTCCATGAGTGCATGGGTAGTGCCTGTGTGATTGCATGAGTACAGGGGTACTGCATGTATGAGTGGATGAGTGCATGGGTAGTGCCTGAGTGATTGTATGAGTGCATGGGTAATGCCTGGGTGATTGCACGAGTACAGGGGTAGTGCCTGAGTGATTGCATGAGTGTATAGGTACTGCCTGGGCAATTGCATGAGTGAAGGGGTAGTACCTGGGTGATTGGATGAGTGCATAGGTAGTGCACTGGTAATTGCATGCCTGTATGGGTAATGACTGAGTGATTGGATGTGTGTATGGGTAGTGCCTCCTTGATTGCATGAGTGCATGGAAAGTGCTTCAGTGAATGAATGAGTGCATGGGTAGTGCTTGAGTTAATGGTTGAGTGCAAGAGTAGTGCCTGAGTGATTGCATGAGTGCATGGGTAGTGCCTGAGTTAATGGTTGAGTACAAGAATAGTGCCTGGGTGATTGCATAAGTGCATGCGTAGTGCCTGGGTGATAGGATAAGTGCATGGGTAGTGCTTGACTGAAAGGATAAGTGCACGGGTAATACCTAGGTTATTCCATTAGTGCATGAGTTTTGCCTTAGAGAATGGATGAGTGCATGGCTAGTGCCTGAGTGAATGGTTCAGTACAAGAATAGTGCCTGAGTGATTGCATGAGTGCATGGGTAGTGCCTGGGTGATTGCATGAGTGCAGGGATACTGTCTGGGTGATTGGATTAGTGTATGCCTAGTGCCTGCGTGAAAGGATGAGTCCAAGGGTAATGCCCGGGTCATTGAATGAGTGCCTGGGTAGTGCCTAAGAGAAAAGATGACTGCATGGGTAGTGCCTGAGTGAATAGTTGAGTGCAAGAGTAGTGCCTGAGTGATTGCATGAGTGCATGGGTAGTGCCTGGGTGATTGCATGAGTGCAGGGATACTGCCTGGTTGATTGGATGACTGCATGTGTAGTACCTGAGTGACTTTATGACTGCATGGGTAATGCCTGGGTGTTTAGATGAGAGCATGGGTAGTGTGTGAGTGATTCCATGAGTGCATGGGTAGTGCCTGGGTGATTGCATGAGTACAGGGGTACTGCATGGATGAGTGGATGAGTGCATGGGTAGTACCTGAGTGATTGCATGAGTGCATGGGTAATGCCTGGGTGATTGCACGAGTACAGGGGTACTGCATGGGTGATTGGATGAGTGCATGGGTACTGCCTGAGTGGAAGGATTAGTGCAAGGGTAATGCCTGGGTCATTTGATGAGCGCATGGGTAGTGCCTGAGAGAATGGATGAGTGCATGGGTAGTGCCTGAGTGATTCCATGAGTGCATGGGTAGTGCCTGGGTGATTGCATGAGTACAGGGGTACTGCATGGATGAGTGCATGGGTAGTGCCTGAGTGATTTTATGAGTGCATGGGTAATGCCTGGGTGATGGCATGAGTGTATAGGTACTGCCTGGGCAATTGCATGAGTGAAGGGGTAGTACCTGGGTGATTGGATGAGTGCATAGGTAGTGCACGGGTAATTGCATGCCTGCATGGGTAATGCCTGAGTGATTGGATGTGTGTATGGGTAGTGCCTCGTTGATTGCATGAGTGCATGGAAAGTGCTTCAGTGAATGAATGAGTGCATGGGTAGTGCTTGAGTTAATGGTTGAGTGCAAGAGTAGTGCCTGAGTGATTGCATGAGTGCATGGGTAGTTCCTGAGTTAATGGTTGAGTACAAGAATAGTGCCTGGGTGATTGCATAAGTGCATGCGTAGTGCCTGGGTGATAGGATAAGTTCATGGGTAGTGCTTGACTGAAAGAATAAGTGCACGGGTAATACCTGGGTTATTCCATTAGTGCATGAGTTGTGCCTTAGAGAATGGATGAGTGCATGGCTAGTGCCTGAGTGAATGGTTCAGTACGAGAATAGTGCCTGAGTGATTGCATGAGTGCATGGGTAGTGCCTGGGTGATTGCATGAGTGCAGGGATACTGCCTGGGTGATTGGATTAGTGTATGCCTAGTGCCTGCGTGAAAGGATGAGTCCAAGGGTAATGCCCGGGTCATTGAATGAGTGCCTGTGTAGTGCCTAAGAGAAAAGATGACTGCATGGGTAGTGCCTGAGTGAATAGTTGAGTGCAAAAGTAGTGCCTGGGTGATTGCATGAGTGCATGGGTAGTGCCTGGGTGATTGCATGAGTGCAGGGATACTGCCTGATTGATTGGATGACTGCATGTGTAGTACCTGAGTGACTTTATGACTGCATGGGTAATGCCTGGGTGCTTAGATGAGAGCATGGGTAGTGTGTGAGTAAAAGGATCAGTGCAAGGGTAGTGCCTGGGTCATTAGATGAGTGCTTGGGTAGTGCCTGAGAGAATTGATGAGTGCATGGGTAATGCCTGTCTGAATGGTTGAGTGCAAGAATAGTGCCTGAGTGATTATATGAGTGCATGGGTAGTGCCTGGGTGATTGCATGAGTGCATGGCTAGTGGCTAGATGAATAGCTGAGTCCAACAGCACTGTCTGGCTGATTCTATGAGTGCATAGATAGTAATTAATGAGTGTACAGGTAGTCCCTGTGTGAATCCATGAGTGCATTCATAGTATCTGTTTAATTCAATCAGTGGATGGGTAGTGCCTGGGTAATTCTATTAGTGCATATCTTTTCTATGTACGCATCTGAGAAGTCCTTGGATAGGGAGTTCAATACACACCTGTCCTGTAAAATGAGGAGTAAATAACTTGCAATTAAAGCACTTTTATTGGTCTATGCACTTTTGTAAAAAGTAAGTATGATACTACTCCTCAGAAATATGATGATAGTTTTCAAATAGTGTAAAGGATGAACATTATATATATATTAGAAACAAATAACATATAACTAAATTTTAAACATTCCAGGCTATTATGCATGTTATGTTATGTATTCTTACCTTTCAAGTAAATTAGATACATTACTCAGTAGAACTATTTTAGAGTAGTATTGTCCCAAACAGCATTAAAACTGTTTTCAAACTTCAACAGTAGTTACTATAAACAAGAAAAAGAAAAACTGTTATTTAATGAAAATATATTATAGAAATTATATTATATTTTTAAGAACAGAACATAAATTTAGAATTATGTAACATTTTCAGTTTTTCTTTGCTGTTCTCAGATTCCACTTAACTTCACCATACACAGTGATTTCAATGTAGTATCATCATTGAACAGCGTGAAAAAAACAATCATATTGATTGTAGAAAAAAGAAAATCAGCATAGAGCATCATAATCAATATGTGTAGCTATGTGTTTTCCTATCTACACTTTGTTCATTACCTCCTTCATCTACATTAACTCTATTATTTATCTCAAATACATTTGCCAAAATGTAGACTCTCATTTACATCTGGTACAGTATAGACAACAAATATATAAAATATTTGTTTTTAAACACAATTTTCCAAATGTTATAACCATTAGTGCAAATAATATTCCAAACAATAATTTTAAATACTAATACTTTGCAGTTCTGTCTACTTTCTGTTTACATCTTCCCAATAAGGCAATTTAGATTTGAATTCCAAGTGGGCATCATTGCAAAGAGTCCATCCTTTGTTACACTTTAAATAAACAGTATAGTGTCCAGATGTTGCAGTAGGTGCATCATGGAAAATAATAGCTGCTGTTCTATAAGTTCTTCCTGAAATAGATACTTGAGTTGCTTTAAAATTTTTAATTTTTGTTTCCAATTTTCTTCCATTTGCTCTACATCGTTGTAACATTAATGTGAGATATTTTCCAAATTGTTTTATAAGTAATGTAGACAACATCTCTGATCTACAGTGTGAGCATCTCATATCCTTATTTGCTGTTTTTATCAATTTGCTAAAAGGTACTGATTTGCAGTCTGGTATTGTCAAGTATAGGAATTGTTCTGTTTGTCTTTCAGTGGTAGAAGTAAATGAACACTCTTCACGCTTATGGTTCCACTTGTAACTTAGTCCAAATAAGTTTTCAATGTGTATTCCTTCATGTTCTAATACTCCAAGCATAAGCATTAGAACTTCTTGTGCATCTTGTTGTATGTTGAGTAAATGTCAATGAACCAGTACATATATCTGAAAGATGCCGAATGCCAGAAGCAGTATGCATTTTACGTAATTGAGAGGTAGAGTTTTGGATATGCCAGGAAGTGTGGTGCCTTGCTGTATGTGCGTATGGTGATTGTGGTGTGTGTGTTGCACGGTGCCACCAGGTCGGAGGAATTAACCTATAACCCCCGTATTTATATGTGGGTGTCAACCCACACAAGTTACTGAAAAGCCAAGTCCTGGGCACACGTTTGTACAATAAAAACAATGTTTGTTGTTGTTCTGAGCATTTGTAGAGTTGTTATTAAAGTCCACTCGAATAGTAAATGTTTATAGTTTTAATCTCAAGGTCCTTACCCGGAACAGAGACGTGTCGGTGCCTGCACTCCTCCTCAAATACATTCACGCTTAGATCATCTAGACCGGCTGACCCGCCCGTTTACAGGCTGCAGGCACTTCTTTTGGGATCTCCTCGACCCTGGAGGTCCCTTTCTTTATACACTGAGGTTTTCCTTGAAACTTAAGATCCGTGGAGACGTTGACCCACCGACCCACGGCTATTCAGTCACTCAGTCATTCACTCCTGGGATCGCCATTAGCCGGAGCTTTCCCAACATTATCTTGGATATCATTAACACTTTCTTTACCAGACCAGCCGGGTCGGAATTATCACCGGCGGAGCGATTCCTCAACGACATCTACGTATCCTTTACAGCCCTGAAGAAGTCACGGGTTACTTCCCATTGTGACGAAACACGTGTTGGCTGGTTGTCCTTTGTCCTTTTTGCTTTTGAGATTAAAACTATAAACATTTACTATTCGAGTGGACTTTAATAACAACTCTACAAATGCTCAGAACAACAACAAACATTGTTTTTATTGTACAAACGTGTGCCCAGGACTTGGCTTTTCAGTATGCATTTTAGTTCTGTCATTTATCAACTGTAGAAACACATGATGTAGTAAAGAACAGAATCTTTTTTCATGATTTTCCATGATTTCATGATGAAGATCTGGTAAATGAAACACAACATTCAGAATCACATTAGCATAACAGTTGATTCCTGAACTGTTTTCCAACTGGTAACCTACAATCTCATCAACAGTTTCCATTTTCATTTGCTTTACACCTTCATGATTCTCTTCAATTGTTTTCTTTTTTTGAACCTCAATTGAATGCTTGACATATTTCCGTTTTGGACACACTACACGTTTCTCAATTCTCAATTTCTCAATTCAAAACTTTATTTCGGCCTATAAGGCCATAAAAGTAAAGATACAGATACAATACAATACATGCGGGAATAATTGATAAATACATTCATTCATTGCTCGTTACAAGGCACCAAGATACATTCTAATTAGTAAGAAATCACAGTAGGTTTAAGTAAAACCAGGGGCGGTGCGTCCATTGGGGTGTCGGGCGTTGCCCCCCGCCCGCAGCTGCTCCTCGGCGTCTCTGAACTTAAGTAAACTCTCAGTTTACTTAAGTTCAGAGACGCCGAGGGAGAACTGACAATCATGTCAGTCAGCATGACGTCGGACCGCCCACCTCCTTCAGAGTCTGAAGGGGTGGGCGGTCCGGTGTCATGTTGACTGACATGATTGTCAGACCAGGGGCAGCAGCACAAGTGCGCATGAGTGGGGAAGGTCAGCGAATTTTTCGCCCGTGCCCAGTCATGCGCACTGGTGTCTGCTGTGGCTGGCGCATGCCCATTAGGAGAGCGAGGGTTGAGCAAAGGCTCAAACCTCGCTCTCCTAATGGGCAGGCGGGCGGAGAGTAACCATGCCCTCAGTCAATCCTGGCGCTGCCAGCAGCGCCAGGATTGGCTGACAGGGGTTTGCCACTTGCCAGAAGTGATGCGGCTGTTCCTAGGCGCCAGAACGGACCCGAGGCGGTGCGGACCTTGTCAGGTAGGAATAGGATTTTTATTTTAAAACTACCCCCCCACCCCTCACCCCTGCGCGACCCCCCTCACCCCCCCACGACACCCCACCCCCCGCGTGCCGCGACTGATCACGGTGCCTCCCATGCTTGCTCTCAGACACTTTCCAGGATGCCTGTCGCCATTTCAGTCCTATTCTAATTTAGATTTACAACTGGTAATAAAAGTCACTGCAGCGATTGCGAATGTGACTTAATCTGCTTCCTTCGATTCGGCCCGGGGCAGGGGTGGGGGGTTAGGAAGGGTGGGGGCGGGTGTGTGCAATCCATGAATGCAGGAGCATTTGCATTTACAGGCCTATGGTGTTATTGTGCTGCCTGTATGAGTGTCAAGCTGAGGGGTGTTTATTTGTGCACTGCCGCGTGTGTTTGAGAGGCTGCTCTTAGACGTGCATACATACCAGTCAGTTCTTGCGGTCAGTGTGCTTGCAGGGAATGTGCTGTTGTTTCTCGGGAGCCTGTTGGGTTTGACTCTCTATGTGAGTAAAATGTGCCACATAATGCTTCATAATTTGTCTTTTATTGCCGCATAAAATACTCAACTGTTATCTTGCCACATAATTCGACCCTTCCCTGTCGCATAATTACAGTGGCCCCTACTATTTTTTTTCATTAGTGTGGCTGTGGCATGAGTGTGTGTGCGAATGTGTGTGCTGTCTGTTCTATGTGTATGCACAGTGAAGGTTTTTGCATGTGAGGTCGAGCTATTGTGCACATGTGCATGCATGATGGGAACACTTGTGTGTGTTGGAGGTGTTGTTTGTGACACATAATGTGTATGTGGGTGCCAGGTTTTTATAGCGCCGTCTATAGCTCACACCGCAAACCGAATAGTCTCTCGTGGTCCTTTAGATGGCACGAGCCATCAATAACAAACTCAGTAGCAGTGGCACCATTTTTACCGACCTAGTAGGGATAACAGGCTGAGCCTGCCCCGTCAGGTTTGAGCCCGTGGTTTGATGGTGAATCTAGAGCTGGCCTCTAGGACACCCGCCATGTTGGCAGTTGCCTCACGTGGGTTTTAGGACAGTAAAGTACCTGGAGAGAGGGAGACAGAGAGAGAGGGAGACAGAGAGAGAGGGAGACAGACAGAGGGAGGGAGACAGAGGGAGGGAGACAGACAGAGGGAGACAGACAGAGGGAGATAAAGGGAGGGACACAGAGGGAGGGAGATAGAGGGAGGGACACAGAGGGAGGGAGATAGAGGGAGGGACACAGAGGGAGGAGACAGACAGAGGGAGACAGAGAGAGGGAGACAGAGAGGGAGGAAGGGAGACAGAGAGGAAGGGAGGGAGACAGACAGAGGGAGACAGACAGAGGGAGACAAGCAGAGGGAGACAGAGTGAGACAGAGAGAGAGGGAGACAGAGAGAGAGGGAGACAGAGAGAGGGAGACAGAGGGAGGGAGACAGACAGACAGAGGGAGAGAGAGGGAGACAGTGGGAGGGAGACAGAGAGAGGGAGACAGAGGGAGGGAGACAGAGGGAGGAGGGCGACAGACAGAGGGAGACAGAGGGAGGGAGACAGATAGAGGGAGAGAGAGGGAGACAGAGGGAGGGAGTCAGGGGGAGAGGGAGACAGACAGAGGGAGACAGACAGAGGGAGACAGATAGAGGGAGGGAGACAGAGAGAGAGGGAGACAGAGAGAGAGGGAGACAGAGAGAGAGGGAGACAGGGAGACAGACAGAGGGAGACAGACACAGGGAGGGACAGAGGGAGGGAGACAGAGGGAGGGAGACAGACAGAGTGAGACAGACAGAGGGAGTGAGACAGAGAGAGAGGGAGACAGAGAGAGAGGGAGACAGAGAGAGAGAGGGAGACAGGGAGACAGACAGAGGGAGACAGACAGAGGGAGGGACAGAGGGAGGGAGACAGAGGGAGGGAGACAGAGGGAGACAGAGGGCGACAGACAGAGGGAGACAGACAGAGGGAGACAGACAGAGGGAGACAGACAGAGGGAAGGACACAGGAAGGGAGACAGAGGGAGACAGACAGAGGGAGGGAGACAGGGAGGGAGACAGACAGAAGGAAACAGACAGAGGGAGACAGAGGGATGGAGACAGACAGACAGAGTGAGAGACAGAGAGGGAGGGAGACAGAGAGGGAGGCAGAGAGAGGGAGACAGAGGGAGGGAGACAGATAGAGGGAGAGAGAGGGAGACAGAGGGAGGGAGTCAGGGGGAGAGGGAGACAGACAGAGGGAGACAGACAGAGGGAGACAGATAGAGGGAGGGAGACAGAGAGAGAGGGAGACAGAGAGAGAGGGAGACAGGGAGACAGACAGAGGGAGACAGACACAGGGAGGGACAGAGGGAGGGAGACAGAGGGAGGGAGACAGACAGAGTGAGACAGACAGAGGGAGTGAGACAGAGAGAGAGGGAGACAGAGAGAGAGGGAGACAGAGAGAGAGAGGGAGACAGGGAGACAGACAGAGGGAGACAGACAGAGGGAGGGACAGAGGGAGGGAGACAGAGGGAGGGAGACAGAGGGAGACAGAGGGCGACAGACAGAGGGAGACAGACAGAGGGAGACAGACAGAGGGAGACAGACAGAGGGAAGGACACAGGAAGGGAGACAGAGGGAGACAGACAGAGGGAGGGAGACAGGGAGGGAGACAGACAGAAGGAAACAGACAGAGGGAGACAGAGGGATGGAGACAGACAGACAGAGTGAGAGACAGAGAGGGAGGGAGACAGAGAGGGAGGCAGAGAGAGGGAGACAGAGAGAGGGAGACAGAGAGAGGGAGAGAGAGGGAGAGAGGGAGACAGAGGGAGGGAGACAGGTAGAGGGAGACAGGCAGAGGGAGACAGGAAGAGGGAGACAGACAGAGGGAGGAGGGCGACAGAGGGAGACAGAGGGAGGGAGACAGAGAGGGAGACAGAGAGAGGGAGAGAGAGGGAGAGAGAGAGAGAGGGAGGGAGACAGGCAGAGGGAGACAGGCAGAGGGAGACAGAGAGAGGGAGAGAGAGAGAGAGAGAGGGAGGGAGACAGGCAGAGGGAGACAGGCAGAGGGAGACAGGCAGAGGGAGACAGGCAGAGGGAGACAGACAGAGGGAGGAGGGCGACAGACAGAGGGAGACAGAGGGAGGGAGACAGATAGAGGGAGACAGAGAGAGAGGGAGACAGAGGGAGGGAGACAGAGGGAGGGAGACAGAGGGAGGGAGTCAGGGGGAAAGGGAGACAGACATAGGGAAGACAGACAGAGGGAGACAGACAGAGGGAGGGAGACAGAGGGAGGGAGACAGAGGGAGTGAGACAGAGAGAGAGTGAGACAGAGAGAGAGTGAGACAGAGAGAGAGGGAGACAGAGAGAGAGGGAGACAGAGAGAGAGGGAGAGAGAGAGAGAGGGAGAGAGAGAGGGAGGGAGACAGGCAGAGGGAGACAGGCAGAGGGAGACAGGCAGAGGGAGACAGGCAGAGGGAGACAGGCAGAGGGAGGAGTGCGACAGACAGAGGGAGACAGAGGGAGGGAGACAGATAGAGGGAGACAGAGAGAGAGGGAGACAGAGGGAGGGAGACAGTGGGAGGGAGTCAGGGGGAAAGGGAGACAGACAGAGGGAGACAGACAGAGGGAGACAGACAGAGGGAGACAGACAGAGAGAGAGTGAGACAGAGAGAGAGGGAGACAGAGAGAGAGGGAGACAGAGAGTGAGGGAAACAGAGGGAGGGAGACAGACAGAGGGAGACAGACAGAGGGAGACAGACAGAGGGAGACAGACAGAGGGAGAGACAGAGGGAGGGAGACAGAGAGGGAGACAGAGGGCGACAGAGAGAGGGAGACAGAGGGCGACAGAGGGAGGGAGACAGAGGGAGACCGAGGGAGACAGACAGAGGGAGGAGGGCAACAGACAGAGGGAGACAGAGGGAGGGAGACAGATAGAGGGAGACAGAGGGAGGGAGACAGAGACAGACAGAGTGAGACAGACAGAGGGAGGGAGACAGAGAGAGAGGGAGACAGAGAGAGAGGGAGACAGAGAGAGGAAGAAAGAGGGAGGGATAGAGAGGGAGGGAGAGAGAGGGAGACAGAGAGAGGGAGACAGAGAGAGGGAGACAGAGGGCAACAGAGTGAGGGAGACAGACAGAGGGAGACAGAGGGAGATAGACAGAGGGAGGAGGGCGACAGACAGAGGGAGACAGAGGGAGAGAGAGAGGGAGGGAGACAGAGAGAGAGAGGGAGGGAGACAGAGAGAGAGAGTGAGAGGGAGACAGACAGAGTGAGGGAGACAGGGAGAGAGAGAGAGCTAGAGAGAGGGAGGGAGAGAACCAATACAGTAAAGAGGCAGAGATGTGTTACAGGTAGAAAACACTTAGAGGGCCTGTTTCCGTTGCTTGGCTTCAGGGTAATTTTGCAAGCAGACCAGTTAGAGGATTGGGCACATTTTTAATATGTTTCTAAAGTTTTCTTCTCACTTGTGCTTTAAAATGCTATATTTGGACCCCGTGTTTGCAACAATTTGCAGTAAATATGTGGTGTAAAAGCCGCCATTTGAATCCATTTTTTGAAAAAAGTTCTTGCGGGGGGAAAACCCCCCCGCACCCTCCTTTTGCAGTTCGGGCTCGCTCGCTTCGCTCGCTCGTTACACTACAATACAATTTTTCACGTTCACCACTTTCAAAATCCCCCAGCCGCCGCTAAGTAAAACGATCGTCTGTCCCACAGGATAACCTCGACAGGCCAGAGGCTAGCCTGTTACCATAGTGGTCTATAAAGTGCATGTGCAATACATTAGCAGCATGATGATGTTTACCTTATTCCAAGCATCGGATTCAAATAATGTGCATGTGCAATACATGAAGAATGGTGATGTCGTTACAGTAATCCGTTTGGCTCGGCTATCCTATAAGTTAGGTAAAGTGCATATGCAAAGGGTGCGAGGGATAGTGACATTTACGTTGGTCTTAAAATTGAGTTCAATAAGAAGTATGTATAAAACAATTCCAATCAGTTCAAGGGATCCTCAAAATGTTTCTTAAAAATGTAAAAGACTTATAAAATACATGTCAGATAAAAATCTACTAATTAATACATAAGAACTGTCAACTTCAATATCAATGCTATATGAACTTAAACAATGACGTTTACAGTTTTCCTTTCCCACTAAAGTAGTTATTTGGCCATTTTCAATATTATCAAAAGATTCTTAAAAGTGCAAGTGCATGTCAAGTCAACCTTTTCCGAGTATGCACAATTATTATCTTCATAACAAAAAATGATTCGAGGTCATCAGTATAATACGTGCTTAAAGTATCTGTTCCACTTGGTTTACTTTAAGCCGGGCCACATAATACAAAGTAATTCCCCGTGGTCACTAGATACAAGCGTCGACCCCGTGTCCTGCAATTTAAAATGTTTACCCTCTCTTTTTCCTTATAAAGTTAATGGCTAGTAGGAATCTGCTAAGACCAAATACAATGAGAAGTGAATTGTCTGTTTTTAATATCCGCAGCATTTCATTGAATTTCCTGACATTCAGGCACCTACCAATCGGTTTTATCCATTTCCTTCTGGCAATTTTATACGCTGGACAAAAGAACAAAACATGTGCAATATCCTCCTCTACTCCCAATTGACATAGCCTACACTGGGACTCCCCCTCCTTAATTTGTGACGTTACCCATTTGGAGGTGAAAGTGTTTATCTGCAGTATTTTGTATCTAAATTTCAGATATAAACACTTTGCCAGTAGTGGTTCTATTTCGTCCAAAAATGGCTCAAAACAAGTGGTCATTTTAAACTGGAGGAATTGTGTAGTGAGCCTTCCCAGTGTACTGTTTGAAATTACTTTGTACCTGATAAAGTTCCAGAATATGTGCTTAATCTCGCGTTTTGATTCAGGTGTCAGCAGACTCGGGTTCGTCAAGAATCTACTCAAACCTAGATCAAGGAACCATGTTCGAATATGAGCCAACCAAGGGAATGTGACTTGGGAGTCCAATTCCAACAGCTCACTCAGAGATTCTCTATAGGTTACTAATTCCACTGTTGTCCACATTCTGATCCAATATGACAACGTTCTCCAGATAGCTAAGTGCTCCAAGCGTTTTATGCCCATGTCATAAGTCAGGGGACTCAATGGTGTAAGTTGGCGAAGGGCCACAAGCATTCTCAAAATTTTGTTTTCTCCAATAATTAGAGGTTTGAGAGTTCTGCCTCCCCATATCTATGAACCATACAGGGCAGCGGTTTGAGCTCTGGTCTTGTATACTTCCAGGGCGGGAGTAATAGCTTTTGAAACCGTTGCAGCTTGTTTTTTAACGATGGGAAAGGAGTTTTGCATAAGGATGGCCTTTGATTTCTCTATTTGTGGAGCCCAGGAGAGTTTAGAATCAAGGGTGACCCCCAAGTATACAAAGTTGAATACACGTTCCAAAGTTGCCCCAGTCAAGATTATTTTGTTCTTAAAACTCCTATGTGGTCTCAAGGTCATATATTTTGTTTTAGTTGGATTGATCTCGAGACCTTTTGCTTTACAATATTTGTTGAGACTGTTGAGTAAGTTTTGTAAGCCACTAGGAGTTTGGGACAACAGGATAGTATCATCCACAAATGTTAAAGCACAAATGTGGTCACCTCCAAGTTTAAGCGAGTCATGAGAAGATTTTTGCAGATGTTCAACCAAGTCGTTTACGTATAAGAGGAACAAAGTCGGCGCCAGGACGCAGCCCTGGCGCACGCCCCTCCTAACTGGGATCTCGTTAGTGAGCTCGTCTCCTTTGCCCCAATGTACTTTGGCAAGATCCTCCTCCTCAAGAACTATATCAAGTCCCACAATGGGTTCGTAGCAGCAATTAAAATTGCCCCCCACTAAGATGGCATCGTTTTGGTCTATAGATCCCAGAACCTCCTTGAAATGTTCTATCAGCGGGGATTCTTTCGAGCGTTCCCTAGGCCTTACGTAAATATTAAAGAGGTACATCTGTGTAGAATTCGAGAACTTGAGTTTCAGCCCCAAGATGTCCAATGAGCCAGTGGTTACAGTTTCTATGGTGGCATTTAAGTTGATATTTACCCAAATTGTCAGTCCACCCGACGCCCTCCCTTTTTTTGATCGCAATGCTTCTATGCACGTTTCTCATATATGGGATATTCACCTAAATGAGGAGTATAAAGTCTTCTTAAATGATTGTACTCTCTTACACAATTTGCATCAGCACTAACCTTTTTCTCATCAAAATCAATCAAATACAAACCAGATAATGTTCTTACTCGAGACAATGCAACGTATGCCATTCCCTCTCTGAACACTGTACTTCCAATATTTAGCAAAGCACTGTGTATACTTAAACCTTGAGATTTATGAATAGTTACTGCATATGCTAAAGACAGAGGAAACTGTTGTCTATGAACATACAAATCTTTTACAAGCAAAAAACGTACAACACAACGCACAATCTGTCTTACCTCTTTAATCTGATCAAAATTTATAATCAAAAATTCTATTCCATCTCTGTTCTGAAATTTTACAAAATCAACAACTTTTCCCATTGCTCCATTTACTAAACCTTCTTCTACATTCAAATTACGCCGTAGAATTACACTGCAGTATATACATACATGTAAATTCTTTTCTAAGCCTGCAGTTCTAGATACAGACTTTTCTAAAGAATTCAATTTAGCCTGTAGTTTCTCTGTAAGAAGAATAGTCACTCCCTGGTGATCAATTTTATCAATAGCTTCGATTTCCACTATTTGTTGTTTTTCCAGTTTGAGAAGTTGTTGATTAAATATAGAACACGCACTTGCAGTGTAGGCATTAGGCAAACTATAGACTGCTTTTCTCCAAGCATCTTGTACATTACTTCAGCTGCTGTGTTTCCAGTTGTAAACAAGTTCCTTAGTAGTCGACTTTCTAAAGCTTGTTTACCATGTTTTGTTAGGACACCAACACTTATTTTTTTTCATTTTTAGTCCTCATTTACCTTGGAATCAAACTCTGAGGCCCTCCTGATCCAGCACCTTCCAGAGCTATTTCTTTACACCAAGGGTCTTAGTGTCTTCTATAGTTCTCCTATATTTTCTCTGCCCAGGCCAGAAACCAGCCGACGCAGAGATCCTACCAGAGAGTTTGAAGACCATAAAAAGATGGTGTAATCATTGGGCCAAACCCTTCCATAGACTTCTCTTTCTAGCCACTTTAAAGCAGGAGTCCAAAATCTATTCCTTTTCCACAGTTCTATCCAAATTTATGATACTTTTGACAGCTCTTATCCATTCTATTTCAGTTGGCGACACATTACTAATCCATTTCTTACATATCTCTCTTCGTGCCAAGAGAATCAAATAAAAGACCAGTTTCTTTTCCTCATTGGTAAAATCAACATGTACAGATGACACCCCAAAAAAGACAAGTAGTAAGCTTACCTGGAGTTCTGTGTCCAGTATAGCTGAAATATCTCTACTTACGTCCTCCCAAAATTTCTGGATCACAGGGCACTCCAGGAACATATGGATATCATCTGCTTTTTTGTGGGTACATTTTGTGCATCTTGACGTTCTTCCCATCCCGAATTTCGATAGTCTGTATGGCGTCCAATATACTCTATGAGGACTGAAGATGTGGTTCCTCCTTAAGTTGGCAGGATATACTGTAGAATATAAAAAGTTAAAAGATACTTGCCATAAGTCTTCCAGCTGTCTCCCCGGCAAGCTCTTCCCCCACAGGTCAGTCGGACGTTTGAAGGCACCCTCTGACAATTCCACCAGTAGCCAATACCATCTCGCCACTTCCTTCTTCTTTGGTGCTTCTCTCACTAGTTTAGCTTCCAAGTCATTAGATGAGCCTATCTCCTCCTCTGATGACTGAAACCAGCCCCTCATTTGCAAGCATTTAAATTTAGAGACTTTATTCCTGGACGCCTTGACCAACTTATCCCAGGATATCAGCTCTCCCTCTTCCACCACATCACCCCATCTTAGCATCCCTGCCTCCCTGAACGGGCTAGCCAACGAATCCTTTGTCCATTCTGGTGATCCTGGGGTGTAGTGTAGCTCCTATTTCCCTAATAGGCTCTGCGCATTGGAATAATATATCCTATAGGTTTGACATAGGACTAGGGTCAGTATGTCCCTATCGAGTATATTAAACTTAATTACTTGTGCCAGCTAGCTCAGAGGCCACTAGAAACGTCTTGACGACAAGAAGGGAGTAGTTTCTGGCAGCCGCAAAACATGACCACTGTGTTTCCCTTTAGAATCAGAATGTGTCCCAGAGTCGTGGAAACAATAGATAACTATTTCACTCAGCTCAGTCGTGCATGCTTAGTTTTCTCCAAGTTACACAGAAAGAATAGACGGGCGTTTCAATAAAAGATTTATTGAACAGTCTTGTTTCTGCTGTAATTAAAATGTGCTGTTACGATCACAAGACAGTATGCGAGATAAATAATGTACAGTGTGAGCAGTAGAAATAAATAATACTGTGATAGCATTATCTTTTAGTACATATGCATTTACATAAATAACACAGACTAAAAATGCGAGTACTCATACGATGCGGTTCTAATCTAGTTCTACCCCAATGTACCTAACCTAACCTAGGTATAGGAAGAGGTATGAAGTAGGTGAAGTATTCCTTACTATGGTATACTAAGAGTATGTTAAGCCTAGTATGCCTAGTATGCCAAGAGTCCCTCTAGGTTCTAGTCTGCTCCATACCTGAAGAATGAGAGAGGTAGGAATCTCTTTGCCAGACTCGGACTCCAACACCCCGCAAGGGAAGTTAGATCACTAGAAGCTGGACTCTCTGCGTGCAGGGATGAAAGCGTCTTCTCAGTGCGTCAGGCCGGGAAACGGGCTCTTCTGAAGTCGAGGTCTCCTCTGATTTACAGGGGCTAGGGAAGGTATATTTATACCTGAGAAGTACCTCATAATGTTAGCATTGACGTGAGTCGGACAGCGGAAGACGTCATGAATGAACCCCTAAGGAATAATGGTTCATGCATAATATATGAGTCCTTGAAGAAATCAATAGTCCTGGGCTAGGGAAACTCCCGCAGCCTAAGGGTCTGTTCTTCATGAACTCGTTGTGACGTTAGGGTGGACGGATGTCGGAGACCATGCCTGTATTTGGAGTGCACGGTTTAATGCCTAAATAAGGGCTGGGATTTTATGCCTATATAAGGGCAGGGCGAATTGTGCCTATATAAGGACATGATACTGGAAAGCCCGTTTATGGACACCCTAAGAGGAATACAACACCCACTCCACTTTCGTGTGTACGATAATACTAAAATGCTAAACATTTAAAATGCTAAACATTAAATGGAGTACCGCATATTTAAAAAATATTTCCTAAAAGCATTTAAAAAACATAATAAAAAATGCAAAAGGTACTGTACATTTGAAGCAGTGCTTTTCATTTCAGGCATATATTTAAAATAAAATGCAATATGAATGAAAGAAGCAGTAATATTTACATGTGACAAAAAAATGATCGATAAGTTTTTCAAAAATCAAAGTCATTTCATGTCATGAAAATTAATGAACTGTTTTAGACACACAAGATGACTAAGTGTCTGTGGAAGTACCTTGAAGTCTGCATTATAAGGCTAGTTCTACTTTAAGCAGATTGAAGTGCCATTTTCGTTCGAAAAATGGGAAAAAGTTCAATTTTGGTAGAGTTCCAAGTTTTTTTGAAAATGAAGGCCAAATTGTTTCTGCATCTCTGGAACACTGTATGCTGAATCAGAGTCAGTTTACGGGTCTGGTGTAAACATGAGATCATCTATTTCTATAGACAAAACATCGTCCACTGTAGTTGGTGTCAGTTGGAACACCTCGTGTAGCAGATTAATTGCACAGAGATGAGAGGCTTCGCTTCCAACAAAGGGTGCCGCAGCAAAGTTTGCGTCCGTTGTTACCTGTGTGCCTGTAGATCTTTCTCGTACCACAGCAGCAGCTGGAAGCGTCTGTGAGATCTCAATGAATGCAGACATCAGGATTGGTAGCCTCTGGGACAACACAGAGCATGGGCCGTTATCGGGACCAGCAGAGTATCGACATCCGTTGGCATAGCTGATGGAAATGTCAGACAGGTGTCTAACACGCATTCTTCACCGCATAGCAGGCATCGTAGAACAGGTAAGATGCAATCTTGCCAGATTGGTCTGAATGACAGGAACCAAGTTGTATTAAGGTCCCGTAGACGAGTCATGCCCAAAAGCTGTACTATTCGCTCACGGCACATTTCGCTCGTAGTGATGTCTGCGAATAGGCTGGCCATAGCGCAATAGCAGGAAGAGAAATAGAATTCCGGCAACAAGTGCTAGAATTAATGGTATGCCACCAAACACCGAATGTGCAAAGTTCGGGATGATTCCGAGTATTACCTGGAAAGGTGCTAACAGACCGGTACAGATGCTCTTAAATACATGTATAATTCCACTTGTATCAGACATGTTGAAGATACGTGTTATCATTTCTACGAAATGTATAGGGCAGTTGGTACGTATTAAAGTCTGTATCTCAGCCGAAGTCCTTGCTACTTGTAGATCATAGGTTTCTTTGGCCGAGGTCAAAGGCCCTGTTTGCTGTAAAAGCATGGCTTTCATTCTGCTCAAAGTATCAAATCTTATAAAAGAGACGTTCAGCGAAGGCCATAGGGCGACTCCCTGACTGTGTCTATTGGGGGAAACAATACTTGTATACAGCAAGTGACCCTGGAGTTGACCGTTGCTAGATATGGGATGCCTGGCAGCATGCCGCAGCAACTCTGATCATTCAACATGAGGTAACTCCCATTAGAAAGTTGTCCAAACGTTGGATTAATCACAGCAGCTGGTGTACCCTGCTGATGGCAAGACAAATTTGCCACAGAACCATTACAAGCCCCGTGTAAAGAAATGTCCTGACATATAAGTGAACCGCTCAGTGCACGTTAACAGTGTGTACCGCTCAAAAACACTTCACGATCCCCACTCCAACATCTATGTGTATACGGTAAATCCCAAGATGTCTTAATGTATTCCTTACCCAACCTTTCATATTTGCCTGCTTGCATTTGTCTGAGGCAATACTGAAACTGAAAAGTACTCACAGGTAATGTTATTTTGCCATGAATTAGCCATTCTGTAGCTGGTTTTTCTGCCACTGTGAATGGTAACTTTTCCAGTTTTTCAATGCTCAGCACTGTATACTTTGCTCCTCTTTGTGCCAGTTCGATCTGTTTATCAGTTAGATTGTATTCTGCAAACAGAGCTGACGTGTTGATGAAACGCCAAGGCACATAGCCCGCTCGCAAAGATTGCAGCGTCCAGCTTAATAACACAATAGAACGTAATTGAGACTGGCCTTGCTGTAACATCGCCAAATCTTGTTCTAGTATGTCGATAGCAGAGGATACAATGCCATCCAATGAATATATTCTGGAGGACAAAGTTGTTAACCCATTGTCGACCACAGAGAGTGTTTTCTCTAAATTAATACGATCAAGTTCACGTATTCGTTCTGCAGCCTCCATCTGTGTTACTTTCCATGCTTCATTATAGGCAGCATAAATGCCGGCATATATGAAACGTTTTTGACGCGGTTGTCTTGGTCCAAGCAAGAATTCCCTAAGGTCTGCGTCCTTTTTAAGTAAGGTTAAGTGTTGTTTCACATCCTGTAGTGTAGACTTATGCAGCCAATCGAGGCATAATTTTCCTACACTGTATGTTGTTACAACCCCCGGATGTTGTCTTTGGACGTATCTTGGGTCTGGCCTACTAATAGTAAAGCCCTGAGTTTTATTCAGGAATATTTCATGACAGTTATTCTTGTCTGTGGGCCAGATCAACCATTTCTTCCAATCAGGATTAGATCTGTTGAGTTGTAGTATATTGTCAACTGTCACCACTGCCTTTGTATTATTATCACTTGCAGGTGTTGGTACAGAAGGTGTGTTCATCTCTTTGATCTTGGCTAATCCAAGACAAGATGTTTGTCGGATGGTTTCATTCAAAAACATTATTTGTTCAGGGATGATACAGGCTCTAAATAAAGCTTCTATCCCCTGCACTTGCCAATCTTTAGTACCCCAGACAGTTTTTGTGTCTATTGTGTCTTTCCAAAAGTCAAAACCCTGTCTAGACAGTTGGGCATTAAATAATGCAGAGTAAATCGGTTTTGTATTTGTTAACATAATTTTCAGTCCTGTTTTGTTTACATTTTTGTAGTAAAACGATTCTGGATCAGATGTATTGTAACCTGAAAAATATGGAAACTTACTAGCAAATGTTTTTGAACTACCTTTTGGTGGTGTAGGACAATGCTCCCATTGGTTAAACAAACACATTTCTTGGATATGCAGATTTATGCAAATAATGATGACCATAGTGGTTATAACAATACATTTGTTCATAGTCTGATGAACCCTCTAAATATTCATTTTTAGAAAATGCAGCAGATTTTTCTAGGTCAAACATTATGTCATTCACAGTCTCAAAGTACCAATCATCTGAATAGGTACTGGACGTAATTAGATCACTTAGTGAAATTTTAAACAAATGTGGAATGTTCAATTGTTTATTCGGGCCGAAGATATCATAATCTGTTGTGTCCCACACTATACCATCCTGTATAGGAACAGCTGTGATGTTCACTGATGACAAGTCTCTTGCTTCACGATGTGAAGATTTATGAGGTTTCAAAAGCACGTTCACGTCTTTTCCTTCAGTGTTCACATGGATGTATCTGCCACTTATAAGCACGCTCACAGTTGTTACCAAAGCTAGCCAGAGTAGGAAAACAAAAAGTCCAGATGTAATCCAGAGTTCAATCCATGGAGAAACCAAATAAGTCTTTTTCAGAAAGTGAAGAAAGTCTTGTACTTGCTGCTTGAATTTGAATGATGCTGGCGTCGTTTCAGGTTCACTCGGATCTTCTGAGAACGTATCAAAGTTAATGAAATAGCCAGAAGCAGTTCTATCAATTGTTGGAATTGCATCAGGATTTGTAGAAATCACTGGAACCAGTTCATCACTTGCCACGTTGGTGTAGACAGGTGTATTTGTACGAACTGTTACTTGGTGTTCAAGAGGGATGAGTTCCATAGCATTGTTGCTTAGTCCTCCATCAGTTACAGCTGAATTCTCGATTGTTATCAGTCTTTCAGTCTGAACCTCTTGGATAGTAGTGAGAGGAGTGCGTCTGCTACTAGGTCAGAGTCCACGAGGCCTACTATTTAGTATTGGCCACATACTGTGGTTTGATGAGGTCGATGGACACAAATCTTTTCTCCTTTCTTCCAGCAAGGGGCGGCAGAAGTACTGTTCTTGTTCCTTGAACTGCTAGGACAGGTACTGGTTGTCTGTAAGAAGGTCCAAATTCCTTCTTGTCCGCAATCTTTTCTCTGACTAGATCCCCAACTTTTGGAATCCAGACAGGCCTTGCTGGGCCCGCCGATTTTTCCCCAGTGGTGGTTGGCTGTATGAATACGTTGCTTTGTTTCGTTCTTAATTTATTGAGTTCCTGTAAAACAGCCAAACGATCTTTGATATCAAACGGTTTATTTTCCACCACTGTGCCTACGTTTTCAAGGTCTGGTACCCACATTCTTGTCCCAAATAGGACCTCATATCGAGTGACTCCCCCTAGAGAACTTCTTGGCAGATTATTCAATGAGCGTTGGACCCCACTAAGGTGTTTGACCCACCCATCACCCGAACCTAATACCATAGCTGTTATAGACTGCTTTATGTCCCGGTTTTTCCTTTCCACAACCGAATTTCCCTCAGGATGGAATGGAGAGGAGTACCGCAATGCAACGCCCAGACTGGCCATGGCTTCTTTGTAAGCCCGAGAGCTAAACGCAGGACCCTGGTCAGAATGTAGCGTGCCTATTGCGTATGTGCCGATAAAGACTCGCAAATCTTTTATAACAGTTCGAGCGTCAGCCGAGCGCTGAGGCCATAACCATAGGAACCTATTATTATTATTAATGCATTTTATAGAGCGCACGGCTACCTCCAACGGAAGTGTCCCGGCGCTAGCGGTAAGTACAGATTGCGTGCAGGGGCTGAGGAGTTGAGCAGTGTTCTAAGTTAGGCCGAAGAGCCAGGTTTTTAAGGCCTTTCTAAACAGGGGCTCTGACTTCGCCTTTCGAAGGTGCGCTGGCATAGAGTTCCACCTGAACCTAGATTCAGTATTTGCGGAAATGCCTTTGTCCAGTAGGACGCAGGCACGTAGATAGTCTTATGCTGTCTAACAATGGTATCTGTACTGGGTTGCCGCATTCGCAGCATGGTGTCTGGTGGCTCTCTCGCTGTAATTTACAGTCTAAGCAGTTGTTGATGAATATGTGAATTTCTGTATTCATTCCAGGCCACCAGTACATCTCTTTTAACGTCAAAATTGTTTTAGAGATCCCTTGATGTGACAGACCCTCCCCCAAATGTGTTTCATAAATCAAGGCTGCTCTACGTTCCATGTTTGGAATTACCCTATCCCCCACTCCAGGGATTCGAGCAAAAGGAACGTTGTTCGCATCAATTACATAAGAGTACTTGAGTGGAAACTTTTTGGTAACGCTGCACTGCTGCCTTTGCTTGAAGCATTGACAGCCAACATTATCTCACCGTCTATTTTTGTTTTTGAACGAGTGATCGCAGCTACGGAAGCCGTCTGAACAGCCCCCTTTGCAGCTTCGTCAGCCAATGAATTCCTGCAACGTGAACGCCATCACGTTGATGACTCAGTGTGTGGATCACGTGAGCCTTTGGTAGTTCGTTTTTCAACTGAACTACTTGTTCCCAAAGCATTTTGTGCTTTATTGTGCCACCTTTCGCATCTTTGAAACCATTTTCAAGCCAGTTTTGTATATAGTCATTATACGACTGAACACAGTAAAAGGAATCGCACACTATTAGTGTGGGGAATTCTCGATCTGTACTTTCAAGTGCCAGTTTGAATGCTTGTAGTTCAGCTCGCTGAGCTGTACAATCTCCTAGAGATTGCGTTTTTGTGACCATAGGTCTGAAGATGCCATCCCGCATGCGACCTTTAACGATTGCACACGCTGCACTGTAAGCTTGCTTACTCCCTATTGCGGGTTGTGCGGATCCGTCAGTGTAAATTATGAATTCGTACTGATCGAGAGGCAGAATTTCAGTAGGCAGAGGACATTCTTGTTCATATTGCAGGAATGCTTGTGTTTTTAAATCTGGATCAAAAACATATTCAACATCTGTTCCAGCAAGAGAATTAACCCATTGTATCCATCTTGGATGTAATGCTTTAGCATTTGGAATGCTTGCTTTTGTGACCGCTTCTAAAGCTGGTACTGGGTTACGCCAATGATGCGTTTCCCTTGGGCTAAGGCTCTTTCTTTTGCTACAGCGGTTTGAACTGCTGTTAGAATTTTTTCAGTTGAACTGAAGCGCATTTCCGCTTGTGTGTACAAATGAGATTTGTATGCAATTGGTATTTTCTCACCCTCATTGAAGGTTAAGTAGGTGAATCCGCATTGACCCGAAATTATTCGGATCACCAGGTTTCGTTGACTTACGCGTGTTTGTAAGTAATTTCTTGCTAACATGTTAGCCTGGAGTGAACGCAAGATTTCTATGTGTTCCTGTGTCCAGTTTCTGATCGAAAAATCAGGTTCGATTAATGCGTAGAGAGGTTTAACCCTTTCTGCGTAATTTAGAATGTATGTTCTTCCAAAGTTTAGGAAACCCAGGATGAATTGTAAGTTTGTTAGCGTTTTTGGAGGTTGGAGCAGCGCACATTTCTCTAGAAATTTAGCTGCCAAGCTCTTGCCTTCACTTGAAAGTTCATATCCTAGAAATAGGACATTGAGATGGGCAATTCGGGACTTTTTAAAGTTGAACTTGTAGCCCTCAGAGGCGAAACCCAGTATAATGGTGCTCACCCTGTTCAAGTATTTTTCCAGGTCATCGTCTGTCAGATAGATGTCATCGACATAGGACAATGCCTCATTGTCATAAATTTGTAGTAACTTCGTTACCTTCGCTGAGAATAAACCTGGGCTGTTCTTGAACCCTTGTGGGAGTCGACAAAAGTGACGCTGGGTCCCCATTATGGAGATTGCTGTTAAGTACCTGCTTTCAGGTGCTATGTTTTGACAAAAGAAACCATTTGAGATGTCTAATGTTGTTTTGTATTTTTTACGCACAATGTTATTCATTAATGCTGTGCTATGTGCATTTTGCACTGCAAAAGTTTTAGAACAAGTGTTTAAGTGTCTGTAATCCAAAACTAGACGATATGTATTGTCTGGTTTGGAAAATCAAAGAAAAGGGGGGAGAAAGAGGGATATGCTAGGTCCACCCTCCAAATATGATCAAGAATTCACAAAATACCGAGATCTCGGTTACAGGAACCTAGCCAGTTTCTTCAAAAAGTTTTTTACTCATATGAGAGTCAGAAAAAACAGTAGAAAAGGAAAAATTTCCTTTCTTGAGTCCCCTCACTCACCAGGGTTTCCCCATGGTGACATGCTTCATCATTGGGGCCATCCCAACCCGCTGCGGGTTGAGGCGTGCTACGACTTGCGACACTACGTAGGAGCACTACTTGTGAGTGACTATGTGTGGTGCAGTGATGGAGGTGGAGTGGGTGAGATTAAAAATATCTAGCTAGTGGGCAAAAAAGAATTTATTCAGGCTCCTAGCCGATATATTAAAAACGGGGTTGGTCTCTAGGGTGCCTGTCTTTTATGAGTCAGGAGTCCCTAGTGGACGTCAACTAGTTTCGAGCTACCCCAGTGCTCTTCTTCAGGACAAACAGGGTCCAGCCCTGTTTTGTACCACTCCAAAGTGACCTAAGGATAGGAAAAAATGCTGCGGAATATTAGCAGGCAAGAGTTAATACATACGGTACATTGACCACGTAGTATCTGCAATAGAGAAAGGAGAGAAGGCATTATCAAGAACAATCTACTACGTGCTGTGTAGATAGTTGTTGGAACCGTGTTGCTGCTGATCAATATGTATCCAAAATAGAAAAGAGAAATAGAATTAATCACATAGAACCTACTTCATGCTGTGTAGGTAAGTAATTGAAACCGCCATGCTACACAATCACGTATCCAATCAGCCACTCACTTATCCATTGCTGGTGTGTATTGTTCAGAGCTCTCCCATTGATAACCTTGTGTAGTTACGTGGGCTATGAACACCTCATTAGTCATGGTCTCGTTAATGCCCAATCTAGTTTAAAAACGAAAGGTCTCCACGTGACATTACCCTTTAAAAACCAACCTTAATGAATTAATTGTTGAATTGTAAGTAATCTCGGTCATGCCAGACAGTTAGGTGAAAGCCTAGTGACTTCATGACGTGCGCCAGGAAATAAATAATGAAAATAAAAAAGCATACTGACTAATACAAACAAACAATACGACAAAGAAAACTACATTGAAGGAGAAAAAACACATACTAATTATGGAGCAACAATGTGCTTCATGGTCTCTGAGGGGCTGGAGAGATCATCGCCACTGTAGGAGAAAGCAAAATAAAGCGATAATGAAAGCTTTGTAGCTGAAAAACAGAGCGGGTGCACTGTGAGAGTCTCTGCTGGCTGCCCGGTCCGATTCTGTGAAGAAATTAGCTTACTTGTGGATGATATCTGCTCCGGCGTGTAGCCTGCTTTCCCTCGCGACCGCATATTGGCGAGTCTCTCCCGGGTACTAGTATTTGAAGGGCGTGTTTCCGCTTAGTCATGGGAAAGAGACTAGAGCGGAAACTAAAACAAAATGGCCGCCGCCTTTGGCTCAATTTGGCGGCCCTTTTGGGGAGGTGAAGAAGATTCTAATAAGTGCCTATTGGAAAGGATATAAAGTGATTAGAGGCAATCAATAAAACAAACATATACACACAATGTGCCTCACATTGATATATACGTGAAGCCTAATTAGAGTGCCTATTGGGGAATAACTAAAGTGTTTAGACGTAACCATATAAACAAACATAAAGACGAAGTATGCCAAATTTTAAATATTATGCGAGGGGATGTTGTACTACCGCTCTCTGAAGATGTGTTAGGTTATGTAAGGAGAGTAGTTACAATTTATCGGCTGACTGTATTCATTTCATTTATAGGGTGACTGTTATTTACTCTAACGTTGCCCAATTGATGTGATACCAGAGGAGATTGTTATCTTGAGAACTGACCCCACGGAATATTGTCATTCAAACCATGACTATCTGTACGTAATTTAAAAACCCAGCGTTGTTCTCTCTCAAAAAGTCGCTGTTCGAGGTTGTCATTGCATTTGACATGTTCTAGGACCAACCATCTCATGTCGTTAGGTGTATGTTGTTTTTCAATAAAATGTGTTGACATTTTTGTTGTCGCCCGTTTGCACCTGATGTTACTACGGTGCTCAACAATCCTAGTGCTGGCTTTTCGTGTAGTCATGCCTACGTAGTGGAGATTATATGTGCATGTAATTAGATATACCACACCTGTGGTGTTGCAGTTAGTGAAACTACGGAGTTCCCATGTCATTTGGTTGTTAAATGTCACTCTTTTGGTGGCTGACATGAGGTGACAGACACTGCAGTTATTGCACGGATAATGTCCTGTAGGTAGAGTTTGTAGGATTCTTTGTCCATCAAATTTAGTGTTAATTTTGGGACGAGTGTGGACAAAGTAGTTCTTAAGGTTTCTTCCTTTTCTGTGACTAAACATCGGTTTTGGTATGTCTAGGTTTGCACTGTTTAATGTCCACCAGTGTTTTTTGATGATCTTAGACACCTTGTTTGATGCTATGTTATAGGTCGTTATACATATCGGTCTCTTGTCTTGTGTGTTGTTGTTTTGTCTGGGTTCAAGAAGGGAATCTCTGTTGTTATTGCCTGCTCTTTTCTTGGCTGCTGAGATGAGGTGCTTGGGATACTGCCTGGCTTCCAATTTCTCCGCCAAATCCTTTGCTTGGATATGGTAATCTGTTTTCTCAGTGCAATTTCTTCTTAAACATAGGAACTGACCAAAAGGTAAATTGTCTTTTAGTTGTTTAGGATGGAAACTATCGTAAATTAGAAGACAATTTCTTGCTGTGGGTTTGAAATGCGTGGTTGTGGTCAGGCTACCTCGGCTAGCTATGATGTTTAGGTCCAGAAAGACCAATTGGGACCTGCTCATAGTGTGGGTGAACTTTAAAAACGGGTCCTGTAAGTTCAGCCAACTGATAAAATTCGTGGCCTCGGTCTCATTACCTTCCCAAATCACAAGCACATCGTCAATATAACGTTTCCATAGTTTCAAGTTGCTGATGTGCGGATTGCGAGGGTTTAGGATCTTCTGTTTCTCAAGGTGATGGACATAGAGTCCTGCCACACTCGGCGCGAAAGTGCTTCCCATGCTAGTGCTGTGCACTTGACGATACAAGGTATCTTCAAATCTGAAGTAGTTCTCGGTTAGGGCCAGTCGGCAGCATTCGAGGACTACGTGTTTTGGTGTGTGGTAAATCCAGGAGTTCTCGAAGAGTACTTCTTCAAGGATTTGCAGGGTTTCCTTATGCGGTAGACTTGTGTACAAGCTTTCAACATCAAGTCCCATTAGGATGTTGTTTTTTGGGTCAAAGGGTAGATCTTGTAGAAGGCACAGGACAGCTTTTGTATCCTGTAGGTACGTGTTAGTACTCTGTACTATGGGTCGTAAAAAGCGTCGGCGAACTTTGAGAGGGGTTCAAGAATTGACCCTATACCCGATACTATTGGTCTCCCAGGAGGTTTTTCCATAGATTTATGAATCTTTGGGATGGTATAGAAGTAAGGGATCGTGGGTTTGTTGTTTTCCCAAAAATCACCTTCTTTTTGGTTATCCAACCATTCGCTGTAGATTCTTCCACTAGGTAGGTGATCTCCACGCGTAAGCGTTCTGTAGGGTCTTCTTTGATTTTGACATAGTTTCTTGCATCTGCCAACAAATGGAGGCACACTTCTCGGTATGCAGTGGTATTCTGCAGAACTATGGCACCGCCTTTGTCTGCTGGTTTTATAGTAACTTTTTTCTCCAAGGCTAGCTGTTGTATAGCTTCATGTTCTTTCTTACTTGTATTATGGTAGGTTGTTATGGACCTGGGATCTATTTCAGACACTTCCTTCAGGACAGCTTTTTCAAAAGCCAGCAGTTCCACGGGGAGGCTCACCGAAGGTGGTATAAAGTTGGATCTTTTATGGAGACCTGTGTCGCTTTCCGAGTCACTAGTGGGTAGTTTATCTTTGAAGAAAACTTGGAGTTTGATTTTCCTGATGAATTCATTGACTTCGCTACAGAGCCTGAATTTGTCCAGACTAGGAGTGGGTACGTAACTAAGTCCTTTCTCTAAAACTGTTATTTGTGTAGTAGTCAGGTTGGTGTCCGACAGGTTTACCACTAAACTAAGTTGTTGCTGGTTGTTGGGTTGTCTGGTGGGCCCATGCTCCTGGTGTGGCTCCTCGAGATTTCCAGGGGTTGGGCCCATTGGACCTGTTGGGTTCTTCTGGATTTTCCCCTCTGTGGTCCCTTGCCTCTTCCTAAAAAAGAATGGTTTTGGGGGCATTCGGTCGTACTTGCTCCCATGGCGCATGGGGTTGATATTGGTACGAATGTTGGTGGAAGGGGGGTGGTGGGCCATAAAAATAAGGCGGTGGGCCTCCATATGGTGGTGGTCCATGGTATGTAGGCCAGCCATAATCATGTCCTCCCCGGTTCCTAACTCGTCCCCCACGTAGTCGTCTGTTCCTGTTTCTGTTCTGTTGATTAAGGCTTCCATCTGAGTGGTCTGAACCAGTGTCGGATCCATCGCTGTCGGTGTTATACCCCGCGTTTCTCCCTGACGGGATGTACCCTTCTTTGGTATAGGGGTAAGCTTTTTCATGTGAGAAGGATTTCTGGTCTTTCTTGAATTTGGTATATTTAGTGTCCTTCAGGGTTATTTCGAAGTCTGTCATTGATTTATTCAGTTCTTCCAGACGTTTTTTGAGCTCTGTAACCCCTTGGAAAGTCTTTAGGCGGATTTCCAATGTTTGAATCTCTCCTTTCATCTCCTCCGATAATCGTGCAGCAGTCTTAATTATAAGGACCAGCCAATCCCTCGTGCAGTGCCAGGAAATAAGCGACCAATCCTTTTTAAAAATGTTATCTTGCTGGAATATGAAAGGCTCATTGTGTACAATCAATCCTCGTGGGGCAGTATTAGATCTTAAATACTCAGTCATCATGATACCATGTACTATGGTTTTTATTTGGTTCCTTTTTAATTCAGATAGTTCATCCCAACATTGGCTGGATTCGTCTGAGTCTCTATGTGATGCCCCGCTAATGGAAGCATTGAGGCGATTGTTCTTTCAATTTCCTCTTCTGAGAACGTGAGTCCAGTAATTTCAGCCATGTTTTTAATGTTTTGTTTTTAAGGTCGTGTCACGGGTAACCGCTAGAAGGATTTGACTCCCACAGCTGAATGCTGTAAATCACTAAATCAAAGAAAAGGGGGAGAAAGAGGGATATGCTAGGTCCACCCTCCAAATATGATCAAGAATTCACAAAATACCGAGATCTCGGTTACAGGAACCTAGCCAGTTTCTTCAAAAAGTTTTTTACTCATATGAGAGTCAGAAAAAACAGTAAAAAAGGAAAAATGTCCTTTCTTGAGTCCCCTCACTCACCAGGGTTTCCCCATGGTGACATGCTTCATCATTGGGGCAATCTCAACCCGCTGCGGGTTGAGGCGTGCTACGACTTGCGACACTACGTAGGAGCACTACTTGTGAGTGACTATGTGTGGTGCAGTGATGGAGGTGGAGTGGGTGAAACTAGTTGACGTCCACTAGGGACTCCTGACTCATAAAAGACAGGCACCCTAGAGACCAACCCCGTTTTTAATATATCGGCTAGGAGCCTGAATAAATTCTTTTTTGCCCACTAGCTAGATATTTTTAATCTCACCCACTCCACCTCCATCACTGCACCCCACATAGTCACTCACAAGTAGTGCTCCTACGTAGTGTCGCAAGTCGTAGCACGCCTCAACCCGCAGCGGGTTGGGATGGCCCCAATGATGAAGCATGTCACCATGGGGAAACCCTGGTGAGTGAGGGGACTCAAGAAAGGACATTTTCCTTTTTACTGTTTTTCTGACTCTCATATGAGTAAAAAACTTTTTGAAGAAACTGGCTAGGTTCCTGTAACCGAGATCTCTGTATTTTGTGAATTCTTGATCATATTTGGAGGGTGGACCTAGCATATCCCTCTTTCTCCCCCCTTTTCTTTGATTTAGTGATTTACAGCATTCAGCTGTGGGAATCAAATCCTTCTAGCGGTTACCCGTGACACGACCTTAAAAACAAAACATTAAAAACATGGCTGAAATTACTGGACTCACGTTCTCAGAAGAGGAAATTGAAAGAACAATCGCCTCAATGCTTCCATTAGCGGGGGCATCACATAGAGACTCAGATGAATCCAGCCAATGTTGGGATGAACTATCTGAATTAAAAAGGAACCAAATGGGGGGCGTGGCTAGCAGCCAAGCAAGATGGCCGCAGCCTGAGAGAGCTCCGTGTCCAAGGGAACCTTCCCTGAAAATCCGCACATAAATCCGGCAGCTCAACGGCAAAATCTAGACGGCGCAGAAACCGGAGCTCAAGCGCAGCAGATTGGGACACTCCAGAGCTCCGTGTGACCGGCAGCACCTGAGCTGCGAGACACAGCGTGCAGAGGCCTGCGCACAGGGCCGGAGCCGGGGCCTCGCGTACGTCTTCCGACAGCGGCGGTGTGCTGGGCTGGTGGAGCCTAAAGTGCCGCGGAAAAAAAGAGCCGCTGATTTCGCATCGGAACTTATGGTGAGGGGCGGAGCGCTACAGCAGCTGGGGGCTGCTGATCCTGGGCAGCGAACGGCTGGTGCTTACGAGGGGGCCCGAACCACGAAGGGGAGGAGGCTGTGAGGTCCCGGTGGGGACATAACAGAGCGCAGGTCAAAGCGCGCTCCCGAATTGAAAGCGGGACGATCGGAGATCACACGGTGAACCCACAAAACCAACAGGGAGAATCAGGGGCACCCCAATTGAAACACCGGTCAGCACAATACAGAAAATTCAGAGACAATTGGCAGACAAGAAGGACCTGTCCCTGTGCCCTCCTCCCCCCCCCTCCCTTTGGCGTCTCTGCGCCTAATCAAGACCAGGATCCGTGAATTGGACATTGTAAACGCGCGCCGGACACACTCACCGGCACCGCGGTAACGCACACACAGCAAGCGGTGGCGGACACCGATTACTCCCAGTGGTGGGAGTGGAGGTAGGCAACATAGTAGGTCCGCCTCGGCCACGCATTACGAGGAGGGTGAGAAACACGAAAGGCCGCGCGTGACAATTTCGCACGTGGCAGGCAGCGGCGAGTACCGCCCTCCCCCCAGTGAGCCTGGTGTGGCGCTCCGGTCCAGGTGCCGCGGGATGGGGGGCCGAGGCCCAAGGAGCACACCGGCTGGCAGAATGGACAAATTCGTGTACAGCAAGGATCAGGGTGAAAAGACGACAATGGACACGGCACGAGCTGAGGCCCCGGCGGTCAAAGACAAGGAAGCAGTCACGCTGTTAGACATAATGGCAACCTTACAACAAGTCCAATGCTCTATCGGCACAATCTCCACAGACATATCGCTACTAAGGGCAGACTTTTCCAAATTATCACATCGACTAACGGAGGTTGAGTCCACAACAACGACGCTCACCACAGATACGACCCGCCTACAGCAACAAGTGCGCACCCTGGAAGCAGACAACAAACTCATTATGGCCAAACTCGACGACCAAGAAGGCCGTTCCAGACGCAATAACGTCCGCATAATTGGTGTGCCCGAAAAACAGGGGGACCCGCTTTGGATCTCTTCGTGGAAGATCTAGTAAAGAACCATCTACAACCACGTGGACTATCCAATTTCTTTTCAGTGGAAAGGGCCCACCGCGTACCCGGGGGGAGGCCGCGGCCCGGCGCCCCCCCCAGACCAATAGTGGCACGCATCTTCAATTTCCGAGACCGAGATGCTGTTTTGCAGGCGGCGAGGGTGGCCCCACCACTCCGACTGGAGAGCAATACCATCACATTCTATCCAGATTATACAGCGTCAGTAACCAAGCAAAGACGATGCTTCCTGGAGGTCAAGAAAGAGCTGCGGACCAGAAATTTCAAATACTCTATGATCTTCCCAGCAAAACTCAGAGTAGAAGCAGAAGGGAAGACCTGGTTCTTTGCTACACCTGAGGAGACCCGGGACTGGCTGGAGGGATGGCGCCCGGCGACAAGATCAAACAAACCTAGAACACAACAGCACAATCAACTCCATGAGTCCCAAAGATCAAGATCACCAGCAGCAAGCGACAAAGAGGACTGATCAACAATGGAATGATTCTTCAGAATCGCAAGGGCATAGACCTGAGTGACAGTCGACCAATCTCTAGATATGAACCGGCTGAATTTGCAAGAACTCACGCGGAACGCAATTGTATGGATCATTGAAAAATAGGCGCAATTTTGTTGACTGCACCTTCAGAGATGAAGAGTACCGTTGAGAAAGACATACCTCCGGAAAGGGAGGGCACCCGAGGACTAAAGACGGACTCTCACCCCTACGCAAGTACAAGTCATGGGCGGGAAAAAAGCACTCTGCTCAGTTGGGGTGGCGGGCAGTTGGGGAAACCGCCGGGCAGGGAGGCAGGGAGGCGGGAGGGGGAGGGGGAGAGGGAGGGGGGCATAGGGATGTTTTAAGGGAATGTTATCAGTTTTTAGTTACAACGGTACGAAACACCAAGAAATCAAACACACAGCTGTACAGCGGTAGGGGCTCCAAGACTTCACACGCGAAACCCCACATGCATGGCGGCACACTTCTCAGATACCACATCGATGGAAGACATTGATACAGGGGCCTCCCCACCCCGCACACCACATACCCCCTTCTCCGTGCTGTCATGGAATGTAAATGGACTGGGGCACAAAATAAAAAGAGGCCTGGTCCTTCAATATATAAAACGTAAAAGTCCTGCTATAGCTTTAATACAGGAAACACATCTGGTGGGCTCCGCCTGTAAGGCCCTCAATAGATGGGGCTACAAGATGATAGCCCACTCCGACTTTTCCTCCGGGTCTCGAGGAGTGGGGGTACTGTGTAATAAACGCATCCCAATAATAATAAAGGACTCTCGAACAGACGATCAAGGACGCTTTGCGGCGGTGACCTGCCAATGGGAAGGGCGCACCTACAATTTGGTATCGATATATATTCCCCCAGCATTGCATAGCACAGCATTGCCAGACCTGGGAAAGTTCCTGTTATCACTGCCAGAGGGAGAACTCATTATAGGAGGGGACTTTAACGCCGCAATGGACGCATCGCTAGATAGACAACCCCCCAGAGGCGCCGACAGGTCTAGTATCACACTGACAGATTTCACTGAGGCGACAGGCCTGATAGATATATGGAGAATCAGACACCCGACAGCCAGGGAGTACACGTTCCTCTCGGGAGTACATGGAAGTCTTTCAAGAATTGACTACATGTTCACGATAGCATCCGGGATGGCAAGGATGGGAGGGATAACGCATCTCCCGAGAGGCATCTCGGATCACTCACCTATCCTGCTCACGTTTGACTCACACTCCCAAGGTAGAAGGCGGGTCTTCCCCCTACATCCGGGCTATCTAAAAACCCAAACATTGGGAAAGGCTTGCTCAAAGCCACTAAACACTTTTTAAATGACAATGTACACACAGTGACTTCCCCAGTGACCCTCTGGGAGGCCTACAAGACGGTGATAAGGGGTCAGGCCATATCATTGATAACTAATCACAAACAGATGAGGCGAAAAGAGATCGAGCGTTTGGAACGGGAGGTGGCTGAGGTGGAGGCCGAACATGAGAAAGACGATGGAGAACCTGCGACACATAGGTTAAAATTAGCTCAGCAAACATACAGAGCATACGCGTGGGAAGAAGCGAAAACAAAAAATGCAGAAACCCAAAACACCATATACGAGATGGGAGACAAGGCAGGAAAGCTGTTAGCATGGCTTGAGAAAAAGAAAAGGTAGATAGATGGGTGACAGAACTCAGGACACAGAAGGGCGAACTCACAACTGATCCGCAAGAGATAGCTGAAACGCTGGCGGCGCATTTCAAGCGGGTGTACACACCCCTTGGAACGGGCACAATCGAGGACAACATAGCATTCCTGAAAGATTTAAAAATGCCAACACTCAAACCCGAGGACGCCCTAGAGTTAGAAGCAGAGCTTACCTCTGAGGAACTCCAGCGAGCAGTGGGGGCCCTCAAATCAGGGAAGGCACTGGGGCCCAATGGGCTGCCGGTGGAACTCTACAAAAGAGCGGCAACGCAACTCATGCCTCATATGCTCGGCATGTTTACACATAGTCTACAGAGAGGAACACTGCCCAGGGACCAACGCCTAGCTGCGATAGTGACCATACTCAAACCGGGGAAACCCCCGGGAGACTGTGGTTCATATAGGCCGATTTCCCTCATAAACGCGGAGGCGAAAATATTAGCGAAGACCCTAGCCTTGCGACTTCAGGCATATCTCCCGGCATTAATTCACCCGGATCAGTCGGGATTCATGCCAAATCGCAATACAGCACTCAACCTGCGCAGACTGAATGCTGTGATAGCACGTCAAGATACAATAGAAGAAGATGCGGTGATTCTATCATTAGACGCTTGTATGGCATTCGACATGGTGGAATGGCCCTTCCTTTTTGCGGTGCTTCGGCACTTGGGGTTCAGGCCCAAATTTTGTGCATGGATCGAACTCCTCTACGCAAAACCTTTAGCCCAGGTTGTGGTGAATGGTCGTATATCAGCAGACTTCCCGTTGGGAAGAGGAACGCGGCAAGGTTGTCCTCTGTCACCGTTGCTGTTCGCAATGGTGCTGGAACCTTTGGCGGCATGGATCAGACAAGACCCGGTACTCAGGGGGCTACGGTGGGCAGCGGGGTGGGAAGATCGTGTCTCACTATACGCGGACGACATCCTGCTTTACTTAACCTCCCCAGCACGATCGATAAATCGACTATTGGATATCTGCGCGGCTTATGGACGAGCCTCAGGATACACAATAAATTGGACAAAATCCCTTCTTTACGTGCTGCACGGTCCCGTGCCGAAACTCCCCCGTAATTGCACTATACAGGTCGCGACCGAAGGTTTCAAGTACCTTGGTATTTATATCACTCCTATACGCCACCGTTTCATAAAAGAAAATCTAACAAAACCGCTTGTAAAACTCCAAAATTACGTCAAACACTGGCGGTCGCTGCCGCTGACACTACTTGGGCGAGCGGCCCTCTTCAAAATGATGGCGCTCCCTCGTTTCTTATATGCCCTCCAAAATGTACCGTTCCCAGTTGAGCCTACGTACTTCACAGCGATTAACGCGGAAGTGACCAAACTTTTATGGGATGGGAAAATAAGTCGAATCTCCCTAAAAAAACTGATGAGGGGGTGGTACGATGGAGGTATAGCCCTTCCAAATATTAGACAATACTATTGGGCGGCTCAGCTTATGATTATAAACCAATGGCTTCACATGCCACAGGAGGAGCCAGCTTTCCGTATGGACAAACATTTACTTGAACAAGAGGGAATCATGGGGACACTCTATAACAAGAAACAAAGACCCACACTTACAGGCCCTACGGCCCACACGATCAAGATCTGGTTTACGGCACAGCAAGCACTGGGTTGGGAGGGGTACTTACACAGGCCACACCGTTATGGGACACACGACGGTTGGGCAAACTAAGTAATACGAAAGGCTTCCGTCAATGGGACCTAATTGGTATAACAAGGATAGGAGATCTTTGGAAAAAGGGGAGATCATCTCATTTGACCGACTACAGGATACATATGGGCTAGCCCAGACGGAGAGGTTTAGATACCTGCAGATAAAACATGCCTTACAGAAGGCGCTCCCACGTGATATACCAGTACCGGAGGCCTCACCCTTGGAAGATAGACTGCTCACAGATCACCTACAAAAAAAAGCTATATCCCTTGAAATAGTCAATAATCAGCCGGATTCCACAACTGCCCTTAAGGCCCGATGGGAATCGGAGCTAGGTCCCATGGATGAGGGTGACTGGCAGGAAGCACTGGCATCTCCACGAGAGGTGGCAATCCCTCGAGACTTCGACTATTACAATTGAAAGTCATACATAGAACGTACCTCACACGTACATTACTTCATAAACTGGGACACGGAGACACGCCACTATGTCTGCGGGAATGTGGCCTCCCTGGAACGTTCATACACACGATCTGGGAATGCCCAGTCATCCAGGCATATTGGACATCAATCCAGCACAACATGTCGCGGGTCACGGGGATGGAGATCAACCTGGGACCAAAATGCTGTTTACTTCATATTTGGGAGCCCACGGACCTTAGTCACCCGACTCAGGACTGGGTGACGCTGGGCCTAGCACTGGCGAAGAGAAATATAGCGCTTGGCTGGGGATCCAGACAGGCCCCCACCCTAGAAAAGTGGTGCCAAGATATGGACAGGACCATGGTGACTGAAAGGGCAATATACATGCATAGGGGTAACCCCAAGAAATGGACCCGTATCTGGGGAAGCTGGAACACCTATCGTGGCAATATATGCGAGCCCCCTCAAGTAGACACTATATCAGACGTTAGTGAATAAGAAAGGTTCCAATGGGAAGAAGTGTGTTAAGCAGGATTCCCTTTCACAACGGCGCCTTAAATTTGTAAATGTGTAAATTTGTAAAATTTGTAAAATTTGTAAAATTAGTTCCTTGAGGTAATGCGGGGGGGAAATAGCTCTGCGAGCTGTTGCAGCTGTGTACAAATGTGTAACGTAATGCAGAAGATTTGTAATCTCAAGAACACGTACCGATTGTCCTTTATTCAAAATAAAAACAAATGTTTAAAAAAAAAAAAAAAAGGAACCAAATAAAAACCATAGTACATGGTATCATGATGACTGAGTATTTAAGATCTAATACTGCCCCACGAGGATTGATTGTACACAATGAGCCTTTCATATTCCAGCAAGATAAAAATTTTAAAAAGGATTGGTCGCTTATTTCCTGGCACTGCACCAGGGATTGGCTGGTCCTTATAATTAAGACTGCTGCACGATTATCGGAGGAGATGAAAGGAGAGATTCAAACATTGGAAATCCGCCTAAAGACTTTCCAAGGGGTTACAGAGCTCAAAAAACGTCTGGAAGAACTGAATAAATCAATGACAGACTTCGAAATAACCCTGAAGGACACTAAATATACCAAATTCAAGAAAGACCAGAAATCCTTCTCACATGAAAAAGCTTACCCCTATACCAAAGAAGGGTACATCCCGTCAGGGAGAAACGCGGGGTATAACACCGACAGCGAAGGATCCGACACTGGTTCAGACCACTCAGATGGAAGCCTTAATCAACAGAACAGAAACAGGAACAGACGACTACGTGGGGGACGAGTTAGGAACCGGGGAGGACATGATTATGGCTGGCCTACATACCATGGACCACCACCATATGGAGGCCCACCGCCTTATTTTTATGGCCCACCACCCCCCTTCCACCAACATTCGTACCAATATCAACCCCATGCGCCATGGGAGCAAGTACAACCGAATGCCCCCCAAAACCATTCTTTTTTAGGAAGAGGCAAGGGACCACAGAGGGGAAAATCCAGAAGAACCCAACAGGTCCAATGGGCCCAACCCCTGGAAATCTCGAGGAGCCACACCAGGAGCATGGGCCCACCAGACAACCCAACAACCAGCAACAACTTAGTTTAGTGGTAAACCTGTCGGACACCAACCTGACTACTACACAAATAACAGTTTTGGAGAAAGGACTTAGTTACGTACCCACTCCTAGTCTGGACAAATTCAGGCTCTGTAGCGAAGTCAATGAATTCATCAGGAAAATCAAACTCCAAGTTTTCTTCAAAGATAAACTACCCACTAGTGACTCGGAAAGCGACACAGGTCTCCATAAAAGATCCAACTTTATACCACCTTCGGTGAGCCTCCCCGTGGAACTGCTGGCTTTTGAAAAAGCTGTCCTGAAGGAAGTGTCTGAAATAGATCCCAGGTCCATAACAACCTACCATAATACAAGTAAGAAAGAACATAAAGCTATACAACAGCTAGCCTTGGAGAAAAAAGTTACTATAAAACCAGCAGACAAAGGCGGTGCCATAGTTCTGCAGAATACCACTGCATACCGAGAAGCGTGCCTCCATTTGTTGGCAGATGCAAGAAACTATGTCAAAATCAAAGAAGACCCTACAGAATGCTTACGCGTGGAGATCGCCTACCTAGTGGAAGAATCTACAGCGAATGGTTGGATAACCAAAAAAGAAGGTGATTTTTGGGAAAACAACAAACCCACGATCCCTTACTTCTATACCATCCCAAAGATTCATAAATCTATGGAAAAACCTCCTGGGAGACCAATAGTATCGGGTATAGGGTCAATTCTTGAACCCCTCTCAAAGTTCGCCGACGCTTTTTTACGACCCATAGTACAGAGTACTAACACGTACCTACAGGATACAAAAGCTGTCCTGTGCCTTCTACAAGATCTACCCTTTGACCCAAAAAACAACATCCTAATGGGACTTGATGTTGAAAGCTTGTACACAAGTCTACCGCATAAGGAAACCCTGCAAATCCTTGAAGAAGTACTCTTCGAGAACTCCTGGATTTACCACACACCAAGACACGTAGTCCTCGAATGCTGCAGACTGGCCCTAACCGAGAACTACTTCAGATTTGAAGATACCTTGTATCGTCAAGTGCACGGCACTAGCATGGGAAGCACTTTCGCGCCGAGTGTGGCAGGACTCTATGTCCATCACCTTGAGAAACAGAAGATCCTAAACCCTCGCAATCCGCACATCAGCAACTTGAAACTATGGAAACGTTATATTGACGATGTGCTTGTGATTTGGGAAGGTAATGAGACCGAGGCCACGAATTTTATCAGTTGGCTGAACTTACAGGACCCGTTTTTAAAGTTCACCCACACTATGAGCAGGTCCCAATTGGTCTTTCTGGACCTAAACATCATAGCTAGCCGAGGTAGCCTGACCACAACCACGCATTTCAAACCCACAGCAAGAAATTGTCTTCTAATTTACGATATCTTCCATCCTAAACAACTAAAAGACAATTTACCTTTTGGTCAGTTCCTACGTTTAAGAAGAAATTGCACTGAGAAAACAGATTACCATATCCAAGCAAAGGATTTGGCGGAGAAATTGGAAGCCAGGCAGTATCCCAAGCACCTCATCTCAGCAGCCAAGAAAAGAGCAGGCAATAACAACAGAGATTCCCTTCTTGAACCCAGACAAAACAACAACACACAAGACAAGAGACCGATATGTATAACGACCTATAACATAGCATCAAACAAGGTGTCTAAGATCATCAAAAAACACTGGCAGACATTAAACAGTGCAAACCTAGACATACAAAAACCGATGTTTAGTCACAGAAAAGGAAGAAACCTTAAGAACTACTTTGTCCACACTCGTCCCAAAATTAACACTAAATTTGATGGACAAAGAATCCTACAAACTCTACCTACAGGACATTATCCGTGCAATAACTGCAGTGTCTGTCACCTCACGTCAGCCACCAAAAGAGTGACATTTAACAACCAAATGACATGGGAACTCTGTAGTTTCACTAACTGCAACACCACAGGTGTGGTATATCTAATTACATGCACATGTAATCTCCACTACGTAGGCATGACTACACGAAAAGCCAGCACTAGGATTGTTGAGCACCGTAGTAACATCAGGTGCAAACGGGCGACAACAAAAATGTCAACACATTTTATTGAAAAACAACATACACCTAATGACATGAGATGGTTGGTCCTAGAACATGTCAAATGCAATGACAACCTCGAACAGCGACTTTTTGAGAGAGAACAACGCTGGGTTTTTAAATTACGTACAGATAGTCAAGGTTTGAATGACAATATTCCGTGGGGTCAGTTCTCAAGATAACAATCTCCTCTGGTATCACATCAATTGGGCAACGTTAGAGTAAATAACAGTCACCCTATAAATGAAATGAATACAGTCAGCCGATAAATTGTAACTACTCTCCTTACATAACCTAACACATCTTCAGAGAGCGGTAGTACAACATCCCCTCGCATAATATTTAAAATTTGGCATACTTCGTCTTTATGTTTGTTTATATGGTTACGTCTAAACACTTTAGTTATTCCCCAATAGGCACTCTAATTAGGCTTCACGTATATATCAATGTGAGGCACATTGTGTGTATATGTTTGTTTTATTGATTGCCTCTAATCACTTTATATCCTTTCCAATAGGCACTTATTAGAATCTTCTTCACCTCCCCAAAAGGGCCGCCAAATTGAGCCAAAGGCGGCGGCCATTTTGTTTTAGTTTCCGCTCTAGTCTCTTTCCCATGACTAAGCGGAAACACGCCCTTCAAATACTAGTACCCGGGAGAGACTCGCCAACATGCGGTCGCGAGGGAAAGCAGGCAACACGCCGGAGCAGATATCATCCACAAGTAAGCTAATTTCTTCACAGAATCGGACCGGGCAGCCAGCAGAGACTCTCACAGTGCACCCGCTCTGTTTTTCAGCTACAAAGCTTTCATTATCGCTTTGTTTTGCTTTCTCCTACAGTGGCGATGATCTCTCCAGCCCCTCAGAGACCATGAAGCACATTGTTGCTCCATAATTAGTATGTGTTTTTTCTCCTTCAATGTAGTTTTCTTTTGTCGTATTGTTTGTTTGTATTAGTCAGTATGCTTTTTTATTTTCATTATTTATTTCCTGGCGCACGTCATGAAGTCACTAGGCTTTCACCTAACTGTCTGGCATGACCGAGATTACTTACAATTCAACAATTAATTCATTAAGGTTGGTTTTTAAAGGGTAATGTCACGTGGAGACCTTTCGTTTTTAAACTAGATTGGGCATTAACGAGACCATGACTAATGAGGTGTTCATAGCCCACGTAACTACACAAGGTTATCAACGGGAGAGCTCTGAACAATACACACCAGCAATGGATAAGTGAGTGGCTGATTGGATACGTGATTGTGTAGCATGGCGGTTTCAATTACTTACCTACACAGCATGAAGTAGGTTCTATGTGATTAATTCTATTTCTCTTTTCTATTTTGGATACATATTGATCAGCAGCAACACGGTTCCAACAACTATCTACACAGCACGTAGTAGATTGTTCTTGATAATGCCTTCTCTCCTTTCTCTATTGCAGATACTACGTGGTCAATGTACCGTATGTATTAACTCTTGCCTGCTAAAATTACGCAGCATTTTTTCCTATCCTTAGGTCACTTTGGAGTGGTACAAAACAGGGCTGGACCCTGTTTGTCCTGAAGAAGAGCACTGGGGTAGCTCGAAACTAGTTGACGTCCACTAGGGACTCCTGACTCATAAAAGACAGGCACCCTAGAGACCAACCCCGTTTTTAATATATCGGCTAGGAGCCTGAATAAATTCTTTTTTGCCCACTAGCTAGATCTTTTTAATCTCACCCACTCCACCTCCATCACTGCACCACACATAGTCACTCACAAGTAGTGCTCCTACGTAGTGTCGCAAGTCGTAGCACGCCTCAACCCGCAGCGGGTTGGGATGGCCCCAATGATGAAGCATGTCACCATGGGGAAACCCTGGTGAGTGAGGGGACTCAAGAAAGGACATTTTTCCTTTTTTACTGTTTTTTCTGACTCTCATATGAGTAAAAAACTTTTTGAAGAAACTGGCTAGGTTCCTGTAACCGAGATCTCGGTATTTTGTGAATTCTTGTCTGGTTTGGAGACAGGAAACAAAGGATTGTTCATTGAGGAGGTGCATGTTTCAATCACCCCTTGGTATTCAAGTTGATCTAAGATCTCCCTGACCTGTTTTTTATCTTCTTGCTTTATTGGATACTGCCGTTGTGCAGTTGGTTCATGTTTCAGATGTATTTTATGGTGAGGTGAGTCCTCATCCCATCCTACATGATTTTTATATAATGCTGGGGCCTGGGCCACTGCCCATTTCCTGGCATATGTATATCTTAGATGCATTGGTATATGGTTGGAGAAGGCAGGCATAATAATGTCCTCGCCATGTGGGCACTCCCTGACAAATTGTGGTGGCCAGTCCTGTTCTGCTAGAAGTATGTCATAGCCCCTTGATAGTCTTTCCCAAAAAAGTGCTTTCACCTGTCTTGGTTTGTCTTCCTCCATCCGGAGTGTTATTTCATATAACTTTTGTGGAGTACTAACCCTGGTGTCTACAGTCTCAACTGTGATGTACTCATTCAAGTCCACTATCTCCAGAAGTTCCTTCAGGTTCTGGCGAGCTATTGTGACTTCTGCTGCACTGTCCAGCATTGTCTGAGCCCATTCTCCGTTCTTGAGTTGTGTTCTCAGTATTCTCGGCATGTCTGATCTTCAGACCTGCTACTTTCTTTTTGGAGAATTGAGGTTTTACTTTGGTTTTTGGAGCGTGTTTGTCGTCTTTCGATTTCACGCGTTCTTCTCTATGTTCTGATCGTCCTCTTCTTTCCGAAGTCTGTGATGAGATCTGAAAGGGACGAGAGGAACGTGTATCAGTATCTTGATACCTATCAGGTTTTCTCAAATTATCCCTATTCCTGAGGTTATACCTCCTTTCAGAGGGCTCCTTTTGAGGAGACCTACCTCGGGATTGAGAATGTTTCTCGTTTGAATTTTGTTTATTAGTCTCCCACTTCTTTTTAGAAGATGTAGGAGTTTGTTTAATTGAGTCCTTCTCAGGACTTTCAGATAGTTTCGGTTTAACTGGTCTTCCACCCAAACTATCTCTGCCTAATTCTGCATAAGATTGTTCTATAATTCTGGGTAGCTCAGTTTGATGTTCTGTAACATCAAATTCCCTTAATTTTTGGCGGATCGCCACTGCTGCTGCCTCCCCTTTAATATTAGACAATATTATTGTTGAGACCTGGTCGAAATTTTTCAGTAACTTCATACCTAAATTTAGAGCAGGTTCTGCCCCGTATTCGTTTTGAATTTGTTTCAGGACATCAGGTATTACCGCAATTGACGGAATGCCATGTGTTTTAGTATAGATGGCAGCAAAGACTGAGCCCCAAGTGGTGCAGTCTTCCAGTTGTGGTGTGAGCCCCATTGGTAAACTGATTGTCAGTATTCTGTGTTTCTCATACGGGCTAGTATTTGGAAATACTGCTTTGATTTGAGTAATTTTTTGAGCTATCCAGAATGGAATTTGCTCACGTTTTGTGGGCATTTTACCCATGACTGCGTATAGAGTCTGTGGTGTAATTTTTTGTGTATTCCCTTGTTGGGGAGTTGGATTTGGAAGTGTTAATGGTTGCTGGACTGTAAAAGTCTGCATGACATATTGGACCAATTGTCTGTAAATTTTTATTAATTCTTGTATTTGAACAAGTAAGTCCTCATCTGACATTATATCTAGTTCAGGATGAGGTGTGTAGCCGGCTAGAATCGGCCATGTTGCTCCTGGTCTACCTAGTGGACCGAGCCTGGTAATGTTTCTGTGATGTTTTAGGGCGCCTTTAAACCAGAGCTGATGCTCTTGGTATGTTAATGGAATTTCTATATCCTCGAAAGGAATGTATTCCTCTGGTGGTTCATCTTCTTTGTAGAAGTGAAACATGTGTGTTACTGGATTGGATTCAGGAAATATTACCCATGAATAGAATACCTCTGTCTGAAAGGATTCGTGTGCCTCTATCACGAAAACTGCTCTACCTCCTCTTGGTGGTAGGCCATGTTTTATAAGTTTTAGAGTGATGGCTCTTCTTAAGTTTGGAGCGATGTCTATAACACCCTCCTCGGTTTCATTTAAACCGGTAAAGTTAAAAACTGCTGCTTGGGCTGGATCAGCCGCAGCTCCACCGTTTCCGGCGGCATTGTCCCCGTTTAAGGACATTTTGTTTTGTAAAAATGTAGAACAAGTTTCAAGGAAACAAAGATAAGGTGCACAATATTTTGGAACACTGTATCCTTCAACGTTGAGCAAACCAAACAGCTAATATATAGGGTACTGCCCTATGTAGCCTTGGTGGATACCTAACCCTGCCCACTCCAGACGTCTTTTGGAGTATATGGGTAGGGGTCTCTTGAGAGAAAAAGCACGGCTGAGTTACTCAGTATCTAACGTTGAATTACTGCCTTACCAAACCGTTGGGCGCCATGTAGTGTAGCTCCTATTTCCCTAATAGGCTCTGCGCATTGGAATAATATATCCTATAGGTTTGACATAGGACTAAGGTCAGTATGTCCCTATCGAGTATATTAAACTTAATTACTTGTGCCAGCTAGCTCAGAGGCCACTAGAAACTTCTTGACCACAAGAAGGGAGTAGTTTCTGGCAGCCGCAAAACATGACCACTGTGTTTCCCTTTAGAATCAGAACGTGTCCCAGAGTCGTGGAAACAATAGATAACTATTTCACTCAGCTCAGTCGTGCATGCTTAGTTTTCTCCAAGTTACACAGAAAGAATAGACGGGCGTTTCAATAAAAGATTTATTGAACAGTCTTGTAACAGTAAAATGTGCTGTTACGATCACAAGACAGTATGCGAGATAAATAATGTACAGTGTGAGCAGTAGAAATAAATAATACTGCGATAGCATTATCTTTTAGTACATATGCATTTACATAAATAACACAGACTAAAAATGCGAGTACTCATACGATGCGGTTCTAATCTAGTTCTACCCCAATGTACCTAACCTAACCTAGGTATAGGAAGAGGTATGAAGTAGGTGAAGTATTCCTTACTATGGTATACTAAGAGTATGTTAAGCCTAGTATGCCTAGAATGCCAAGAGTCCCTCTAGGTTCTAGTCTGCTCCATACCTGAAGAATGAGAGAGGTAGGAATCTCTTTGCCAGACTCGAACTCCAACACCCCGCAAGGGAAGTTAGATCACTGGAAGCTGGACTCTCTGCGTGCAGGGATGACAGCGTCTTCTCAGTGCGTCAGGCCGGGAAACGGGCTCCTCTGAAGTCGAGGTCTCCTCTGATTTACAGGGGCTAGGGAAGGTATATTTATACCTGAGAAGTACCTCATAATGTTAGCATTGACGTGAGTCGGACAGCGGAAGACGTCATGAATGAACCCCTAAGGAATAATGGTTCATGCATAATATATGAGTCCTTGAAGAAATCAATAGTCCTGGGCTAGGGAAACTCCCGCAGCCTAAGGGTCTGTTCTTCATGAACTCGTTGTGACGTTAGGGTGGACGGATGTCGGAGACCATGCCTGTATTTGGAGTGCACGGTTTAATGCCTAAATAAGGGCTGGGATTTTATGCCTATATAAGGGCAGGGCGAATTGTGCCTATATAAGGACATGATACTGGAAAGCCCGTTTATGGACACCCTAAGAGGAATACAACAGGGGCATTCCATATTGGTGCCCACTTACTGAAATACGTGAGTTTAACCTCCTTTCTGATCTTGGACCAAAGTTCCGCCATTCCCTGTAAAGGTTTAAGACGCACTCTCTTAAAGTATTTGGGGTCGCCAAACTTATACATAAAACCTTGCATCCCTCCTTCAGTATCTGACAGTATGCACCTAAACATTTTACTAATATCTGAGTTATCCGGTAGGGTTAATAACATCTTCCCATTCCTTAAGAGAAAGGCCCAAACATAATAGGTCAGGTCTGGCAGACATAACCCCCTTTTTTCCTTCTTCCTGCGCAGTTTTTTTCAAGCGATCCGCGGGCCCTTTGAGTTCCAGATAAAACTGTTAATTTTACCCTGCAGTTTCTGCAGCAACTCTGCCTTAAATAACAATGGGATCATGTGGAAAAGAAATGTAAGCTTCAGAAGGATTATCATCTTCACCAAATTGATTCTTCCTAGGATCGTCAGAGGAAGATGAGACCAGCTTAGCATCAGCTTTCTGACTTCTTTCATTACGTTAAGAAAGTTTGTTTCCGAAAGGTCTCCAATATTCTGGGTGATCTTTATACCTAAGTATCTCATCTCCTTTTTGCTAATGTTGAGAGTTGACTCCAGGTTCCAAGCCATAACCTCTGTTTTAGCCCTATTCACTGAATACCCTGCTATCTGGCCAAATTGGGAAGTAAATCATTTAGTAAAGGGATCGTGGTCTCCAGGTCTGATGTAAATACTAATAAATCATCGGCATATAAAGCTACCTTACTTTCCCACTCTTTATATCTAAAAGGGACGATGCGACTCTCCTTCCTAATCTTAGTTGCCAAAGGCTCGATATACAGATTAAAAAGGAGAGGGGATAAAGGGCATCCCTGTCTTGTCCTTCTTGTAATGTTGAAAGGCATGGAGAGGTTACCATTTATCAGAACTCTTGCCCGCGGTTTCCTGTATATCATAGCCAGAGTTCTGCAAAAATTTCCACCCAAATTACAGAGCTTTAATATCACCTGCAGGTTTGCCCAGTTTACCCAGTCGAAAGCTTTTGTAGCGTCCAATGCGATAACCGCTAGGGGGAGTTTATAAGTGGAAGCTATATCAGCTGCTCCTATTAGGCTGAAGGTCAGTTCCTGAATCCCTCTGCCCCTGAAAAACCCCTTCTGGTCTAAATGTAGGAGGCCCCCCCACCACCCCATTAAGTCTCTCTACCAGGAGTTTTGCAAAGATCTTATAATGGCAATTTATTAAAGAGATAGGCCTATAAGAATCACATAAATTTAAGGCTTTCCCTGGCTTCGGGATTAATATGACAGTGGCCTCATCCCAAGAGGCTGGCAGGTCTGCTCCCTTTTCAAAAGATTCAGCGAACAACTTTGTCAAGTGTGGCAATAGGACCTTTTCTAACCTTTTATATAATTCCAAAGGCAACCCATCCGGTCCTGCTGCCCTACCAGATTTCCCTGCCCTTATTGCATTTTTTATCTCTGTTGACACTGTCCTGCTGTTTATTACTGAACTGCTTGTTTCAGAGATACCTTGGGGGGAATCCTGTCCCAGCCATGCCTTAACATCTCCCTCAATGACTACCAGGTCCTCTCTGTATAACTCCCCAAAGTAATTATGAAAAGTTTCCTCAATTTCTTTAATTTCAGTGAGAGTCCTGCCGGTTGACTTGCATCTAACTTCTTTAATAAAAGATCTTGCTTGGTCTACCTTTGCCTTCCACGCTAATAGCTTCCCACACCACTCTCCATACTCAAAATGAGCGATTTTACTCGCCTTCCATCTCTTTCTTAGTCTTTCCTCCACTAAGCTGAACAGAGCCTCTTTCTCCACTTGTAAGGAGTTTTGCAAAGCCACTTTCTCCTGTTCCCCGTCACCTCTAAAAGCTCCTGATCCTGCTGTTGAATGCGGCTTTCTAACAGACTAACTTTTGTAATAAATTCCTTCCTTCTCCTTATCTGGAGACTAGTTACTCTTCCCCTCAAAAAAGCTTTGTACGTATCCCATACTACGCCTGGCGGCGCACTGTCCATATTCACAGCAAAACAAAAAATTCTTCAGGTTCTACTTTAAGGGGCCGATTCCGATCTCGGCCGGTAGGGCTCCGAATAGGATTCGGCTTTACCGGATCCGATTCGGAGCCCTTTTTCCCGACCGAATCGTACGCGGGTCCGGCCGAGCGAGTACGATGCGAATTCGCCGACCGACTCGTCCGGGCGACCCGACCGCTCCGACCGACTCGCTCGGACCCGATTCGCACCGCGCAATGGAGACGTTTTCCGGCCAGGTAAGTACGATGCGCACCTCGACCGCTCCGACCGACTCGCGCCGTCCGACTCGAACTCGCTGTCGGAGCCGTACTTTGGGGGTCCGTGTCGGACCCCCCTGTACGCGTACCCGTGCGAGGCGCACACAGGGGGGACCCATGGGTCCCCCCTACCTGTGCGTGTACGCCGCGAAGCGCTTCGCGGCGTACTCGCTGTAGGGGGCGCCCTTGTCCGCCTCGCACCCATTGAGGCAATGGGAGCCCGCGTACGCGTTGTACGACCGGCTCCCATTGAGTTCAATGGGAGTCCGACCGACTCCTGTCCGGTGGCATACGAATGCATCGGACTCGTTCGGTCGGACTGCACGGGTCCGATTCGGTCGGAAATCTCTCCGGGTCCGGCTCGGTCGGAGAGATTTCCGGCCCGAATCGGAATCGCCCCCTAAGTGTTTCTATCACTGCCTCGTCTAGCAACAGGGTGCGATCCATGGTCCACATTCTCAGAATTGGTCCAGCTGATACTGATAGTACCAAAGACACAGCCGAGTGGTCTGAGAAATGGGACGCCACATGTGTGACTTTTTCTACACACCCCCTTAGCCCTTGATCAACTAAGAAAAAGTCAATTTTTGAATGATGTCTATATTTTTTGTTATTGTATGTAAAGCCCTTCTTAACTCCCATCCTCTCTCTCCAGATATCACACAGTCCCATTTGTACCATATTGGTTTTAAGTAAGGATCGCATCTTACTATTTATGACTGACCGGGTATTGACCGAGCAATTAAGCGAGTCATCTAAAAACACGTTGAAGTCACCTGCCAGAATAACGGGATCAGTGAAATTCAATAATTCCGTCAACAATCCGCCCAGTGGCCTCGTATCATCAATATTGGGTCCATAGTATCCCACCACTTTATACCTTTGATTATAGATTTTAATCCTTACGATGACCCATCTGCCTGCTCTATCTACTATGCTGTGCTATACCAAAATATGTGAACTATTCTTTACTAAAATTGCTACTCCCCTTATCGTCAACTGCTGGGTAGTACACACCACCTTCTGTACCCAACCCCTAGCTTTAAAGACCTCTTTCATTTCCTCCCTTGTTAGGTGTGCTTCTTGTATAATAATAATCTGTGCCGGAATATCCTTCAAGTACTGCAAAATTTTCTCTCTCCCTCCTTTTACTCTTAAGCCATTGACATTCCATGACAATAACTCAACTCTGACTCCCTGATCTCCTACCATTTCTCTTATTCAAACACTACCCCAGAACGGAGGCTCCCTAACACTTTCTCTAGTAAATGAGGACAAGATTTTTTGAGTTTTTTTCCCTTGTATGCTCCCCACCCAGTGCCCCTACCCCTAAAACAAACCCCTGGAGAACCCTCCTATTTACTTCATGGCCTCTGTCTGTGGGGCCACTGCATCGTCTCTGGCTGTAGTAAAGGTTGGGGGATATATAACTCGGTCCTACTGCCTACCCCCTAAAAGTGAAACAATGTGCCTATATAAACAAAAATTAACCAACACACTTAAAGAAAAGAAGAGACTTTCTACTGAATGTTATGGAGGGGGGTACCCAATATCACAAGGGCACACCTAATACACTTCACCAACCCATTTTACGTGGCGTCTACTCTAGAAATGGATTTAATAAATTATTCCACTTCGTCAACTCTCCTAAAATTCTGCATTTTCATTTTTATGCTTCACTCGCAGAAAGGCTGGGAACTTTAATTGTGCAGTAGCGCCAAGCTGACTCAGAGGTTCCAACATTTACCCTAATTCCCATTGCCTGTTTGCGGTAATCTGGGAGACGTCCGACCTTATCTCAAAGTTTACTCCTTCAGCCTTAAGGGACTTCAATTTTAATGTCTAAGCAAGGATTTCTTCTTTTAATTTATATGTCAGGAAGTTCACCAAGATTGTTCTGGGCTTCTCACGATTAGGGTTCCACCTAAAAGGATCTCTGTGTATCCTCTGTATATCATCAATAAAATCTTTCTCAAAACAGTCCACTTTAATCAATCTTGCTACAAACGTTTTCAAATTATCTCTTCCGCCCCTTTTGGAATTTTCAAAAGCTGCAAATTGTTCCTTCTTTGATTGTTTTCGAGTGATTCCAACTTCTCTTGCATACCTGCCCCACTTTCTTTAAGCAATCTGATGCTCTCTTATTTGCTCCGGCTTTCAGGGTTAAGTCTTTAACTGTAGTTTCCAGAATTTGAGTCCTAACAGTGAGATCATCAAACTTTTTCTCAAGATTATCACATGCCATTCTTATATCTTTTTGGTTTGCTTCTGATGTTTCAAATCTGCTTCTTATCTCCACAATTATTAGCTGGATCAATTCTGATACTGGATGTTGTGCTGTGTGCCTCTGAGGTGATTCTATTGGCTCCGTATCTCTCTCACTGCCACCTTGTGCAGCTGACCCTCCACCAGCCAGCTCTCCACCCTGTACCACAGGATTTAGTGCAATATTTAGCAGCCCAGACTCCGAGTCAATTTCACCTGCCCTTTTCACCTGCCCAATTTTGCACTTCCTCCTGTGCAGTGTTACCCTCTTCAACCGACAAATTCTGGGCATAGCCATCTTCCACATCCTTGTTAACAGGATCGTTAAACTCCCCATGGTTCTGCTTTTTAAAACCAAAGTTTTGGGCATTACCTTAAAGAATGTTCTAAGTGAGGGGGTGATCTTTAACTTCTGCCTTTGGATCACTACCTCTTTCCTTGTCCTCTTACCTCTTCCACCTCCTCTTTCCCCCTTTGATACTTTTTCTGCCAGTGCAACTTTTGCAGGTTTCACTGTGTTGATTTTTCATGATTCTGGAGTCAAAAAGGCCTTAAACTGCCCCTCGGCTGTCGCACTTCTCAATGCATATCTGTTAACTATTTCAGGTCTTCCTGGTTTTTTTTCCCCAGCAAGTTCTGACTCTGTGCCTATCTCCCCCTCCTCCAGGCTAGTGGCTTTTATGCGAGGAGCCCCCCCTCCCCTGTGCCTTACCTGTACAGGATGCATGCTGTCTCCTCTTCCTAAAGGCTTTTTCCACCCCCGGAGCGCTGCAACGGCCCTCTGCTCCTCGCCTGCCTCTCTGCCTTCGGTAGGCTCCTCATGGCTGCACACGCTGGGTGAGCAGTCTCTGCCCCTCCCTCCCCGGAAGGGAATTCGTGCCGCAGCTCCACAACCTCTACGGAGGCTGCGCGCGGCTTCAGCCTAGAGCAACCCGATGCCTGCAGAGTCCGCGCACGCCGTCCTGCGGTTCTCCTGATGGGGGCCCACCGTCCACCCTGCCGTAGGCTTACTTGGGTGTACTATCAGGTAGGCTAACTCGTATTTCAAACTGCAATTACATAACCCCCTTATGCATAGTGACTAGCCCGCGACGTAGTGGCTCCCGTGACCGCCGCTAGCCGGTTGCCACGTTCTCCCGTCCCTAGCCGACCGTCATGTTCTCCCATCCTTGTTTACCATGTTCCATCAAGACACCAATTCTTATGTCTTGAAGAATATTTCCATAATCTTCATCACCTGCTTGTCGCATATTCTTAACAAGTTCTTTATATTCCAAAAGTAACCAAATGTTCAAATTTCCAATACTTCTCAAAGATTTCCTTGTGTCTTCATGTACAAGTGTTTTAAAAACAGGTTGTCCTTTTACAGGAGGAAGTTGTAGTAGGTCTCCAAATACAATTAAATGTGTTCCTCCAAACAGAACATCGTAATCTGTTTTTAAAATCTGTTGCATTCTTAAATGTACAAATGCAAGCATTAAGTTTGAGACCATGCTCACCTCATTAATGATTAAAAGTTTCATTTTCTTCAGTACTCTTGAGACTTCATAACAAGCTTCTCCAGATAGCTTCTGAAATTTCAATTTATTATCATGTTCAACTGGTAGCATAAGTAATCGATGTAAAGTAATCCCTTTAATGTTGTGTGCTGCTAATCCAGTTGGAGCTGTTACAACACAAGATAAATGTGATTCTGCAGTTTTGTGTAGATAACTGGTCAAAACTTTAATTAAGAAACTTTTTCCTGTTCCAGCTTGACCGCTGATGTACATTAGAATAGGTTTAAATGATGAACATTGGCATTCTTTTTTTCGTGCATCAATCCATGTTGTATCTGTTGTTTGACTTGTAGATATATTTCTTTGTGTTCAATATTTAGTTGTTCTTCTAACTTTTCCAAGTGAATAAAATCCTCTTGTGCTTGTTGCATTGCAGTTTCTACCTCGTTCATGGCTATTGCTGCTTCATTTTCAATAATTGGTTGTCCCAGTGGATCTTGACTGAGTGGACCAGAACTTTGACTATCTTGAGAACTTTCTCTAGCTATTTCCGCTGCAATAGTACTTTCTTGTTCAATCTCATCATTTAACATTTGTAGATATGTAGGGAAAATTGTACACTGAATACTATCTTTACTTGCATTAAAAGAATCTTCATAACAGTCAAAATGTCCAAGTAATTCTGTTTCACTACGCCAAGGCTTGAAGAGTTGCAGAAGTGCTAAATAGAAAAATTTCCTCTTATCATGACTTTAGAAACTGAGTTTCTGTGGTTAATAATATTTCCTTTGGCATGTTTTACGAAACATCCATCACATCCAATTACTGCATATTTTTCTTCTTCTATATTTTCTATAACTTTTCTTTCAAAGCTGTAATATTGAAGTAATTCATAGAGAGATAAGCTTTTGAGATGTGGACTCCTTTTGCGATAGTATGTATCCAACATATTAATTTTAACAATATCTGTACTTTCTGGTTCATTCTTTGTTAAGTATTCAATTTCTTGTAGAGATTTCAATACTCTATTTCTTGTGGGGGCAAGACCTAGACTTATCCAAATGATTCCTCTTGACTTTGAATATAAACTGGCTGAACTCAAGCGATCCGAACATTCATAGGATCCAATCTCTCGATGGGAAAGCATTTTCAAGCTGAAGCTGTACAATTTCTTGCTAAGAATTTTCTCTTGTGAAATTTCTTCCCACATTTCTTTCATCTCTGTCTTTTCAGATTTGGTTATATATGATGTAACGTAGCGAGCAACAGCAATTGAATTATCTGCAACATCCTGGATATCCACGTTTGCATTCCACATTTTCAAAATAACTGGAATATAGTCATTAACGTACTTTGAAGTTTCTGTTCTTTTTAAGTTGTATGTATTATTGGGAGATTTCCACGTTGTTGTATGCCTTACTGCTGACAAAAAATATTTACTCTTCATTTAGAAATTATAGGACGTGGGAATTCAAAACGACATTTTGTATAATATTTTCCATTACACTTGTATTTTTGTCAGCAGTATTTCCCACATCAATGACTTTGAAACCGTAAAACTTGTTAACTCAAGCTCTTTTCTCCTCCATCTCTTGGAATGGCACATGTAACATACTGTTCGATGAAAGACAAAACAGTTTCATCAGTATCAGTTCCAAATTTTGGTGCATTCTTTATCCATAATTGCATATGTATATGAGGAGCACCTCTGGCTTGGTACTCCTTTCTCCCCAAAAAATCTGTTACCTCTCCAAGGGGTGGATTATTTTTATTGCAGATAAATGACATCATACCTTGAAACCTATGATTAAAATATCTGCACACATTTACAGGATCCAAGGAACACAGTTCTCCAGCTGTCTACAATGCAATGTTTTTAACATTTGAATTTGCTGCTCGTAGAAATTCAAGTAAATCTTCCTACGCATATTCAGCACAGCTAAGTGTCACAAACCATGTAGGAGTACCTAAGTTTCTTAACATGCATTTAAGTACTCCATGAAGACGATACCAATACTCATTGGTACCATGTTGGCACACCATCCAATTAATTAACTGAAATTCTAAATTCTCATCTCTTTGTTCAACTTTGTCCATGAACTCTTTTGCAGAAACATGTTGAAAATGAAGTCCTGTTTTTAATATGTGGTTCACTGCATACGAAAGTGCAGACAAATCGCTTTCAAACAGAAGATGAAATATATATGGAATGCACTGCCGAAATTTTCCATCTTCACAAAATATTCTTGTTGATCTGTATTCTGAAGCTGGAATCTGTACATCTCGCTCATCCAATCGTCCACCTTCTCCAGTGGGGAATAGCTGGGGAAAACAACGAGCTTCTAAACTTTTTTCCCATACACTCATAGGACTTCCCTTTGCTTTTTTCATTTGAAATAATTCAATACTGTTTCCAATTATTTCTTTTGAATGCAGAGGATGTATTGTATAATGTTCATAAATCTCTTCAGTTCTGCACTTGCCCACTTTTTCAATTTGTCCAGCTGAAATTACTGTTTCATCTTGTAAGCATATTAAGTCTTCATCAACATTCACATTCTTATAATAAATGTTATTCTGTCTCAGATATATTGTAGCCTTTTGAAGTTTACTAACATCTACAAACTCTTGCCAGATTTTTTGACTGTTTGTTGGTACACCATTTACTAGAATAACTACTGGCTCATTTTCTTCTCTGTCTACACCAACAGTTTCAATGTTTTTCTTAAAATCTAAAGGTAAGTAGACAACTCTTCCTTTCAGACCTTTTTTTAAATCTGTTGGTGGCAGCTTACCTGTTTTAGGCTCCATACGAACTATGGCCTGAAATGGGTGTACAGATTGAATAGGAATAGACTCGTATGTATTTAAATCAGTCAGTTCTTGAGGAAAAGGTACCAACTCTATATTGTTATGTACTCCTCTAGCTGGCATTTTGTTTTCTTCTAATTTGTTGTAACAATATTTACAAATAACTTGATCAGTACCCAATTCAAACTGACCTTCTACCAACAAATAAACACCAAATTGCTGCCATTTATCATTATTTTCTTTTTCATATTTTAAATATAAATCAACATTCCTAGTTTGACTTTTATAGTGAGTACGACGACAACAAATACAAAGTTTGTTTTTTCAGACGAAACTGTCTTAAACTTTGTAATTTCTTCTGCAAACTCATCAATACTAATTTCTTTCTCCTGTTCTTCAACACCTACACTTATCAAACTCTCACTTTGTCTACACTCGTCTTCTGATCCAAAAAAACGAAACTGTATATCATCACAAACTTTCTCTATATCTGATACAGAACCGTGCAAAAGAGCTGTGTTCATTTCACTTAAACATAACGCAGGAGTTTTTACGTAGTAGAGACTCCTTACCCACTTCCGCATTTCTGAGTGGTGTACAGCTAACATTCTTACATGATGAAAAGTACTTTGGCAGACTTTTCTTGAAAGACAAGCCAGAGAATGACCTTGCAACTTAGTATATTTTCTTATTTTACATGGATCTAGTCCTTGTAACATCTTAATTTTCTGTTTAATACTTTTTTTGCCATAGTCTCGTAAGAAAAATTCATAATAAGTCAATAGACTCCTGTTGAATACTGCAAATACTGCAAATACTGCTACAATCCCACTTAAATACAGGAGCTTGTGTACGCCTCCCTTGAACTTCTTCAGCTGTTACTTCTTCTACATTCCTAGAAACAATTTTTTCTCTTTGAATCGGAGAACCATCTTTCATCTCATAGCATCGACCACTAGTATCAACTGCATGTACTAATGTGTTCTGTTGAAAATAGCTTTCTTCATTTAACAAAGGCTCAGTACTAGAAGTATGCTTCCATTCACCAGTGAAAATTTTACAAAAGTTACTTCTATTAACCAGTCTTTTTCTTTTGCTTTTCTCCTTCATAAACAGCATTGTTTTATTCAATGTTTTCATTCTCTTCAATATTAATATAAATAATGTTCTTTTTATTTCAAAAGCTTTATCTACTACACTTCAATCTGTTGCTTTTTCTTATAAGTTGGTGATCTTCTTTTATATTTTTTACAATCTTTCAATAAATGTTGTAGTACTCTACTTCCATACATTTTCTTCCTTATGTCTTTATGTTCTTTCAGCCTTCTTTCAACATGCATTATTTTCCCATAACATGATTTTCTTTTATCATCTCCTTTTTTCCTTTCCTTCAGATTTGTTGTTGAACTTTTCTTTTTCTTTTCAATATTTTCAAATTGCTTTACATTCTGTAAAAGTATTTTAACAAACTCTTTAGTTCTCTTATCAGAACTCTTTTTCTTCAGTGTAACATTTTGCACTTCATCTAATTTCCTCTTTTCTCTTTCATTTAAATAGTACTGTTTTTTTCTTGTCTTCTCTTTTGATCTTTTTTTCCCATTCTCAATGTTTTTTACCAATAAATGTAAAATCTGAAAAACAAAGATAAGTTTCAATAGTTTGTTAAATAATGTTATACTTTTGAAATAATTATATATTAATATTTATAACAATAAATAAACAAATATTTTCAATTACATTGCAAATGTCTCCATAACAAGTAAATATTTAGAATATTGTACTTTACACAATAGCAAACCTGTCACAAGAACACGCACCTTTAAACAGTAACATGGTTCAGATTGCTGTTTTAAATTTGGCTAGTCCCAGGATTCTCAGCAGTTGGTGAAAACTGAAGCTTCAACAGAAAAGTGAGGTTTAAGACATGTTGACAAAAGAATTAGAGATTAGGCTACTTGCTATGAGTTTGTGGTAAGGTACACTTGAAGTAGGCCGTATAAGTTTACGTGTCTGCTTGAAATGAGAAATGTAGTCTGTCAAATTTATAACTCTGCGTGCTCTTGTGAGTGAGGTATGTGTCTACTTCTACATCTATTGTCTCATGTGTTATTCATCTGAAAATGGTAGCTTGAAAACCTGGTTAGTTTGGCTACCGGTGGACAAATCTTTCAGTTCTGCTCTAACATTCCGTCGCACAGCCTCTGATGTCTTCTGTATATAGGTGTTATGGAGCCTCTCAAATAGCCTACTCAATACTCAGGTGCCATGTTTTACGAGCTGAGAGGAATGCATAGACATTTTTTTTACACAAATTTTGAGACCATACGCTGTGAAACACAGGTATCCAAAATGCACAAACTGATGTATCTATGCTTTGAGAAATATGGTGAGACTTACAACAGTGATATAGTTGAATACCTGTGTTTTAGAGCGCATGCTGTCTAAATTTGTGTAAAAAAAAGTGTATGTGTTTCTTACTGCTTATAAAACATGGCATCTGGGTATTGAACAAGCTATGTGGGAGGCTCCACAATACCTTCAATTCAGAAGACATCACAGGCTCTGCAACCAAACATCAGAGCAGAACTAAGAGATTTGTCTACCAGTAGCCAAACTGACCAAGTTTTCAAGCTACCATCATCAGATGCATAACACATCAGACAATAGATATAGAAGTAGACACATACGTCACTCACAAGACCATGAAGTCCCTTAAACTTGACAGACTGCACTTCCCATTTCAAGGAGACACCTAAATTTAGGCGGCCTACTTCAAGTGTAGCTTTCCAAAGACTCATAGCAAGTAGCCTAATCACTAATCCTTTTGCCAACATGTCTTAAACCTCACTTTTCTCTTGCAGCTTCAGTTTTCAACAACTGCTCAGAATCTTGGACCTAGCCAAATTTAAAACAGCAACCCTTCCCATGTCACTGTTATAAGTCTCACCATGTTTCTCAAAGCATACATGCATGTGTCTGTACCTTTTGCTAGTGGCATCATCTATAAAAGAAACATACAAATAGATGTATACCTGTGTTTTATACATCTAGCCTCTTCAGATGCATAACACGTGTGAGAATACATGTACAAGTAGAGACACACCTCAGTCACAAGACCATGAAGTCCTTTAAACTTGACATACTGTACTTTCCATTTCATGGAGACACCTACATTTATGTGGCGTACTTCAATTGTACCTTTCCACAGACTCATACGAGGTAGTCTAATCACTAATCCCTCTGCAACATGTCTTAAACCTCACTTTTGTGCTGCAGCTTCACTATTGAGCGACTACTCAGAGTGCTGGGCCTAGCCAAATATAAAGCAACAACCCTTCGCATGTCTCTGTTGTAACTCTCACCATATTCCTGAAAGCAAGTATGCATGTGTCTGTGCCTTTTGCTAGTGGAATCATATATAAAAGAAACATACAAATAGTGTATACCTTTGTTTTGTACGTCTAGCATCTTCAGATGGATAACACATGTGAGAATACATGTGCATGTAGGGACATACCTCAATCACAAAACCAGGAAGTCCTTTAAGCTTGTCAGACTGCACTTCCCATTTCAAGGAGACACCTACATTTATGCGGCATACTGCAAAAGTACCTTTCCCCAGACGCTTACGAAGTAGCCTAATCACTAATCCCTCTGCCAACATCTTTAAACTTCACTTTTCTGCTGCAGCTTCACTATTCAGCAACTACTGAGCGTGTTGAACCTAGCCAAATATAAAGCAGCAACCCTTTGCATGTATCTGTTGTAACTCTCACCATATCCTGAAAGCATATATGCATGGGTCTGTGCCTTTTGCTAGTGGAATCATATATAAAAGAAACATACAAAATAGCCTAATCACTAATCCCTCTGCCAACATCTTTTAAACTTCATTTTTCTGCTGCAACTTCACTATTCAGCAATTACTGAGAGCGTTGGGCCTAGCCAAATATAAACCAGCAACCCTTTGCATGTGTCTGTTGTAACTCTCACCATATTCCTGCAAGCATGCATGCCTGTGTCTGTACCTTTTGCTAGTGGTATCATATATAAAAGAAACATACAAATATATGTATACCTGTCTTTACACATCTAGCATCTTCAGATGCATAGCATGTATGAGAATACATGTGCAAGTAGAAACATACCTCAGTCACAAGACAATGCAGACCTTAAAACAGACTGGACTTCACATTTCAAACAGACACCTAGATTTATGCGGCATAATTCAAGTGTACCATTCTACAGACTCATACAAAGTAGCCTAATCACTAATCCCTCTGCCAACATGTTTTAAACCTCACTTTTGTGCTGCAGCTTCACCATTCTTCTACTACTCAAGGTGCTGGGCCTAGCCAAATATAAAGCAGCAACCCTTTGCATGTCTTTGTTGTAAGTGTTACCATATTCCTGAAAGCATGCATGCATGTGTCTGTACATTTTGCCAGTGGTATCATATATAAAAGAAACATACAAATACATGTATACCTGTGTTTTATATGTCTAGCATCTTCAGATGCATAACACGTATGAGAATACATGTGCAAGTAGAGAAATACCTCAGTCACAAGACCATGCAGACCTTAAAACTTGACAGACTGCACTTCACATTTCAAACAGACACCTGGATTTATGTGGTGTACTTCAAGTGTACCTTTCAACAGACTCATACAAAGTAGCCTAATCACTAATCCCTCTGCCAACATGTCTTAAACCTCACTTTTGTGCAGCAGCTTCACCATTCTCCACATACGTAGGGTGTTGGGCCTAGCCAAATATAAAGCAGCAACCCTTTGCATGTATCTGTTGTAACTCTCACCATATTCCTGAAAGCATGCATGCATGAGTCTACACCTTTTGCTAGTGGCATCATATATAAAAGAAACATACAAATAGATGTATACTTGTGTTTTATACATCTAGCATCTTCAGATGCATAACACGTATGAAAATACATATGCAAGTACAGACATACCTCAGTCACAAGACCATGCAGACCTTAAAACTTCACAGACTGCACTTCCCATTTCAAGCAGACATGTAAAATTATGTGGCGTATTTCAAGTGTACCTTTCCACAGACTCATACAAAGTAGCCTAATCACTAATTCCTCTGCCAACCTGTCTTAAACCTCACTTTTGTGCTGCAGCTTTACCATTCTTCTACTACTCAAGGTGCTGGGCCTAGCCAAATATAAAGCAGCAACTCTTCGCATGTCTCTGTTGTAAGTCTCACCAAATTCCTGAAAGCATGCATGCATGTGTCTATACTTTTTGCTAGTGGTATCATATATAAAAGAAACATACAAATACATGTATACCTGTGTTTTATACGTCTAGCATCTTCAGATGCATAACACTTGTGTGAATATATGAGCAAGTAGAAACATACCTCAGTCACAAGACCATAAAGTCCCCTAACCTTGATAGACTGCACTTCCCATTTCAAGGAGACACCTAAATTTATGCGGCGTACTTCAACTGTACCTTTCCACAGACACATACGAAGTGGTCTAATCACTAATCCCTCTGCCAACGTGTCTTAAACCTCACTTTTGTGCTGCAGCTTCACTATTCAGCGACTACTCAGAGTGTTGCTTCACTATTCAGCAACTACTCAGAGTGTTGGGCCTAGCCAAATATTAAGCAACAACCCTTCGCATGTCTCTATTATAACTCTCACCATATTCCTGAAAGCATGTATGCATGTGTCTGTGTCTTTTGAAGTGGAATCATAAATAAAAGAAACATAAGATGTAGCCTAATCACTAATCCCTCTGCCAACATCTTTTAAACTTCACTTTTCTGCTGCAGCTTCACTATTCAGCAACTACTGAGAGTGTTGGGCCTAGCCAAATATAAAGCAGCAACGCTTCGCATGTGTCTGTTGTAACTCTCACCATATTCCTGAAAGCATGTATGCATGTGTCTGCGTCTTTTGCTAGTGGAATCATATATAAAATAAACATACGAAGTAGCCTAATCACTAATCCCTCTGTCAACATCTTTTAAACTTCACTTTTCTGCTGCAACTTCACTATTCACCAATTGCTAAGAGTGTTGGGCCTAGCCAAATATAAAGCAGCAACCTTTCGCATGTGTCTGTTGTAATTCTCACCATATTCCTGAAAGCATGCATGCATGTGTCTGTACCTTTTGCTAGTGGTATCATATATAAAAGAAACATACAAATACATGTATACCTGTCTTTTATATATCTAGCATCTTCCGATGCATAACACGTATGAAAATACATGTGCAAGTAGAAACATACCTGTCACAAGACCATGCAGACCTTAAAACTTAACAGACTGCACTTCACATTTCAAACAGACACCTAGATTTATGCGGTATACTTCAAGTGAACCATTCCACAGACTCATACAAAGTAGCCTAATCACTAAACCCTCTGCCAACATGTCTTAAACCTCACTTTTGTGCTGCAGCTTCACCATGCTACTACTACTCAGGATGTTGGGCCCAGCCAAATATAAAGCAGCAACCATTTGCATGTCTCTGTTGTAAGTCTCACCATATTCCTGAAAGCATGCATGCATGTTTCTGTACTTTTTGCTAGTGGTATCATATATAAACGAAACATACAAATACATGTATACCTGTGTTTTATATGTCTAGCATCTTCAGGTGCATGACACATATGAGAATACTTGTGCAAGTAGAGACATACCTCAGTCACAAGACCATGCAGACCTTAAAACTTGACAGACTGCACTTCACATTTCAAACAGACACCTAGATTTATGCGGCGTACTTCAAGTGTACCTTTCCACAGACTCATACAAAGTAGCCTAATCACTAATCCCTCTACCAACATGTCTTAAACCTCACTTTTGTGCTGCAGCTTCACCATTCTCCAACTACTTAAGGTGTTGGGCCTAGCCAAATATAAAGCAGCAACCCTCCGCATGTGTCTGTTGCAAGTCTCACCATATTCCTGAAAGCATGCATGCATGAATCTACACCTTTTGCTAGTGGCATCATATATAAAAGAAACATACAAATAGACGTATACCTGTGTTTTATACGTCTAGCATCTTCAGATGCATAACACGTATGAGAATATATGTGCAAATAGAGAGATACCTCAGTCACAAAACCATGCAGACCTTTAAACTTCAGAGACTGCACTGCCCATTTCAAACACACACCTAAAATTATGCGGCATATTTCAAGTCTACCTTTCCACAGACTCATACAAAGTAGCCTAATCACTAACCGCTCTGCCAACATGTCTTAGACCTCACTTTTGTGCTGCAGCTTCACCATTCTACTACTACTCAAGGTGTTGGGCCTAGCCAAATATAAAGCAGCAACCCTTCGCATGTCTCTGTTGTAAGTCTCACCATATTCCTGAAAGCATGCATGCATGGGTCTGTACTTTTTGCTTGTGGTATCATATATAAAAGAAACGTACAAATACATAAATACCTGTGTTTTATATGTCTAGCATCTTCAGATGCATAACACGTATGAGAATATATGTGCAAATAGAGACATACCTCAGTCACAAGACCATGCAGACCTTAAAACTTGACAGACTGCACTTCACATTCCAAACACACACCTAGATTTATGCGGTATACTTCAAGTGTACCTTTCCACAGACTCATACAAAGTAGCCTAATCACTAATCCCTCTGCCAATATGTCTTAAACCTCACTTTTGTGCTGCAACTTCACCATTCTCCAACTCCTTAGGGTGTTGGGTCTAGCCAAATATAAAGCAGCAACCCTTCGTATGTGTCTGTTGTAAGTCGCACCATATTCCTGAAAGCATGCATGCATGAGTCTACACCTTTTGCTAGTGGCATCATATAAAAAAGAAACATACAAATAGATGTTTACCTGTGTTTTATACTTCTAGCATCTTCAGATGCATAACACGTATCAAAATACATGTGCAAGTAGAGACATACCTCAGTCACAAAACCATGCAGACCTTAAAACTTCACAGACTGCCATTCCCATTTCAAACACACACCTAAAATTATGCGGCATATTTCAAGTCTACCTTTCCGCAGACTCATACAAAGTAGCCTAATCACTAATCCCATGCCAACATGTCTTAAACCTCACTTTTGTGCTTCAGCTTCACTATTCTGCAACTACTCAGGGTGTTGGGCCTAGCCAAATATAAACCATCAACCCTTCGCATGTCTCTGTTGTAAGTCTCACCATATTCCTGAAAGCATGCATGCATGTGTCTGTACCTTTTGCTAGTAGTATCATACATAAAAGAAACATACAAATAGATGTATACCTGTGTTTTATATGTCTAACATCTTCAGATGCATAACACGTATGAGATTATATGTGCAAGTACAGACATCCCAGTCACATGACCATGCAGACCTTAAAACTTGACAGATTGCACTTCCCACTTCAAAGAGACACCTAAAATTATGCGGCATACTTCAACTGTACCTTTCCACAGACTCATACAAACTACCATAATCACTAATCAATCTACCAATGTTCACATATTAGTATGCACAAACTATTTCAATAATCATTTCAGTACAATAAAACAAACTACAATACACATCTGTACATGTTGTAACATATTTAAAACATCACACTTCTCTAATAATTTCAAAACATTGAAAATTATGCTTTTCAAATCTAAAAATATCACTACAAAGAGTGAAGCACTACTACATAATATATAACACACCTTACAAATTTGTAACTCGCCTTTCAAATAGCATTGCAGAATATGAAACATCAGAAACGCATTAAAGATTTTCTTGCACCACTCTCAACAACGTAAAACCAGTAATGGCAAACTTTCCCTCTCTTTCTGCACACAAATAAATGTAAGTAACAAATCAAATTCCTTTCTACATTATTTCAAATTCTGAAACACATTTCTATTGGTTAGACATATTAACCCTTTTTAACTGTCTTCTAACAGTGCCCAAACTGGTTCTGTGATTTTTGGGAGTCGCGACTCCACCGCTGTGCTGCAGTATAGCGTCGTGATGGAGCCGCGAACCCTTACAGGAGTTCAAAAACCTATTTCTAATAATACTAGTATTATTTTTTAACAACACACTACTTCTACACCTATTACTGACTTATCAAAACCTAATTTAGTAACATATCCCTTATATATGTTACCATTTCACATTTTAAATTCACAGTTAAGTTTCAACCCTTCCCCCTGCTTAATCCCAGTTTCCATAGAAACAGTTTCTGCAACATTCAACTGTACTGGCTGGTCACGAGTTCACCATATTTTCAAGTTCAGCACAGTAGCTTACAAATGCAAATAGCAGATGTGGTTGACTTTTCAAAATATTAGCTTATCCTATCTCCTGTACCTTCCAAACATTTTATAATAACCAATCAGAAACATGCTTTTTCAGGAAAGTAACATGCATCCTACTTTTGAGTGCACAATGTTGATGAACAGCCAATCACTTATCGGCTTTTTCAAAAACAGCATCTTCGCCACCATTTTAGATACCTCTCATTCTACCAACTGACTACCTCAACTACAGACATCTTTTCATTCCTTCCAGACATCCCTTCAAGATGCTTATAGTATGGATTGTAGGGCACAGCTATGTTTTCTGGGGCAAAAGGTATGCTGAACAAAGAGGTATTGACAAAGACCTAGGTTTTCAAAATGTGGATACTAAATGGATTGCACAGAGAGGATTAAAGTGGCACCCATTGATGCCTTTGGTTAAAACCTTTTTGCATCTCCAACCCCCTGACCTCATGATTGTGCACTGTGGTGGCAATGACCTAGGCACATTGACTGGGGTAGGGCTGCAAATCCTAATCAATCAATCAATCAATCAATGCATTTATAGAGCGCGCTACTCACCCGGGAGGGTCTCAAGGCGCTGGGGGAGGGGGGAGTTACTGCTCGAACAGCCAGGTCTTGAGCTGCTTCCTGAAGGAGAAATGGTCCTGGGTTCGCCGAAGGTGAGTGGGGAGGGAGTTCCAGGTCTTGGCTGCCAGGTAGGAGAAGGATCTTCCTCCGGCGGTGGCTCTGCGGATGCGTGGTACGGTGGCGAGGGCGTGGCTGGTTGATCGTAGCTGGCGGGTGGGCGTGTAGAAGGTCATGCGGTCGTTGAGGTACTTGGGGCCCAGGTCGTGGAGGGCCTTGTGTGCGTGGGTGAGGAGTCTGAACGTGATTCTCTTGCTGACGGGGAGCCAGTGCAGGTCTTTCAGGTGTCCGGTGATGTGGCTGTGTCGGGGGATGTCCAGGATGAGTCGTGCGGAGGCGTTCTGGATGCGCTGGAGTCTTTTTTGAAGTTTGGCTGTGGTTCCGGCGTAGAGGGTGTTCCCATAGTCCAGTCGGCTGGTGACGAGTGCCTGGGTGACGGTCTTCCTGGTTTCAGTGGGGATCCATCTGAAGATCTTGCGGAGCATGCGCAGGGTGTTGAAGCACGAAGATGAGACGGCGTTGACTTGTCTGGTCATCGACAAGGAGGAGTCCAGGATGAAGCCCAGGTTGCGTGCGTGGTCCGTTGGCTTGGGCGCGGTGCCCAGGGCCGGGGGCCACCAAGAGTCGTCCCAGGCGGAGGGTGATGAACCCAGGATGAGGACTTCCGTCTTGTCTGAGTTCAGTTTAAGGCGGCTGTTCCTCATCCAGTCGGCGACGTCTCTCATCCCGTCGTGTAGGTTGGCTCTGGCGGTGGTGGGGTCGTTGGTGAGGGAGAGGATCAGCTGGGTGTCGTCGGCGTAGGAGATGATGTTGAGGTTGTGTTGGCGTGCGATGGCTGCGAGGGGGCTCATGTAGACGTTGAAGAGGGTAGGACTGAGTGAAGATCCTTGTGGAACGCCGCAGATGACTTCGGTGGCCTCGGATCTGAACGGGGGAGGCGGACTCTCTGGGTTCTTCCGGCGAGGAACGAGATGATCCATTCCAGTGCTTTCTCTCGGATTCCGATGTTGCTGAGGCGCTTCACTAGGGTGCGGTGGCAGACGGTGTCGAACGCCGCGGAGAGGTCCAAGAGGATGAGGGCTGCTGTTTCCCCGTTGTCGGTTAGGGTTCTGATGTCGTCGGTGGCTGCGATTAGGGCGGTCTCGGTGCTGTGGTTGGCTCGAAACCCGGACTGCGAGGGGTCGAGGGATCCATTCGTCTCGAGGAAGGCGGCAAGCTGTCTGTTGACGGTCTTCTCGATGACTTTGGCCGGAAACGGAAGGAGCGAGATGGGACGGTAGTTCTTGAGGTCGGTGGGGTCCGCCGTTGGTTTCTTCAGGAGGGCGGTAAGCTCGGCGTGCTTCCAGCTCTCCGGGAAGGTGGCGGTGTGGAAGGAGGAGTTGATGATGTCCCGGAGATGGGGTGCGATGGTGGCGTCGGCTTTGTTGAAGACGTGGTGTGGGCAGGGGTCGGTTGGTGATCCGGAGTGGATGGAGTTCATCGTGCGGGTGGTGTCTTCGGTGCTGATCGGGGTCCAGTTGCAGAGGGTGGTGGTGGCGGGCGTTGGTTCGGCGGTAGGGTGCGTGGTCTGTGCGTCGAAGCTGTTATGTATGTCGGTGATCTTGCGGTGGAAGAACGCGGCGAGTGAGTTGCAGAGGTCTTGCGAGGGGGTGATGTCGTTGTTTCCGGCGCTGGGGTTGGAGAACTCTTTGACGATGCTGAAAAGTTCCTTGCTGTCGTGGGCGTTGTTGTCCAGTCGTTCTTTGAGTGCCGACTTCTTGGTGGCACGGATCAGCTGGTGGTGTTTGCGGGTGGCGTGCTTGAGGGCGGTCCTGTTGTCTGTGGTCTGGTCGAGTCGCCAGGCTTTCTCGAGAGTGCGGCAGTTCTTCTTGGATTCCTTGAGTTCTTTGGTGAACCAAGGGGTTTTCTTGCTTCCGGGTCTGCTGGGAGGGTTTTTTAGTGGTGCGAGGTCGTCGGCGCAGGCGGTCAGCCACTTGGCGAGGTTGCTGGCTGCTTCGTTTGGGTCCGTTGTGTTAGTGGGTGTGTTCTGGCTGAGGGAGGCGGTGAGCTGCTCGGCGGTGATCTTGCTCCAGCTCCGGCGGGGAACCTGTTGCGGGTGGTGGTGGGTCGCAGTCTTTCTGAAGCTGAAGTGGACGCAGCTGTGGTCGGTCCAGTGGAGTCCGGTGGCGTGGCTGAAGGAGATGTGCTTGCTGGAAGAGAAGACGGGGTCAAGCGTGTGGCCGGCGTAGTGGGTGGGCGTGTTCACCAGTTGCTTGAGTCCGAGGTTGGCGAGGTTGTCCAGCAGGGCGGTGGTGTTTCTGTCGTTGTTGTTCTCCAGGTGGAAGTTGAGGTCCCCTAGGAGGATGTAGTCGGCGGAGGGCATGGCGTGCGGGCTGATGAAGTCTGCGATGTCTTCGCTGAATAGTGTGCGTGGTCCCGGGGGTCTGTAGATGAGGGTGCCTCGGAGGGTGGTCTTGGGGTCAGTGTGTATCTGGAAGTGTAGGTGCTCGGCGGCGGTGAAGGTCTCGTCGGAGTTAGTCGAGATGCGGATGGTGTTCTTGTGTACGATGGCGATGCCTCCTCCCGTCTGGTTGACGCGGTCCTTCCGGGTGATCTTGTATCCGTCCGGGATGGCTATGGCGATGTCGGGCGCTGAGGAGGCGTTCATCCAGGTTTCCGGTGAGGAAGGCGACGTCCGGTGCTGTTGCGTCGAGCAGGTCCCAGAGTTCCACGGCGTGCCTGTGGACGGAGCGGGTGTTCAACAGGATGCATTTCAGGTGGTTGCTGCTGGTGCTCGACTTGGCGGGGGTGGTGCAGGTCCGGGGGCAGGTGAATCGGCAGGCTTGGCAGGTGAAGGGTCCGTGGGTGCGTCTCGGGAGGCTCGGTAGCAGGCAGGGTTCCGGTCGGCATTGAGTGCGGTGAGGGTGGCGGCGTCGTAGGTCCGTCGAGTGGTGTTGCATCGGTGGGATCCAGGGTCCTGGCGCTGGGCGCGGGCCAGGCGCGGACGGGCGCAGACGGGCTTACCTTTGGCGCACCTTCGGCGCTCCGTCGGTGCTCCCGCTGCGCGCGGCCGCTGCGCGGTCGCTTAGGGGGCGTCATAAGTAAGGAGCCGGGAGGGAGGAGCAGCTGGGTGGCGGGAGCGGGGCGGCGAATGGAATCACGGGGGGCGGGGCCGCAGGGAGGCAGTGGCGGGAAAGTCCCAGGAGCAGCGGGAAAGTCCCAGGAGCAGCGGGCAGCGGGAAAGTCCCAGGAGCAGCGGGCAGCGAGCGAAGGAATCTGCAGGCAGGAGGCGACAAGGCAGGCAGGAGCGGCAGCAGTGAGTGGGGCGACCAAGCCCTGTGGAGGGCTGAGCGATCACACTCTGTGGTCCCCTACGGTCCCCTTAAGTAAGGAGCCGGGAGGGAGGAGCAGCTGGGTGGCGGGAGCGGGGCGGCGAATGGAATCACGGGGGGCGGGGCCGCAGGGAGGCAGTGGCGGGAAAGTCCCAGGAGCAGCGGGAAAGTCCCAGGAGCAGCGGGCAGCGGGAAAGTCCCAGGAGCAGCGGGCAGCGGGAAAGTCCCAGGAGCAGCGGGCAGCGGGAAAGTCCCAGGAGCAGCGGGCAGCGAGCGAAGGAATCTGCAGGCAGGAGGCGACAAGGCAGGCAGGAGCGGCAGCAGTGAGTGGGGCGACCAAGTAATGAAGGATAACTTGCACAATAGATGTTGCTTTTTCCTCAAACTGTCTTTATATACTCTAATATATGTCAAAGACAGAAATGGAAGTGGTCAAATCAATTCTGTCCACAGTTTGAGAAAGCTAGGAAGAATGTCAATAAAGCTGTTTCTTCTGACCTCAGAGACCATAGGATGAGCTCCATCTATAACAACAATCTACTTTTTTATATTGATTACATCTACAGAAGTGATGGAGTTCACTTCACAGATGAAGGGAACAGAGTGTTTCTCAACAACCTTAAGCTGTGCATCCGCACTTACATGTAGCACCAACAAAGTCATCATGAAAACAAGGACTCTTTTTTAGAGCCACCATATAACCCAACAGTGAATCCTATTTTTTTTTAACATACATACTCTTTTAAAATATTTTCCGGATTTGTGAACCCGTCGCAAACCCACAAAACGAAAGCACAAATTCAATGTACTACAACACAATACACTTTTCAAGTTTAACTTTTATTTTATTTTTTTATATTATTATGAACTCTATCAAATTTAATGTGATTATTAACTTCAATCTCACTAACTCTATAATGAAAGCTCACAAATGCAATACTACCTTCTGAATTATATACTATTAAATTATTTATTTGAGGTGGATCCGCGAATCCACTGTGACGTTACACTGTGCGCTGCCTATCATGAGCGAAAAAAATTAATGCCACCCAGTTCCATTACCCGATGTCGGCCCCTGGGACCTCATCCCCCGGGGCCTGGCCATTTTTGATAAAACAAAAAGAGAGAGGGGCCTCTTGGCCCCCCTCCAGGACCCCATCCCCGGGGCATTGCCTCATGTTGGGGACCGCGGGGGAGCCCCAATGCCCCCGCGGTCCCTGCTGGCTCCCTGCCTCCTGCTTCAGGAGCCGGCATTGCTTTTGGACAAAGGGAGCTGCTAACATGCAGCTCTTTTTGCCCAAAAGCAATTCTGCTGTCACTTCATGGAAGCAAGAGCAGTTTTCCTGCTCTCGCTTCCATGAAGCGAAACAGATGTTTGCTATGGCAGGGCAGGAGCAGTGCTTCCGCCCTGCCATAGCAAACTGCAATGTCCCAGGGGTGGGCACCCCGGGACATTGCTGGAGCCGGCCCTGGGGGAGTGGTCATCAGGGCCATCTAGGGCTCCAGGAGTGGGGCCGTGTGGCCCCCCTCCCAACTGATGTAAAGCCTCGGGGAGGTGGTGGTCCCTGGGGCTGGGCATCCACAACAGATCCCCGCATTTACATAATCTATGCCCAGGGGAGGTGTTGCTCCCCGGAGCTGCAGGGGGGTGTGAGGCCCCCCGCATTTAAATATTAACGCCCTGGGGAGGTGGCGGTCCCCGGGGCAGCATAGGGGTGGGCAGTAGCCTCAACATGCATTTTATTTTTTTAAAAGCCCCGGGGAGGTGACATTGACATTGACATTGCCCTTCAGAACCTGACCCACCCGGGGCTAATTAAACGAAGCGCGGGAGACCGTGCTTCGTTTTAAAAAAATAAAATTGTCAGGATTCGCAAACCATATGCGAATCCCACCGAAAATTTAAAAATAAAATGCTTTTTTTGGCCCTCGAGGTCCCTGTGGGACCCCCTGAGCAGGCCTAGGGGGTCGGGGTGTTTCTACCCTGCCCCCTTTCCTTAATTTTATATGTTTTTTTAACCTTGTTTCTTGTGACTCGGTTCAACAGAGTCACAAGATGACTGCCAACACTTCCTGGTTTGAAGTGTTGGCAGCCAATCAGAGTCAAGCTTGTGATCGGGAGGGTTCGCGGATCCACCGCGGTCAACAGATACTAATATTTTGTTACATATGAATTTCTCAGGAACTACTGAACGGATACACACCATTTAAAAAAAAGTTGTTTTCTGCACCAAGAGCTACCTTTTTGCTAAATTTGGTGTAATTCCATTCAGCAGTTCGGGCTGTAGCCTTGTCTAAAGTTTCCTATGGATATTAACATGGAAAAAACGCGTTTTGAGACCCTCCTTTTTTCTCGGCCCCCGCTTGACAAATCACCCCGAAACTTTCAAGACAGGAGCTGACCGCAGCGCTCCATTCCTTTTGAAAGATTTCGCAAAGATTCGTCAAACGGCTCTAAAGATATTGGCAAAAGAAAAACGCTTTTTGAATAGAAACAAGGTCCTAACTATAACTACCTACTGGCGCCCGCCAGTAGGTGATATATATATATATATATATTTATTTATTTATTTATTTATTTTTTTACCCACTGAAAAAACCATAGGTTTCAGGGACGTTATACTTAGAAATAAGCATTTAAAAAACCTTTGAAATTCACTGAAAAAACCACAGGTTTCAGGGACGTTATAGTTAGTTGGACATTTCACTCGTACCAAACCAAAGAAATTCGGACGTTATAGTTAGTTGAGCTAACTATAACTCGCGCCCCCGCAATGCACTGCTCATGACGTCACATATTACATCATTCATGACATGGTCAGTGACATCAATGTGTGAATGACTGTATCAGTCTGTCAGTTGGTGTGTAAGCGTCTGCATTAACCCTGGGCAGAGTTTGCGGAGATGCACTACACGGAACACCGCGAAGTGCAGAAAAAACTCCGCCGCACAACGCAGAGCTCCGCAAGCGGCGGAGTACGATAGAAAAATGCCGTTTGCGTGATTGCACAGTGCCAGATGCTTGTCTGCACTGAGCAATCATCTCGAACGGCACCATGCACAGCGCAAGCGGTCCATGCTTTCCTTTTCTGCCACTCGAGTAGATTTTTACTCGAGCGGCAGCTTTCTCAACGCGAACGGGCTGTTTCTCAATGCGAGCGGTCGCGAGCATACGCGACCACTCGCAAAGAGAAACCTGACCCCCCCGCGTTCAGAAATCTCGCCAGGAGGTTGATTTTCCTCGCTCGGAGTCGCCAACTTGACGTTGACGAATGCGAGCAAGGCAAAAAACTCTGCTCCGGTACGCGGGGCAGAGTTTTTCAGAACTCCTCAATCTCCGCATAACGTGGAATGCGGAAAACTCTGCAAACTCCGTGAGCGGAGCCTAGTTCAACGCCCAGGGTTAGTCTGCATGGGTTGGTGAGTAGCTACATGAGTGTCTATATGGGTTATTGATTGGTTGTCTGACTATCTGTAATTGTGCCTGAGTGTCTGTGTGGGTGGGTGGGGGTGTGTGACTCTGTGCATAGATGTGTGAGTGGGTGATTCACTGGGTGTATGGGTTCATGAGTGTTTCTGTGAAGGGCTGTATGGGTGGGTGAGTGTGTGTAGGGTGTGTTCGTGAGTGAATGGATGTCTCACTGGTACATGTGTGAGTAACTACATATGTGAAAGGCAGTATATATGAGTGTTGGAGTATATAAATGAGAGTGAGTTATTGTGAGAGTGGCTGTATGGATGAGTGTGTTCTTGTGTCAGTGATTGTATAAGACAGTAAGTATGTGTTAGTCTGTATGAATAAGTGAGGTGGTGTGTGTATAACTGTATAGGTGAGTAAATGGGAGTGTGATTGATTCTTTGCATGACTGACGATGTGTGTGAGTAACTCTATGGATGAGTGGTGATGTGTGAGTGTCTGTATAGGTGTATGAGTGCAAATGATAGTGCTGTATTGATAAGTGACTGCATGTATAAGTGACTGTATGGGTGAATGAGTGGATGTGTGTGTAGACCTAGGAATCAGTGACTGGGTATGTAGTAACTGGTATTTGTGTGTCTATGGTTTCGAAAATGGTAGTCTGTATTTTAGAGTGGGTGTATCAAAGGTTATATTAGGGTATGAGGAGGTGCAGCAGATTATCACGTGGATGATGTCATCAGTGATGTCATTTGAGATGTCATCAGTGATGCCATCAGTGATGTCACTGACCATGTCATGAATGATATAATATGTGACGTCATGAGCAGTGCATTGCGGGGGCGCGAGTTATAATTAGCTCAACTAACTATAACGTCCGAATTTCTTTGGTTTTGTATGAGTGAAATGTCCAACTAACTATAACGTCCCTGAAACCTGTGGTTTTTTCAGTGAATTTCAAAGGTTTTTTAAATGCTTATTTCTAACTATAACGTCCCTGAAACTTATGGTTTTTTCAGTGAATTTCTAAGGTTTTTTAAATGCTAATTTCTAACTATAACATCCCTGAAACCTATGGTTTTTTCAGTGAATTTCAAAGGTTTTTTAAATGCTAATTTCTAACTATAACGCCCCTGAAACCTATGGTTTTTTCAGTGAATTTCTAAGGTAGTTTTAAATGCTAATTTCTTACTATGCCTACAGAGGTAGGGCATGTGCAGAAAGAGGAAGAAAGGCGCATAAAGAAGCAAGAGAAATGCAGAAAGAGGGAACAGAAGTCCAGAAAGACAAAGAAAGGTGCATAAAGAAGCAAAAGATATGCAGAAAGAACCAACAGAGGTGCTGAAAGAGGCCTTGTTGCAAAGTCATCCTGTGCCCCCAACTTTTTGCTGATGGGTACTGGTGGTAACTGACTCTGACTAACCAGGCCTAGAGCCAGTGCTATGCTAAAAGACACTTAGAATACAGTGAAAACACCTACATACACTAGGGTACACTATGGGTTGGGGTACCCCTGTGATTGGCATGATCTCCCCTATAAGGCCCTAGTATATAATAGAGCAGGGGGATTAAAACAACCTCTAAGTCAGGGGTGCAGAAACATGCTACTTTAACTAGTAGTCAAGTTTGCAGAGTGGTAGAGAAAGGGTGCTGGGCCTCTGACCAGCGCTCAAGAATTCCGCTGCATAGGACTTACAGGAGGTAACAGGAGGGCTTCTTGGCCCCCAAAGTCCCTCAGGAGTAAAGTGGACTTCGGCCCCCATCCCGTAGTCTGCCAGGAGGCGCGTTTGCAGAGTGGTGGAGAAAGGGGGCATGGCCTCTGAAGGCTTCTTAGCAATCCTACTGTGCAGGACTTACTGGAGGTAACAAGAGGGGTACTTGGCCCCCAAGGACATCCTTGGGGGCCAACTACCCCTCCTATTACCTCCAGTAAGTACCACACAGCAGGATTGCTAAGTTCTCATAACAGGCCACGCCCCCTTTGCCCACTACTCTGCAAACGCGCTCCCTGGCGCACTCTTCAATGGGGATTGAAGTCCCCTTCACTGCTGGGGATACTTAGGGGCCAACTAGCCTACCTCTTACCTCCAGTAAGCCCCACACAGTGGGATTGCTGAGAGGTGGACACAGGCTACGCCCCCTTTCTCCACCACTCTGCAAACGCACCTCCTGGCGCGCTCTTGGTTGGGGGATGAAGTCCCCTTTCCTCATGAGGGTCTCTGGGGGCCAACTAGCCCACCAGGTACCTCCAGTAAGCCTCACACAGCTGGATTGCTGAGAGTGGTCTGAGGCCACGCCCCCTTTTTACACCACTCCGCAAACGCGGCTCCTGGTGCACTGCTGCTCGGGGGATGAGGACCTCAGGACACAAGAGGACCTCATCGCCCCACCAGCAGTGCGCCAAGAGGCGCGTTTGCAGAGTGGTGTAAAAAGAGGCGTGGCCTCGGACCACCTCTCTGCAATCCAGCTGTGTGGCGCTTACAGGAGGTACCTGGTGGGCTAGTTGGCCCCCAGGGACCCTCAGTATTCAAGGGGACTTAATTCCCCAACTTAGAACGTGCTAGGGGGCGCGTTTGCAGAGTGGTGCAGGGAAGGGCGGGGCCTCCAGCGAGATGCCCGCTTTTTTTTTTTTTTTAATTCTTTGAAGGGGGCTGTGGGGCCCCCTTCTTTCAATATTTTTTGGGCCCTAGGGACCCCATCCCCCAGGGCCTGCACATTTTTTTTTTAATACGGGAAGGGGCCGCGCGGCCCCCCTCCCGAGGCCAATTGCGGCCCGAGGACCCCATCCCCATGGCATGGCCAGACTTGTTTTTTTATTTAATAAATTTGGAGGGGGGCCACATGGCCCCCCTCCTCAGGCCAATTATGGCCCCGGGGACCCAATCCCCCGGGGCCGGCTTTCTGCTTTTTAAAAAAATAAAATGTATTATAGGGAAGGGGGGCCACGTGGCCCCTCTTCCCTGGGCCACTATTGGCCCAGGGGACCCCATCCCCGGGGATTGGCCATTATTTAACTTGGTTTTTTTGAGGAGGGGGGCCGTGTGGCCCCCAGGCCGATTTCAGCCCCGGGGACCCCATCCCCCGGGGCCCGGCCATTCATTTTTTTTTTAAATAAAGGGAGAGGGGCAGCGTGTCCCCCCTCCCAGGCCACTTCTGGCCCCAGGGACCCCATCCCCTGGGGCCGGCCCTCACGTTGGGGACTGTGGGGGGAGCCCCAATGCCTCCACGGTCCCTGCCGGCACCCCGCCTCCTGCGGGAGCCGGCATTGCTTTTGGGCAAGGGGAGCTGGTGACATGCAGCTCCCCTTGTCCAAAAGCAATCAGCTTTGCTTCCAAAAACTAAACCAGGGTTTGCTATGACAGGGCGGGAGCCGTGCTCCCGCCCTGCCATAGAAGTGCCGGGGGTGGGCACTCCAGGACATTGCAGGAGCCGGCCCTGGGGGGTGGTGGTCCCCAGGGCCATCAAGGGCTCCAGGAGGGGGGCTGCGTGGCCCCCCATCCAAGGTGAAGATAGCCCCGGGAGGTGGTGGGGCCCGGGGGTCCACAACGGTCCCCCGTATTTAAATAAACAGTGCCCTGGGGAGGTGGTGGTCCCCGGGGCAGTGTGGGGGGGCTCGAGCCTCCACACTAATTATTTTCATAACCCTGGGGAGGTGGCGGTCCCCAGGGCTTGGGGGGCCCGTGAGGCCCCCACCCTTATTTTCATTATGCCCCGGGGAGGTGGCGGGCCCTGGGGCTGCGGTGGGCCGCGTGCCCCCCGCACATTTTGTATAAAGCCCCAGGGAGGTGGCGGTCCTCGGGGCTGCGGGGGCCCCCGCTATATAATTCCGCATTGCCCCCGGGACCTGGCCCACCCGGGGGCTTAACAATAATGAAGCACGGGAGCCAGCGCTTCATGTTTTTTTTTGTTTTCTCGGCTGGATTCGCGCACCCATCGCGAATTCGGATTTTTTTTTTTTTTTAAATGCTTTTTTTGGCCCTGGGGGTCCTTGTGGCACCCCCTGAGCAGGCCTACGGGATCAGGGTGTTTCTACCCTGCCCCATTTTCTTGTTTTTCACCTTTTTTCCTACTCTTTTTTTGTGACTCGGTTACCGAGTCACAAGATGGCTGCCAACACTTTCTGGTTTGAAGTGTTGGCAGCCAATCAGAAGTCAGCTCGTGCTCGGGAGGAGTCGCGACTTCTCCTCGGTGCTCAGATTTCTATATTTCTGTTTTTTTAATTTCTCAGCAACTACTGAACGGATTTACACCATTTAAAAAAAAAGGTCACTTTCTGAACCAAGAGCTACCTTTTTGCCAAATTTGGTGTAATTCTGTTCAGCAGATTGGGCTGTAGCCTGTTCCAAAATTTCCTATGGAAATTAACATGGAGAAAACGCGTTTTGGGACCCCCTTTTTTCTCAGCCCCCTCTTTATGAATCACCCCCAAACTTTCAAGACAGGAGCTGACCGGAGCGGGCCATTAGTTTTGAAAATTCCGCAAAGATTAGTCAACCGGCGCCAAAGATATTGGCAAATCAAAAAATGCTTTTCCTATGGATAATAGGTCCTAACTATAACTACCTACTGGCGATCGCCAGTAAGTAATATATATGTATATATATATCTATACACACACAAATTCACACACATGTTTATATATACATATATACATTATGCACAACTTTCCAGATTTATGTCAAACACGCTGCACTCCAAGACAAAGTATAGATATGTTTCTTTATCAGACAGGCTGCAATCTTTTTTTAAATTTCTGAATTTTCTGAAGTTCCTATTACACCTTTTACATTTCCACACCAATGTCTCATAAGCACTGCAGTTTGGCTCTAGTATCATTAACATCAAAGGTTTTTTTCGTGCGTGGTCTGCCAGGATTATATCAAATTTAAGCTCTCAAGCCTTCTTCAGGCAGCATGGCACAGAAACAAAAGACCAGATTAAAGTGAAAAAGGCTGCTTTAATCAAACAGGTTCCCCATATACCAAACCCCTGGCAATTACCATTACAACTAATTTTCCCACCTCACTAATGCATCAAACTTCTAAGCAACCCCCAGCCTTTAAACCTCCCTGTAAACTCCCCCAAAGCTTCCCTTCAGCACACAACTAACTCATTTTATTATGCTCTTGTAAACTTTCTTGCCGCCATGTCACACCCCAGCTTTGCTCCTTTTGAAACTCTTGCCTCAGACCTCACATTTTTTTACTAACCACTCGACTCTCTTCATGACTCTCTGCACCCACCCCTCACAAAGATGGAATTGTCTGACCTGTGACACTCCAACCCCCTTGTTGTTTCACTTCAGCCATTCAAGAAAACACTAATCAGGGTTTTTTCTTCTCCCATCACTTCTAGCAACTTACCATTCTGACTTTAGCTGCTTTGCTGCAGGTGGCTAACCCTTAATGTACACTACAATACCTTGACAGTTTGATGGACATGAATGGAAGAACTTCCCTCCCAGAATTGTTTTTTTAATCTGTATAGCACGCAGTATGCTGACATTACACTGACTGAAAGTGGCCATTAGTTGCCAATTGGTTTCACTTTGGTTGTTGCTCAGGGCATATTTCAGCCCCATGAGCACTGATCCAAGCAAGAGAGGTACCCATTTCCGATAGTACCTCTCCCTAGTAGATCCCTTCTTGGAGATCACCCAGCAGGGAAATCCCCAAGCTGCGATCCACCACTAGACACCAGGGAAGGAATTGAGGGGAGGGGTTGGCCGATCTGGGTGCTGTAAAGCGTTCCCATGCCTACAAATGTCTATACAAATTTTCTGCCAAGCCTCAGGGGCTGGGTAGAAGGACTTAGCACTAACTGCCACTGCACAAGGACAGAAAGCCTACTAGAGGGGTAGGTGCAATGCACCCAGAAATCTGGCTGTGTCCCACCTGCCAAACGGCACCACAGTTTTTCAGCCCACCACCTGAGGGGAGAGTAAAGGTGTTTACGCCAACCTGTCCCCCCCCATCGCCAGGAGGATTAAAAGCCCACGAGGCACCTGGGATTTTATATGTTAGAAAAGAAGGAGTAGGGTGGCTTGCCTAGACATTAGTGTGTGCCCCACCCCATAAATGACTCAACAGTCTTTCTGCCCACTAGTAGGGCAGAATTGGGGATTTACCCCAAATATTCCCCCTGGACGTTAGAAAACCCACTTGGCAGCAGGTATTTAATATATTTTTAACAAAAGAAGAGGTGGCGGTGGCTCACCGAGGCTTGGGCTGTGACCTCAACTTTTAAGTACCGCAAAACTCTTTCTGTTCTGTTCCCAAGTGAGCAGATTGGGGTTGTAACACCAATCTGCCCCACTCCAGGGGCAGAAAGCACACTCAACACCAGGAAATGTATTTAACAAAACAATGAAGGGGATGGTGCTCCCGACCAGACCTCCTGCTCAAATACCGGGCTGTGCCCCACCCTCCAAATGCCCCAAGAGGCTTTCTGCCCCCAGGGTGCTAAAAGCCCACTTCACACCAGAAATTGTTTTTATTTATTTTTTTACAAAAGAAGAGATGGTGTGGTCTGCACAGGCATCGGGCCATTCTCCACCCCATAAGTGTGCCAACTCTCTTTCTGCCCCCTGGGGGCAGATGGGGGTGTTTTTTCTTCCAATCTTACCCTCTCCTCAGCGGGCAGAAAGCCACTAGATAATCTGTCATCCAGGTTACTAGATAAACTGCATGTCAAGCGTAGATTCTATTGCAAAGCAGTTCAGACTCCAGTTATAGATCAAGTCTGAAATCAAATAGTCTCTGTGGTGACTACTAGCCTTTTCTGTCAAAGACGTCTCGAAAGTGTTTGCATGCTGAAGGAAGTTGCATCTGAAGTAATTGTCTCTGCTATGGTATGACTAATGTCATTATTTTGAGACTTGAAGCTAATCATACAGTAAGGGGAATTGAATCGGGCTAGCCCATTATCCAATCTATGATAGGATTATGGACTTTTAACCAAGGCATCCATAGGATGACACAATATTGAGAGACATCTATTAAGTCAAATTCTATGTTTTCCCAATGGTCCTAACTCATAAACATCTGTAATGCCGGAGTTTTAAACACCATTGGACCAGATGTTAATTTAATTCCTTATCATCAATGGCCAAAATTGGTTCTGAGTTTGCTTTAGCAAAAAGGGTATTTTAAGTGATCAGCAGGTGACAAATCTATGAAATTCCCGATTGCTCAGGAATCTATCAATATCGCCAAATTATTTTTTCTGGTTTCAATTTGCTCTATGACCTAGATACTCATATGCTTTTGATGTTGACTGGAAGTATGAACTAACGAATGGGAGATCAATAGATTTTGATAGCTCAGGATAGCAACCTGCCTCAGCCCCCAGTTTTATAGTTTCCTGTATCATTGGGTACTGCTAGAGCCACCATATTTTTGGTACTTATTGATCTGGGCTTAGGTCTGTTAAGCATCCTTGACCAAGTGTCTTGACTTCTCGCAGTATAAGCAAAGGTTATTTTAGAATTTTCTTCTTCTAGATCTCTGGACAATGGTTCTCGAACCCCACCTAAGGCAACAGGGGATTTTGCTGAAGGCCAAGTGATGTCAGTTTTCTTGTCCTTTACAATAATTACTTTAATATCTCTCTTTGAACGTTTTCCTGTCCTTCAATTAAGTGGTGATCTAGTTCAACTACTTAGGCTAGTCGATCTTTGAGTTCCTCTCAAAGGCCCTGATAAAATAATGAGGCCCTTTTGTCCTCGGGCCAGTTAGCATCAATTATCAACCTATTAAATGACGTGAGGTAAATCAGTAGGGCACAACTCCCTGGCTTTAAATTAAGGAGTTATCTATTGACAGAATAAATGGGTGTTTTGACAATAACTTTCACATTTCTTCCTTAAATTCTGTTAAATTATATAATAGTGGCTCATAATGCTCCACAAGTGGAATTGACCAAGAGACTGCATTATCCAATCTGTGTAAGAATGAGGACATCATTCAACCTGCAACTTAGTTTTTTTCAAATTTTACTCTTTTATCTAACTCTACTCTAACATTGGTTATTTTCTCTCTACATAGTACCTAGTAAATTATGTCTTCTTCTCATAATCTGCCTTTCCCAGATTATTCTGCAGAGGTCGTTTCTCTGTAATACAATGTACAATTACATCTGCAACAACACATTCACAGTGAACATTTTCACTAATGTCTGTGAAACATCACTCTCATGTACGGGCCTAACTGTCAATGAAACTGAAACGCTCTGCAGTACCACTTGTTGACTTCACAATATGCCAGCGTTTTAAACAGTGTCTCTTCACTTTGAGCTTCTTCCTTCCCTGGCTAAGATATTTTTCATTCAAGACTTGCCTTGGTTTTCAAATGCTGCAAATATCTCTTATTTACACAAAGAAATAGAACACTTTGTAAGAAATTAGTCTTTTAAAAACAACCTGATTTATCTGCAGGTGCTAAACGAATGCTGCTGTTCATCAAGTCTTGCTTTACATTTGTGCTCTATTGTGCTGGATTGTTCTTACATTGATGTTGTTTTCAAAAGTAATCCTTGTTTTCATTTCTCTTCCAGATACCTAGGTGATAGAGACAGCCTCACGATGTATGAAGAACCACGAGGATCTCCATCGATCAGCAACAAGAGGTAAGTGGCAAGGGTTTGACCAAGCTACTACCGCAATATTCTCCCTTCAGCTTTTCTCAAGGACTGCCACGGGTAGAGAGGCAGGGTGTGATCTTTATAGACTATCACACCCAAGATGGCTGCTGACAGCTATGATCTCACATGAGGACACACAAGACGTCCAGGCCCATGTCAGTTTGGGAGCCAAACCCCAATAATCATCTGAAGCCCAATATTTGATAACTCTTTATTTACTAAAAATAATTCAGCTTCAGTGTCTTCCGTATATCTAGAGGTTAGAGACTATACTCCTTGAGTCAAGAAAGCACAATTTAGCAGGATGTAACAGAAAATAACATCAGAACCTTAAAGGACTGAGTTCTAAATCAAATACAGGACAAAAAGTATATTTATTAAACAATAGTCAAGATGTGATGCAGAGAAAAATACATGAATCTGTCATGAAGGCTCTACTACAGAAATACAGATAAATGCAGAATTCCTAAAACTATATCATCCCTAATTTGGCAAAATCTAATTGAAAATTTGAAGGGCCTTATTACGAGTTTATTGGTCCTCCTGTAGCACCGCCACCGCTGGCCTGCCAGAAGGACTGCCAAGCCCGTGGTGCACCCGCCCACCGGATTCCGAATTGAACCCAAGGTGGGCACGCAGTGCTGCGGCGGTCTCACAGTGGTGGCTGAGTTTGGCTCATAGGAGAGCCAGTGGAGAGGTGTGGTGCAGCGGCCAGGGCAGCTGACTTCGGAGCAACAGGGTTCACGGTTCGATCCCCGGCTCCGGCGGCAGCTCAGCTCAGCACCATGTGACTCTGGGCAATAGCTCACTTAATTTCCACTACGGCCCCCAGCGCCTTGAGACCCGTAAGGGTGAGTAGTTCGCGCTTTACAAATACGGATTTAGATTTTAGATTTAGATTTTAGCAGCAGACTGCTGCCGTGATAGTGCCTGCAGCATGTTCCTGCATGGTGTGGCATGCACCATGTCATGCATGCCACACAACGTGCAGGAATGAGGGTGCAATTTCAGGGGGGCACTACATGTGCCCCCCGCATGCATCCCCATCCCCAGGCCCAGATTCTGCATCTCCACCATCCTTTTCATGGCCAGCTCCCCGTAATCAAATGGGCAGTGTATATGCAAGTCGGAATATGCTTGGCGGTGCCGCATCGGCACCACCAGCTTATTCCTACCCCTTCGCACACCGCCGCGGGATCCTGGATCCCGACGGAGGCGGCGGTCCGACCGCCACACTCCGAATATGGCGGGTGGACCCGTAAGTACGGCGGTCCTAGGACAGCCGTACTCGTAATAAGCCCCTAAGTGTCTACTCATGAAGAGCACTGATAGCATGTCAAGTCGCTTCCAAGAAAAAATTGTAAAAGAATCCCTCGAGAAAAAGAATACCAAAGGTTTTATAGACAAATCACACAAGCTATTAATGGATTCTGCAAATTCAGCATGGTATGATCATAGTTAGGGTTGCATTGGCAAATCAGAAACAACAAGGTAATAATTAAAAACTATGCAGTTATTTAACACTAACCTATTTCTTAAGGTAAGAGAAATCTACCACTTGCTTCCTCAGCAACTGCATTCCGAAGATGTATAACAAAAATCAAACATTTCTTAAACAATGGCTCATAGAACTAGCACTAACACATCTTCATATAACTAATATGAAATATTAAATTAGGTCATTAAATGAGCCAGGTGTCTTGGAAACTGTAGGCTCCTGCATAAAGAAGGTAGGGAGTGGTTTGGGGAAAGTATAAGTGATTAAGTAGTATGCGTGGTGGAGTTCTGCAAACTGTTCTAACACCTATAATAATAATGTTGATTTGTGCACTTTCTTTATTGTTTTAATTAAAACTAATAAAGTGTACATTGAAGGGATATAATAATAATAAAAAAAGAAACAAACGGATACAATGTTTTGTGAAAACAAGGGGAGAGATGGCTTTGCAGCGGGACAGTGATTGGGAAATGGAATGAGCAGGAGCAAGTTGAACAGACTGGTAGAAACTACATCCATTTTAATAATGGCATATTACTTCAAAAATATGGCATAACTATTCATGCCATTTTTCACACCCCTAAGTGACTTAGGTAACTAATTTCAGGTGCAAACTCATTAGTTCATTGGCTACGACTCTATGCATCATTTAAAATGCTAATTATAAAAAATAATTTTCACATGATATTTGCACATTTTGCATATTTGCTAAATCACCATCACAACCTCCTGTGACTGCAACCAAGCTCGAGCAGAGGGCCTTCCTTAGAAATTAAACTCTTTGTTTTTTCCTGGATATTGCCTCCACGGCACGCCGTTACTCGTGGGCAAAATGGGATCCAGTGCATGGTGGGAGGAAAGCTGTTTAAATACATGAGGGCAGAGATGGCATGACATGCTTCCATTACCAATTGTTACAGTCATTTCTGGCCTCCTTGCTAGCCCTTATTCCTCTTCTTTGGATCCTTCTTTTGCTTGGATTTCTTTTTGCAATAATTTAAACACATCCACAAATTCCCCTTTCTTTTTCTTCTCCTTTGTATTTACAGATAAATGTATATCCACTGGAATGGACCAACCCATATATGGCAACTTTTTTTAAATATTCCCTTTACTATCTCCCTCTTTTTCTCCTTTCTTACATTAACTCCCTTCACTCTCTTCTGTGGAGGTATCTTGTTTTACCTCCCCTTTACCTTTCTCTTCTGTCTACCCATCACCTTTTGCTTCAGCCTCATCAGTTCCTACCTCTACTAAAATCCCCATCCCTTCTCTCCCCATACCTCCTGATGTGCCTGCTTTCTTGTCCATCCTATTACTCTTCTCGCAATTCTGTGTCAAAACGTCTCCCACTTCCACATGTATTTTGACCACTGCTTTTTTACCAACCACAGAACCCTCAAATGTCCAAACTAACCAAAAGGCTAATTTCAGAATGAATAGCATCCCCGCAATGGGGTGTGTCCCCCTAGGCACAATCCAAACCCTATGAGGGGTCTAATTCAACTTCATATGAAATAAAGAAGATAATCCAAAATTCATCATAGAATGTCTTGTATTTCTTGTAATTCTTTTCACAAAATCAAATATACGTCAATTCAATCCATGAATCCAAACTTGACAAAAGAATCGTCCAAAGTGCATTATGATATCCTCGAAGTTTTAGGGCTCCCAATGCATTTCGGGCATTTTGCCCTTCATTAGGGGATAATTCTAAAGCATAAATAAAAATGAAATGAGGAATCCTGCCAATTTAAACTGATAGAAAAAGTAGCGATGTAAGTGGTAATTCTGATGGAGTGCCATAGTCATTATAGTAACCTTAATCAAGTTCCACCCGTGATTTAAGTCTAATGAACGTGTCCATGTGCTGGAGTGCATGTGAAGTATGCGTATATCACATTCGTGCAGTGAAAGTAATAACTGGGTAGTTACCCGTGAATATATATTATCTACCAGTTGCTGATAATAACAGATGCGGGATAGCACAATATGATAATCTGGTTCGTGAGCCAAACAGAAACGAACAAAGTATGTACTCCTCAAAGCAAGACAATGGTAAATAAAAAACAAATTAAATGCATGCGTGTCCGTAAATGAACTTAAGGGTCGTGAATAACCATGAGAGCAATCGCGGGTTCATACGGAAAAAGTAGTGCTCCCAATAGGCGAGGTAACAAGAGCCTCGAGTGTCTAACGAGAGGAAGAATTAATTATTCTGGCGTGCCGTCAAAACCCGGCGTCCAAAAGTATCAAGCTAATTGTACCTACTCAATCACCGAAAGCAGCGTGTATCTCGGTTTACTCGTTGAGTTCACCAAGGCGGCGTGCTGTTGGTGTCAGTTACGAACAAAACTCGGTGTGTGTATGTTCCTCTTATTCCCGGCTATTCAAGTTGAGAAAGAGTGATAGGACTACATCCAAAGATTACTAAATAAAACATCACAACGGTGGCCATATTGGAATATGTGATAAAAGGCAAGAACATTGTAAATATCGGATGGTTTGTGACTAAAATAAATCAACAATGATGAAATAACGATTGAAATAGTAAAACAAAAAGTTCTGTGCGCTAAAACAAATAATAACATTATGACAAATATCTAGTAGTTGCGAGATGGATTAACAATAGAGGAACAACAAGTAAATGTTCTATGTTATAAAGCAAATGGTAACATGGTATGCATTCATCCAAACATAAACAGTAATGGGTAGAGTCATCGTTAAAGTATAAACAGAATCACCACAAAACTACCAATAATGTGAATCAATGTGTTGAGTTATAGAACAGTCAGTCAATCAATCAACGGAGATGGAAATTATAGGTGGCATTGAAATTCCATTCTGTCATTCATCCCGTGAGGTTTAAGTGCATCCAGGTGTCTAATCCAAAAGTTTTCTCTTTGTGGTAGATGATTGTGATTATCTCTACCTTCCTTTTTATCAACAACTTCTAGAACAAGAAATTTCAATTGGCTAATGTTGTGGTTATGTTCTAGGAAATGAACAGTGACAACAGATTTCATATTCTTTGTTCTTATGTTACTTTTATGTTCATTGATCCTAATCTTGATTTTTCTTTCAGTTTTACCAAAATAAATTTTGCCACATGGGCACTTCAATAAGTAAATTACATTTGTGGTGTCACACGTAGCTGTGACTTTCAATCCAATTTTAGTGCCTTTTCTCGGATGTGTGACAGTCGGCCCCGGAATTATATTATGACAGTTGTTACAGTTATGGCATGGAATTGTTCCTTTTGGTTTAGATAGTTGAACGTGCTTAGGGGGACATGTCAAAATCTCACCCAAGTTTTTTCCTCTCTTGTAAGCAAAGATGGGATTTTCCGCAAAGAGTAGTTTGAAGTCAGGTTCCATAGTTAAGATTGGCCAATGTCGCTTGATGATTCTCTTATAAGGGCCACTCATGGTGGAAAATTTCGATACGATCACCATGCAGTTTTGTGTGGTGGTAATCGAGCTTGTGAGTAAATCTCTGCAAGATTTTGGGTTACACTGGAGTTTTGCTTGATTTAAAACTGCTTCTGGATAACCACTATCTGCAAACCTTTGTAGCATGTTTTCCATACATTCATTAGATATATTGGGATTGGATACAATTCTCTTGACTCTGAGCAGTTGTGAATATGGGTGATGATGTTTCAATGATTGTTGATGAAAACTATTGTAGTGAAGTGTATTATTCCTGTCCGTCTTTTTTCTGAATATATCTGTTTCCAATCCAAATTGGGTTTTATTGATCTTAACATCCAAAAAAGTGATATGATGTTCCTGTATTTCATGGGTAAATTGTATTCTTTCATTAACGTCATTCAATTGTCTTAAGGCATTAGACAGTTCCAACTCAGACCCATTCCATAAGATAAAGATTTTGTCAATGTATCTTAAAAATAGTTTGATGTGAGATTTCCAGAGGGGTATAGATAAAAAAAATTCCTCCTCGAATTTGCTCATGAAAAGATTTGCATACGCTGGTGCTGCACAATTGCCCATTGATGTACCAGTTAGTTGGAGGTACCATTGGTCCTTCCATCTAAAGTAACTCTGATATAGAGTAAAATGTAAAAGTTCCATCAAAACAATTTGTAAGTCCAAATCCAGATCCGTTTGAAGGAGTGTGTGTTCAATTGCTTCAATGCCCAACTGATGGGGAATAGAAGTGTACAAGGATTTAACATCAACTGTATATAGTAGAATCTATTCTTCCTCAGTAAATGAGATCTGATTGATTTTAGTAAGAAATTCCGTAGTATCTCTTAAATATGTGCTCATTTTTCTCACACTTGGTTGGAGATAGCGATCTAGAAATTTTCCTATCGGTTCATGCATACTACCTTTGGTGGACACTATAGGTCAAAACGGTGGGTTCTGTGAGTCTTTGTGTATTTTTGGTAGCACGTACATTGATGGACTTTTAGGATTGTTATGTATGAGAAATCTCTTCACTTTTTCATTGAGCACACCTTTCTCTGCAGCCTTATTGACAGTGTCCTTCAACAAATCCATGAATTTTTCGGTAGGGTTAGTGTCAAGTCTAGCATAAGTTTGTTCATCAGTGATATGAGTTTCAACTTGTGCTTCATAGTAAGTTGTGTTCATAACGACTATAGCGCCTCCTTTATCCGCTCTTTGATAGGTGATGACAGGATTCCTTGAAAGATTGGATAAAATTCCAATTTCTTTGTGGGTTATGGGTGTCATATGGGTTTCAGACCTCGTAACATGTTTTCATCGTTGTCCAAACGTTCATGGAGAATATTTTCAAAAAAGTGTCTTAGCCTTAAGTTCCGCATTAGTTTAAAAAGACTAATCTCCAGTTCGAGGCAATTAGTATAACTTATGGGAACAAAAGAGGTGCCCTTCTGTAATGTATTCAGTTCGATGTCAGAAAATCGGTAATCTGAGATGTTTATTACTAAGTTCCGCTCTGTCCTGTCTTCTTCCCTTTGTCCTTCTTTCCAGTGGTAGTGATGCTCCGAGTTTGAGGATGTTCTTTCTCTTTCTCTTTTTCTTTTTCCCCTCCTGAGTCGTCTTTGTTGCCTTGGCTGGACTCTAAAAAAGAGACACCAGTTGTTTGCTGTAGTTCAGGGGGTGTTTGTATGGGTATACCCGGTTTTCTCCGTGATTGATTTGAAATATCACTCTCTGAAGATGAGGTTTCAGTGGTCTGAGAGTAAGGTTTAATTTGTCTCCTCCTGGCGTAGACTTCCGCCCAACTGTACACCTCTCCCAGTTTATAATCCACGGTGTCTCTACGAAATTTTCGAATATTTCTTTCATTAATTTCTTAGGAATGTTTGGTCAGTTGGTCATTGATGTCTTCTAGTATTTTGCAGCGTCTGTCACTTGACTAAAGCAACTAAAACCTTAAATCTAGAAACAGACAAAACCTGGCACCAAACCAAACACACCAACTGCAATTCTAAAAATGTAATCTACCTAATCGAATGCCCATGCAAACTACGTTATGTAGGCATGACAAGCCGTAAAGTAAGGACGCGCATTGTGGAACACCGCAGCACCATACGCTGCAAAAAGAATTTGAGCAAACTTACAGACCATTTCCTCACTACAGGACATACACCTAATGACATCAGGTGGACGGTCATAGAACAGATCACATGCCATAGTAACACTCATGAGAAAATCCTTCTGCAGAAAGAACAACGTTGGATATATCGTCTTTCCACTAATAACACAGGATTGAATGACAATATACCGTGGAATAGTATTCACGTTTGACTATATGTACTTTTCTCACTACAAAAAAAAGCCCCTATGTTTTGATTAAGAGCCCTCAAATACCTATGTGTCCTCATCATGACCACTTCCTTATGTACTACTTATTTATACACTGCACTATGCAGAGGGTAATATATGCACACCCGATCCAGGCATATAACGAGTCTTCAACTAACAGGCGTCCCACTTAAAATCGGCCTCCCTAACCCATAATATATTGCTAAAATATCTTGAACATATGTACGATACCCACATGCGGGGCACCAACACGTGTGCATATGGTTAAACGTCCCCTAGGAGGCAGTCCCAGCACGGAGTCCTGTCTATCCCCGAGGAGATATACCCAAACAACCAACATTCTAGCGCGCTTTCTTCAGTACAATACAGCCGATTAAAATATCCTTTTTAATTATAAAGTTAAGCAATACCATAAAGGGAATTTCCAGATATTTAACTCATTTACAAGTATTCCTAATTTAACTTTATCCATACGCAGCGTAAACACACAAACACGTGCGCACGCTTTCTTCTCTGTTTATCCTCGCAGGTGCAAGGAATGGAAACTGATCACCCGCACCTGGAGGTCGTTAGAGAAAACCTGCTTTTACCGGCAGAATCTGCTAAGGTATTTAAACTCCCATCGCGTACCAGTCATTCACCGTCGGAGTTCCGATGCGGCCAGACTAGGTACGGAGACGGGCCCTTGATCTTGAAGAAGTAAGTGGGGCTCTGTTCAGGGGGTTCCAGCCAGAGAGGGACTAATAGTCCTGCAGTAATATGGCACGCCAGCAACTTACGATGTATGTGCTTTTACTGTTTACTCCTTTTCATTTTTTTCATTTTCTTTTCCGAAAACACACAGAGTGTGACAATAGGTCGGGCCCCCACGGAACTCATGGGGCATTTCTCAGACAATTCCTGAGTGAGCAAACATGGTTTTACCTTTTTATCCCTTTATTTATCACCATGCAATATCGCATATTGATTTTCACTTGTTAACGCATATATAAGAGGCGTATACATTGTTTTGATTTAATTACAATGCACTAAAACGCCACGGTCCGTCCTCACTACGCAATTTATTCGATTAGAGCACGGACACCACGCTCCTGATTCACAATAATAGATGTGCTTAAACAACAACATCTAAATGGATCAATGTGTATGTTTGTCTATCGTCTTTTTTTACCCCCTATAACAGGTATGCGTCGCCAGAGGAAATCATCCTCTATCACATAATGCACCTTAGCGAGTGCACCACATAGATGGTCTCTTACACACTTTGTTCCAGACCACCATTTTAACCTCACACACATAAGGTCCTGAAGAAAGCCAGCCCAGTATAGAGAGACTGGCTGAAACATGTTGACCAGGATATCGGAACCTAATTAACTCCAGAGATATCCACCTCTCTTTTTTAACCACTGCCGAGGGCCCATACATTAAAATAGTTTGTTACCTGAACGGGACCCTACGGACAGCTTTTTAAACCACACTCATCTCACTCTCACTGCACACTCACTGCACAGAACCAGCTCCGCTGTATCCAGGCGTCGCAGCACACCCAAGGTACATTCGGTACCTTGGGTGGGACCCGATGATGAAGCATGTCACCAACTAGGTTGGTGAGTGAGGGTCTTCTAAAAACACATATGTGTCGCCATACATACACATACCAGGAGCTCCTATTTAGTAGCTAGTTCCCTTTGATACTTATTCTAGTATTTTAGACCATTCATCTGTGGACATCGAATTGGTGAGCTCAGTTTTAAAGTTGGATTTCTCTTTAGATAGTTCTTCTAGAATGTTTGATAGTTCTTCTATGATTAGAAGGATCAAGTCAAGCGAACATTTATTTAAAATTGTGTACCACCGGTCTTTAAAGTTTTGGACATTTTTACATAGTGAGGATTTAAGGGGAATCCTCAAGCCTCTGGGTATGCGTTGTACTCTATGATATTTAATTAGGGTACTTGCGTGCAGCCGTTGATTGATTTCCCATTTGGATAAGTATAATAATTGTCTGATGTTTTGTTCTTTGTTGCGACTTGTTGAAAATTGGGCGGTTTCCTCATGTATTAGCGCATAAATTCTAGTTGCTTCCTCATTAGCAAATGCGAAGGTATCTGCTCGTAAATCCGTTAGGTTAGAAATTTCCTCTTAAGCCATAATGGCTGTCAGGGGGTGTGCTGCGTGGAAAGGATTGGAAAGTAGCTTCAGTGTCCACAAAGTTAATGTACGCGCACAACCAAATTCAATATAAATAAAGTTCATTAAAGTATGTTCAACGATCAAATGTATTTTGATGTGCTCCCGGGGTATCGCTCTCCGGTCAAGAGCGTGAAGAAACAATCAGAATGAATAGCACCCCCGCAATGGGGTGTGTCCCCCTAGACACAATCCAAACCCTATGAGGGGTCTAATTCAACTTGATATGAAATAAAGAAGATAATCCAAAATTCATCATAGAATGTCTTGTATTTCTTGTAATTCTTTTCACAAAATCAAATATACTTCAATTCAATCCATGAATCCAAACTTGACAAAAGAATCATCCAAAATGCATTATGACATCCTTCAAAGTTATAGGGGTCCCAATGCATTTCTGGCATTTCGCCCTTCATCAGGGGATAAATCTAAAGCATAAATAAAAATGAATTGAGGAATCCTGTCAATTTAAACTGATAGAAAAAGTAGCGATGTAAGTGGTAATTCTGATGGAGTGACATAGTCATTATAGTAACCTTAATCAAGTTCCACCCGTGATTTAAGTCTAATGAAGGTGTCCATGCGCTGGAGTGCATGTGAAGTATGCGTATATCATGTTTGTGCAGTGAAAGTAATAACTGGGTAGTTACCCGTGAATATATATTATCGACCAGTTGCTGATAATAACAGATGCGGGATAGCACAATATGATAATCTGATTCGTGAGCCAAACAGAAACAAACAAAGTATGTACTCCTCGAACATTAGCCAATTGAAATTTCTTGTTCTAGAAGTTGTTGATAAAAAGGAAGGTAGAGATAATCACAATCATCTACTACAAAGAGAAAACTTTTGGATTAGACACCTGGATGCACTTAAACCTCACGGGATGAATGACAGAATGGAATTTCAATGCTACCTATAATTACCATCTCCGTTGATTGATTGACTGACTGTTCTATAACTCAACACATTGATTCACATTATTGGTAGTTTTGTGGTGATTCTGTTTATACTTTAACGATGACTCTAACCATTACTGTTTATGTTTGGATGAATGCATACCATATTACCATTTGCTTTATAACACAGAACATTTACTTGTTATTCCTCTATTGTTAATCCATCTCGCAACTACTAGATATTTGTCATAATGTTATTATTTGATTTAGCTCACAGAACTTTTTGTTTTACTATTTCAATCGTTATTTCATCATTGTTGATTTATTTTATTCACAAACCATCCGATATTTACAAAGTTTTTGCCTTTTATCACATATTCCAATATGGCCACCATTGTGACGTTTTACTTAGTAATCTTTGGATGTAGTCCTATCACTCTTTCTCAACTTGAATAGCCGGGAATAAGAGGAACATACACACACTGCATTTTGTTCGTAACTGACACCAACAGCACGCCGCCTTGGTGAACTCAACGAGTAAACCGAGATACGCGCTGCTTTCGGCGATTGAATAAGTACAATTAGCATGATACTTGTTGGACGCCGGGTTTTGACGGCACGCCGGAATAATTAATTCATCCTCTCGTGAGACACTCGAGGCTCTTGTTACCTCGCCTATTGGGAGCAGTACTTTTTCCGTATTAACACACGATTACTCTCAGGGTTATTCACGACCCTTAAGTTCATTTACGGACACGCATGTATTTATTTTGTTTTTTATTTACCGTTGTCTTGCTTCAAGGAGTACATACTTTGTTCGTTTCTATTTGGCTCACGAATCAGATTATCATATTGTGCTATCCCGCATCTGTTATTATCAGCAACTGGTCGATAATATATATTCAGGGGTAACTATCCAGTTATTACTTTCACTGCATGAACGTGATATATGCATACTTCACTTGCACTCCAGCGCATGGACACGTTCATTAGACTTAAATCACGGGTGGAACTTGATTAAGGTTACTGTAATGACTATGTCACTCCATCAGAATTACCACTTACATCGCTACTTTTTCTATCAGTTTAAATTGGCAGGATTCCTCATTTCATTTTTATTTATGCTTTAGATTTAGCTCCTGATGAAGGGCGAAATGCATTGGGACCCCTAAAACTTCGAAGGATATCATAATGCATTTCGGATGATTCTTTTGTCAAGTTTGGATTCATGGATTGAATTGAAGTATATTTGATTTTGTGAAAAGAATTACAAGAAATACAAGACATTCTATGATGAATTTTGGATTATCTTCTTTATTTCATATGAAGTTGAATTAGACCCCTCATAGGGTTTGGATTGTGCCTAGGGGGACATACCCCATTGCGGGGGTTCTATTCATTCTGATTGTTTCTTCACGCTCTTGACCGGAGAGCGATACCCCGGGAGCACATCAAAATACATTTGATCGTTGAACATACTTTATTGAACTTTATTTATATTGAATTTGGTTGTGCGCGTACATTAACTTTGTGGTCACAAAAGGCTACTTTACTGGTCACAGCTGTCCTTCGTACACCTTGCTGTCCTGTCCTCCTTCTTTGCTCATATTTCCTGCTTTGTGCTGTCTATTTTTTTCCGTAATCTGAAATGAAGCAATAGTGCCTTTCAAGTTATCCCTACTCTTGATCCCCACTGCCCCTGACTCCAACCATATCCACTTGATTTCCTTTGTTTGCAACTCCTCACTTTCTTCTACAATCTCCTCCTCCTCATAATCCATTTTATCCTCATCATATTTCAAAACTATGTCATCCAAATCCACCCTTCCACCCTGCAGTCTTCTATCAGTAGTGCTTGGCATCTCCCTCCTCAGCCACATGTACACACACACTCATCCTGTATATTTTTCTTGGCGTTGTCAAGGAGGCCACTCTCCCTCAGTTTGGACCAACCTTCCAGAGTCGCCATGGACTCAGCCAATTGCTAATCCCCCTCAGTGTCCTCTTGTGCCAGAATCATCTCTGCTCTCCCTCCCTGGCCACTCCAACCAGGAAGGTCTACACAATTGGAGGTCCTTCCAACTGTATCAGGTCATTTCTTATCAAAGCATTGGTCACCAACCTCTTCATCCACACATACCCTCCCACACCTTTGCCTTCCTTTAATACCACTAAAGTATGCAAAAAGTGATGGATGGAATGCTTGAATTAATCTCAGCCACTGGAAATTATTCGGAGCCGCATCCCTGGCAATCATTATTTTGCACACTATGCCACCTCAGTTTGGACCCAGCTGTAAGCAAATCATTCTTGACCCTGTTCCAATGGGAACAGTCTGCCCAAACTGCCAAGTCATGTCCTCCCTGAATCCAGAAGACAAACAACCCAGGACAGGTTTCAACCTGTTATATTATCAGCAAGGTATAACTTGGTTCCAGTGACATAGTGCACTGGACCCAAGTCTGCACATACCCGTCCCACTTAGGGTGACATACTAAATTATACAAAAGTGGTGGATAGAACCTTGACGTAATCTCAGCCACTGGTAATTACTCAGTCCATCATTATTTTGCACATGTGCTACCTCAGTTTGGACTTAGCTATATGCAAATCTGTCTTGCACCTGCTCCAGGGGGAACAGTCCAGCCCAACCTGCCAAGCCAGGTCCTCCCTGATTCGGAACACAAGTAACCCAGGACTGGTTGTGCCCTTACTATGGGGTCATCAGCTGGGTATAGCTTGGTTTCAGTGACGTAGTGTGCACGGGACCCACCTTTGGGCATAGCTGTTCCATCTGGGACAACATAGTAAAGTATACAAAAAGTAATGGATAGAATGCTTGAATTAATCTCAGCCACTGGTAATTACTCAGTCCATTATTATTTTGCACGCCATGCCATCTCAGTTTGGACCCAGCTATGTGTAAATCAGTTTTTACCCAGCTCAAATGGAAACAGTCCAGCCTGAACTGCCAAGTCAGGTCCTCCATGAACTGGAGCACAAGCAACCTGGGACTGGTTTAACCCTTGTTATGGGCTCAACAGCAGGGTATAGCTTGGATCCAATGAAACAGTGTGCATGGGACCCACATCTGGGCATAACCGTCGCACTTAGAGTATATACATAAAGTGATAGAATCCTTGAATTAATTGAGCCACTGGTAATTCGTTGGGCCACATCCCAGTCTATCATTATTTTGCACACCATGCCACCTCATTTTGAACCCAGCTATATGCAAATCAGTCTTCACCCTGCGCCATTAACACCACGCCATGTTCATCCTGACCTATCGGCTCATGAAACCATTCTCTGGCTAAGACCCTAATGTACAAAAAAATTTCAATTTGTTAATCAGTCACAAACCAGTTTGTGAATGATATTTACGATTTAGCCATGCACTTCGGAGACTAATTGTTACAAATGCATAGCAAACCGAAAGTTTTGATAGCGATTCCTTTAACAAGTTCCTGAATGTGATTCATTATTTGTGATTTGGTATTCCATACTAAAGATTTACAAATTGCAAGTAGTAGTAAAAGAACTAAATTGGATAATCAATTTATCCTCAAGTCAAACTAGGTGGTGACCAGGTGGAAGGTATAAAAGACGACAGAAAGGTAGCAAAAGCTTTTACTATGGCTGCTTTTTATGTGGTGGCAGTGAGGAGGCGTTTACTGGAAGCTCTACAGCACTGAAGGACTAGACAGGGAGGTTTTTTAGGAAAAGAATCACCCTGTTTAATCACAGAGAGGACAGGATTTATTCCAGATAGAGGCTGAGTAAGGCTGTCATTGTGGATTTTTTTATAAGCAAAATGTTATTGATTTCACAATAAAGGTCATAAACCAGATAATAGCAGCATCGGAAACCCCCCTATCATTCGCCATCAAGGCTGTAGTATATCCTCCACCTCCCCCAAATCTTCCTGTGCTTACAGGGCATCCCCGGGCTATATAGAGGGGTTCCTCAGCCTTGGCGCACCAGTTTAAGATAGAGCACCATTCTGCAATAGTAGGCAGTGAGGAAGACATCCAGTGGCGAGCAATATCCCGTTTAGCAATGACAGTGCTAATGCCAACTAGAGTACATTCACCCGAGTCCCCCAATGTCCTCCAGGATACCTAACAGCGCAATGTGAGGGGAACAGTCAATGGACCTCTCTAGGATAGCGGATGATGTCTTAAAAAAGGAGGACCAGTATTTACCGATAATCGGGCAGGCCCATACCATGTGAAAGAAGTCACAAATAGCGGCTGCGCACTTGGGGCATCCGTAAGTGGGAAGGGTGCCCAATCTTTAGAGCCCCTGTGGGGTATAGTATGAGGTATGGAGGTATTTTAATTGGATTAGGAGTAGACGAGAGGAGATGGCCGATTCCCTTGGGGCCATTTCGGATCTCTCCAGTTGCTGAAGTCAAGTACACCAAACCAATTGTCCTATTTTGCCCAAAGGGCTCCAAAGGACTCTGGGGAGTTCAAAGCTAGGGATAGGTATGCTCGCAAGATGCCTCCCTGGCCCAGCGGTGCTGACAGAATTTGGGCCTCAAGGGGACTCTATTCTGGCAGGTCCTGCATCTGCAGTGGATATTCCGCCAGTGCATGGCGAAGCTGTAAATACCTGTAGAATTGAGTCCTATGGAGATGGAATTCCTCCTGGAGGTCCTGGAAGGACTTTATATGTGAACCCCTCCAGATTTCTCCGAGGTGGGAGATGCCTATGAGGTCCCAGCGGTCAAACTCATTCAAGCTGGAGACCTGAGATATCCAGTGACTCTGCCACACTGGCGTCACTTGCTTCAGCAGTAGGCCCCAACCAATCTGTCAGATGGCCCCTCGCCAGCACAGGAGAGTGACCCTAATAATCTATTGTAGGGAATAGGACATTGGGCTGCCATACAGGACTTGCAGGATATGCTGCTGACCCAAAAGTGAGATTACCAGACGAAAGGCAGGGTCTTCGGATCTACAAAACACCCAATCATTGATGGTAAGAAGCTGCGAGGCCCAGTAGTACAAGTGAATGTCTGACATCCCTAGGCCACCATTGTAGGGCGATTGGACACAGTTTTGCAGAGCTATTAGCGGAGACTTGTTTGCCCACAGAAAACAAAGTATTGCCCCCACTATGCCACTAAACCAGGATTAAGGAAAAAAAGAGAGAACTTTTACACTGTGTCAATTAGCTGTGGAAGTGCAATAATTTTAACATGTGCCACTCTCCCCAGGGCATTAAGTGGGAGAGGGGCGATTTGGCCAAGTTCAGCAAATCTGGTGCAACAGTGGCATTAGGTTCAGACTCCAGGTGAGTTCAGGTTCCAGGGCGATAACCACTCCAAGGTAGGGAAAGCTCAATCTATGCATAGGAATGCGGGCTTGCCAATCGACGACCTTATGGCTTCCCCGGACAGGGTCGAGGAGTGGTTTAGCCCAGTTGACCACCAGTCATGATGCATCACCACAAAGTTGGAGCATCTGGAGGAGCTGGGGGTCCAGTAATGTGAGGCTAGCAAAGGAATAGCAGCACATTGCATATAGCGCAATACAGTCCTCCAGGCAGTTTTGTTATTGGAAGCCATAGATTTGAGCATCGTCATTCTGGATTTAATAGATGAGCTAAAACTTATGCTACAGAGGCACATAGAAAAGCCATTCCAGCACTTGTTCAGGTTTTATGCTCCTTACAGCTCCTAGCATCAGTGACTTGTTAAAGCACTGTTGTAGAAGCAGGAGGATTTTGGTAAAATACTCTTTTTAGGGTTATTTAAACAATATCTTGACGCACTGCTTACCAAGATAAATGAACATATAAAGTTTTGTAGTAGCCCTGGTGAATTACAGAATACAAAAATTAAGTTGTATCATAGTCTTTCCTAATGTCAGAGGATGAGTAGATAAAGCATACATACTGCTAGGTCCTCCCTCTGGTACAAAGCTTAGTTACAAGAATAGGAAAAGCCAGCATTCTGTAAAACCCAGATTATCTGTAATAGTAAATATATCATTACAGTCATTGTTACTCATTAACCAGGGAGTATGCATTACACCTTCACTGTTCATCACTGTGGACTTGACACTCATCTGACAATGGGAGACACGGGAGATGGAGCTTTACTTGGTGAGTATCACAATGTAAAATGAAATAATTGAACATTAGATGCCAACATATTTTTGTATGTTACTGGTGACAGAGCTTATGCCCCAAACAAGCAAATAGAAGAGTTATTGAAAGTACTTTTGGGATTTAAAAGGGAAGATTTAGATGTTTGTACAAAAGTGATGGAGCAATACAATAATCCCCTGATTCTTCATGTAAAAATTATAGCAGTATGTGCTGTCCTGCACAGCATCGCAATGTGCAAGGAAATGCAAGAGGAAACAATCCAAAGTGATTCAGATGATGATAATGAACCACAAACAAGTTAGAGAACACTGTAGGTTCTGTTGAGGGAAGAGTTTGCAGAACACAAATAACAAAACCCTTATTTTTGAAGTATTGTATGTTGTTTAATGACGAATACTAAGAAATAAAGTACAATTTTATTTCTAAATAAGTTCTTATGTTACTTCACAAGAACTTTACAACATCAATACGTAACGATGGCTACATTTTCAAACATTCTTTAAAAAAAATGCTATATGTCACATTTTTTAAAGCAAACGTTTTAGAACACTTCAAACTAACTTCACATGGTCATGTGCGCCCATCTTGAAGTACCTTGTCCTTTATCGAATTTGCTCCTACTATGCGAAGCAATACTAAAGCACTACTCATATCTTCTCATTGTCTAAACTTGTCAAGAGTCAGCTAAAGAAAGGAGAACCTTTCCTAACTTATCATAGGGTGTGGTGGGATTTGTGAGACTTGATGGCACCACCTCACTCTGTGCCAAGTTTTGAAAGGGTGCTATGAGGCTTCTCTGATTGACAGTCAGCCCAGGTTGCTTCAGGGCTGAAACCTAAAGTGCCCAGGGGTGACTCTGTCAGTGACACTTTCTGTTGTCATCATGGGGAGGATTTTAACAGGCATTGCTGGGCTGATGATACCACTGCCCTCAGGGCTGTGAGATCTTCAGCCTAGCAATCCTTGGCTACCTGGCGCCTATGCATTGGTACATGTGAAGCGCAGGGCTGCCTTAACCTGACATGATGAGTGTCTGTCAGGATGGCCGACCTTTGCTCAGCGTGACACTCATCATACACTGGAAAATGGGTGTGGGAAGCCCCAATGCCCGTACTGTTGGGCCACCACTGTTGGATGCACAATGTCATCTTCTCCCTCAATGTTCACAGCCATGCTTGTCTGACTTTCAGACTCAATGTTTCAATCTCTACTTATGTTTGGCTGTAGACTTGTACATGATTCATCCACATTCTCATGCGTATTTGTGTGTAGATGGTTCTGTGCGAACAAAGAATACTTGTGAATATATATATTTTTTAATTTAGAACATGAATTAATGTGTAATACCAATATAACTGTATTTTCCATAATGCACGTTATGTATAAAGTATGATAAAAATGGGTTTTTAAACAAAAGTGTAGTGACATACATAATAATTAAAATTTAAGTAAACATGGCTACATATATTATAATTTTGTTTTCTCAAAGTATATATATTTTAACACATTTCTTTCTAAACTTACCAGAAGATATTACCACTTTTGCAGATGTGTCAATCGATCTGGCACCACCTATGAATTCTGTCTGAAGAGTCAAAGCTATCTTTCCTACATTGCTGTAAGTGTGGGTTCTGTGCTGCTGCTTCCTCCTGGGCGACTCGCATCAGACGTTCTGGCTGCCAAAAATTCCTTGGTCCTTGACAATAGATCATTCCACCTTTTCAGATATTCTTCAGTAGTCTTCTTTGTAATACCAACAGCATTAATGTGTTTGTGGTTCCTGGACAATATTATTTTTATGGTGGCTTTGTGTAAATTTAATGAAGATTTTCCAAAACATTTCTCATTTTCTGACACATATTCTGCCACAAGGATTTCAAGTTCAGCATTGCTGAATTTACATTTCCTTTTACATGCCACATCATCACATGAGTCCTGGTTTGCCGTTGTTTAGGGAGAAGTAAAATGCTGAAACAAAGAAAAAGAAAGCTTCTTCTGCTCTCCTCACTTCAATGCACGCGGCTCACTTCCTATTTTGCTGTCATCACCGACTGTCACTGTAATTTTTTACTGAATCGGTATTTACAATTCGGTAAATTACGAATTTCAGATCATAACGATTAGGTAACACAATCAAAGTCTTCTGTGTACATCAACAATAGCTTTTTGTATTTTGTGAGTGGTTATTTTTCGCAAACTACTAAATATTTTACTTTTTTTATACACCCTGCCCTGAATTCCTTTTTATAACTGTACTTTATTAACAGCCCTCCCTCCTCTAAACCCTTTCCTGTCCTTATCTTCTCTCTTCTTTTTGGAAGTTTCACACTTCCTGTATTTGCACCCAATGTTTCAAGCACTCTTGACCCTCCTCTATTTCAATCCAACCCTCCTCACCTGTTTCTTTTACTACCTGTTTCACCTCCTTAGACACTGAAGTCTTCTTGAAAAATATTTTACCAGCCCATCCTGACTTTTCTCCTTTTTTGGGCAATCCCTTTTTAGGTCGAACCCTACCACACTGCGCAGAGGTCTGGTTGCAAAGACATATTGGGCACATGCTGAAAACATCCTTAGGAATGCATTCCGCCCATTGTTTACCATTGGCTTTCGGTGTTGCAGCTCACATTTGCTTGCTTTCTATTCGCTGACTTTATATGTTTTAGGTTCTTCAGCATGTCTTTGTCCCTCCTGTGGAGCTTAGTCTGTTTATCACCTCTCTGACTTGCTCCTTCTATTCTTCCACCTTCCACAAGTGTCTGCTTTCTATGAACTATTTTTTTCTTTTTCGTGAGCCACTTTACAAGAGTACATGTGTTTTCAGTTGACTCCTTTGCATGCCAGTTGCAGCTGGCAGGGGAATGTGTGGCGGGGTGAGGGAGGGGGAAGTGGGGAGACAAAAATAAATAAAAAAATCCACTTACCTTTTGTTGCCGGCCGTCTCTCCCCTTCGGTCCCTTCAGCCGCCTTTTCCTCTGCTTCCATAGCAGAAGGAAGTAGGAAGCACACAGGCTCCATCCCCTAAGCCAATCACAATGCTCCAATACAGCGTTGTGATTGGTCTGAGCGCCGTGGTTCGGTGCTCAGACGGGGACTGTGAGGCTTTACATGTTCCTCACCAGGCTGTGTAAAGCAAGCCTGGTGGGGAAGATGCAAAGTGCGCAGGACTGTTTGGCCGGCCAAGCGGTCATGCGCACTTGAAGTGGGCAAACCACTCCTCCCCTGTAACCCCAGCCCCGCTTCGCCCTAACCCAGCCCGTAGTAAAAAAAAAAAAATGATAATAACCAGGTTATTATCATGTAATTTTTCCGCTGCACTGCTCTTAAAGCACTGGGGCGACGCTCCTCCGCCTTAGCGGAGGAGCCGCCACTGTTGCATGCTAGTTCAGGAAGCAGTAAACATGCTGTATTTCTTGGAAAAGGTTATCTGCCTCCTATCTTTCTTTTTGATTGATTCTACTTATCTCTGTCACTACCATATCATGCCACTGCCATATCTGCCACTTGCATGCCTGTAAGGAACAATGTTCAGTCCACGAGCTTGTTTATTTTTGTCAGTGCTCTTTACTAATAGGAAAACAATCCTATTTCTCAACTTCATACCCATGCCATAGGCACTGGAAGTAGGGAAGTGGGGGTGCTGAAGCACCCCAAAATAACCATGCTGGAGCTCAGAACTAAATGAGCAATAAACAGGCATTTAAATGTTGTTTTTATCTTGTCACATTTGCTGTACATTCAAACACAGAGGTGAAATGTTAGGCCGTGTCTTCTCAGGGAGGTTGGTGTTTACTTTTCTTTCTCTGACTGCAAAGTGAGAGGATTTATGTGACAAAGCTTGATGGGTACCAGAGGTGTGAAATAGAAAGGCTGTGTGGTGCTATTTTCTTCCAGCACACAACAGATTGTAAATGCCAGTAAATGATCTGTACAATTATTTCGAAATATATCATAATTAGGAAAGCACAAAGAAAGCACTTTTTTTGCAATTCTGAAGAGTGGTGGAAGCAAATATTTTAATAGGAGCAAAACAAATTAGGACATTATGTGATGCCGATTTCCACACATTATCGTTTGTGCGCTATATATTTTCATCAGTAAAACTATGTCTGTGCAAATGTAATGGTAATTTCAATTGAAAATGGGTTGCCTGTAATGGCAGCGCATTGCCACACCATGCATATTCCACTCTATGCCACTCCACTCTACTACACTCCACTGTAATCTACGTTCCTCCACTCTACGACACCCTACTCCACTCTATGCCACTCTACGCCCCTTTACTCTACGACACTCTACTCGACTTTACAACACTCCACTCTATGCTACTCCACTCTATGCCACTCTACTCTACGACTCTGTATTCATTTATTTTATTTTTTATTTGAGTTTTATATAGTGCAAACTTGACCTGAGGGCATCAGAGCACTTTACATGGATTCCAAATAGAGGAGGCATAACAAAAGTGTGAAGGAGAGAGTCATACAATAAAGAGCTTTAAAAGTATTACATATATATATAATTTACAGGAGGTATATGCATAATTTACAGGAGGTATAACAAAAGTGGGAAGGAAGATTCATGCATTATAGGCCTTTTCAGGGAATTGTATATATTATGTTCACAGGAGGTATCATAGAATAATATCAATTTAAGGCAAGCAGCAGCTAAACTGGGATCGTACATAGGAGATATATATAAGTGGAGAGGATATATTAATTCGGTATGAGGTAGGGGTGTACGGTATTAGGTAGGGGTTGAGTATACAGAGGGGGGTGGTGGTAGGGGTCAGGGTGAGAAGTGAAATTGTTGGATGTGGTAATTGTTCGAACAAAAACAGCCATTTAGGAAGATAAGTTTAGGATGTTGTTGAGAAGAAACAGTTTTACATTTTTCCTGAAGTGAAGGTATAATTGGTTGTCACAAAGTTCCATAGGGAGGGCATTCCAGATTCTAGGGGCTTTCCCTGAGAAGGATCGGGTGAGGGATTTGATAGTCTTGAATTTGACCTGGTCGGTGTGACTGCACTCCCCCCATGCAGCTCCACTACTAAGTGCTGCCCCCTGAGCTCACAGTTGCAGGGTGTTCGAGGCCCTCCTCCACCCGAAGGCTCTTGCCTGCACCTCATCCCTGGTGGTCTAGTGGGGGAGCACTCTGCTCTTCTGCCTCTGCCCCTCTTCCCTCTTTCCTTTTGTGCCCTATTGTTCTCTTTCTTTTCCTTCTCTTTCTTTCTCTTTCCTTCGTTTGCCCTTCTGTCACTTTTCTCTTTTTGTTTTTTCACTCTTCTCACTCTTTCCTTTGTTTTTCCCTAATTTTTCCCCACCGCTACTGCCCCCATGGCCCCTCCAGTGTGTCCTTCCTACTCCTGCCTCCCAGCTGACCCGCCCTCACCCCCGATCCCTAATTAATGGCGGCCACTGCGTGGCAAGAAGAGCAAGACCACTGGCCTGCTCAGTGTGCCTGCTCTCCCCCATGCAGCACCACTACTAAGTGCCTCCCCCTGAGCCCCCAAGCTCACAGTTGCAGGGTGTTCGAGACCCTCCTCCACCCGCAGGCTCCTGCCTGTGCCTCATCCCTGGTGGTCCAGTGGGAGAGCACTCTTCTCTTCTGCCTCTGCCTCTCTTCCCTCTTTCCTTTTGTGCCCTCTTTTTCTCTTTCCTTTCCTTCTCTTTCTTTCTCTTTCCTTTGTTTGCCCTTCTGTCACTTTTCTCTTTTTTTTCACTCTTTCCTTCATTTTTCTCCCGCCGCTGCACCCGTGGCCCCTCCCCTCTCCAGTGTGTCCTTCCCGCTCTCCCCTCACAGCCGACCCACCCTCCCCAAATCCCTACTTAATGGTGGCCGCTGTGCGGCCGCGTGCAGCAGGTGCACCAAGGGTGTACCAAAGGAAGCCCGTTTGCGCCCGTCCGCAACCCAATCGCAACCAGCACCAGGGACCCTGGCCCTCTGACCCATCACTGCTACAACTCCAGCCCCCTCCATGATCTCAACCCCAGACGAAACAACAACTGCGAGCTCTCAATGCTGAAAAACACCCACGGCCCCCTCTCCTGTCTACAATGCTGCCGCACCTTCACCCACCTCCATACCCCAGCATCATCTGCCAACCTACCGGAGATCAAAGCTCACAAACCACTCAACAGCATCCTCCTGAACGTACGTTCCCTACACAAACACGCCATAGAAATATGTGACCTCCTTAACACCAACTCACCCCACGTCGCCTTCCTCACGGAAACCTGGACCAACGCCAACTCTGCACCCAACATCGCCCCCACCATTGCCAACTGATACCAGATCTTGGGCAAGGACCAACCCAACCATCCAGGAGGAGGCATCGCCGTCGCCCACAAAAACACCCTCCGAATGACCACCCTCCGGGACGACACAACGACTCTCATGGAGCACCTCCACTTCCAGATCCAGACCAACCCCAAAATGACTCTCCGCAGAATCCTCATCTACAGGCCGCCCCCGCGCTCCCTTTACCGACGCCATCACCAACCTCATCGCACCCCATGCCCTCACATACACAGACTACATCCTACTCGGAGACCTAAACTTACACTTGGACAACCACAATGACTCAAACACCGCCTCCATCCTACAGAACCTCACCATAATAGGACTGAAACAACTAGTCACAGTAGCCACGCACACAGTGGACACACACTCGACCCCTTCTTCACCAGAGGAAACAGCGTCTCCTACAGCCACACCACGGAACTCCTCTGGACAGATCACCTCTGCATCCACTTCTCCTTCAAAAACCCCACCATACACAAGCACACCCACTACCTCCCACACAGAAGCTGGAACAAAATCACCGAAGACCAGCTCATCTCTGCCCTCGTGAGCACCCCACCACTGACTAAGTCGGACGCAAACACTGTAGCACACAACCTCCACCGGTGGATCACAAACTGTGCCGACACACTCGCCCCCCTCAAGAAAGCTACCACAAGACACAGCAAGAAAGCAGGCTGGTTCATCCCTGCACTCCAAAAAACCAGACGACTCAAAAAGACATGGAGGAACAACAAAACCCCAGAAACACGCTCCGCCTACAAAGCAGCCACTACCACACCCCACCAACTCATCAAATCCACAAGGAAGAAATCCCTCCAAGACAAAATCCTCACCAACGCACACAACACCAAAGAGCTCTTCTCCATCATCAAGGAATTCGGCAAACCCTGCAGCGAAACAACAGATGTCCCACCCTCTCAAGACCTCTGCCACAGACTCAGCACCTTCTTCCACCACAAGATCAAGATGATCTACGACAATTTCGACAACCAAGACCACCTCACTGCTCCAGCTCCCCCATGCGATGCCACCCAACAGACCCTGCTCAAATGGATCCCGCTCATGACAGAAAACACCTTGAAGACCATGAAAAGCATCCACTCCGGAGCACCCTCAGACTGCTGCCCATATCACATCTTCCACAGAGCTGCCTCGGACATCGCACCCGAACTACGTCGGACGATCAACTGCTCCTTTGAGACCACCACCTTCCCAAATGACTGGAAACACGCCGAAGTCAGCCCCCTCCTGAAGAAACCCTCCGCGGACCCGACGGACCTCAAGAACGTCAGGCCCATCTCCCTGCTTCCCTTCACAGCCAAGGTCATCGAAAAGGCCATCAACACCCAGTTAACAAACTTCATCAAAGCTAACAATGTCCTGGAAATCTCCCAATCCGGATTCCGAAGCAACCACAACACCGAGACCGCCCTACTCGCCACCACCGACGACACCGCTCCCTCCTCAACCAGGGCAATACAGCAGCCCTCATCCTCCTGGATCTCTCGGCTGCATTTGACAACATCTCCCACCGCACCCTAGCCACCAGACTCCACGATGCCAACATCCGCAGCAAGGCCCTCAATTGGATCTGCTCCTTCCTCACCGGCAGAACTAAGCGGGTCAGACTCCTTCCCTACCTCTCAGAACCAACATAGACCAACTGTGGAGTGCCCCAAGGCTCCTACCTCAGCCCCACCCTCTTCAACAACTACATGGCCCCCTTGCAACCATTGCCAGGAACCACAGGCTCAACATCATCTCCTATGCCGACGACACCCAACTTATCTGTTCCCTCACCAATGAACCCAACATCACCAGACACAACTTCCAAGAAGGGATGAAAGCCGTCACCACCTGGATGAAGAACAGCTGCCTCAAACTCAACTCAGAAAAGACAGACATCCTCAGCCTTGGCACCACCCCTTATGCATGGAATGACTCCTGGGGGCCCTCTACCCTCATAAATCCTCGAACCCCGATGGACCATGCATGAAACCTCGGCATCATACTAGACTCATTGCTCACAATGAACCGCCAGATCAACACCGTCTCCTGGACCTGCTTCAACACCCTCCGCATGCTTTGAAAGACTTTCAGATGGATCCCAACCGAAACCAAAAAAACTGTCACGCACGCACTCATCAGCAGCAGACTGGACTACAGCAACGCTCTCCATACCGGAATCAACAAGAAACTCCTCCGCAAACCCCAGGCTGTCCAGAACGCTGAAGCCAGACTGATCCTCGACATTCCCCCTCACAGCCACCCAACACCTCCACAATCTCCACTGGCTTCCAGTCGAAAGAAGAATAACCTTCAAACTCCTCACCCACACACAAGGCCTTTCACAACAGCGGAGCTGCATACCTGAACAGCTGCCTCTCCATCCACGCACCCAAAAGACATCTCTAATCAGCCCACTTCTCTCTGGCCACCATCCCATGTATCAGCAAGACTAGAACGGGAGGAAAGTCCTTCTCCTATTTTGCAGCCAAAGCCTGGACACCCTCCTCCTCCACATCCGGCAATCTCCCACACTGCCCGAGTTCAGGAAGGACCTCAAGATCTGGCTTTTCGGATGACCCCAGCACTCAATGGAGCCACCCCTGCTCCCCCCAGTGCCTTGAGACCCTCACAGGTGAGTAGTTGCGCTTTACCAACCCCTGATTGATTGATTGAATAAGGGATGAGGAGAAGAGTGTTGGATCTTCATAGATGTCTTTTTTGTCCCACATTTGTTAGTTTGTTTGCGAGGTAGGTTGGTTTTACAGAGTAGAGGGCTTTGTGTGTTATGCAAGCCATTTTGAATATGCTTCTTGCTTCAATTGGTATCCAGTTACGTTTTTGAGAGTGGTAGTGATGTGATCGAAGCTTCTTTCTCCAGAGTTCAGTCTTGCCGCAGCATTGAGTGTGGACTTCATTGGCAGGAGGTGGATTTTTGGAGTGCCTGTAAGAGTAGCGTTGGCGTTTTCCAGTTTGAAATGACAGGGCGTTGTATTAAGGTTTTCAGGTCTTCAAAGGGGATAAGTGGTTTGATTTTTTTAAAATGTTTTTAGTGTATAGCAGGCACTTTTTGTCAGGGAGTGACTCATTATTATACATGGGGGTATAGGCATTCACATGGCCCAGGCCAAGTTTTTTCTGAACCACAGTCCAAACCTTAAATGCACAGATCAAAGTCTTAAACTTAACCCTTTTGTAATAGTTGAATTCGGTGTGGCACAGGAGACACCCGCTAGCTTCATTTCCTAGTAGCAGCTCATGTATTGAAGCGGGGCCGCCCCTTCTGACCTTGCCATTTCCCCATTGAGTAATACGGCCATTCTCTGTAGTATCGAACCCCATTGATATAGCTGGAAATTAGGGACCACCCACCCACCTCTATCCCTTGGGAGAGTTAAAAATGTCAACGTTCTCCGAGTGCGACAATTAGCCCAGAGGAATCTAGAAACCAACTGGTTTAGGGTCTTAAACCAGCAACTATCTATGATCAATGGAATAGCCCTAAAAAATACAAATTTTTGGGCAAAAATAAAATTTTTATGACATTGCTTCTCCCAACCAGTGTAAGTTTCAGGTTGTCCAACTGGGCAAAATCCGTTTTGAATTTTGGGAGTAGCAGTCCCAGATTTGTTTCAACAATTTTGTCAGTTCTGCCATAATTTCCATCCCAAGATACATCGCTTTCTGGACTACCCGCGGATCGTTCAGCTGTACCCCATTACTGATCACAATTTGGGTTTTATTTTGGTTAAGCCGGTAGCTAGAGATATGCCCAGAGACATTCAGCTTCCTTTTCAATTTCTACTAGCGCGCCCTCAGGGTTAGGAGTGACAATCGCTAGATCGTCGGCATAGGCCAAGATCTTTGTGTCCCCCCGTTACTGTGTATTGCTGAGATGTTATTATTCCCTTCGATCTTTCTGATTAGCGTGTCAATGTATAAAGCAAACAGTAGGGGGGAGCAGGGACAGCCCTGGCGAGTCCCCCGGCTGATCAAAACTGGGTCAGACATCTCCCCCATTATCGCTACTCTGGCCACTGGGTTACTGTACATCATTGCAATGGCTTTGATAAAGCCCTTTCCTAGCCCTCTGCTCTGTAAAGTTGCCCACAGAAAAGGCCAGGAGACCCTATCAAAAGCTTTCTCTGCATCCAGCAAAATTAGCGCTATAGGGTCTCCGGCAATCCCTGCGGTATGAAAGAGCGTAATAGCCCGTTGAATATGATCGATGGCGCTGCGGCCCAGGACAAACCCACGTTGAACTGGGGAAACCAATTTCTTTATTACCCCCGCAAGTCGCTTGGCTAGAATTTTAGCATACACCTTTATATCGCTATTTATTAGCGTGATTGGGTGATAGATCCCAGCTCCTTAACCGGCTTGCCCTTTTTGGGAAATACGACTATATGAGACGACCTCCATGAGTCTGGTGCCCTCTTACCCGCTTGAGCCTCTAAAAAGACTTCCTTCATCAATTCTTGTAGGCAGGAAGCAAGCTTCTTATACACTTCCCCAGGAATGGAGTCTGTTCCTACCGCCTTCCCTATCAGGAGCGACTGGATCGCACCCCTTCCTTCTTCCTCCGTAATAGGGGCTTCTAGCGCTTCCCTTTCTTCCAACGATAAACTCTCCCCTGGTAATCCCGCCAGATAATCCTCTATTTCTTTTCCCCCGTAGTTGGTTTCTTCAGTATATAGCTGCTGATAAAATTGTTGGAATGCAGCCCGTATATCCGTAGGTTCAGAAACTGAGCCAATCAGGGGATCCTCATTTCCTCAATTCCTCCCTGAATTACCCGCAGTCGTGTGCGCAGCGCGAGAAGATGTCCAACTCTCTCGTTACATTTGTACATTTTAGTACGCCAGGCCATATATTTCCCTGCCGCTTTTTTCGCCGAAATATCAAATATTGTCTACTTTATTAGAGCCACTCTTGTTTGTGCCTGATCAATGTCTCCCCTATTTGTGATTACCCCCACAAGCTGTGTTTCTGCTTCTAATAACTTCCTATACAATTCCTGCACATGTTCTTTTTCCTTCCTCTGAGATGCCCAACCATATCTTGATATTTCCCCCCTCACCCCGGCTTTTAGAGCATCTTAAACCACATCCACCCTCGTGCTTCCCCTATTCTCAGCTATAAACCTTGGGATCCAGTTCCTCATAAGTTCGATATATTCTTCATCATAGAGGAGTGCTCTATCAAAGGTCCAGCGTGATATTGGGGGCTTTGGAGTTTGTGTTGAAATTTCTAAAACCAGCTGGTTGTGGGCAGACATTACACAAGGGAATTTAAAAATGCCAGTACCCTCTGGGACACAAAATATAGTCTAGCCTAGCATGCTTCTGATGTGGGGCGGAGAAGAAAGTATATCCCAGTCCTGGGGTTCTTGCGTGGCCCATACATCTGATAACCCATGCTTCATACATAAATAAGCTAGGGATTTAAAGACCTTGCGTTTACGGCCATGATATGAACTTTCCCCTAGCTTAATATTACTGGAATTCATATTGATGTTGAAATCCCCACAAATTATTAAGGGAGGTGGCCAGCCAACTAGCTCTGTGTTTAACCAGATAAACAAGGCAGGGTCATCCAATACAGAGCCATACACTGAGCACAGCGTAAAAAAACTATTGTCAATACAGCATTGAGTAATAACCCATCTGCCCATTTGATCCGATTTTGAATGCGGGAATCTAATTGTGCCTTTGTGAGCCATAATAGCGACCCCTCGTGTACGTGTTCCCTGTGATGTTCTGGAAACCGAATGATATCCTGTGAGTTCTGCCACCCTCTGTCTGCCTGCCTCTATATGTGTCTCCTGCAGACACACTAGGTCTGCCTTCAGATATTGAATGTCCTCATTAATCTTTCGTTTTTTTTAAGGGGGTTATTTCATCCACAAATATTAATAGATGCAATCCTTAACTTACCCATTCACCCTTGTAGCTAGTAACAATTTCTGCCTATTTCCTGCATCTAACAATGCCATCTCACCAAATTCAGCCCAATGGACCAGTCCTTCACCGAGACCCTCCCCAACTCCCCCCCCCCAAACCCCCCTGTCCTTCCCCCTCCCTGCCCCCAATACCCAGGCAAAATAGGTCCGGAGACCTTTGGTTTTTAATGATCTTGAAAAGGTTTTTGGGACGGTTTCTGTATGGTCCAGTTGGGTTCTGAAAAAGGCAGATTTTTCTCTGAAGATGTGTTTTTTATAATTTAGGTGTTCAGTTCTGAGGAGGGAGAGATGGGCTGGAGAGGGTTGGTTTCTACATTTTCTTTCCATCAGTCTGAGTTGTCACCTCTCGTTGTTAAGATCTGTGTTGAACCAAGATCTGGAGGGAGCACTTCTCGATTTATTTAGTTTTAAGGGGGCCTATGGTGCCAAGAAGTTCAGTCATTTTTGAGTTGTTGTAGGAGGCGAGCTCATCGGTGGTGGTCAGTTCGGGTGGAAGAGTATTGTGGGTGCTAATTAGATATTCTAAATCTGAATGCTGGATTTAGTGTATGTTTCTTGTCTAGTGCTTCGTCAGATGAGTTTGGGAAGACGATTTGGGTTTTTGATGTTGAGGTTGAAGAGAGTTAGGGGATGGTCATACCAGTCAATGGGAAGGCTGGAGTGGATGGATATGGTGGGTGTTGTGGTTGGTGATGATAGCATCAAGGGTAGCGCCTTTGTTGTGGGTTTTTTTTTTTTTTACAGTGTTGAATGAGACTTTTGGATTCCAGGAGGGAATCTAGTGCTTGTACTATGGTGTCATCCTCATCATTTAGGTATAGGTTTAGATCTTCTAGGACAATGTCAGTGGGATCGTTCAGGGAGTTCAGTGTTATACGGTTAGTTAGTTTTTCTTGTAATTGACCAGCCGCGGCCCGTGCAGGTAAGAGCAGTGGGGCCGGGTGGGGGGGATTTCGACAGATGACGACGAGGGAAAATGTATTATTTATTTAATTTGCCCTCGTGGTCGTCTGTCGAATCCCCCCCAACCCTGCCCCACCACCCCACCGCTCTTACCTGCACAGGCCATGGTTGCAATTTACGTTTTTCACCTAGAGGGTGATAGATGGTGTGGAATTTCAATGGGGTTTGGGCCTTTGGAAGGAAGGGAAACTCCTAGGTATTCAAAGGTTGAGTATTCGACTGAGTGGAAGGGACTTAGCAGGAGATTGTTATTGTGTAAGATCTCTAGTCTACCACCAGAGCTATGTTGGTGATCACAATGAATGATTGAGAAACCTGGAGGGGTGAGGAGATCCATGATGGGTGAGTGGTCATTTAGCCTGGTTTCCGTCAGAAAGCATAGGTCAATTTTATGAAGTAGGATTGTTGCCGCAATTTCATGGGCGTGCTTAGATGCTGACAGACAGTTTAGGTGCATTCAGTTTAATGTGGTTGCCTTTTTCGAATCAGATTGTGAGAGGTGGACGGACGTGAGTTGGGTTGGAGGTCTGGGGGGTGATTAGTGGTAGGGATCCTGTTCATACTGAGGATGACCAGGATTTTGGGGAAGGAGGATTGGCTGATGGCAGTGGCATAGGAGTTGATCAAGACTTCCCTTCAGTATGTGACACGTTTAGGTTTGAGATGGTACTGTTTGAGAGGTGTAGTTGGCCAGGAAGTGGAGTGTGGGTTCTCCAAGGGTGGGTTTGTGAAAGACAAGTTGGGGAGTGAGGTGGGGTTGGGTTTGATGTCCTTATGTAATGAGGAGATTTCGTCCAGTATGGTGTTGATTTTAATTTCAATACAGTTGATATAGGAGATCATTTGGGTTCTGGTTGGTTCAGAGGGAGAGGGTGCGGTAGATTGGTGGTCATTGTAAGGTAGAATGGGGGTTGGGTTTAGGTCTGGTTTTAAGTTGTGGGAGAGAGAATCCTGTGTGGTTGTTAGAGGTGGTTGTCCATTTATGTGACTTAATGGGGGAGGTGTATTGTGTAATAAGATTTGGTGTTGAGAGTGGTTGGGAGAGGCAGAGAGTATGAGGTGGAGGTTGGTGCGGGGTGTTTGGGGGTAGCAGGTTCATGAGGAGGGAGGAGAGGGAATGCTCGGTGCTGGTGAGAGGGGCGGAGAGTTTGAAGATAGAGGATAAGGAGGTGAGGAGGGTGAGGAAGTGGCAGTCCAAAATGGAGAAATTGTGTTCTGTGGTTTGGATGAGGATGATTCAGTTTTTATAGGTGGTTATGAACAGTTCGCCCCTGAAATTTAGTGATGGGGATATGGTGAGCTTGGATCCATGTGGGATGTTGATCATATTGGTTACAAGTAGGGTCTGTAGGAAGTTAGCTCTCCATTTGGCAGGCTTTTTGAAATAGAAAATGAGGTCTGTTATGAGGCCACCATGTGTTGTGCTGCGATAGATGTCTGTTATTAGTGTTTCTGGGTGTTCTTTGAGGAGTTTTCACAACATGTTTAGAGAGATTTGGCAGAAATATAATACAAAAGGAATTGGGACCATGCCTCTCAAAGGCATGGCTATGTGAGGTCATGTTGGGGTGTAAGGAGAGAGATGTGTCGCCTAGAGGGGGATGGCTTATTTGGGAGGCTTCTAGGGGTAATTCGATTATGGATCCCTTAGGATTACCTGATAGCCTAAGGTGGTGTTGGGGCTGAGCTGAGAAGGGCGTGCTAGCGTTAGCCCATATGGCTCCCAAGGATCCTAATTGTCAGGTGATGGGGGCAGCAGGAGGGATCTCGGGCCATCTCTCAAGTGATAGACCACTAGGCTGCATGGTTCTGAGATCTCGTGCTCACATTTGAGTTGCAACTCTTGGGCATGAACTTGAGTGGAAGATACTACAAGGCTATTGTGCAGATCCTTTCCTGTTTTGGATACCAAAAAGGTTAGATAGTTCTTTGTCAGTGATCTTGTTTTAGCTACCCGAACAGAGTAGATGGACCTTTGTACGTATCTTTGAAGGGTTGCTAAGAAGATGCTCAGGATTAAGTCAGAGGAAATATTGAGGGTGGAAAAAAAATCAGTAGAGAATTTAGCTTAGCTGTTGCTCGAGGTAAAAAGCGAACAATATAGGCAACACCGTTGTCACGATGCGGTCAAAGCTTGGGTGGTGGGTGGAATTGAAAAAAAAAATACAGGGAAACTCTCATAATGTAGGGGTCATGTGTGAGCGACTGAAGTAATTAGCATAATGGTGGAATATGTTGTGACAGTATCATGAAGTTATAGAGACCAAAATCTGCCCTGGTAGCTAGCATAGGGGCTACATATTATAGTAGGTATCATCCCTATAGGCAATAAAAGAGGGCTGTTCCATTTGCAATTCAGGAGTTCCTATCAAGAGGATGAGCTTCAATCCTTTTTTAATTTCCATGTATAGTCAGGAGTCAAGCCCTGTTTATTTCCAATCCATAGGGAGGACCGCCATCTTAGGGGGTGCATCAGATGGTGAAGGAGAGAAGAACGACCCCCAAAATGGAGGATTGCAACAACTCTGTGGGACCCCAGCAGGGGGAGGTAAGACCCCGTAAATTAGGCGTGATCTGCGCCGTTTCAGCAGGGGTCATCAGGTCAGGAAGGGCTAAATATGACCCATCTCGATCAGAGAGGGTGCCCAGACAAAGCAGAGGATTATGTGAATGCCTGTGTGGCTCCACCATATAGTGCGCGGCCCTGGATGGACTGCAAAGGACGTGATTAGGGGCCAACTATAAGGTGCCTCAGATGCTCGCCTGACCCTCGGTATGGTGCCGCACTTCACCCAGGGTGTAGACCCTCAGCGGGTCAGACACAACCGGAGCCAGTGGCTGGACCAGAGATGCCCAAGTCGGCCTGAGAGCAGGAACGTCGTTCCAGGCACACGCGGAACCGGTCCCGGGAAGGAGGCAGCCAGGTCACACATCCACTTAGATACTCAAGCAGCAACTCACAGAGCCATTGGCAGATGCACAGAGTCAAACACAGAGTTGCAAATCCTAAATGTGCTGTTGTGTACTGAATGTTTGCTTTTGCTTTGTGGATTCATGACAGATTTACAAATTTAAAAAAAATCTTAAAATGGATTTAAAACATAGCTAGTGTTTGGGAAAAGGAGGGCTCTTTGTGTTTATTCTGTGTAGATGATGACTACACATAAAACAAGACGCAGTCTTTCAAGTTGTTAATAAACACCCTGTTGCCTTTCTCTGTGAAATCAACTCCATCACTTTTATATATACCGTCCATGTCAAAGCGTAAAAGTTGTTGTAGATGGAGCCCATGTTGTGGTCTCTGAAGAATGCAGAAACGGTTTTAGTGATGTGTTTCCTGGCTTTGTCTATCTGTGGACAGAATTTGTTTGACCACTTCCATTTCTGTCTTTGGCAAATGTTAGAGTACACCAAGGCAGTGTGAGGGAAAAGTTCGATTAATTGGCCAAAGGTATCCTTCATTAGGATTTTCAGTCCTACCCCAGTAAGTGTGCCTTGGTCATTGCCACCACAGTGCATAATCATGAAGTCTGGATGTTAGCAATGGTTTCACCAAAGGCAGTAATTTATGCCATTTTAACTCTCTCTGGCCAACCCAAGTAATGTCCACATTAGGCACTGCCACTCTTTCTAACACACTCTCTGGCCCAAAACACAAAGCTATGACCCACAATCCATGCTCTAACCATTTCGAAGACAAATAGGAGTAGCACACAGGAGCAAGCTGGTGCTGAATGAGACAGTTTTCAGAATGAAAGGCAGTTATAATGGAGGACAGGGCCTGGTTTAAAAAAGGGCATATTTGATTGTATGGTGTAAATATGGTGGTAGCTAAAATTAGGGAGTGATTTTAAGGGAAAAGTAAGTAGATCTGGGAATAGCTTTGGATGCATTTAAAAAAAGTTATGCTTACATTTCCAAACAGTAAACTGCACTTGTTACAGGTGAACTTGAAGCTAGTATACTGCTCACAGAGAGTGCCGTGAACTTTTGACCTAATGGTAAAATAGAGTGTTCCAAAGGAGGTTGCTATGGAAACTGAGCTAAAACAGTGTGGGTGGAAGGGTTCTAAATAGACTGTACTTTCAAAGTTGAAAGGAGAGTGGTTTAGACATATTGCTTGTTATGAAATGCTTATTTCCTATATCACTACTATCTTACAATGTAAAATATAGCTGTAAAGTCATAGTAGTACAATGTTAAATGCTTTAACGGACTCCCATATAGATTCTGTTGCGAAGTTACATGGGGGGCCGCGCTGAGCGTCGCAACAAATTTGCAAGTCTGCCCACAAACACTACCAGATCTGGCTTCTTAACAGGAGACTAATGAAGAGTTAAAAAAAACTGGCAATTCATAAGTGGAATAACAAAAGAAAAAATGAAAGGAAGGTGAGGATTTGCTAAGTACATCAGTATCAGTGAAAAATAGAGTGGGGAAGATTGCCATTACTGGTCCTTTTCTACTCAGTGTGGTATTTACCATTTTGCCTCATAAGAAATTGCAAGTAAAATTACGTTAAAAATTGGAGAGCAAAAATGAGATTTCATGGGTATGTTAATTGCGGGGCACATTCTATATATATATATATATATATATATATATATATATATATATGTATAAAAATATATATATATATGTATAAAAAAATATATATATATATATATATATATATATATATATCCTCACGAAGTTGCACTCTGTGAGACCGAAACGCATTGGGAGGAATTCGATTTGGTTGTGAATTTGTTTATGGAGAAGGAATAAAAGGAACTACAATATATATATATATTCACTGAAGAAACCACAGGTTTCAGGGACGTTATAGTTAGTTGGACATTTCACTAGTACAAAACCAGAGAAATTTGGCCGTTATAGTTAGTTGAGCTAACTATAACTCGCGCCCCCGCAATGCACTGCTAATGACATCACATATTACATCACTCATGGCATGGTCAGTGACATCACTGATGACATCACTGATGACATCTCAAATGACATCACTGATGACATCATCCACTTAATAACTGATGCACCTCCTCACACCCTAATATAACCTTTCATATACCCACTCTTTGGACAAGGAATACTGCTCTGCTCCCGCTCTGCCATTGCAAATTGCAATGTCCCGGGGGTAGGCACCCCAGGACATTGCTGGAGCCGGCCCTGGGGGGTGGCGGTCCCCAGGGCCATCGAGGGCTCCAGGAGGGGGATCACGCAGCCCCCCTCTATTTCATTTAAAACCCCGGGGAGGTGGTGGTCCCCGGGCCGGGGGTCCGCAAAGGACCCCCGCATTTAAATAATCAGTGCCCCGGGGAGGTGGTGGTCCCCGGGGCAATGTGGGGGGCTCGAGCCCCCCACACTATAATTTTAAAACAAGCCCCGGGGAGGTGGCGGTCCCCGGATCTGTGGGGGGACCGCTTGCCCCCCGCATTTAATATTTATCACCCCGGGGAGGTGGCAGTCCCCGGGGCTGTGTGGTCGGGGCAGGAGCCCCCCACGCAATTTTTTATTTGCTGTAGCCGCAACAAAAGTTTCCTATGAAAATTAACATGCAGAAAACGCGTTTTGAGACCCCCCTTTTTTCTCGGCTCCCACTTGACGAATCACCCCGAAACTTTCAAGACAGGAGCTGACTGGAGCACACCATTAGTTTTGAAAATTTTGCAAAGATTCGTCAAACGCCGCCAAAGATATTGGCAAATCAAAAAAAGCTTTTCCTATGGAAACTAGGTCCTAAATATAACTACCTACTGGCGACCGCCAGTAGGTAATATATACTGAGTCATGAGTGCATGTTAAATGAAAGAAAGTATGAATATTAGTTACATACCCTGTTCCATACCCAAATAGGCACTGATATACTAAATTATATATGAAGTGAAGTGCTGACGTAAGTAGTTACCCGTTTGAACAGTAACTGATATATGTATGTATAAAGTCTGTTATATAGCCATTTGGACAAGGAAACAGTCACTAACAAATCTAGTTACATACTGAGTCATTCAGTTGGAATTAGGTAACTGAAAAGTTTATTAGTGGTAGATAGTGGTCAAGTGAATGTTTTCGTCCCCTAGATATGGTTTCATTAACTTATCCACAATTGGTACATTTAATTTATTTGTAAGCCTTTAGTTCAGTCCTATAGCTGTTCCTACGGTCTGTAAATTAAATAGTACTAGACGCATTGTAGGTCTGATTGTGCAACCCCGAGAAATAGGCTTTCAAATATGTGTGAGGCGTGCTACTCCAGAACCTGTTTCTGTAGTTTACACTGCTATGTTGAGTTGACATTTATAACGCCTTACCAAGTCTTAAGCTTGGCAAGCTTTATCACACATAAATCAGCCCTATGGTAAGTTGTATGCAGTCAATAGGGCAGGAAGGTGTGTGTTTAAATGGTGAAACATGTAGTTTAAAGTGTCAGTGAGTTAGAAACACACTTACAGACCAATATACCCAGTTATACATCCACTCATCTATCTATGCACTCACTGAGATACCTATTTACAAAACCATACAGCCACTCACACACTCAGTCAGACAGTGACGGAGGCACCTACACATTGAGTCACACACCCACACAGCACCTATGTATCAAGCAGTAACAATGCCAGTTGCACAGTTACATACCCAAACACTCACTAACACAGACAGTAAGCAATGCATACAGCCACTTACACACACATTTACAGAACCATTGAGTTTCTAAGATAGACAGTCACACAGTGACGTAGCACTTACACATCTACTGACACACCCACAGAGGGACTGAGGCACTTATTCAGATATGCACTCAAGTAGTGACACAACCTAGTCATGCATCCAGACAAGGAGCCCTTAAAATATGTTTGGGACTTTCTACTGCAGAGCCTCCTTGTGCAGTTTTATTGCAAGATTCATTGGGAATATTGTGAGACTTAGAGAGGGAAAAAACTAAAGCCTCAGCAACTATGCTCAGCGGCCGCAATCTTGAGATTTAAATTGTGCCATTTTGACCTCCAGGTCAGTGCCCTGAATCGTTTTGTTGCAGCATAACATTTTGGGTGTATTCTCCCATGTATTGAAGAAACGCTCAGAGGAGCATGCACATTATTCTTCCTGAGGATCCTGACAGTACCTCTTCTCAAAGTTGGTACTCCCGGGAGTGGTTTGTGTGGATATTATCAGTGAAAGGGTTTAAATAGCCTTGGGGCATGCACGTTAGTTTGCAGCTCCCAAGGCCTTTCCTCTGGGCCATAGCCTTTCCAATCGATCAAATAAAAGATTTTATTGTGAACCCTTTTTTAATCTAAAATTATTTTTACCTCAAACTCTTCATTACCTTCAACTTGTAATGGTTTGGGTGACAACAAAAATGTAATTGGGGTAAACCTTCTTAAGCAAGGATACATGAAATAGCGGGTGAATCTTTACTTGCTGTGGTAACTTCCATTTGTAAGTCACTGGGTTGATAATTTTTTCAACAGCATATGGACCCATGAAGTGCAGTTGGAATTTTTGATTTCTTTTCAGTCTCAAATGTTTTGCACTCAGCCACACCTTATCTCCAATCTGATCTGGAAGGTTGGTCCAGGCTTTCTTTTCTTGTCGGCATGAAATTTGTAGCACTCTTTAGCTCGAATTAAGTTGTTGGTGGCTGATTTATGTACCGTAGTAAGATGTTGGACTATATCCTTAACTGCAGGTGCAGTCATTTCTTTAGTGCTAACAATTGAATTAGGATACCTTCCATAATTCAAGAAAAATGGTGAATACCCTGAGGAAGAATTTCCTGCATTATTATGTGCAAATTCTGCTGCCCAAAGGAGATCAGGCCAGTCCCCTTCTTGGTCTAGAAGAATAATCTCAAAAACTGCTATAGTTCTTGGTTTGTTCTCTCTGACTGCCCATCAGTTTCAGGATGATAACTAGTGAAGTATCTAGTCTCTATCCCTAACCCCTTTGTTAAAAGCCTTCCAAAAGTGGGACAGAAACTGAGAACCCCAGTCTGAAATAATTGTTTTAGGAATGCCATGAGCTCGCATCACATGTAAACTAAATTGTTGGGCTTGTTGTTTGGCATTTGGTACACCTTTTAAGGCAACAACTGGGCCATCTTTATAAAAGCATCTACGATCACTAGTATTGAATTGTAACCTTGACTAAAAGGCTGGTCTACTATCAAGTCCATAGTGATAGTTTACCAGGGATGTGAGGGAATTGGCAATGGTTAAAAGAATCCTTTAGGTGCTTGTCCGTCTGATTTTTCCCTGAGCACAAGTCTCACACGCACTGATGAATGTCCTTATTGATGTTTGGCCACCTTAATTAATTGTTCTGTTCGGTGGATTCCTTTATGCCCAGCCTGAGGACTATCATAACAATCGTGTAGGGTCTTTTGTTGTAGTTCTCTAGTGGGTAAATACAAGGCTCCCCTATAGTAAGGCAATTGATTCTGAATTTCTCTTAATGGGTCCTTGTATACCCATACTTGCATTTCTTTGTGTCATAGCCTTCTTGATTTCTTCCTCCAAGGTTTATTTAAATGTGGCCCCAACTATCTTTGACTCCGAGTTTATCTTCTGCGCATCCATTGGATACTTTGGCCCTTCAGTGCTTATTCGCAATAAATAAGTAATCACAAAGTTACAGTCTGCAAAATAGAGGGACCAACGCAGCTGCCTAGGAGTTAAGGTTCTAGCAGACTTTAAAAATTGTAGATTTCTATGATCCTGTAAACACACCGCCACTGTATGCTTTGCTCCCAAAAGACAATGCCTCCATTACTTAAAGGCATCTTTGATTGCCAGTAGCTTCTTTTCTGTGATGGTGTAATTCACTTCAGCAGGCATCAATTTCCGAGATTTGTAGGCTACCGTATGTAGTTGTCCTGTTTCCTTCTGCCTTTGTGGCAATACTCCTCAAATCACCTGGTCTGAGACATCTGTTTCCAAGGAGAATGGTTCAAAAGGGGGCGCATGGAGTAGGACGGGTGCTGTGGTAAAACTGTTCTTCGAAGATTGAAAGAGTTCTTCAACTTCCTCAGACCACTGAAATGAAACTCCCTTCTTGAGCAATCTGGTGAGTGGGATGACCTTCTGGGAGAAATCCTTGATAAACCTTCAATAGAAATTGCCAAAGCCTATGAAGTTTTGAATCTCTTTTGCAGTGGTTGGCGAGGGCCATTAAATCACTGCTTTTATTTTCTGCTCATCCATGATTACGCCCTATGGGGACAAAATAAATTCCACAAAATCCACTGATTTTACACTGAAGCTGCATTTCTCCAATTTAATGTATAAACAGTGTTCTCTGACTCTTTGTAAGATTCCTTTCATGTGGTTCAGATGCTCCTTTTCTGAAGTGGAATCTATCAAGATGTCATTGATGTATACTATTGCGCATCTGTCAATGAAGTAACTCAGCACATCATTTATGAACTATTGAAACGCCGCCAGAGCATTACAGAGACTATAGGTCATCACCTGATATTCAAAGAGTCCATATTTCATCCTGAAGGCGGTTTTCAACTTGTCGCTTTTCGTATTCTTATGAGATTGTATGTACCTCTTATCTCCAACTGGGTGTAAATTTGAGCTCCTTTTACCTGTACCAATAGGAAAGAAATGAAAGGTAAAGTATAACAGTTCTTTATGGTAATACAATTCAGTGCACTGTAATCTATACACATTCTTAATTCACCTTCTCGTTTTGGGGCGAAAAATAATGGCAAAGAAACTGGTGACTGTGAGGTTCACATGAAGCAATATTGACCAGATATTTTTTAATATATTCCTTTAGGTGTTGATTCTCAGCCTCAGTCAATGCATAGACCCGAATGCAAGGTAAGTTTTTTCCAGGTTCCAGTTCTACCTTGCAGTCTTAGGAACGATGAGGGGGACGTTTTTCAACTTCCACTTCATTGAACACATCTAAAAATTACTTGTACTCTTCTGGAATTTCATTAATGTGCACAATACACACTGAAACTCCTCCCTCACACAACACGTAGCTGTATTGGGTTCCTTATTTTGAGAGTCTGCATTGAACCAATGGTCCTTACGATAGCTTGAATCCATAACTATTGTTCTTTCACTCCAATTGATTGTTGGGTTGTGTTCCATTAGCCATGGTAATCCTAATAAGATTTGTATCTGTGGGGCAACAATTAAATTGAACTGAATTATTTCTTAATGCCCCTCTTGAGAAATGAGCTCTACCTGCTCATTGTGGCTGACTATAGGACCTGACGAGAGATTGGTTCCATCCACTGCTCTCACTGCTTCACTTCTGGAGTTCCAAATAGCCTCCAATCCTACCTTAGCAGTGAAATTGAGGTTGCAGAAATTCCCAGTGGCCCCTGAATTTATCATCACAGAAATTTCTGATTAGGTAATTTTTGGTAACTTGAGGGTCATCAATAGGGTGCGATGGGGAGTGGGCGATTGAAGTGTGTTCGCCACATGATGGGTCTTTGGAGTTGTATTTTCAGTAGCACTCACCAGTGTAAATCCTCCTACTTGTGATGCCCGCAAGTTTTCCTTCAGCGACACTTTAGGCTTCTTAGAACAAATTTTTACATAGTGCCCACTGGCTCCACAATACAAACACAAATTGTTTTGTTTGCGTTTTTCTTTTTTCTCTTTCATAAGAGGACCCCTTATTGTGCAAGTTTGCATTGCCTCTCCACCCTGACCATTCTTGGGAGTCTTTGACGTTTCCAATCTCAATCGATGAAATCTGGGAATGCTTCAGCAAAAATGTCTCTTCTTCTCACCTCTTCTTTTCACTTGAGGATAATCTTTTTCAAGGACCAGATCAATCAGCGCAAAGACTTCTGTTGGTCTGTTGGGTATATGTGCCAAAGCATCCTTCAATTCGTCTTTTAGACCCCGATAAAAAAAGACTGCTCTTTTGTTCTCTGGCCACTCTGTTTCCACTACTAATTTCTTAAACTGTGCAAGGTAAGCAACCAATTCTCTATTTCCTTGTTTTAGCTCAAGCAGTTCAGTATCTGTAGCTTGAGCCGCCGTACTTCTGTCAAATATTTAAAGGAAATCTTTTATGAACTCTTCAAAATTATGTAGGATTGGTGTGTCCTTGGTAACCAAGTGCAAAAACAACAGTTGATGGACAGAATGCAGAACAATGTCATACATTCACCCCAGTACATTTGTCGCCCTAAGTGGGAAGGGTATGCCCAGACGTGGGTCCCGTGCTCACTACACCACTGGATTCAAGCTAGCCTGGCTGAAGAAGGGTGATGCCCTGAAACCGGTCCCAGGATGCTTGTTTCTGGTCCAGGGAGGACCTGGCTTGGCAGTTCGGGCTGGACTGTTCCCACAAGGAACAGGGTCAAGACTGATTTGCATATGGCTGGGTCCAAACTGGGGTGGTGTGGTGAGCAAAAGAATGATGGATTTAACCCAGATCCTTGTGACTGGGGGTGAATGTCTGCATTGTCCAGCATTCCGTCCATCAATTGTTTCTTTTGCATTTGTCGCCCTAAGTGGGAAGGGTATGCCCAGACGTGGGTCCCGTGCTCACTACACCACTGGATTCAAGCTAGCCTGGCTGAAGAAGGGTGATGCCCTGAAACCGGTCCCAGGATGCTTGTTTCTGGTCCAGGGAGGACCTGGCTTGGCAGTTCGGGCTGGACTGTTCCCACAAGGAACAGGGTCAAGACTGATTTGCATATGGCTGGGTCCAAACTGGGGTGGTGTGGTGAGCAAAAGAATGATGGATTTAACCCAGATCCTTGTGACTGGGGGTGAATGTCTGCATTGTCCAGCATTCCGTCCATCAATTGTTTCTTTTGCATTTGTCGCCCTAAGAGGGAACGGTATGCCCAGACATGGGTCCCGTGCTCACTACACCACTGGATTCAAGCTAGCCTGGCTGAAGAAGGGTGATGCCCTGAAACCGGTCCCAGGATGCTTGTTTCTGGTCCAGGGAGGACCTGGCTTGGCAGTTCGGGCTGGACTGTTCCCACAATGAACAGGGTCAAGACTGATTTGCATATGGCTGGGTCCAAACTGGGGTGGTGTGGTGAGCAAAAGAATGATGGATTTAACACAGATCCTTGTGACTGGGGGTGAATGTCTGCATTGTCCAGCATTCCGTCCATCAATTGTTTCTTTTGCATTTGTCGCCCTAAGTGGGAAGGGTATGCCCAGACGTGGGTCCCGTGCTCACTACACCACTGGATTCAAGCTAGCCTGGCTGAAGAAGGGTGATGCCCTGAAACCGGTCCCAGGATGCTTGTTTCTGGTCCAGGGAGGACCTGGCTTGGCAGTTCGGGCTGGACTGTTCCCACAAGGAACAGGGTCAAGACTGATTTGCATATGGCTGGGTCCAAACTGGGGTGGTGTGGTGAGCAAAAGAATGATGGATTTAACCCAGATCCTTGTGACTGGGGGTGAATGTCTGCATTGTCCAGCATTCCGTCCATCAATTGTTTCTTTTGCATTTGTCGCCCTAAGTGGGAAGGGTATGCCCAGACGTGGGTCCCGTGCTCAATACACCACTGGATTCAAGCTAGCCTGGCTGAAGAAGGGTGATGCCCTGAAACCGGTCCCAGGATGCTTGTTTCTGGTCCAGGGAGGACCTGGCTTGGCAGTTCGGGCTGGACTGTTCCCACAAGGAACAGGGTCAAGACTGATTTGCATATGGCTGGGTCCAAACTGGGGTGGTGTGGTGAGCAAAAGAATGATGGATTTAACCCAGATCCTTGTGACTGGGGGTGAATGTCTGCATTGTCCAGCATTCCGTCCATCAATTGTTTCTTTTGCATTTGTCGCCCTAAGTGGGAAGGGTATGCCCAGACGTGGGTCCCGTGCTCACTACACCACTGGATTCAAGCTAGCCTGGCTGAAGAAGGGTGATGCCCTGAAACCGGTCCCAGGATGCTTGTTTCTGGTCCAGGGAGGACCTGGCTTGGCAGTTCGGGCTGGACTGTTCCCACAATGAACAGGGTCAAGACTGATTTGCATACGGCTGGGTCCAAACTGGGGTGGTGTGGTGAGCAAAAGAATGATGGATTTAACCCAGATCCTTGTGACTGGGGGTGAATGTCTGCATTGTCCAGCATTCCGTCCATCAATTGTTTCTTTTGCATTTGTCGCCCTAAGTGGGAAGGGTATGCCCAGACGTGGGTCCCGTGCTCACTACACCACTGGATTCAAGCTAGCCTGGCTGAAGAAGGGTGATGCCCTGAAACCGGTCCCAGGATGCTTGTTTCTGGTCCAGGGAGGACCTGGCTTGGCAGTTCGGGCTGGACTGTTCCCACAAGGAACAGGGTCAAGACTGATTTGCATATGGCTGGGTCCAAACTGGGGTGGTGTGGTGAGCAAAAGAATGATGGATTTAACCCAGATCCATGTGACTGGGGGTGAATGTCTGCATTGTCCAGCATTCCGTCCATCAATTGTTTCTTTTGCACTTGGTAACCAAGGGCATAGACCATGAAGCTTCATCTCCACTGAGGTACGACAGGATAAAGGCTACTCGAGATTGTGCATCAGGGAAAATCGTTGGACGGCACACGAAATGTGTTAAATTTGAGCCTTTTGTGGGTCCCCACTAAATCGTTCTGGGGGGGGCTAACGGATTTACTGGTCCCATGGAATGTACGACCTGAGTGGTAACCCTGGGTGCAGGAACTGAAGCAGAGCTAGGGGCCTCATTATCGAGGGATGATGGGGTGAAATTCACTCCAGATATAAACCCCCTATTTTAGACGCGAACACTGAAGTCTCCCTTCTAGATGCTTCCATATTATGTATTAAATTTCTATTTTCTTCTGTAACTACCAACAACTCCTTTTGAATAACCTCCAAAAATGTTCCCAATTTTTTTAAATCGTAACCCTCAGCCATTCTGCTCGGGTGAATTAATTAACATGGCCACTTCACTATGTCAGACTCTGTTAGATACTTACAGTGTGATTCCCAATCTTCACAGGAGCAGAATGATTAACTTTTCCTAATGCCAAACCTAGAACCCTCTCAATCTCCACAATAACCATGTAAGATTAAGAGTACTCCAAGGGGGAAAGGGGATGGGAATTAAGAGAAGAGAATGCCTTCGTCTAGATCTTCTGGCTCTGCTCACTATTCACCACTGCCTGTTTATTTCTGGCCTATTGGGGTTTTGGTGACACTGAGAGAGCTGTAACACAAAAAACGCTATCACTAACCTCTTCACTAATCCTATACTATGGCTATTACAACATTATTTTTTATGGTTTATTTTATAAACTCCTCATACCCTCTAGACAAAGATATTTTGCTTCTTTTTGATTCGTTCTTATTAATCAAGCAATTCTTTCTTGACTTTTATACATATTTCTTCTTTCTGCTTGAATCTCTTTTGTCATATCCTATTTACCGTTTGTCACTCTTTTTCTCTAATACTTAGAACATTTGCTTTTCACAAATTTTGACTGTACTTCCACCATTCTTAAATGTTTTTAAATGTTTTTTTCTTTTGATTTCCAAAGTGGGATACCTGCGTGACCAGAGGGAGAAGACTCAGCTTCCACTGTTCTTCCTAGATGGGTTCACGAAGGAATTGTTATTCATTTTTTTACTCTTTTTCTCCTCACTGAGATTTCTCAGTGCCCAGAATGTCTGAAAAAATTATTCTCGTACTTCAAAGACTGATGCACAAACAAGACGCTAATCTTTCTATTCCTGACGTGCTGAGGAAACACACTACTTCTGACCAACTAACTAGATATTGCACATGCGTAGCAAAAAGACGCTTTCTCAGGTGAATTCTACAGTGAAGAGCCCCACTCAGAACGTAGCATGTGCACTTCAATCAATCAATCAATCATGTCACTTATAAAGCGCACTACATACCCGCGAGGGTCTCAAGGCGCTGGGGGAAGAGGGGGGTGGTGCTGCTACTGATCGAAGAGCCAGGTCTTGAGGAGTCTTCTGAAGGCCAGTAGGTCTTGGGTCTGTCGGAGGTTGGTGGGGAGGGTGTTCCAGGTCTTGGCGGCGAGGTGGGAGAAGGATCTGCCGCCGGCGGTCGTTTTCCGGATGCGGGGGACTGTGGCGAGGGCGAGGCTGGTTGAGCGGAGCTGGCGGGTGGGGGTGTAGAAGCTGAGTCGTCTGTTGAGGTAGGCTGGTCCGGAGTTGTGGAGTGCTTTGTGTGCGTGGGTGAGGAGCTTGAAGGTTATCCTCTTGTTGACAGGGAGCCAGTGCAGGTCTCTCAGGTGGGGTGTGATGTGGCTGCGTCGGGGATGTCGAGGATAAGACGTGCAGAGGCGTTCTGGATGCGTTGCAGCCGTCTCAGGAGCTTAGCCGTCGTTCCTGCGTAGAGGGCGTTTCCGTAGTCCAGCCTGCTGGTGACGAGGGCCTGGGTGACTGTTTTTCTTGTTTCGGTGGAGATCCACTTGAAGATCCTGTGGAGCATTCGAAGGATGTTGAAGCAGGATGAGGAAACGGCGTTGACCTGCTTAGTCATGGAGAGGGTGGGGTCGAGGATGACCCCTAGGTTGCGTACGTGGTCGGTGGGTGGCGGGGCTGTTCCCAGTGATGTTGGCCACCAGGAGTCGTCCCAGGCTGAAGGGTTGGAACCAAGGATGAGGACCTCCATCTTGTCCGAGTTCAGCTTCAGGCGGCTGGTCCTCATCCATTCGGCGACGGCCTTCATTCCTTCGTGGAGGTGGGCTTTGGCGGTGTGAGGGTCTTTGGTGAGGGAGAGGATCAGCTGGGTGTCGTCGGCGTAGGAGATGATGTTGAGGTTGTGCTGTCGGGCGACGTGGGCGAGGGGTGCCATGTAGATGTTGAACAGCGTTGGGCTGAGGGAGGAGCCTTGGGGTACGCCGCAGATGATCTTGGTGGCCTTGGATCGGAAGGGGGCGAGGCGGACGCTTTGTGTTCTGCCGGAAAGGAAGGATGTGGTCCAGTCCAGGGCCTTCTCTTGGATCCCGGCGTCGTGAAGGCGTGTTCGTAGTGTGTGGTGGCAGACCGTGTCGAAGGCGGCTGATAGGTCCAGGAGGATGAGGGCTGCTGTTTCTCCGTTGTCTAGCAGGGTCCTGATGTCATCGGTGGCGGCGATGAGGGCGGTTTCGGTGCTGTGGTTGCTGCGGAAGCCGGACTGGGAAGGGTCCAGGATGTTGTTCTCCTCGAGGTAGCGGGTCAGTTGTTTGTTGACGATTTTCTCGGTGACCTTCGCGGGGAACGGGAGCAGAGAGATGGGTCAGAAGTTCTTGAGGTCCTTGGGGTCTGCCTTGGGTTTCTTGAGTAAGGCGGTGATCTCGGCGTGCTTCCAGCTTTCTGGGAAGGTTGCTGTCTCGAAGGAGATGTTGATTATTTTCCAGAGATGGGGCGCGATGGCTGTACTGGCTTTGTTGAAGATGTGGTGAGGGCACGGGTCTAGCGGTGAACCGGAGTGGATGGTGTTCATGATCTCGCTGGTGTCCTCGTCGTTGATGTTGGTCCAGGAGAGCAGGCTGTTGGTGGTTGTGGGGGCAGTGGTCTCGGTGGTTGCCGGGGCGGTCGTGGTGTTGAAGCTGTCGTGGGGAATATCGTAAGACTTAGAGAGGGAAACGACGAGAGCCGTAACTACTATGCTCAGTGGCCGCCATCTTGAGGATTAAATCGTGCCATTTTGACCTCCAGGCCAGTGCTCTGAATTGTTTTGTTGAAGTATAATGTTTTGTGTGACTTCGCCCATGTTTTGTACAAACTCTCAGAGGAGTGTGCACATTATTCTTCCTGAGAATCCTGACACAATCTCAGAAGAACAGAGGCCTCCAAATATATAAATGACTATAATCTTGTGTTCTCAAAATGTGGAATGCTAATATGGATATGCAATTTGTGGCAGAAAATTACAAAGCTGTTGCTCGATATGTGAGTTCCTGCATAACAAAATCAGAGAAAACGGAGATGAAGGAGATGTGGGAGGAGATTTCTGTTAAAAAGTGTTTAACCAAGAAATTGTACAGCTTCAGTTTGAAGATGCTTTATCAGAAGGGAAATTGGTTCCTATGAATGCTATGATTGGCTGAGCTCAGCCACTTTGCACCCAAAGTCAAGGGGAATTGTTTGGATAAGTCTAGGCCTCGCAAGCATGCGAAATAGAGTGTTGAAGTCTTTTCCAGAAATTCAGTTCCTAGCAGAGTTCAACCCGGAAAGTACAGACATTGTGAAATCAAAAATATTGGACACTTACTATCCAAGAAGGAGTCCAAATCTAGAAAACATGAAATAATTCAACACTACAGATATATGTAACAGAAAATGTAGATGAAGGGAAACATGCAGTAGTTGTGACGGTTGTTTGGTCCAACACATAAAAGGAAGTTAAATTAACCACAAAAAACGTAGTTGCCAAAGTCCTGATAAAAGAGAGTTTTTCTATTTGGCACCTCTAAAACTCTTCAAGTCTTGGCATTCTGAATTTGAATTACTCAGAGACTTTGACTGCTATGAAGATTCTTTCAACGTTGAGAAAGACAACATTCAGTGTTCAGTGTTTCCAAACTATTTGAGAATGTTAAATGATGAGATTGAGCAGGAAGAAACAATTGCTGCTGAGATAGCCAAGGAGAGTTTACAAAGCAGCCAATGTTCAGTACCACTGACTCAAGATCCTCTTGGACAACCAATTATCAAAGATGAAGCTGCCATAGCCATGAATGAGGTGGAAAGAGCAATGCATAAAGTACGACAGGAAAGTGTTGATTTGGAACAGTTAGTTGGACACCTGAATGATGAGCAAAAAGAAATATAAATGGAAGTAAAAGCGAGAATACAGCATGGATTTCTTCATGAGAAAAAAGAGTGTACATGCACATCATTTAGGCGAGTACTATTGTATGTCATGCTGGCACCGGGAAAAGCTTTTTAATTGAAGTTCTCACTGCTTTCCTACAGAGACTACAGAATCTAATTTGTTGTGTGTAGGAACAGCACCCACTGGATTAGTTGCACACAACATTAAAGGAATTACTTTACTTCGACTTCTTATGCTGCCTGTAGAACATGACAAGAAACTGGAGTATCAAAAGTTATCCGGCGAGGCTTGTCATGAAGTCTCAAGAGTACTGAAGAAATTGAAACTTTTAATCATTGGTGAGGTGAGCATGGTCTAAAACTTAATGCTTGCAATTGTACCGTTGAGAATCAACAGATTCTAAAGACAGACTATGCTGTGCTGTTTGGATGAAAGCACTTAATTGTGTTTGGCGAACTACTACAACTTACCCCCGTGAAAGGACAGCCGGTGTTCAAGACACTTCTCCATGATGAAATTCGAAATTCATGGAAAAGTATTAGAAACATAAACATTTGGTTAAACTTCCAATACAAAGAACTGCTTAGGAATCCGCTGCATGCATCTGACGTTGAATACGGAAATATTCTCAAGGATATTAGAGTAGGAATTCTCACCAAAGAGGGAAAGTATCCATTAGAAAGTTGAAGGATCAGATGCAGAACGCTCTTTCTCTGCCCTTGTCAAGTTCTCTGAATGCATGGTATTCAGGTGTTTGAGCATGCTTCTGGTCTCACAAGAATTTTTCTTCAATGTACCTCTGGAGAGGATCTTGTCACAGAGATTTCACTTGATGTGCTTCGCTAATACCTTTTTTTCTCCTGAGGGGATGGTAAAAAAATCCCAGGCAATAGACTGTTTTTGGCAGGTCATTCCTCCTCCGAGGAACTGGCATTCTCTCTGTTCCGGCTATTCTTAATTTCCCTCTGATGCAGTTTGAAATGAAAAAAAGACAAATAGAGTATTTTAATACCAAAACTAGAGCTGTAAAAAACTTAGCCTCCAATTTCAGCAATGAGATATAAAAGAAATGAAAACTAAGTCGGGACTTCCTTTCTAGAAGCATGAAAAGTGTTTTATCCAATGAAATCCCTGTATTCCGTAGTCACGTGGGATTCACGAACACCAACATATTAACAATTTCAGGAAATGTAATAAAATGGTCTTGTAAGATAAATTTAATTATTAAAATATATGTTTTTATGTCATATTAGTACAGCACTGACCTCAAACAATAATTTTATAACGTGTATATATGATTTTAAATATTTCCATAAATCACACCAATTTCGCGAATGTTCGCGGTACCGGAAAGAATGTATTGTGACTTTCGTGACGGATTAGCCAATATTAAAAACAAAATAGAAAAAAAAAAGATCTAGGCACATCTATTCCTACAAAGAATATATATAAAAATTACAAATGATCTAAACTTCCTGGACTTGGCGTAGGTAAACAAAGTGTGTTTCCTCTGTAATTGCACATTAAAAAATGCTCTGAAATCATTGGTGGATGTGAATGCATCATTGATCTATTGGAGCGCAATATGTAGTCACTGTGATGTGTGGGTTCCTTCTTGTCATCTCCTGGTGACAGCAGAGTCCATGCTTCTCCCTTTAAATAAGTGCGAGTATGCAAATGTACAAAATCGTCTGGCGACATTGCCCATTTGGCCTCGCCAAGCCCATCTTAGTACTATACAAACTTTTCCAGTGTTTTGCCAGGATAATGAACATCTTATAAAAAGGTCCCCTAAGCACATTTCCAGGAGATTTTAGTGATGCGTTCTTGATGCTAAACAATATGAGGACATCTCCACCAAAGAAAGAAACACTTACTTTATATAGTTAATAGTAAGTACCCTTGTTTCATAGACATTCAGCTCTTTATAGACTTGTTGTCTTCTCTATAGGAGGATTCATGTTATCAGAGAATTTTGGATAAAGATGCATGTTGAATAATCACATTGCCAAAGAATTAGACAGTCACTGGTGACATTTTGTCAAGGTCCATCACACACCTACACTGAAGAATATATGCACTAGACATATCCCCAATAATGTAGCACTTACTTCTTAAGCACTACAAAGTACTCTAGTTGGGTAATATTTTGTGCAGAACTGTGGACTTTTGATGTATACAGGGGCAGGTGACGTTCCGTTCAGACCAGTCACTCACACAGCTACTGACACACCCACACAGATTCTCAGACACCCACTCACACACCCATTCAGCCACTCTCACGTACACTCACAGATCCACACAGTCACTCAGATCCACACAACCACTCACACACCCACTCACTCATCTATACAGCTACTGACACACCCACTCACTCACCCACCCATACAGCCACTAAAACAGTCACTTACTCATCCATACAGACACAGACGCAGTCATTAACACACCCATACAGTTACTCACATATGCACAAAACCACTCACACACTCACTCACAGACCCATACAGTCACTCACTCACAAACCCACTCATACACTCACACACCTGCTTACCAACCTATACAGCCACTCACAGACAAACTCTGAAAGGTTACACATTAATGTTAGGAAATAAAATGTAAATAACCTTAGATAATCCCTGAAAAAAATAAAGGTTACAGGGACGCTATAGTTAGGAAATAACGTTACAAAAACATAGAAAATCACTGAAAAAGCAAAGGTTAGAGGGATGTTATATTTAGGAAATTATTTTAAAAAACCTTAGAAATTCACTAAAAAAAACAAAGGTTACAGGGACATTATAGTAGGGTACGGTGTTGGTGATATAACCGTGATGCAGGGGTGGCTCCTCCTAAAGGGCAGAGGAGCGACACCCCACTGGCAAACACAAATAAATAAAATGGCATGTCAGTGCATTTTATTTTGCCACCGGCTCGCACTGTGCAGATTGAGGGTGGGGGCGTGGCTCATTCCTGGGATTGCAAGATGACTGCTGCCCCTGCCAGTGCACGTCAGGTTGGCCGGCTGTCTACAGCCGTTCTATCCGACTTGCGCACTGTAGACCCAGCCATCCAAGGGCTGTACAAAACAATCAAGGGATTGCGGGTACAGGCCCCCAGCCTCAAAATGAGCGCTGGGTTAGCCTGCTCCAACCAATCCTGGAGCTGCTCTCATGCTGAAAACAGCTTGAGAGCAGCTTGAGGATTGTTTGGATTCGCGTTCCACGAGCAGGAAGGAAGGCCTTACGTTTCCTGCTTCTGGACACAAGGATCGCCGGCAGAGAAGTGCTGCACCCGGTGGGAACCGCTGCCGAGTTTATGATGAGTTGTGCGCCATCGCACCTACCATGTTTTATTACTGCTAGCCGCCACCACAGTGATGGCAAAAAAGGGTGATGCGCAGGGGTGGTGGCAGAGGAAAAGAATATCAGAGAAGGGTGATGGGGGGCGGGCAAGAGATAGTGAGGTTTTGAGAGCTTTAAACCACAATAAACCAAGATATATTGGTAAAAAAACAATACAAAACTGAAGCAAAAAATGCAACTTTGTGCCTCAAAATTTTAATTTCGGTGCCACAGAATTTCCATTTTGATGCCCCAGAATCCTGGGGGTTCTGCCTGATAAGCCCTGCTCTGTGCTTCACCTAAGAGGCACCCTTTCTAACTACATTTCCTTAGACCAGTGGTTCCCAATCTGTGCGCCGCGGCACCCCAGTGCGCCGTCAAAGCTAGTCGGGGGCGCCGCACACCAAGCACACAGTTTGGGAATGTACATGAATTTGGCTGTTAATCATGTCTTTCTAAAGCACAGAGCTCTAGTTTCACTCCCTCAGCTGAAAAACATTTCAATCCGTAGTTTGCAGTTAAAATGTCAAAGCCAAGTTATTTACGATGCTCAGGCCGTAATTGCCTCCAGTTATCCCTGAAAAAATGAATTAATGCACAAATACAAGTTTCATGCTAAGTTATATACACAGGCTATCTGAAGTGTTAAAAATTCATAAAAGGGAGGCATGACATCTGCAGTATTCAATGAAGGTTGATGTTCGAGTTCATTGAGATTGCAGAAGAAGAAGTGAATATTTTGATGCTTATTTCTCTAAAAATAAATTAACATTTCCATAAGCGACCGAAAGCAAATGGAATTAGTTAGAAGCAGAAGTTCAACCTCAAAGGTCAGAAACTAAAGTGCAAAAAACGTAGGACAAAGGTCAGAACAAATGCCCATAAATAAACTAATGTCACTGATGAAACAGAACGTGGAGTCCTAAACCAAAAGAATCGAATTCCAAAAATGTGGCCAAACCAAGGTGACAGGAAAAACAGTGGTAAAGACAGTGTGTGGTGGGAGAGACCTGGGAGGGACGCATCTGGGAGCCCAGGGAGGAGCTGGCACAGCACTGATGTCATCGTCATCTTGGAGCTGAGAGAGAGGTTCAGGCAGCATGCTCCCGTCATCTCAGAGCCCAGAAAGATGCTGAGAGTGCATTATTGGGAACTAGGAGCAGCCTGCGGTGCATCAATGGGAGCCCTCAGCTCTGAGCCCTGAGCTCTCCTGGCAGGTACCAGGCCCTCCCCAGGGGCATGCACACACAGTCAGAAGGCATGATGATACACACAGGAGGCCAGAACACATAGTCAGGAGGCAAGGACACACAGGCAGTAGGCAAAAACAGACTGAGGGCATGAGGACAGAGATAAGATGCAAGAACACACAGACAGAAGACATGAGACAGACAGCATGCATGAGAACGCAAAGTCTGGAGTTAGGAAGGAGCAGACAGGAGATGTCCACAAAACACACTCCTAAAGAGGACAGAGTGAAAAGGGAGCAAGCCAGACAAGGGTTTACCTGGGGTCATCAGACTGGAGGCAATAATGTGCAAAAACAGAAAAAACTAGACAGCAGATTGTGGGGCAGATTTACGAGCCCCCTGCGCCACCAGTACGTCACTTTTCGTGACGTACTGGTGGAGCAGGGGGCTGCTCCATATTTACAAGGAGAGGAAAAGCCACCCTGCGTGACTTTTCCTCTCCTTGTAAATACGGCCCCTTCACACGCAGCACTTTGCGGTGAAGGGGCGTTCCATGGGTGTTGCTGTGGGTGTTCCCATGCAACACTCATGGAACAAGACACATCTCCAGAATTACGAGAAATCGTAACTCTGGAGATGCGTCTGAAAGCTACGCCACCCTAGAGGTGGCGTAGCGAGACGCACCGAGGAGAAATGTTTTCATTTCTCCTCGATTTTCCTCTTTCAATGCGTGCTGCATTCCACAGCACGCATTGAAAGAGGAAAATGGTTGTAGTGATTGTTTTTGTGCAGGATGGTTCCCTTCCTGCACAAAAACAATCTCTCCACGACGCAGGCATCCTTGCACAATGGTGCAAGGGTGCCTGCGCCGGCGCATGGCTGCAGTTTGTGCGCCAGCGCAGGGGAAGCACAAGGATGCGACATATTCTTGTAAATATGTTGCATCCCTGTGCTTCAAAACTAACGCAGCGCGGCGCAGCAAAATGACTTGCTGTACCCCGCTGCGTTAGTTCAACGTAAATCTGCCCCGCAGTCTTATCTATCAATGCACCGAGGGTCTGAAATAACATTCCTGTATCTATCAGGGCCTCACAAACCCTGCTCAGGAATGACCTGTCCTAAAGACACACCTCTTCAAAGAGCACTACATAACAATGCAGTGACAGTTCACTTCTCCAACAACCCAGTGTCCCTCCAATCAGTTGTTGATACTGCATGGGGCTCAGTAGTGGAGTGGATAGGATTGCATCTATGATTCTAATACCTTTATCGGCTTCATCCCAATTATTTTCAGGGAGAAAAATGGAAATACTCCGGAGGCTGGGCTTACATCCCCCACCCGTCCCAAAAAAAAGTAACAGAATGGGGAGCCGCTGCCAATGCCCAACAGGTCAAGGGAGCCGCAGGCCGAAAAAGTTTGGGAACCACTGCCTTAGACCCTTCTCTCTTTACATCCTGGCTCTTAGCCCCCGCCCCCCGTAGACCCGCCTGACTCCTCCCCCACTTCCATCCTTTCCCCATCCCTGGGTGGTGGCGGAGCCAAAACCACCACTGTCTGCCACCCTTAAAGCTTTTGAATTCTCATTCCTTCGGCTTTCTCCGTGATTTATGCCACCTTTGAAGCCTAGATCTGCTCGCCAGTGCTCAAAATCAAGGGCTTCCATCTTAAAGTCACTAACGACGAACTCCCAAGTAGCGTGCATCTGATTTCACTCATTTTGCGTGCATCTGCATTGCAAATAGAAACCGTCTGGAGAGCATTCCTGAACGTGAGCACGATTTTCAGGACCAGATGAAAGCAACCCTGAAGGGAATTGTAAACACCGAGACAGAGTGAGCGCGCAGCAGATTTCCTGCCCGGTAAAGGGGCAGCGCTGCAGAGGGATAAAATAAAACTTTGCATCCAGTGAGTCAGATTTGGAAATGGCGGGGAGGGGCTGCTGGCACTGGGGGATTCCTGGCACGGTATGACAGCCACAGGGCACGTTAGAGTTTACTCGGCAGCAGGATACCCGAGAAGGTGGAGGCAGCAGGAGACTAGCTAAGCTTCCAGCCCCACCCCTTCGCGCGGTGGCCTCCAGTATTAGAAGGCGCTCACTCAACCGCTGCCTGTCTGTACCTCTGGCCACTACCATGTCTCTGCTGCTCCTCTTGTCGGCCTGCCTGTGCCTCCTGCATTGCTGCGACGGTACTTTCCGCCTCACTCTGCTGCACACCAACGACGTCCACGCTCGGGTGGAGCAGACCAGCCGCGACTCCGGAAAGTGCACCAAGCCACAGCAAGGCTGCTATGGCGGGACGGCCCGCAGGCTGACCAAGGTGCGGGAGCTGCGCGCCAGAGAGCAGCATGTGCTGCTTCTGGACGCCGGAGACCAGTACCAGGGCACCGTCTGGTTCAACTACTACAAGGGCGCGGAGGCCGCGCACTTCATGAAGCGCCTGGAGTACGATGCCATGGTGAGCGGCGCATAGCGTCTTCTGTGTATTAAGCGCATCATCTGCGGGCACTTGGCAATGGCGTTTTAAATTAGCTGTGCACCAGAAAAACCCTCACATCTTTCCGAAATGGAAGTGTTGCATTGCTTAAATCAATGTAGTCGGACTTTCGTAATTTTTGTTAACTGTGCTTTTAAAAATCTAGGGGAAGAAAAGAAGTACATTTTTTGCTACTAATTCGCTTCTTCTCATGAGTTAATTTCGCGATGTCTTCACCCCCATTTCATTGTGTCAACGGTGATAGATATATAATATCCCCAACAAAGCCGTTCGTGTTCTCCACACAACCCATGAATAACTGCCCAGAGTTTCTTTCTGTTCGATATCGTTAAAATTCGGGTAGCATTTCTCAAGTTTACAAGGCGGGAAATTTCAGACATACACAAATGGCTCCGTAGTAAAGTCCTTTGCTAAAGGGATGGGTTTGTTTCCTTGCTTATGAGATATACATTTTTACAGTTTGGCTATTTGAATAGGACTTGTCCAACATAGTTAAAGTTAACAGGCGACTATTTGCCACCAAGCATGTACTACTTAAGTTCTAGGTTTTTAATGCGAATAAATCTACTCATTAGGTAGGTCGTAAGTGGTCAATGCAGGATTGCAGGAATGGAATGCCATGTGAGTTTGTGCGCACCTAGAAGCATACGTTTATATATATATATATAACCAAAGGTTAAAGTGGCTACATAGGTGAATATGTCAGTGATAATATCAACGTTTTGAACGAGAAAAACACATAGAAATTCACCAGTTAGCAGTGGTAACTATAACTTGCGTCCCAGCCATGCACTGCTTATGACCTCACATATGACTTCACTCATGACATATTCTATGACATCATTTCTGGTATCATCATTTCTCAAATTACATCATTGATGGCATCACTGATGGAATCACTGATGACGCCATCCAAGCTTCGTTTTCCACATATTGGTCTATAAATTAATATGACATTAGTTAGCCTGACAGGAAGTACAAAATAGCTCAAGAGAATATCGCCATCATTACTGCCATCACAGACACAACTCCCTTAGGTGTAGAAAACTTGCATTTTCTGCAACATTAACCCCATACCATATATTTTACAGCTAGCATAGTTCACATTAACAATCCACCACAGATATATAGGAAACCCTCATTGAGTACAGTGTTTAATCTGTATACAACTATTCAGAGAAAGCCAAGTTCCTAAAAAGTTAATGTCAGTTCTAAAACAAATGACTAACTATGGCCAGCTTTTATGGTATCAAACACCTGAAACTCACCAAATCTACATTGAGAAATGAAGTTGACATCAGTAGAGAAGTGCGTACTGTAAACAGTACTTACTCTACGGAGAGAGTTTACTTTATACCACACTGTTTGCAAACAGTGACATTTTCATAAGAAACATACCACAGAGTATTAAAAAGTATCTACTAAGAAAAGTGTGCACTCTATGCCGCAGTTGTCAAAAAGACACTATTAGCTAAAAATAACCAAGATCTGAAGGTGCTAAACATCCTACTACATACACCCTTATACTGTCGGGAAAACTTTACAGATAGTCCATCTTCTCAAGCAAGGCAACCACATGTATTTAGGTTAGTACCTAATGCACACAGTCTTCTAAGTTATGTAGAAATGGTCATGCTGACAACATTCTGTATAATAACTCAAGGCTGCTTATAAAAGTTAGTATCTACTACGTAGAATCTCACTCCTGTTGAGAACTTTTTCTTCAGTACCAAAAAACTTGTGTGGAATATGATGAACACAAGTCGTCAACTGTCACCTGCACATAGTTACTCTTGAATACAAAGATTTATAACATGTTCAGTACCTCCACACACCTTTGGTGCATTAGGAGCAGATGTGTGTTGTAAACACTTACACCTATTAGCTGGACCCATGCTGTACAAAATTCAGTAGACAAGTAATATGGTACTTACCCACCACTTTGTAAACTATAAAACAAGCTAGCACACTCATTGGATGATGTCACCAGTGATGTCGTAAATGATATAATTTGAGCTGTCATCAGTGATGTAAATGATGTCATCAGTGATGTCATATGTGAGGTCATAAAAAGTGCATGGTTGGGGCGCAAGTTATAATTAGCGCTGCCACCTATAACTGGTGAATTTCTGTAGGTTTTATTAGACCAAAACGCTAATGTTATCACTGACATATTCACCTAACTATAACGGTGCTTTAACCTTTGGGGTTTTTTCAGTCAATTTCTAAGGTTTTGTTGAAAAAAGAAACCAGATCCTTTTATCACACCTAACTAGAATGTTACTTTAACCTTTGTTTTTTCCAGTGAATTTCTAATTGTTTTTAAATGTAAAGTAATACTTAATTATCATACGTAAATGCAACTATCTGCCACCCTCAGCCTACAGCTCACACCCCCCATACACCCAACCCCAGGCTGTGCATGGCCTTTAGCCGTGCGCAGTAGGGGGTTGGCCATAGGACCTGGCCCTGTGGACCCCACGCACCTGAGCTGTGTTTTTTAACTAAAGGGGAGGCGGGCCACACGGCCCATTTCCCCGAGCTGTTATCAGCCCATGGGACACCATCACCCAGGGTCACTTCTTTAAATAAAGGGGAGGGGGCGTGTGCCCCCTAAGCGTTGTTAGGCCCTGGGGACCCCATCCATAGGGCCACTCTTTTAAATACAGGGGAGGTGGCATGCATGGACCTCCTCCCTGGTCCGATTTTGGCCCGGGACCCAGTTGCAGAGGGATTGTTGACTTTTCAGGGGAGGGGGGTACACGGTCCCCCTCCCGGGCCGATTTCGGTTCTTGGGAACCCAACCACCAGGGGCCAGCTTTATTATCAGAGGAAGGGGGCACACAATTTCAGCCCCAGGAACCCCATCTCCCGGGCCTGGCGTGCTTGTTTGGGGAGGGGGGCAGACAGGCCCCCCAACCCTGGGCTGATTTCGGCCCCAGGTACTCAATTCCTGGTGCCCAGTGCAATTAGTATGGGGAGCGGGCCTTTGCCCCCTTCCCTGGACTGATTTCGACCCTGGGAAAACCTTACACAGGGGCTGTATGTGTGAGTGGCTATATGAGTATGAGTGTGTGAGTGTCTGAATGGGTCTGTGAGTGGGTGTTAGAGTGTCTGAGTTGGTCTGTCAGTGGGTGTGTGAGTGTGTGAGTGGGTCTGTGAGTGGGTGTGTGAGTGTCTGAGTGGGTGTGTGAGTCGGAGTGAGAGCATGAGTGGGTCTGTGAGTGGTTGTGTCAGTGTCTGGATGGCTCTGTGAGTGGGTGTGTTAGTGTCTCAATGGGTCTGTGAGTGGGTGTGTGAGTATCTAAATGGGTCTGTAAGTTTGTGTGTGAGTGCCTGAGTGGATCTGTGAGTGGGTGTGTGAGTATTTCTGTGGGTCTGTGAGTAGGTGCCTCAGTGTCTGAATGGGTCTGTTAGTGGGTGCATGAGTATCTGTTTGGGTCTGTGAATGGGTGCATGAGTGTCTGAGTGGGTCTCTGAGTGGGTGTGTGAATGTCTGTGTGGGTCTGTGAGTGAGTGTCTCAGTGTCTGAATGGGTCTGTGAGTATGTGTGTGTGTTTGAGTGGGTGTGTGAGTGGGTGTGTAAGTGTCTAACTAGATTTGTGAGTGGGTGTATCAGTGTTTGATTGAGTCTGTGAGTGGGTGTCTGAGTGGGGGTCTGAGTGGGTATGTGAGTGGGTGTGTGAGTGTCTGAATGTGTCTGTGAGTGGGCATGTGAGTGTCTGAGTGGGTCTGTGAGTGGGTGTGTGAGTGTCTTAGTGGGTCTGTCAGTGGGTGTGAGGGTGTCCAAGTGGGTTTGTGTGTGGGTGTGTGAGTGTCTGAAGGGGTCTGTGGGTGGGTGTGAGAGTATCTGAGTGGGTCTGTGAGTGGGTGTGTGAATTGGTCTGTCAGTGGCTGTGTGATTGAGTATCTGATTGGGTCTGTAATGGGGTGTGAGAGTGTCTGAGTGGGTCTGGCAGTGGGTGTATGAGTGCATCTGTGAGTACATATTTTTTTTGAGTTAACGGCTAGATTTGTGAGTGGGTGTATCAGTGTTTTATTGAGTCTCTGAGTGGGTGTTTGAGTGGGTCTGTGAGTAGGTGTGTGAGTGTCTGAGTGTGTCTATGAGTGGGCGTGTGAGTGTGTTAGTGGGTCTGCGAGTGGGTGTATGAGTGTCTTAGTGGGTCTGTCAGTGGGTGTGAGAGTGTCCAAGTAGGTCTGTGCGTGGGTGTGTGAGTGTCTGAGGGGGTCTGTGAGTGGGTGTGAGAGTATATGAGTGAGTCTGTGAGTGGGTCTGTCAGTGGCTGATTGAGTATCTGATTGGGTCAGTAATGGGGTGTGAGAGTCTCTGAGTGGATCTGTGAGTGGGTGTGTGAGTGTCTGAGTGGGTCTGTCAGTGGGTGTGTGATTAAGTGTCTGAGTGGGTCTGTGAGTGGGTGTAGTCTGTGAGTGGGTGTGAGAGTGTCTGAGTGTGTCTGGCAGTGGGTGTATGAGCGCATCTGTGAGTACATATATTGTTTTTAATTTAATGGCCGAATTCGCAGATCTGCCGCAACTTTACACGAGGGTTGCACTGAGCGCGTGACGGAATTGTTTCGGGGTATTTTCTTGCCCATCAGGGGTCCCTCGCAAACTCCTAGATTGCACCCATTGGGTCAGGGTACCTCTGTCCTGACCTCTTCTATTACATTTGATTTGAATTTTGTCAGCCCAGGACCATTCCCTGATATCTAAAATAGCGGCTACAACTTTCTACTCAGATTCCCGCCAGCCAATCAAAGCATTGATGTTGGTGCCAGGATTCATAGAGCGCCGTGAAGGATCCGCGATGGCTTTCCTTTATTATCTCAAAAACTACTGACCAGGTTTACACTAAATCACAACAAGCACTCTTTCTGGGTATAAATCTAGCTTTCAGCCAAATTTAGTGTAATTCCATTCAGTAGTTCGGGCTGTGTTCATGTCTAAAATCTCTATGGAAAATAACATTCGAAACGCACATTTTTTTACCCCTGTTTTTCTCAGCTCCTGCTTGACAGATCACCCTTAAACATTCCATGCACAACTAGAACCAGGAGATCAGCTTTTTGGGAGACTTTTGTGAAGATACGTCAAACTGCGCCAAAGTTATAAGCAAAAAAAACCATTCTTCCTATAGAACTTAGGTCCAAAGTATCACAAAATATATATATATTTTGCAGAGAGGTGGTAGCCACTCTGTAGTTATAGTTAGGATTCTCAGGTATAGGAATTTCGAAGTTTGGAATTTTGTTTGCTAATAACTTTCCCTCCACTTGTTGAGTCTCCACCAATCTTTCCAGACCTATTGTTTTTTCTACATTGATGGAGGATGTAAAGTTTTGCAGTTATTGATCAAGAGGTGCATAGATAAAAGGGGGGTCCCAAAATGCACTTTCCACAGACTGTTGTATCTCACTTAGCACAAAAACGGCTCAACAGGTTAACATGAAATTTGGCAGGATTAGACATTATGTTGGGCAGACGATCCTTATGGGTACTATAGGTATTAGCCAATCACATACTGCCTTCTCATCTGCATGTACAGCGGTATACTGCAAACTTACCTCCGTATATTGTGGCACAATATATATTTTTAAACTTATAACTTTAACCCTACTTACACTATTCACACATGCTACAAAAAATAACCATTTGCACTGCATAATGTATATTACTGTCACTTTACATTTACCTCCGTTCACCCACTTTCAAGTTACATATGTTTCAATTTTCACACTCCACTCTATGCCACTCCACTCTACATCACTGCAATATACGCTGTTATACTCAATGCCACTCCATTCTACGTCACTCCACTATACAACACTCCACTCTATGCTAATCCACTGTAGACCACTGCACTCTACCCCACTCCACTCTTTGGCTCTCCACTTTACACCAGTGTACTGCACGCTATTACACTCTATGCCACTCCAGTCTAGACCACTCTACTTTACGCCCCTCCACTCTAATCTACTTCACCGTACGTAACTGCACTCTACAACGCTACACTCTATGCTACCGCAATTTATGCCACTCCATTTTATGCCACTTCGGTGTACACCACTACATTCTACGCTATTCCGCTGTACACCACTGTGCTCCACTTTACGCTACTCCACTGTGCGTAATTCCACTCTACGACACCACTCTCTGCACTATCCCACTCTGTACCACTCCATTGTATGCCACTTCAGTGTATACCACTATGCTGTGCGCTATTCTGCTGTACACCACTCCACTCTACACCACACCACTGTACGCTATTACACTGTACACCACTCCATTCTACGCCACTCCACTCTTTGCCACTGCACTCTACGCTATTCCTATATGGCGCGCTACTCAACATCACTACACTATATGCCAGTACGGTCAATGTTATTCAACTCTACAACACTCCACTTTACCCTACTCCATTGTATGCCACTCCACTCTATACCACTCCACTCTATGTCACTGCAACACTACACTCTACACTTACACTATTCCTCTGTACACCATTCCACTCTACAACACTTCACTCCTTGTCACTACACACAATGCTATTACACTGTACACAGGTACAGTCTACCCCACTATACTCTACCCCGCTCCACTCTACAACCACTTCACTCTACGCTACTCCAGTCTACAGTATTCCACTCTATGCCACTACACTGTACCTCACTCTATTGTACGCTACTCAGTGTACGCCACTCTACACTATTCAACTATACACCACTGCACTTTACGCCACTTCACTCTACACCACTCCAGTGTACACTATTCCACTGTATGCCACTCCACTTTATGCTATACCACTGTACGCCACTACAGTTTACCTCACTCCACTCTACGCCAATCCGCACTACACCACTCCACTCTTTGCACTCCACTCTATGCCACTTCAGTCTACGCCACTCCAGTCTATGCTATTTCACTGTACATCAGTCCACTGTACGCCACTGCACTCGACTGTACGCTATTCCACTGTATGCCACTCTGTATAGCACTCCAGTCTATGCTACTCCACTGTACGCCACAACACTGTTTGCCAATATACTCTATACTATTCTACTGTACACAACTCCACTGTACGCCACTCCACACCACTTCACTGTATGCCACTCCATATATGGCGGCCGCTGCGCGGCCGCGCCACTGGCGCGCCAAAGGCGCGCCTAAGGCAAGCCCGTCTGCGCCCGTCCGCGACTGGACCGCGCCCAGCGCCAGAACCCCTGGGCCTCGCGCCCCCGCTCCAGCCTCGAGGACCGACGCCGATACGATGCCACCACACTCCACGCTCTCAACCCCGGACGGACGCACAACTGCTTCAAGGCCGCCCGAAACGCACCCATGGACTCTTCACCTGCCGGAACTGCAGCTACACCAGCCTCAGAGCCACCGAGGCGCCCGCCAAGAAGGACCTCAACCACCTCCGGTGCATCCTACTGAACACCCGCTCCGCATGCAAACACGCCGTCGAGCTCTGGGACCTGCTCGACACATCATCACCAGACGTCGCCTTCCTGACAGAGACCTGGATGAACGACTCCTCCGCCCCCGACATCGCCGTAGCCATCCCAGACGGCTATAAGATCACCCGCAGAGACCGCGTCAACGCAGTAGGAGGAGGAATCGCCATCGTCCACAAGAACACCATCAGGGTCTCGACCAGCACCGACGACACTCTCAGCACCGCCGAACACATGCACTTCCAGATCCACACGGACCCCAACACCACCCTTAGAGGCACCCTTGTCTACAGACCCCCTGGGCCCCGACCCCAGTTCAGCGACTCCATCGCCGACTTCATCAGCACGCACGCCCTAGCCTCTACCGACTACATCCTCCTCGGAGACCTGAACTTTCACCTGGAGAACAACAACGACAGCAACTCCACCACCCTGATCGACAACCTCGCCAACCTCGGGATGAGCCAGCTCGTCACAACACCGACCCATTCCGCCGGCCACACGCTTGACCCCATCTTCTCCTCAAGCTCCCACGTCTCCTTCAGCCACACCACGGAACTCCTCTGGACCGACCACCGCTGCATCCATTTCACCTTCCTGAAACCCACCACACACCACCGCACCCAACAGATCCCACGCCGCTGCTGGAGCAAAGTCACCGAAGACCAACTTCGGGCAACCCTCGCTCTCAGCCCTCCCTCCGACCCATCCAACACCGACGACGCTGCCTGCAACCTCAGACGATGGATGGACGACAGTGCCAACACCCTCGCCCCGCTGAAAAACTCACCTACAGTGACACCACCAAAAGAGCCAGCTGGTTCACCTCGGAACTCCTAGCTTCCAAGCGTACCTGCCGGAAACTAGAGAAGAAATGGCACAGTGATAAGACACCGGACAGCCACGCAGCCCACAAAGACGCCATCCGTAACCACCACCACCTCATCAAGTCCGCCAAGAGAATCTCCTTCAAAGACCGCCTCGACAACAACGCACACAACAGCAAGGAGCTTTTCAACATCGTGAAGGAACTCTCCAACCCCAGCTCCAACACCAACGACATCCCGCCGTCGCAACCCCTGTGCGATTCCCTCGCCACCTTCTTCCACCGCAAGATCGCCGACATCCACGACAGCTTCAACACCCAGACAGCCCCAACTAAGATCGATGCACCAGACCCGCCGCACACCATCGACCACGACCCCCTGCCAGCCTGGGCCAGCGTGAACATCGAGGACACCATCAAGACCATGAGCACAATACACTCCGGCTCCCCGTCAGACCCTTTCCCGCACCACATCTTCAACAAAGCCAGCAGCTCCATCGCACCCCACCTGTGCAACCTCATCAAACTCTCCTTCGAGACCGCGACCTTCCCAGAGAGCTGGAAACACGCAGAGATCAACGCCCTACTCAAAAAACCCAAGGCGAACCCGAGAGACCTCAAGAACTTCCGGCCCATCTCCCTGCTTCCGTTCCCAGCCAAGGTCATCGAGAAGATCGTCAACAAACAGCTAACCCGATACCTCGAAGAAAACAGCATCCTGGACCCATCCCAATCGGGGTTCCGCAGCAACCACAGCACTGAGACTGCCCTCATCGCCGCCACCGACGACATCAGGATCCTGCTGGACAACGGTGAGACCGCAGCCCTCATCCTGCTGGACCTCTCCGCCGCCTTCGACACTGTCTGCCACCGCACTCTACGCGCACGCCTCCACGACGCAGGGATCCGAGACAAGGCCCTGGAATGGGCCACCTCCTTCCTCGCCGGCAGAACCCAGAGAGTCCGCCTCCCACCATTCCGATCCGAAGCCTCCGAGATCATCTGCGGCGTACCCCAGGGATCGTCCCTCAGCCCAACACTGTTCAACATCTACATGGCCCCGCTCGCACGCATCGCCAGACAGCACGACCTCAACATAATCTCCTACGCCGACGACACTCAACTGATCCTCTCCCTCACCAAGGACCCTCGCCGCCAAATCCAACCTCCATGAAGGAATGAAGGCCGTCGCCGATTGGATGAAGATCAGCCGACAAAAACTGAACACGGAGAAGACAGAGGTCCTCATCCTCGGCTCCAACCCCTCAGCCTGGGACGACTCCTGGTGGCCAACGACGCTGGGAGCAGCCCCGACACCCACCGACCACGCACGCAACCTGGGAGTCATCCTCGACTCAACGATCTCCATGGCCAAGCAAGTCAACGCAGTCTCATCCTCCTGCTTCAACACCCTCCGCATGCTTCGCAAGATCTACAGGTGGATCCCGACAGACACAAGAAGAACAGTCACCCAGGCCCTCGTCAGTAGCAGACTTGACTATGGGAACGCCTCTACGCGGGAGCCCCGGCCAAGCTCATCAAGCGACTGCAACGCATACAAAACGCCTCCGCACGCCTGATCCTCGATGTACCACGCCACAGCCACATCACCCCCACCTGAGGAACCTGCACTGGCTCCCCGTCAACAGGAGAATCTCCTTCAAACTCCTCATCCACGCACACAAGGCACTCCACAAGACTGGCCCAGCCTACCTCAACAGACGACTCCTCTTCTACGTCCCCAAGCCAACTCCGCTCCGCCGACCTCTCCCTCGCCACCGTCCCTCGCATTCGAAGAACTACCACCGGCGGCAGATCCTTCTCCCACCTCGCCGCCAAGACCTGGAACACCCTTCCACTAAGCCTACGACAGACCCAAGACCTGCTGACCTTCAGGAGGCTACTCAAGACCTGGTTGTTCGACCAGTAGCAGCACCCCCCCCTTTTTTTTCCCTAGCACCTTGAGACTCTCGCGGATAAGTAGTGCGCTTTACAAATTCTGTGATTGATTGATTGATTGACACCCCGCGAGGGATGTTAGACCACTGCGAGCTGGAGTGTCTGCATGCAGGAACCTCAGCGTCTCTGGTCAGTGTGTCAGCCGGGAAGTCTCGGTCTCCTCTGTCCTTCCAAGCAAGATGTGATGTATATATACCCATAGGTCTCCCCAGGGATCTTACCTTGCTGTGTTACTGTGTCGGCCTAAAGGATGATGTCTGGCCTGAACTTTATACAGAGATAATATACAGGAGATGGTAATCCTACTGTTAGTCCTGCTGTGCTTCAAAGAAGCCTCATGCATAATGTATGAGAATCGAACCAGGGAAAAACCTGCGTTCTGAATGCAGTGTCATATCTAGGTAAAAGGTCAGTACCCAAGAACCGTTATGTGTGTAATGTAGGGAAGAATATAGGTGAAAGGTTACAATGTTACCTGCGCCTATATAGGTTACCTATATGGAATATAAGATTAATAGTGATGTTACTTTCTAATGGGGCCCGCTCCCTTCTCCTTACTGGGGTCATCAGGGATCCTTCGATGTCATATCCCAGCTGCGAGTCCTGGCAAATTATGCTGCTTTTAGGGCTTCCCTAAACTGGCCTCCCCCGAGAGCAAGCACAGACTGATCCCGCTTCCCAGGAAGCCGACTCTCGCAGCAGCACGGTGGCCCCAAGCTGAGCTGCGCTGCAGCCCCCGCCCACACTCCTCCCAGCGCCTTCACCTCCGTCGTTGTTGTTTTGGTCCTGTGGTACGTTGCCGGTCAAAAAACCCATTCTCCCGGGCTCCCCTTCGACCATCCATGCTTCCAGTGCACCCCGGAGAATCCTCCCCCTACTTTCTGCAAAATGATGGGCACAGGTATGTGGAAAGAATCTTGCCTCTGCCGCCCGCTTAGGAGAGCTCGCGACTGAGACTAACTATCGGCCGCCATGTTCCCCCCAGGTGTGGTTTCCCTTCGTTCATGGATATACTGATTCCGAGTATTTCATGGAAGTTGATATTGTAAGCATGTATATTTGTCTCTGGGGTGATTTTTACCCATACGACCAATCCTCCAGATGGTCTCCCATCTGGTCTCCCTTTTGAAAAAGGTTTTAAACCCTTGTTTGTACGGTGGTTCTAATAGCCATGTCTCTGAAAGAGACAAAAATTAAACTTTTCTACATATTTATGCCAGTCTGGATCTAATAGCATGTTTTTTAATCCTGTTACATACCATAAAATCAGTGCTACATTGTTTACAGTTCTATTAATGGTGGGGGTACTAGGGATATTCGCTATTCCCTCTCCTTCTTCTCCTATGTTATAAAGGTATTTCACTCCTTAGTTTTATCCATCTCTATTCCACTGCCCTCTGCCCTTTCTAGATTCCTTACTTGTGTAAAGCCAATATCCTGGCCATGCTTTATACGTTACTTTGATCTCGTCTGTTCGGGCGCTCTACTTGAAGTCAATCAATCTACCTCATCAAGATTTTGAGTGCTCTCAATACTGTAAGGGGATGGCCTATGGAGCTTAAACCTTATTGTTGATTTTAGCACAAGTTCTGTTCTCAGGTCCCTGGCAATTATTCCATCTACAATTTTTTTATCTGCTACTATAAGAGCAATGGTATCATAGCTTTTCCCCCAGTCCTGTAACCCTTTCTGCCCTCACTATATCTGATCTTATTACCGATAAGCACTGTCTGTCATGCCTAATCCAATGGGTTACTTTATTTTCGAGAGCCTCCTCATCCTCTCTGCTTCCCTTGTCTAATTTTGGTACATTAGTTAGCTATATTTTGTGTTCTCTAGTCATTTTTAGCAGACCCTCTCCCCTGTGTTTGTCTCCTGAACTAACATCTCTCCCCCACTCAGCCGAAGGTAAGATGTAAATGTGTTCCCATTATCTTGGTAATGTGGTGCTGAATGGTGTAGGGAATTGGACGATGGCTGGTGGTGATGTCTCACTGGAGATGTACAATTGTTCTCCATAATCAATACTCTCAGTGAGCTATTATCTTTTACACTGGTGCGATTTATATCCCAAATTAGCAGCTTACGTGGATTAAGGCGCCTGGGTGCAGTGTCACGATTTTGGCCAAGGCTGCTGAGGAGTGAAGCCTTTCTCCCCAGCGGAATACAGCAGCAACTCCCGGGAAGCGAAAAAGGAAAGTGAGGGTCCCGTGCTGAGGGACTACTCTGGTTAACTTATGGCTGTCCGGAGCCTGGGTGCAGCATCATATCCTTCTTTTTTTTTTACTTTAAAGACACTGCTATGCAATATTTTATTTTAGAGATTCTTTAAGTTCCCACTGTGTCCAGAACATTATTAATTAGTATTACTAGGCCACCACTAGGTCTTCCCAAATGTCTATTTGTTGTGGGAATATGAGTTGTAAAGTTTAGGAAGTAGTACTCCCTCGTCTCCCATGGCTGCTGTAAAACAGACACTGTGATAGGTGTTGAGGAAGAACATTGTCTCATCAGCTCCTATGTATGTGCTTTTCTAACCCATCTATGTTTCACGAGCAGATCAGAGCTCAAGGGTGAAACATTAGTTGTATTAAGGTACCCTGCAGGAGCTGTTGAGTTAGAGTGGAAGCAGATGTGCTTGCCCACCTTTCCTCCATGCGTTGATGTCTTCCTTGATCTATCTCCATTGATGGACGTAATGATGGATGGAAGGATGGATACATGGATATATGGATGGATGGATGGATGGAAGGATGGATGGATGGATGGATGGGTGGGAGGATGGATGAACAGATGCACCTCGCCGCCAAGACTTGGAACACCCTCCCCATCCTCCTACGGCAGACCCAGGACCTACTAACCTTCAGGAGGCTACTCAAGACCTGGCTATTCGAGCAGTAGCAGCACCCCCCCCCCCCCCAGCGCCTTGAGACCCTCACGGGTGAGTAGTGCGCTTTACAAATGTTCTGATTGATTGATTATAGTACACCACTCCACTCTACACCCCTCCACTCTACCCCACTCCAGGCCACTCCACACTATGCCACTCCACTGTACTCTACTCCACTCTATGCTGCTCCACTCGTGCCACTCCGCTCTATGCTATTTCACCATACACCATTCCACTCTACAGCACTCCACTCTACGCTAGTCCACTGTATGCCACTGCACTGTACCGCAGTCCACTGTACGCCTCTCCCCTCTATGCCAGTGCACTCTACGCTACTCCATTTTGCGCTATTGTACTCTACTACACTACACTCTATGCCACTCCACTCTTTGCCACTCCGCTGTCCGCCATTCTACTGTATGCCACTCTACTCTATGCCACTTGACTATACAACACTCCACTGTTCCCTATTCCACTCTACTCCACTCCACTCTATGGCAATTCACTATATGCTATTGCACTGTACACAACTACAATCTATGCCACTCAACTCTGCGTAATTGGTCTCTATGCCACTCCAATGTAGTCTCTTCACTGTACCCAACACTACTCTACGCCACTCCACTCTAAGCCACTCCAGTGTATGCTACTCCACTCTACTCCACTCCACATTATGATACTCCACTGTGCGCTATTTCAGTGTATGCTACTCTACTATATGCTATTCCACTGTATACCACTCCCCTGTATGTCACTCCCCTGTACGCCACTCCACTTTATGCTATTCCACTCTACCCGACTCCACTATACCCCACTCCACTCTATGTTACTCCCCTCTACGCCACTCCACTCAACACCACTCCACTGTACGCCACTCCACTGTACCCCACTCTACGCCACTTCACTGTACAGCACTTCATGTACGCTATTTCGTGCACGCCACTGCACTCTTTACCACTGCAGTTAACACCACTTCACTCAATGACACTGTACTCTACACTATTCCACTGTACGTAACTCTACTCTACCCCACACCACTCTTTGCTGTTCCACTTTATGCCACTTCACTATACTCCACTACACTGTACACCACTCCACTGTATGCTATTGCACTGTATCCCACTCCACTCTACGCTATTCCACTGTACTCTGCTCCATTCTGCGCCACTGCACTCTACCCAACTGCACAGTGGAGAGGTGTGGTGCAGCTGCCAGGGCAGCTGACTTCAGAGCACAGGGCTCACGGTTCGATCCCCGGCTCCGGCGGCAGCTCAGCTCAGCACCATGTGACTCTGGGCAATAGCTCTCTTAATTTCCACGATGGCCTCCAGCGCCTTGAGACCCGTAAGGGTGAGTAGTTCGCGCTTTACAAATACGGATTTTTTTTTTTTTACACTCCACGCCACTCCACTGTGTTCCCTCAACAACACTATACTCCACTCAACAATACTCTATGCCCTGCCACTGTACCACACTATACTCCATTATATAGCATTACACTGTATAATAATGTACTCCTGTCAATGCCCGTGTACAGCACTATACTTTACTCTATAGCAATTTACGGCACTCTACTCCACTCTACGCAACTCCCTCTACGCTGCTACACCCCAGTTAATATACTCCACTCTTTGCCACTCCGCTGAGACACTACTTCACTGCACTCCACTGTACGCTACTCTATGCCACTCAACTATATGACAGTCAATCCCACTCTACTGTACCATACTGTACAGCACTCTACTCTACGCCAGTCCACTGTACAACACTTTAATCCTCTCTGAACCCTGCGGCACCGACTGGCTGAAAAAAAACATTTTTTGCCCAGACCCCCGCCCCTCCCCCCCCAATAAGAGCGAGGGGGTTATGGACCACTACCTTGCCTCCTACTACCACCTTTCTTTTTAAGTTTTGAGACACGGGAACCAAATAATGGCAGGCACAACATCGTTTTTTATGTTGCGAACAGCCAATGAGAGCGCTCAGTTCTGCTCTTCTATGGTGTCCCAGGGGCACAAACTGGCCAACAGAGAGCTAAGCCCTCACGACCAAATCAAAAAGGGCTATTTTTTAATCTACGTTTCAGTCCCGCAGGTTCAAACTTCAAGATAGCTCTATTTTTTTAAGCTTTAAGGGCCTCATTATGATGTTAGCGGTCGGACCGCCGTCAGCTGTTCGGTCCGACCGCCATACCATGAGACTGGTGGTCGGACCCACAGCTGTCGGACGCAACACTGCCACCTCTGCCAGGATCATAGATCCCAACGGTGTGGTGGTCGGAGGAGCGTCCCAGAATGGCGGTGGTGCTGAGACAGGCACTGTCGTTGGGATTACAATATTTCTTTCCAACAGCCTTTTCATGGCGGGAACCTCACCATGAAAAGGTTGTCAGAAAGGGATCAGGGGGCCCCAAACAGGGCCTCCGGCCTTCGTAGGCCAATGAAAAGTGTCCCTGGGGGCACAGGTAGTGCCCCACTTACCTCTGTGCACAATGCATTGGGCATGACACATGGTGCTCGGACGTGCAGGAGGTGCTGCACGGCTGGGGCATGTGCTGTGGCCCTTTTCCATGGCCTCAGCATGCCCCCGCCATGGTACGGATGACTTTCTGACCCCCAGCCTGGCGGTCAAATAGAAATACTGTGGTCAGACCCCACATACTCGTCGGGCGGCCTCCCGACCGCTGCAATAGCAGCCGGCGGTCCAATCTCCCAACATCATAATGAGGCCCTTAGTTTCTCAAAAGTGGCTGAACGGATTTACAACAAATAACAAAAAGCACATTTTCTTAGTAAATGTTTAGCTTTCTGCCAAATTTGGTGTAATTCTTTCAGCTGTTTTCTCTCTATTGCTGTCCAAGTTTTCCTATGGAAATTGTATGTGGTAAAAAGAATTTTGGAACCCCCCTATTTCTCAGGCCCTGCTTTCCAGAGCACCCTGAAAATTTCAAAGAAGGAGCTGAGATGAATGATATTTTGTTTTGGGGAGTTTCATGAAGATTCGTCAAATGGCACCAAATTTAATAGAAAAACAAAGAAATTGTTCAGGCTGGCTTAGTTTGTGTTAACTAAGTGAGCGAGACCCCATCTTTGAACTTACTGTATTTAGTTGGAGTGCACGCCCTAAGAGTGAAGGCTTTGCAACAATAAAACATACATATAATTTTGAACATCTTCAACATATCGATATATGTCTTTCCTCAGCAGCAGATCTCTTACACTTAAGTTTACTGTGGCATTGTGAGCTAGCAGCCAATGAGTTAGTGCAGCAGCAGTAGGCAGTCTACTTGTCTAGTAGAAAAAAGAAACTTGAAGACTTGTTGTCCTTGACTACAAACAGTATTTTATTACTTTAGGTATTTGTCGTAAAAGAGAAAATATTTCTCTGTGGAGGTCAGGAGTGAAGATTTTAGTAAAGACGTGTTTTGCTTAGTCAGCAAACGCATTCTGTCAGCAGGAGTAAGGTTTTCGATGCTCATACCTACAAGGTACAGCTGTAGTGGCCCCTCATATCAATGAGAATGTTCAGCTTGTCTACCATTTATGAAGAGGTTTCTGATTGAGCAAAAGGCGATGGTTGAACACCAGGAGTTTGGTTTTGCATAGTCATTCTATAACTACATCATAGCTGCCTGGAGACTAATTAGATGGAGGGAGGGAGGAAAATGTGTCCTATGGGTCACTAAAGCCATATCTGGGACCTGGTGGCATTCTACCTCATGGCTAATTTTGTCACTAGAATCATTCGATGACATTACTGGAGCATAATACAGTGTCCATTATCTATGCCCTATATATATTTATGGCGGAGTAGTGATAGCTGTTCTGTAGTCGTGTAGTCTGTAATAACATTTGCTTGATATACAAATCCACATCAAATTAGACAGAGGCCTGACCGTTTAGGTGTGTTTCTTTGCCCGAGATTTGGACAACATTAATTATGGAGATCAAAAGTTATGCAGAAAAAATAATTTGGTGTTTGTGTATACTAAATCTTATGTCAGTGATTGCACTCCAGCACAGCCAAAACTACTGGGCAGATTGACAGCAGTTTTGGCCTGAAGACAGAGGTAGTTCCAGAAAGGATCATGTTTGTGATTTAGTTCAGCTCTATTCAGTAGTTCTTAAGATATGTGTTATTAAAACATCAACAATCATGCTTGAAAGGGTTAATTTAATTTATATCTCCATTATTTTGGTCCTGAAGTATATGACGAACCTTGGTTTGGAGAAAAAAGTTTAGATTGGGTGGCTGAGAAGATGTTTGGTTTGTGAACGAAGACCCATGGAATTGGACAAAGAAAATGGCCCATGCACGGACAAGCTGGTAATAGATTGACCTCTAAGGGGTGTTCCCAGACCGTCTGGGAACACACCCTGAGGTTTGCAAAATGTCCTCATTCCCCAAGAAAAACTGTCTGGAATCGTTGCCAGCTTCGTGAAATTGTTGCTTGGTTCATGGCCCTGCACTGATGACATTTTAGGGAAAACGTTTATGAGATGAGACATGACATGAGCTAAACAAAAAACCTAGGTCATGAAATGAATGTTAACTGCTCACAATTGTATACTAATTGCGATTACTTACATTTTTTTTACGAAACACTAGACTGGTTTTATGAACCACGGTTAATTAATCCAACGCTTGATTTACAAACTTACCTAAAATGTAAGTGCAAACAGTTTTGCAGTCTACAAACCTCTAGTCCAGTTTGTGAACTTGTTAAAAATGAAAACATATATACATGAATATAAAACACAGAAATTCGATGCAAAAAGTATTATTAAGGAATATTATGGTTGGGCTATAAAGTAAACAATAAAAGTAAGGAAGTTAGCCTGTCAAGGCTACAGGCACTACTGGACCCATTGCACCTCCAGACTGAGGGCCTGATTACAATGGCGTGGAGACCGGTCTCCCCACCATCCTAACCAACTTTTAACGCCTGCCACATTTGGATGGCGGGCGTCTGTGTGGCGGTCGGAAATACCGACTGCTGTGGCGGTTGGAAAGACCACGGATCCGACGGGCTCCCATCGGAGGCTGAGTAATGCATACAATGGTGGCGGTGCCTACCAGGCACCTCCGTAGGCATTGCGATGTTCCTTCCTGCCAGCCCTTTCATGGTGGTGACCCCGCCATAAAAAGGCTGGCAGAAAGGGACATTGGGGGCACGCAGCGGGCCCCCTTACCACCTGGGCCTTATGAGTATAGGCCCAGTTACCTTTGTTTGTAAAGTGATTGTTATGTGGAATCTGAAGCATTAAGAGGTGCTTTATCAAGTCAGTTAGCCATTATTTTGTTTATAAAATGGAGTATGACCCTATTACTTTAAATTCTCTTCCACTGCTCAAATTTGCATTTTAAATAATACAAACTAATGGGCCACAATTATCTTCACTAGCAGGGCATAGTTGGATAAATAGAAATTGTTATTGTAATTGGATTTATATAGCGCTTACTATCCCTGGCAGGTTTTGAAGCGCTTTACCCTGAGTAGCACGCTACTCCAGAACACAAGGTTAGTGGGTATTCCAGTGGTTATTGACATTTTGACTGTGTTCAGTGTTGTTAGAAAGTTACATTTACGCGCTGCAAGAAAATGAGAATTGTTTCCAATTTAGTTCTTCTAATTTTCCACGCATACTCGAATGGTTTGGGGTTTTTCATAGTCTACTGGAAACAACGCAACCGTCCGTAAAAGTCCACAATAGTGACATAACTCACTGAAATGTTTATGTTCATTCCCAAAAGGCAGGGAGGAGTTGACTTTTTATTTGCAAATGCTGAAAGCATTAGAGCTGGCCAAACAAGGAAAAAATGGTTTGGTAATTGTGACTCCTTGTAACTGTTCCGTAAACATACACGTGCTATGATTCCTGAGTTTGCGCCCGCTTTCTCTGTGTGAATACCCATACAAAGCGAATTGGCACAATACATTGACAAAGACAATTCCTTCAAGAGGAAGTAAAGCATGTTTCTCTTGCAATGCTAAAAGGTTGCAGTTTATAGCGAACTTTCTGTAGGTATTCATTTTTGGCAAATGATAATCATGTGCTGAGCATCAGTTCTGTGGGATTGTGTGTGGGAAGCTGGATAGTGAACTTCCTATTAGTATTCCTATTTGACTTGCAGCGAGCTTGATATTTTAGCATCTAATTGTTTATTATTAGCTTTAAGCATCAAAACAGCGTATCGGTCCTTTCCGGGTAGTACTGTAGTGAGTCGCGCGATCTTTCAGTGCGCCTGTCATGGCTCGCTCAGCCGCCCCACCGGCTATAGATGTGCCATGTGCTTCAGTTTATATACAGTTAACTCATCCTCTAGATAGAACACCTAATAATACTCTGGGGGGTGCTCTGAATCTCCTTTTGGTGAAGTTGTAAGTTGGAATTATTGTCAGGAAATTCAAGTATTTGGGACAAGAAAGCTCCCAAAACTCTGCAGACAGGGTACTTCAGAAAAGGCATCCAGTCTGATTCAAATGCCTGGGCTTTCCAATCCAAGGTCTTCGTGATTTTTCCATTCTAAGTAAATCCTAGAGACAGCGCCTCCATTTCTCCTGTATCAGATGGCCCAACGTTCCTCTGTAGTGCAGCGCTCCCATGTCTGTGTGCGCACAATGCTAGCGACATCAGTCTGTCCCTAAGAGTGTGTAGAGGGGATGCCTGTCTCTTAGGGATTCCTGGTAGAATGTGTACCTGATCCCAGGGGACAGCGGTTTCAAACATCCAATCAGTAGCATCCAGCACGTCTCACCAAAATGACTACGATGTAGGCACTACACAAGAACATAAACTAGTGACCCCGTTTTCCCACATTCACCTGAGCACACACCCGACCTACGAACGTCCATCTTTGAAGGTTAGATAGCATGTAATACCAATGCAACATTATTTTAACCAGTGCATCCCTTTCTGTGGCATTCTATCCAGGGTTGCAGACCCGACATGGATGTCACCCCCCTTCATTGTATGAAATCGTCCTCCTTAGTCCATTCTCCAATTTCTCCTGACCAGTAGAATGCAGGTAAATCTGAAATAAGCCTTCTGCCCTCGTTATTTGTGCATAACCAGTACTCTTATTAGGTGAGCTATCTGTGACAATGACGGGTGAGGGGAAAGCGGAAAATCCCAGTTTGGTTGACGCTGTATCCCAGATTGTCATTGAAGCACTGGAAGTAGGGGAGACAGGGCCAGACTGGGAACAGCAACCAGCCCTGGAGATTGCAGCCCGACCGGCCCTGGGGTTGGGGGTGCTAGCATAATGCAACCCTCCCACTTTTGTTAGAGAGAGCCGATATTGCAGCACTGCTGCAAAACCGGCCCCCACGGGCACAAAACCAGCCCCCACCAATCCGGCCCACCGGGGAAATGCCTGGTGCCCGCTACGGCCAGTCCGGCCCTGAGGAGAGAAGTACATCCCCCATCCCAATGCTTTTTGTCCAGCCATCGGGCTTTCCAGATGGGTATGCCTGGTTCAAGAAACACCACTGTATAGTGGATTATTCCGTTTTAGACTCTAATTATAGATATTACAATTGGGCTACTTGGTAATATTGCTCCACCCCAAAGACAAGGCCCCCATTTCTAGTGTCAATTTCTGCACAATACATGGCCGTTTTCTGGACCAAATTTGTCAAAGGCTCACTGGAATTGTTTAAGGGGGGTAGGAAGAGGAAATGGTAAAGTCTGGAATAAAAATAGCTGTTTTGGCATTAGCAACATTTTAACTGCTTCTAACCACGAGCTGCTTTTTGTCAGGGATCCCCCAAGTGTCTAGAAATGTTAATATGCTTTCTCTCACTCTCTTTGCCTTACGTTTGCAAGCTAAAGAAATGACCCTTGGACATTACATAAAGTTGCTAACGAGTTAAACAGTGACATTTGTTTTTTTGTTCAAAAAATATTTTAATCAAGAGAGGGCAACTTAAAATATATAAAACCTCTTTACTTAATTTTTATACAGAAGACATACAATATCAAAGAATCACAAGAAAATGTAAAGATACCCTGTGTGTGCCCCCACAAGGTGAATCACAGTAGTCCCATCACAATTTCCTTCTAAAAAAACATAAATACAATATATCTGACACAATGAAAACCCACAAAAAACCCGCAAAGGAAGTAAGCCCGAGGGCCTAAGGGCTCACGTTTGAAGGGAACAATGCCTTCCTATGTTTCAAGGTGATGATCCACTATACCCCTTGGTCACAGCTCTATGGTGCCCTAAGGAGCTTCTAGTCTGTCGACGTTTTGGTCCCGCTTAAATAATTTCCGGGGACCATACTCAGGACTTGATGAGTTTCAAGTATTTATAGGGTACTGTAATAATTAGTTATTATACCTTCAACGCCTCACAAAGTCGTTTAGATGTGATACCACTTCCAAAGTGAAGCTTGGCTCATAATGCTATGTTTTTTTAAAAGCCTGTGGAATCAAGTGCTTTATGTTTACTTTCATGTCCAGTCAAGCGTTGTATATTGTGCGGTTCTGAAGGGCCTTATGAAAGAAATAGCATTCATATTACTTTCTTTTTCTGTTTTTGAGAAAGGCATTGGCCAAGGTCATTTTGTTTGTTAAAAAAATTATTAAAATATATGTCCTTGTGCATATATAAATAGCCTTTCAGTCAGGCCTCTTCTGCAATTCGTCTGTTGTAAAGTCATTCACATTTCCCTCTGCCCACAATAGCTAGATCCTGGGGTAATGGATCTGCCTACTTGAGTCATTGAATCTCTTATGTGTGAGTGACAGCATTCTGTCAAAGCATAAAGTAATCATCTAAACAGAAAGCAGTGCACTTCAATGGCAGGGCTCAATGTTTGCATTATCTATTAATTTACGTTTTTGTTTTCTTTTGTAAGGGCCAGGCAGATCTCCCATCAATGCTTTCAGGACACATATATATCTTCGTATGCATTCATACTTAATTTTTCCTTAATAAAATCCATTTTAAAATGGCTGAACACGTCTGAAATTGGGAAGCCATTTTATATGCATTTTTTTTGTAAAGAACAACAAAAACCATCCCAAGATGCCAGCCAATTAGTGTGCATGTGTGCACACACGGGTGCAACCTTAGAATTGCTATTTATAAGCCTTTACTATTAAAAAAACGATTCCAAGAAGGCTGTATGCTTGCACATGCAGGGGCTGTCATTGTTGATTGAATATCTTTTTGTAAAGTCTAACAAATAACAAAGGAAACAAACGTTGGCAATAGTTTATTAGCCAATGCTAACCCTATTGGCTTTGTTGATGGTCTATATTGCAGATGTCTGTCAGTTCTCCGTGTGGTGTCTTTGTTCCCTGCTTGTACTTCAGTTTGTATGTACAGAGGTTTCTCTCTTTCATGTTTCCGCTGAGGGTGTCTTCTCCATTGAATGTTTATCTCCACCTGCGTGGCTATACTGCATGCTGGAGGGCTGTTCAAAATGTGTCCTTAATCAGCGTGAAGTTTGACAGACCCACCGGAGGGTTAAATATGCAGAATTTCACTACATGTCCTAGCATGCATTGCGAAGGAATTCCATTGGGAGGGCACACCGGAAGCCTATTAAAATGAACTGCATGCAGAGGACTGTTGTTTTAGCAGCTGATTTCCTGTCGACTCACGCCTGTCTCTGATGAAGAAGCGAGAAGCTTGGAAACGCGTTAGGCAAAGGGACTGAAGTAATCAGGAAAAGATGCTGCTTTCCTGTTAAATAAATGGTGTGATACCAACCTGATTTAGGAGTGCGTCCTTAGCCTGGGGACAAACGATGGAAACATATAATAAAGGCGGTCTCGGCCGTGGAGGATCGCACCGCCCGTTTCATGATAACGGGACCGCAGAATAGGAACTTTTCCCATTCATGTGCTGGCATTGCAGGTTAAGGAATTTTGGAGGGCATAATCTTTTCCTGGGGCCCACTGGAGGGCTGTTCAAAATGTGTCTGTTAGACCTGGTACCATTGGCGTGGGTCTCCCTTCAATTTTTTCGCTATGCCTCCTCTGTTGTTGACATGTTTTTGCTGGTTTAGATGCTTTGGGCACTTTGCCACTGCTAATCAGTGCCAAAGTGCAAGTGCTCCCTATGATAAATTGATGTATGGATTAGTGACTCCATGATTGGCTTATTTGATTTACTGTCAGACCCTAGTACAGTGCACCGCGTGTGCCCAGGGCCTGTAAATCAAATGCTGCTGGTGGGCTTGCAGCACTGGTTGTGCCACCCACCGGAGCAGCTTGGAAAGCGTGTCTCAGGCCTGCCATTGCAGAGCCTGTGTGCAGTCTAGTACTGCCATGTTGACTTGGAAAGTGCACCCACTTGCCAGTCCCTAAACCTTCCCTTTTCTACATATTAGTCACCCCTAAGGTAGGCCTGCGGGCAGGGTGCATTGTATGTAAGAGGTAGGACATGCCCTGATGTGTGTGGCATGTCCTGATAGTGAATTACAGCCAATTTCGTTTTTCACTATTGCAAGGCTACCTGTCCCCATAGGCCAGAATGGACAGTTTGATTATAACATCTTATAATCCTAACTGACCCAGGGAACATGGTAGAAAAACGAATTTAGTATGCCTGAACTCAGAATGATCAAATACATCTTTTAGTGAAGTTGCTTTTAACATTCTGTGTTTGAAAATACCACTTTTAGAAAGTAGGTATTTTCTTGCTTAACCATCCAGCCTTCCTCTGCTAGCTTGTGTATTGTATGTCTGGGTTTGTGAGTGACAGGGGCTGGAGGACTCCAGGAGACAGGATGAGTCAGCACTAGGCTGAATAGACCTATCTGCATGAGGAGTGGTGGGAGGAGTAGCACCTGGGCCTGAATAGGGCTGTGCCTGCCTTCCACAATGCTGGCTCCACCTCCTGTGGTGTGTCTGATGACCCTGGCCCACACTGACAAAGGAAGAAGTTGTGCACTGGCAGAATGCACCCAGAACTGGTTTGGACTAGGTACAGGACCCTCTGCCTTCAGAGGACAAAGGATTTGCTAGTATAAATATTGGGGCCCAGACCCCAAGACTTTAGATCACTTCTGGGAATCAAGACGAACCTTTGCTGAGGAGAAGAACCAGGAAGCTGAAGGAGGAGACTACCCCTATGCTGCGTGTTGTTGGGGTTGTCCTGCAGTGATTACTTATTGCCAAAGAAAGGAGAAAAGGACTGAGTGTGCTTTCATCATCTTGAAGAAGATCTCCAAGGGCTTGAACATTGAGCTTGCCTCCTGCCTGAAGTCTCAGGGATACAAGACTTCACCCCCAGCTCCCCTCCTGAATTCCCTTCCTGGGAATTGAAGTGCCTACTGCTGTTGGGCCTTCTGAGAGACTGTGTGTCGCTGGGAGGTGGAAGCGCGACGCAACGAAGAGGAAGCGTGTCGCCGCCGCAGCAGCTGTCGTCGCATCGCAGAGTAAGCGTGCCGCCGCTGTCGCATCACCGAAGCGCCCCGCATCACCGGAGAAGTGTGCCGCCGCAGCAGTTGTCGTCGCATCGCGGAGTAAGCGTGCCGCCGCTGCCGGTGTCGCCATCGCATCACCGAAGTGCCTCGCATCACCGGAGAAGCGTGCCGACGCCGGCGCATCACTGGAGAAGCGTGTCGCAGGGCCTGTCGCGGCTCAGAAGATCGCCGAGTCGCCGCACGGCCGTCGGGCGTGCACGCATCCCGTCAATGTTGTCGCACCGTAAGCAAGACGCCATTTTCACGCATCGCACCGGATCATCATCGCATCGGAACCGGGCCGCAGTAAGAAACCGACGCATCCTCCTTTCTGCATGTAAGGAATCGAAGCATCACCTTCCCTGCAACCCTTTTGTTTGTTTTGCGTTACGCATCCAAAGGTACATTGAGAGTAAAGTGTCGCATTTATCACCTTTATTGAACTGAGCTATTTTGTACCATTGACAGTCATATTTTTCGTATTGTATTGTAGATTTTTGTCGTTTTGGGTCTTCTGTTAAATCTATATAAAAATACTTAATTTTATACTACAACCTGTGTGGTGTCCATCTGTAGTGTTGTCACTGGGTTACTGTATGTGTTCACAAATGCTTTACACACTGCCTCTGAGATAAGCCTGCCTGCTCGTGCCAAGCTACCAAGGGGGTGAGCAGGGGTTATTTTAGTAGTGTATCCCCCTTACCCTGACTAGAAGCAAGGGTCCCTATTTGGACAAAGGTACCTACCTCTGCCAACTAGAGACCCCCAGTTCTAACATTGGTGGCAGCAGTGGGATTCTGGACTTGCATTTGTGACTCATATACAGTAATTGGTGTACACTACTAGTGAGTGCAGACCAAACGCAACCACATACATTTCTGGTAGATTGTTTTTCCTGGGATTTCTATTTTTTGCCAAGAACTGCCAAGTTTAGTCACCATGAGCAAAACAGCATCCATCGCATCTCTTGATTTAGATTTTGAAGAAGAAAAGCTGGAAAGTTACAATGTGAAACTGCTAAAGTACTTCTGCAGGAAATTGAAAGTTGCTACTACAGGTCTCACCAAGAAGGATGAGTACCAAAAGGCGCTGAGGGCCTGGGTGGAAGCAAGAAGTACCCCTGAGCATGAGGAGGGGGCCGAGGATGCAGGAGGGCAGCTAGATGGGCCACTGGGTCCAGGGGGGAGGAAAGCACCTTCCCCAGCAGGTAGCAGTGTTTCTTCCAAGGGCCTGTCCCCAGGAGAGCTGGAGAACGGGGAGAGAAGTAGGATGCATGAAATGGAGCTGACCAAGCTTAAGATGGGTGGGCAGTTGGAATTGGAAATTAAGAAATTGGCCCTTGAGGAAAAGAGGATGCAAATGGAGCATGAGAGAAGTTTGAGGGAGTTGGAGTTGAAAGCTAGGAGCTTAGAGATTACTCCCTCTGGTGGCAGCACACCGTCCATGCCTGTTGAAGCCAGGGTGTATATACCTAAAGATGTGGTGAAAGAGTTTTATAATATTGATGATATTGGTCAGTGGTTCAAGGCCTATGAGGTAGCTATGTCCTCCCACCGGGTCCCTGAGAAGGATTGGGGAGCAGGGTTGTGGGGACGGTTCCATAGTGAGGGACGGGATACCTTGTTAGACTTGCCCTCTGAAGTCCACAATTCTTATAGCCATATGAAGGAAGCATTGATGTCTAGGTATGGGTTGACTCCTGAACTGTATAGGCAGAGGTTTAGAAATTGCAAAAAGTTGGAGTCCAGTACTTGGGTGGAATATGTGACTTTTTTTTGCAGAGCATTGGATGGTTGGGTGAAGGGTAGCAAAGTGAATGATTTTGACGCGCTCTTTGATTTGATTGCATGGGAGCACTTGTCAGGAAATTGTTTTCCAGAGCTATGCCAGCACCTTATTGATAGTAGGCTGACTAACCCTAGGAAGCTTGTTGAGGAGGCGGACCGCTGGGTGAGCACCCGGGTCCACAAGGGTCACGTGGGAGACTCCGCCAAAGGTGGGCAGGGTCCCCAGCAGAGGAGTGGGGGGGACAAGGGTAAACAGAAGGTGTTCCAGAAAGGGCCCAAAATTAATCCCCAAGGGAACCAAGGGAAAGGTTCCCAGCCACCCCCTGAGAAGAAGCCAGGGGCCCGACTGATAAGCCTGTTCACAGGGGGCCCAGGAACTGCTTTAAGTGTGGTCAAGGGGGCCACTGCTCCTATGATTCTAAATGTCCCTTGTATGGGAAGACAGCACCCACTGGTGCACCATCCCGGCAGGTGGCTAGTGTAGCCCTGGGGGAGGAGATGGGTGCCCAAGGTGGGTGGGGTCCCATAGCAATGTCCTTGGTCTCTTTAGGAGACAGTGAGATGGTCCCCAGGACCCAACTGCCTGATAACACTAAAAATACAGGCAGTGGGTGACCATCAATGGCCAAAGGGTGGAGGCTCTGAGAGACACCGGAGCCAGTGTGACAGCTGTCAGTTGTCGGCTGGTGTCTGAAGAGCAGGTGATCCCCAATGCATTCTGCCCACTAGTTGCCGCGGACAACTCAGAGAGCCACTGCAGAGTGGCTCAGGATCCCTTTGAGTGGGGGGGGGGGTCTCAGGTACCTTTCAAGTAGCTGTGAGGCCAGCCATGCCTGTAGACTGTCTGCTGGGCAACGATTTAGAAAGTTCACCTTGGGCAGAGGTGGAGAGAAGGTCTCATCTAGAGATGTTGGGTCTGCCGGAGTGGGCGTGCGCGACCACTCGGTCTATGGCAGCCAGTAGAGGTGTTCAAGAGGACCTGGAGCCTGAGAGGATGGCCCAGGTGCCTGCCTTGAAGAGAAGAGGCAGGGGGCACGGGAAACCGGCCCCCGTGGTTCCCACGGTCCAGGAGGAAGCAGAACCTGAGGGGGATGCTCTGGAACCTACAGGGGAGCAAGTGGCCGAACTGGGGGACCTCCCTGAGCTGACCCATTGGCAGCAAGAAGGAGGACCCTCCAGGGAGGAGTTCTGCGAGGAGCAGAACAAGTGCCCTTCTCTTGTGGGTTTGCGGCAACAGGCCACAAACCAGGCAGCAGGTGATCAGTCTGGATCACAATGGATCTACTGGGAGAATGGTCTCCTGTATAGCGAGCCTAAGGTTGCTGAGCCTGGGTCAGCCCGTGTGCTGGTGGTACCCCAGCGCTTCAGAGCCTTCCTACTGGGTTTGGCTCATGATGTGCCTTTAGCAGGACATCTGGGGCAGGGCAAGACCTTTGAAAGGCTTGTCACCCACTTTTATTGGCCCCAGATGCGCAAGAGTTCAGACACTCATTGCAGGACATGTCAGACTTGCCAGGCAAGTGGAAAAAGTGGGAGGAAGCACAAGGCTCCCCTCCAGCCTTTCCCTGTGGTCAGCACCCCCTTTGAACGGGTGGGTATTGACATTGTGGGGCCACTGGAGCCCAAGACAGCCATGGGCAACAGGTTCATCCTGGTCTTGGTGGACCATGCCACCCGGTACCCGGAAGCCATCCCTCTTCGGACAGTGATGGCCCCCGTGGTGGGGTGTGCACTGATGGGGATTTTCTCCCCTGTGGGGTTCCCCAAGGAGGTGGTGTCTGACCATAGTACAAACTTCATTTCCAAGTATATGAAGTCCCTGTGGCAGGAGTGCGGTGTAACGTACAAGTTCACCACTCCTTACCACCCCCAAGGTAATGGGCTGGTTGAGAGATTCAACCGGACCCTGAAGGGCATGATTATGGGTCTGGAAGAACCCATGAGGCGTAAGTGGGACGTCCTCTTGCCATGCCTTTTGTTTGCTTACCGTGAGGTGCCACAGCAGTCCTTAGGGTTCAGCCCCTTTGAACTGCTCTATGGTCACCCGGTAATAGGACCTCTGAGTCTGGTGAAAGAAGGCTGGGAGAAAGCTCCCAGTAAACCTCCCCAGGATGTATTTAGCTACATGCTGGCCTTTAGAAACCAGACTAGGCGATTCAGACAACTTGCTGAGGCGAATCTGGAAGCCAGCCAGGAGGAGATGAAACGGTGGTATGATCAGAATACCACTCTGATCGAGTTTCAGCCTGGGCAGAAAGTGTGGGTCATGGCCCCCGTGGAGCCTTGCATGCTCCAGGATAAGTGGACCGGACCATTTGAGGTGGTGGAGCGCAAGAGTGAGGTCACCTACCTGGTGGACTTGCGATCTCCCAGGAACACTTTGCGGGTCCTACATGTCAACCGCCTAAAGCCCCATTTTGAGAGGTCCGAAGTGGGCATGCTCCTAGCAACGGATGATGGAATGGAAGAGGAGACAGAACCTCTTCCTGACCTCCTGTCTGCAACAGAGCAAGATGGGTCAGTGGAGGGTGTGAACCTCTCTAACTCCCTGACACCTGAGCAGCAGGAAGACTGTCGCCAACTGTCGGGACAGTTTCCTGACCTGTTTTCCCTGACTCCTAGTGTCACTGATTGGTGCTTCCATGATGTGGACACTGGGGACAGTCCTCCTGTCAAGCACAAGGCTTACAGAGTGACTGACAGGGTGAGAGCTTGCATCAAGGAAGATGTCTCCAAGATGTTTGCATTGGGGGTGATTGAATCCTCTCACAGCCCTTGGGCCAGTCCAGTGGTCTTGGTCCCAAAAGCTGCCGCGCCTGGTGCCACGCCCAAACTCCGGTTCTGTGTGGACTACTGAGGACTCAATTCAGTCACCAGGACTGATGCGCACCCCATCCCCAGAGCTGATGAGCTCATTGATCGGTCAGGGGCTGCCCGGTACCTCAGCACGTTTGACTTAACGTCTGGGTACTGGCAGATCGCCTTGACTGATGGGGCCAAAGAGAGGTCAGCATTCTCCACACCAGATGGGCACTACCAATTCCGGGTTATGCCCTTTGGGATGAAGAATGCCCCTGCCACCTTTCAGAGGTTGGTCAACCAGGTGTTGGTTGGACTGGAAGATTTCAGGGCCGCCTACCTGGATGACATCGCAGTGTTCAGTGCTAGTTGGGAAGAACATCTGCGCCACCTCTGGGAAGTGTTGATGGCGCTGCGGAGGGCAGGCCTCACGATCAAGGCGAGTAAGTGCCAGATCGGGCAGGGTTCCGTGGTGTACTTGGGACACCAGGTTGGGAGCGGCCAGGTGGCGCCCCTACAGCCCAAGATTGATACTATTCTGGCTTGGGAACCCCCCAAGACCCAGACAGAGGTGAGAGCCTTTCTAGGACTCACTGGGTATTACAGGAGATTTGTCAAGGGGTATGGCAGCATTGTTGCACCCTTGACAGAGCTGACTTCCAGGAAGCAGCCCAAGAGAGTGATTTGGACTGACACCTGTCAGAGAGCTTTTGACGCCTTGAAGACTGCCATGTGCACGGCCCCCGTGCTTCAGGCGCCCAACTTCTCAAAAGAATTTGTTGTTCAAACAGACGCTTCAGAGCATGGTGTAGGGGCTGTTCTGGCACAGTTAAATGAGGAGGGCCTAGACCAATCTGTAGCCTTCATCAGTAGGAGGTTACTTCCACGGAAACAGAGGTGGAGTGCTATTGAGCGTGAGGCATTTGCTGTGGTCTGGGCGCTGAAGAAGTTGAGACCATATCTGTTTGGGACTCACTTCTGGGTTAGACCGACCACAGGCCCCTCAGATGGTTGATGCAGATGAGGGGTGAGAATCCAAAGCTGTTGAGGTGGTCCATTTCCCTACAGGAGATGGACTTTACGGTGGAACACCGCCCTGGTACAGAACACGCCAATGCTGATGGTCTGTCCAGATTTTTCCACCTTAGTGATGAGAACTCCCAGGAGGTAGGGTAGTTCTCCCCACATTTCAGCTGGAGGGGACACGTGTTAGACCTGGTACCATTGGCGTGGGTCTCCCTTCCATTTTTTCGCTATGCCTCAGCTGTTGTTGACATGTTTTTGTTGGTTTAGATGCTTTGGGCACTTTGCCACTGCTAATCAGTGCCAAAGTGCAAGTGCTCCCTATGATAAATTGATGTATGGATTAGTGACTCCATGATTGGCTTATTTGATTTACTGTCAGACCCTAGTACAGTGCACCGCGTGTGCCCAGGGCCAGTAAATCAAATGCTGCTGGTGGGCTTGCAGCACTGGTTGTGCCAACCACTGGAACAGCTTGGAAAGCGTGTCTCAGGCCTGCCATTGCAGAGCCTGTGTGCAGTCTAGTACTGCCATGTTGACTTGGTAAGTGCACCCACTTGCCAGTCCCTAAACCTTCCCTTTTCTACATATTAGTCACCCCTAAGGTAGGCCTGCGGGCAGGGTGCATTGTATGTAAGAGGTAGGACATGCCCTGATGTGTGTGGCATGTCCTGATAGTGAATTACAGCCAATTTCGTTTTTCACTATTGCAAGGCTACCTGTCCCCATAGGCCAGAATGGGCAGTTTGATTATAACATCTTATAATCCTAACTGACCCAGGGAACATGGTAGAAAAACGAATTTAGTATGCCTGAACTCAGAATGATCAAATACATCTTTTAGTGAAGTTGGTTTTAACATTCTGTGTTTGAAAATACCACTTTTAGAAAGTAGGTATTTTCTTGCCTAACCATCCAGCCCACCTCTGCTAGCTTGTGTATTGTATGTCTGGGTTTGTGAGTGACAGGGGCTGGGGGACTCCAGGAGACAGGGTGAGTCAGCACTAGGCTGAATAGACCTATCTGCATGAGGAGTGGTGGGAGGAGTAGCACCTGGGCCTGAATAGGGCTGTGCCTGCCTTCCACAATGCAGGCTCCACCTCCTGTGGTGTGTTTGATGACCCTGGCCCACACTGACAAAGGAAGAAGTTGTGCACTGGCAGAATGCACCCAGAACTGGTTTGGACTAGGTACAGGACCCTCTGCCTTCAGAAGACAAAGAATTTGCTGGTATAAATATTGGGGCCCAGACCCCAAGACTTTAGATCACTTCTGGGAATCAAGACGAACCTTTGCTGAGTAGAAGAACCAGGAAGCTGAAGGAGGAGACTACCCCATATGCTGGTGTTGTTGGGGTTGGCCTGCAGTGGTTACTTTATTGCCAAAGAAAGGAGAAAAGGACTGCGTGTGCTTTCATCATCTTGAAGAAGATCTCCAAGGGCTTGAACATTGAGCTTGCCTCCTGCCTGAAGTCTCAGGGATACAAGACTTCACCCCCAGCTCCCCTCCTGAATTCCCTTGCTGGAAATTGAAGTGCCTACTGCTGTTGGGCCTTCTGAGAGACTGCGTGTCGCTGGGAGCTGGAAGCGCGACGCAACGAAGAGGAAGCGTGTTGCCGCCGCAACAGCTGTCGTCGCATCGCAGAGTAAGTGTGCCGCCGCTGCCGCTGTTGCATCACCGAAGCGCCTCGCATCACCGGAGAAGCGTGCCGCCGCCACAGAGGGCACCGGCGCATCACCGGAGAAACATGTAGCAGGGCCTGTCGTGGCTCAGAAGATCGCCGAGTCCCCGCACGGGCGTCAGTTTTGCACTCATCACGTCAACGTTGTTGCACCGTAAGCAAGACGCCATTTTATCGCATCGCACCGGATCATCATCGCATCCGAACCGGGCCGCAGTAAGAAACCGACGCATCCTCCTTTCTGTGTGTAAGGAATCGAAGCATCACCTTCCCTGCGACCCTTTTGTTTGTTTTGCGTTACGCATCCAAAGGTACATTGAGAGTAAAGTGTCGCATTTATCACCTTTATTGAACTGAGCTATTTTCTACCATTGACAGTCATATTTTTCGCATTGTATTGTGCATTTTTGTCGTTTTGGGTCTTCTGTTAAGTCTATATAAAAATACTTATTTTTATACTACAACCTGTGTGGTGTCCATCTGTAGTGTTGTCACTGGGTTACTGTATGTGTTCACAAAGGCTTTACACACTGCCTCTGAGATAAGCCTGCCTGCTCGTGCCAAGCTACCAAGGGGGTGAGCAGGGGTTATTTTAGTAGTGTATCCCCCTTACCCTGACTAGAAGCAAGGGCCCCTCTTTGGACAAAGGTACTTACCTCTGCCAACTAGAGACGCCCAGTTCTAACAGTGTCCTTAATCAGCGTGAAGTTTGACAGACCCACTGGAGCGTTAAATATGCAGAATTTCACTACATGTCCTAGCATGCATTGCGAATGAATTTCATTGGGAGGGCACACCGGAAGCCTATTAAAATGAACTGCATGCAGAGGACTGTTGTTTTAGCAGCTGATTTCCTGTCGACTCACGCCTGCCTCTGATGAAGAAGCGAGAAGCTTGGAAACGCGTTAGGCAAAGGGACTGAAGTAATAGGGAAAAGATGCTGCTTTCCTGTTAAATAAATGGTGTGATACCAACCTGCTTTAGGAGTGCATCCTTAACTCGGGGACAAACGATGGAAACATATAATCACAGCGGTCTCGGCCGTGGAGGATCGCACCACCCGTTTAATGATCACGGGACCGCAGAATAGGAACTTTTCCCATTCATGTGCTGGCCTTGCAGGTTAAGGAATTTTGGAGGGCATAATCTTTTCCTGAGGCCCACTGGTGGGCTGTTCAAAATGTGTCCTTAATCAGCGTGAAGTTTGACAGACCCACCGTAGGGTTAAATATGCAGAATTTCACTACATGTCCTAGCATGCATTGCGAATGAGTTGCATTGGGAGGGCACACCGGAAGCCTATTAAAATGAACTGCATGCAGAGGACTGTTGTTTTAGCAGCTGATTTTCTGTCGACTCACACCTGCCTCTGATGAAGAAGCGAGAAGCTTGGAAACACGTTAGGCAAAGGGACTGAAGTAATCGGGAAAAGATGCTGCTTTCCTGTTAAATAAATGGTGTGATACCAACCTGCTTTAGGAGTGCGTCCTTAACTCGGGGACAAACGATGCAAACATATAATCACGGCGGTCTCGGCCATGGAGGATCGCACCGCCCGTTTAATGATCACGGGATTGCAGAATAGGAACTTTTCCCATTCATGTGCTGGCATTGCAGGTTAACGAATTTTGGAGGGCATAATCTTTTCCTGAGGCCCACTGGAGGGCTGTTCAAAATGTGTTCTTAATCAGCGTGAAGTTTGACAGCCCCACCGGAGGGTTAAATATGCAGAATTTCACTACATGTCCTAGCATGCATTGCGAATGAATTCCATTGGGAGGGCACACCGGAAGCCTATTAAAATGAACTGCATGCAGAGGACTGTTGTTTTAGCAGCTGATTTCCTGTCGACTCACGCCTGCCTCTGATGAAGAAGCGAGAAGCATGGAAACGCGTTAGGCAAAGGGACTGAAGTAATCGGGAAAAGATGCTGCTTTCCTGTTAAATAAATGGTGTGATACCAACCTGCTTTAGGAGTGCGTCCTTAACTCGGGGACAAACGATGGAAACATATAATCACGGCGGTCTCTGCCGTGGAGGATCGCACCGCCCGTTCAATGATCACGGGACTGCAGAATAGGAACTTTTCCCACTCATGTCCTGGCATTGCAGGTTAAAGAAGTTTGGAGGGCATAATCTTTTCCTGAGACCCACTGGTGGGCTGTTCAAAATGTGTCCTTAATCAGCGTGAAGTTTGACAGACCCACCGTAGGGTTAAATATGCAGAATTTCACTACATGTCCTAGCATGCATTGCGAATGAATTCCATTGGGAGGGCACACCGGAAGCCTATTAAAATGAACTGCATGCAGAGGACTGTTGTTTTAGCAGCTGATTTCCTGTCGTCTCACGCCTGCCTCTGATGAAGAAGTGAGAAGCTTGGAAACGCGTTAGGCAAAGGGACTGAAGTAATCGGGAAAAGATGCTGCTTTCCTGTTAAATAAATGGTGTGATACCAACCTGCTTTAGGAGTGCGTCCTTAACTCGGGGACAAATGATGGAAACATATAATCACGGCGGTCTGGGCCGTGGAGGATCGCACCGCTCGTTTAATGATCACGGGACCGCAGAATAGGAACTTTTCCCATTCATGTGCTGGCATTGCAGGTTAAAGAATTTTGGAGGGCATAATCTTTTCCCGAGGCCCACTGGAGGGCTGTTCAAAATGTGTCCTTAATCAGCGTGAAGTTTGACAGACCCACCGGAGGGTTGAATATGCAGAATTTCACTACATGTCCTAGCATGCATTGCGAATGAATTCCATTGGGAGGGCACACCGGAAGCCTATTAAAATGAACTGCATGCAGAGGACTGTTGTTTTAGCAGTTGATTTCCTGTCGACTCACGCCTGCCTCTGATGAAGAAGCGAGAAGCTTGGAAACGCGTTAGGCAAAGGGACTGAAGTAATCGGTAAAAGATGCTGCTTTCCTGTTAAATAAATGGTGTGATACCAACCTGCTTTAGGAGTGCGTCCTTAACTCGGGGACAAACAATGGAAACATATATTATATATATACACACACACACACACATATATAAATGTGTGTGTGTGTGTATATATTTCCTTATTTTTACTTACCTGCGTAATAAAGGCATGCATGGTAACGTCAGATGCGTATTAAATAAATGAGTTGTAAAAAATGCATGGTAAAGGCATGTGTGGTAAAAAAAAGTATGTGTTGTAACGTCGTACAACCCCTGTGTCTCCTTGTGATGTATTCTCTCCAGATATGCTTTCTACTCTGTAGCTGTGGTCTGCCTGTGCTATGTATAGAGGGGTGAGCAGTGAGGGGATGTGGGAAGTTCTCCAAGTATGTGATGAACCTAACCTCCAATAGGTATCTGAATCAATCACTAACATGATTGATGAGTGTCTACTATCTTTCTTTTCTATTCTAAAGAATTTGCTACTTTTTTGGAAGGCTGCATCTTTCTCAGTTAGTCATAGACATCGGTAGACCTTTGTTTCGGTAAACAGACATAATATCGAAACAAAAATATCGAATGGACACAATATCGAGTCCAAAATATAGAATGGACATAATATCGAATGGACATAATATAGTCGTTAAAAATATCGAAATTAAGGTAAGTAATATCGATTGTTAAAATATCGAAGTACATAATATAGGCATTAAAAAATATCGAATTTTTAATAATATCGAATTTTTTCTAAGTGTATTGTTTGTTAGTATATGTGTTAAAAGTGTATATTAGTTGTTGTAATGTATGTTTAATTTTTTAAAAGCAATGAATTTTATGTTATTTAATTTTTGCGTAATTTAATTCCGTAGCGGGTAGTGGGTTTATAGGGGAATAGGGTGGGAAGTAATTTAATTAAAATTAAGTACATATTAATAAATATTAATTGGTATTGATAATTAATTTATTGTTAATTAATTATTAATTAGTAATTACATTTTATTAATTGGTAAAAATTTTAATTGATTAAATGGTAATTATGTTAATTCTATTAATTAAATAGTTGTAGCGGGATGTGGGTTTATAGGGGAATAGGGTGGGAAGTAATTTAATTGAAATTAAGTACATATTAATAAATATTAATTGGTATTGATAATTACTTCATTGTTAATTAATTATTAATTGGTAATTACATTTTAATAATTGGTAAAAAAAAAAATTATTCATTAATTGGTAATTATGTTAATTATATTAATTAAATAGTTGTAGCGGGATGTGGGTTTATAGGGGAATAGGGTGGGAAGTAATTTAATTGAAATTAAGTACATATTAATTAATATTAATTGGTATTGATAATTAATTTATTGTTAATTAATTATTAATTGGGAATTACATTTTATTAATTGGTAATAATTCTTTTTAATTTATTTATTGCTAATTATGTTATTTCTATTAATTAAATAGTTGTAGTGGGATGTGGGTTTATAGGGAATGTGGGGGAAGTAATTTAATTGTAATTAGTTAATTATAGAAAATATTTTTTGTATTGATACTTAATTTACTGGTAATTAAATATTAATTGGTAATATTTAAATATTTATACAAATCTGGTAATGATTATTAATTGGTTGTTAATGATTTATTAATAGGTAATTAATTTTTAATAAATCATATGTATTGTATTTATAATAAACTAATTATTAAAGATTTTATAATTGGTAATTAGTGTTATTAATAATATTTATTAGTATTGATAATTAATTATTTTTTAGTAAAATATTAAAATATTACTTTCCCTACTGTTGCACTCTCTGGAGTGGGAATAGTAATTATTACCCCTACGCTATCCAACGCTTTCCCTACTGTTGCACTCACTGGAGTGGGAATAGTAATTTTTACCCCTACGCTATCCAACTCTTTCCCTACTGTTGCACTCTCTGGAGTTGGAATAGTAATTATTACCCCTACGCTATCCAACGCTTTCCCTACTGTTGCACTCACTGGAGTGGGAATAGTAATTTTTACCCCTATGTTATCCAACTCTTTCCCTACTGTTGCACTCTCTGGAGTGGGAATAGTAATTATTACCCCTACGCTATCCAACGCTTTCCCTACTGTTGCACTCACTGGAGTGGGAATAGTAATTTTTACCCCTACGCTATCCAACTCTTTCCCTACTGTTGCACTCTCTGGAGTGGGAATAGTAATTATTACCCCTACGCTATCCATCGCTTTCCCTACTGTTGCACTCTCTGGAGTGGGAATAGTAATTTTTACCCCTACGCTATCCAACGCTTTCCCTACTGTTGCACTGTCTGGAGTGGGAATAGTAATTTTTACCCTCCCGCTATCCAACACTTTCACCACTGTTGCACTCTCTGGAGTGGGAATAGTAATTTTGACCCCTACGCTATCCAATGTTTTCCCTACTGTTGCACTTTCTGGAGTGGGAATAGTAATTTTACCCTCTCGCTATCCAACGTTTTCCCTACTGTTGCACTTACTGGAGTGGGAATAGTAATTTTTACCCTCCCGCTATCCAACGCTTTCCCTACTGTTGCACTGACTGAAGTGGTAATAGTAAATTTTACCGTCCCGCTATCCTACGCTAAAAATATTGAATATTTTTATAAATATTACGTTAATATATTTATGTATTAAAAAATTAAAATGTATGTTTATTTTTTTAAGTTACATTAATTATTTATTAATTTTAAAGTTATTTAAGTATTTTTAAGTATGTTTTAGTTAATTATATATATTATTTCATTAATTTTACATTACTTTTCATACATTTAAAAAATTCGATATTTTGACTGACTATATTTTTTACAACTATATTTTGGAGTCGATATTTTTGTACTTACCTGTTTGTAGATAGGGAGTCGATATTTTGGCATTCGATATTTTTACTTCGATATTGTTGTAGGTCGATATTCTTGTTATCGATATTCTGTCAGTGATCCCTTTGTTTCAGGGCCAAAAGAAGATATTTATGCATTTTTGGTGTTGAAATTGCTCAAGACGTTTAAGAATACATTATATAAGGATGATAATATAGTTATAATATTTTCAAGGGGGTTAGTTAGGCTTGTATTTATGCTTATTCACACTGCCAAACCAACCTGGGAGACTGTGCTATGCAAAATAGAAAGGAGTGATTCAGGATTGTGTGCAATAGGGGTGTACAAGGGATCAGAACAGGTAAAGGGGTTATTGTTTTTAGCTGAGCACATTGAGCCAGACATGCTGTGTCTCTATGAAGCAGTGAGTTCTCAGTTCGTTGTGTGTGGTGGGATGGAATTACAGATCCATGGGATGTATCTTGCAAATGTTTCCTTTTTAGTTATGTTCTTCTCTGTGGCTAGCAAATGTTTCCTTTCTACTTATTTTCTCTCTGCAGCTTGCAAATGTTTCCTTTCTAGTTATTTTCTTCTCTGTAGCTTGCAAGTGTTTCCTTTCTAGTGATTTTCTTCTCTGCACACTTCGACTAGAATGCTGATATCTTTTCTTGTGTTGTTGTGAATATCTCAGGGGGTGGTAAGTTTTTTTTCTAGGTGAGGAAATGTAAATTGTGCATGAGGGCTTGAGGATTATGTGGTTAGCCAATGCGTCTTCTCTAGGGTATGGATACATACCAGTTTCTGCGGTTGGCTGCTGAATATAGGGATTTTCTTGTGGAAGAGAACCAGGCCACGGTTTGTGATTCTCAAGCCTATTTTAGTCCGGTAGCGTTTTATTTGCCATACAATTGTTACCTGATACTATGCTGTCCGATTTTTCCTTGTGACTTAAATGAAGCCAATGTATTTGGCATTGTCCGAGGAGTGTGGAGTGAAGCCTTTTGGGATCATGTTTGTGAGCCTGTTCTGAACTTCTAGTTGTTGCTGTTGGCAATTAACATTAATTATCTGGTTTTTTTAAGCATTGAACTTGAGTTATCTGTAGGGCTTTTCTTATGGTTTTGGGTCTGCCATTGTCTATTTGGCAGACTCATGTGTGGGTACTATAGTTTATCACTAGTGCCCCAGGGTCACAAATACTATTGCAGAACACAACAGCACAAAGCATTCGCAGTCCACAACCCAGCTACCTCAAATATCACTTGTTGAATTTGCTTATCTTTGACCCTGTACACCGTCTGTTTGCCTTTTGGCTAGGTTCACGCTAAACAAACACCACATTCCTACATGTATGTATTACACTTCAATTCAATAACCAAGTTACTCCTTGTAAGTACTTGACACCCCAGGTGTAGTAAATTTGAGGAGTCTGAGCATACTCTGGAAGGTGCTAGGGATTAGGAACTCTGATACATCAGCATACAGTAAATAAACCTCAAACTTAACGTCTGCCTAGTTTGAGTTATAGATGGGTAACTGTCAATAACGGGTATTTTTTCCACCAATACCTTGATATTCTAGGCCCAGGTATTTCAGCAAGAAATTTCTTTAAGAAAGATGATAGTCGACTCTCCCATTTATTGGATCAAGTTGAAGTGGAAGCAAAAGGTTCTTCCCAGATAACGTCTTTCAAGAAGCCTTGCTTATAATTGAAATATGTGCAACTTAAAACCAAATTCGGTTGTAGCCTGCCCTGAAGCACTTCTTTCGAAAGTTAAAGATGTAGTTAATTAAAAATACCAGTGTTAAATTTTAAAAGCTTATATACTTGTTTCAAAATATACAAATTGGTATTAGTGGAGTGTAGTCAGGAATGTAAACTGGACAACAGCAATCAGGGGTGACACACATGGAGCCACTTGGTTATTATGAATATTAATTGCATGAAAGGGATGATTGGAATGATTGGACTAATCTCAGCCGCTGGCAGTCGCTTTGTCCTGCATTCCAATTCATTGTTTTTCATCCATTTAACCACTCTAGACAGCCCAGATATATACAAATTAGTCTTAGTTATGCTCCTATAGGAAAATGTCTTGCTGGAACTGCCATGCCAAGTTGCCTCCAGATGGGAACATAAGCAATCCCATGCCAATTGTGGCTTGCTTGGGCCTCTTCAGAGAAATGAAGCTTGAGTCAATTGGCACTTTGAGTACAGGACCTGTATCAGTTCATGCCCATCGGATTTAAGGCGTCTTCTGCAGCAAGCAATAAAGTGAAGGAAGGAACGTTTGAATTAATATGAGCCACAAGTGATAAGCTGGCAGCCAAACTCCAGTCCACCATTTTTCATCTACTGTTCCACTCTAAACAGAGACCAACCATATGAAAATGAGGTTTGATTCCCTTCCTATTGAACCACTCCATCCTGAACTGTGAGGCCTGGTCCCCCCCTCTGATGTGAACTCAAGCTTGAAAAAGGTTAAAAAACAAAATACATTTGCAAATGATTATGCAAATTCAGGTTTCTATCTATACTAACCCAGAAGGAACAGGAAAACTACTCCCTGGCCATGAGAGCAGCAAGGCCCCTAAAGAAGATTTGAAAGGGCAAAGTCCAAATCAGGAAACAGGAAACAGGAAGAAACAGGTAGGCCTCTACTGCAAACCCGACGACAGCGACAATCACTCCTAATGTCTCCAGCCGTATCCGCACACTCCTCCCACCGGGCACCTCAATTATACCCTAAAACCCAAATGTCCAACCCACATTTGTTTCAAATAAGAGACAAATTCTACATTTGATTGGTTATGGAAGGGGGTGTACTGTCACACCACACTCGACATGTCCATCTCTCTCAATGTTCTTTTGTTTTGTTTTTTCAACATTACGACTACACCATCCCAGGAAATACAAGTATACTAATATCAGGCTTCAGCTTCCTTCTCTCCGCTAATGTTTTCATTTCTGTTACTTCTAGTGCCACTCGTGCGCTTCCAGAGGAAACGTTCCTCACTTGCTGATTGTTTTTCGTCTCCACGTTTTAACTTTTTGGCAGGCACACGTATATTCGAAGGTTGCTCGCCTTTGCCTTCCCTCCACGTTCTCTTTGCTTGTTCAGTAACTAAATCATTTTTCCTTAACCCATGCTTCTACGGAGAATAAAACAAGCATCATTACTCATTAAAAAATGCTTTTCTTTACGCACCCTCCCAATGCTGCATCTAACCATGTGCAACCCATATTATTATTTTTCCTAGCAAACGTTAATAACGTGCACAAAAGCAGCATTAGTCTCTTTATTTTCATTAGTCAAGCATTTGCGGCCTAGTTTAGTGCTTTAGTAGGCGCTTGCGCAGTATTATTTTCCCTCATGTTAGTTTTCAAAACCACTCGTTTTTCACTGCACTGTTAGGAAAATTAGAAAATGTTACTAGGGGTTTCAATACGAGCAGGTTTCATTTTACAAGAAACCCTGCTCCATGAGCCACAAGTGAAAAGCTGGCAGCCAAATTCCAGCCCACCATTTTTCATCTACTGTTCCAATCTAAACAGAGACCAACCATATGAAAATCAGGTTTGATTCCCTTCCTATTGAAGCAGTCCATCCTGAACTGTGGGGCCTGGTTTCTCCCTCTGATGTGAACTCAAGCTTGAATTGCTTAGCACAATGAGCTAAATGTATCAATCCAGTAATTCTGTTGCATGTAGGAGTATTCTAAGAGAAGGAGAAAGCACACAAGAGTATATTCCTAAGGGGACCACAATATTAAACAATAGACTTATTACTGTTTTCTTATTCCAAAAAATGTGTGTGGCTATAACCAGTATTAATTTAATAGTTTTAGTACCCCTGCACTAAAAAAAGTATTATGGCAATATGCATTAGAACAAGAGATAGTTAGAATAAGAGAAGATAAACGGTGAGGCCACACTGAAGTGAATGACATTCATATTTCAGGTTTAGCCAGAAAAGGTGAGTTGTTTGGTGTTGTCTGAATGACGTAGACAGTTTGGTGCTAAGATCCACTGGAGAAGTTCGAGAAAGTTGCTGCACCTCTTGAAAAAGATTGGTGATGGGCTGAGTGCATCTGAATTTAGGAATATTTAGGTACACAGAGTCCCTGCTTCTTAGTCCTCTTTGTCCACTGAGATGCAAAGTAGATTGGCCAGGTAATGAAGGCTCTCTTAGGTGCAGCGATTTGTAGGCACACCTTCAAATTCTAAATTGTGACGTTTGCTTCAGTTGGCCACCAATGTACACTGCAAAGTTTGGGGTTAAATGTTCCAAATTCCCTGTTGAAGTCTAGAATCTTACTGTGGTGGGTAAGACGGCCTTAAGTGTGTTGAGGGAGGTTTAAAATGCGAGGTGGAGGTGGATATCGGCTGCTTTTAGAATTTTGTTTATGATGAGCAAGCGTAAGAAAAGTTCAGAGTGAAGCCTAAGGATTTTACTACAGAACATAGGGAAGGAGAAAAGTCTATTAAAGTATAATCTTAACTGATATTTATTTTGTTCACTGTCAGAGTTTATAGTATGGATGCGTGAGTTTGCAGAATTTCACTTCCACGCACTTTATAAAACTTTTGAACTATTTGAAATTTTAAAACGTTATTTATATGCAAGAGAAAAATGCAAAATTGATTTTATGGGTGTGAATGTTCACAGAAGGTTGGTATCAGGATAAAGTCATTGTTTTGTAATTAATATTGCCATCTTGGATTACTGTGACTAGTGCATCTTTGCAAATTACACCTATAAACATTTGTATGTAATGTAAGATAGGACTAAAATATTAAATATTTGCGTTCCTTTTATTGAGTAGCGGGCTGGAGGCGGCCTGGAACCTCTCACTTAAATGCAAATGCACAGGAGAGGAAACAAAAGCACACAGCTTGTTATCTCTTCAGAGATACTTAAGAGATTCATGCTTTTTACTTTTTTCAGTCCCTGTATATAAGTGCACGCACTGTAAGAATGTCAGATTGGTTGGTCTATCCCAGTATTTACACAAATAACAATATAAATAGCACTATTTTATTTCTTTTATAACGCTACTCATCCTAATGCAGAGTCTTCCAGTGAGGTCACTTCCTGTGATGCCACTTGGGATGTCACGCGTCGTGACGTCATGTGCTGTGTTGGCACGCGTCATGATGTCACTTGCATACTGCCTAACTTGGTCAGTCCCCCCACTTCTTTTTATAGAACTTGTGCCCTGCTTGACATATTCATATGCTTTCATCTTCGGGTAAGTTGTTGGTGCAGTGGTGCGGAGTCATCGAGAGGAGGACATCCCTCGACTTGTGCACTAGAACGGGGCACCCAGGAGGAACCCAAAAATGAAAGGAGGAGCAGTGCTCAGAGGAGCAACACACTCAAGCGAAATGAACTAGAGGGCCTTAAAGCAGTGGTGTAGCAATAGGGAGGCCAGGGGGGGTGGACCGCTCCGGGCGGCACGAGTTTTGGGGGTGGCAATGCCCCCACCCCACTCTTCAATCGGCCGCCGGGGGGCGGCAAATGGAAAACATGTATATGATATGTAGGAAGACAAAGCAGCACAAATCACTGCCCTGCTTTATTCAGTGTCAAGGAGGCGTCCCATGGGCATTGAAGTGGGTTTTCCCTCGCAGCACCCATGGACTTTGATGCTGCCCCAGATTTACTTAATCAAGTAAACCTGGGGCAGCCCCAGAACCTTACGCCTCCCTAGAGTAGGTGTAACAAGGAGAAATCTTTTTATTTCTCCTCGTTTTTTCCTCTTTCTAGAAAATGCCTCTCTGTATTGTTTTTCTACAGGAAGGTGCCCCTTCCTGCACAAAAACAATTCTGCCTGCAACGGAGGCACCCTTGCACCATGGTGCAAGGGTGCCTACATTGGCACTAGGCTGCAAATTGTGGTGCAGCGCAGGGGAAAAGGACAGGAATGCACCATATTTCATAAATACAGTGCTTATCTGTCCTTTCACATTGGCGTAGGGCAGCGCAGCAAGAATGCTTGTGGCACTCCCCTACGCCAGTTCCTCATAAATGAGGTCCTCGGTGCTCACACACCTTGTCCTGAAGATAGATGAACTCACATCTATAGAGGTCGAAACGCCATAGACTGTAGCCATATATTGGCTCCTATTTTACTATATAAAAATAACTAAAGGAGTCAAACGTCTCGTTTTTAAATGATGCACATTTCTTTATCACTTGCTTATCATTGCACGTTATTTTCTCTTAACTGTGAGCACTGGATCTTTCCTTCCACTACCAAAAGAAAGATTTGAAAGGATTCAATAATGTGCAATTAATACATTCATTGCAATATAACATTGTTTATTTGCCTGCTCTTGTTTGTCCTAGAGGACTAATAATTGTCTGGTTTTAAGATTACCTGAGACCTAGTTGTCTTTCGCTTATTTGACTAATTACCTAGTGAACCATTGTTTTTCTGCAATTCATTTGAAACTTGACTTTGAATTTTGATGGCTTTTACTGGCGGATGAGGTAAACCACTGCAAGCGTGACTAAAGGTACTGTGTAGGAGTCCTTGTGCATTCATGTGACCTGTGCAGAAACTGTGTCACGAGGCCCAACAGGAAACCTCAAGTGTGAGGAACCTGCCCAGAATCAGGACCGGCATGGTATGATTACCTGCCCTCTGTTCTGAAATTAAATGTATTTGGGGAAACATAAAGTGGGCATATACTTTCTCAAAAATAAAATTCCAAATCCAACCTAATAGCACAGGTGCATATCTGACCAAAATTGAAGTAATCTGAAGTAAAAAAAAAATCAGAAATCATGGCACCCAATTTTTTTTAGGAGAAATAGTGACATACAACTGTGGGCATTCTAGGCCGGAATGCCCTTTGATTTTGTGAACACTCAGATGGGTATTCCCAATGTCCTTTCCAATCCCTTACCACAGTGGGAAAAGTCCGTTATTTTTTAGAAGAGAAGGAGTAAAACCTTTTCCAGCTTTAGAAGGGTAAGGTAACACCCTCAGGACTGATGGGAGTGTGGAATATATGATTTCAACAGGGAGAAAAAGGTTTTCCAAGTGACGAAAAAAAGAAATCGGCAAATGCATTTGCATATGTGCGGCATATTAGCAGCATATTTTCTCTTGGGAAAATCTACACATCTTATTTCCTCGTGTGAAAATAGAATTCACAGTCGTTTGCCAGGAGTTTAAGCAGTGGATTTAGCAGCAGTATCTGAGTCTTAGACACTAATTCATGTAGGTTTAGGGTCTCTTCTCAGCGATGTTGAACTTTCTGTGTCTCCTGTCTCCCAATTGAGAGTCCCACACTAAAAATGATTTTTTCCTAGAGAACACTGCTTTTTTTTCATGCCACCTAAGGAGAACAGGGTCAGGAAGAGAAAGAATTTCTACACCACTGGCCCCTTCTTCCCCTGGAGGACGGAGAACCTATATTCTGAATTTGGTACAAGAGGTGGTCTGACCACCTCTGCTCATGAGACTGCCAGTCGCTTGGTTCCGGAGATGGTCTTGTGATGCTGGCAATATTTTTCTGAGGACAGGCCTATACTATACCATACTATACAATGGCAGGCCGTACCATACCATTTCATACCATACAATGACAGGCCTTACCATTATACAATGACGAGCCATACCGTACCATACCATACAATGACAGGCCATACCAAACCATACCATACCATACTATACAATGACCGACCATACCATACCATAGCATACTATACCATACCATACTATACCATGGCAGGCCATACTAAACATACTATTCAATGACAGGTCATATCATTCTATACTATAAAATGAAATGTCATACAATACCATACTATACAGTGGCGGACCGTACCATACCATAGTACACAATGACAGGCCATCCCATAGCATACAATGAGAGACCAGGCCATACCATATCCCACCATACCATACCATACCATACTATACAGTGACAAGCCATACCATATTGTTTTACACCATACCATACAATGACAGGCCATACCATGCCATATCATAATATACATTGACAGGGCATATCAAACAATGACATACCATAGAATTAAATAACATACCATACCAAACCAAACAATGACTTTCCATAGAATGAAATAACATACCATACCATAAATCATACCTTAGCGTACCATAAATCATACCATACCATAACATAACATACAATGACAAGCCATATTATACTATACAATGACTGCCCATACCATACTATACAATTGCAGGCCATACCATACTGTCCCATACACTGACAAGTCGTATGACAGGCCATACCATTCAATACCATACTATACCATACCATACCATTCCATACTATACAATGATAAGCAATACCATTCGATACATTGACAGGCCTTACATTATCGTACTATGCAATGACTGGCCATACCATACTATACAATGACAGACCATATCATAACATACTATACAATTACATGCCATACGATACCATACAATTGCAATGTGCAACAGCTGCGCTGTTGTACAACATGACTAAATAAAATCAACAAAGCCAATAGATCTCCTATAGATGAAACATATTGGCTTTCCAAGTGCTTGTTGGAAGATGTTGAGAGAAGCAGTGATTGAGTGGTTGATTTAGAGACATAGGGGATGGAGGACCGTATGCAGTGTTTTAGCTTCTGTATTTTCTGCTCGTGACCCAGCATTTGATGCCGTAGGTTGTCCGACCACCTCGACTCATGAGATAGCCCCGAGACGGTCTTGCGGTGCTGGCAGTATTTTTCTGAGGACAGCCCATACCATACCATACAATACCATGTTATACTATACAATGACACGCCATACCTTATCATACCATTCCAACCATATAATGGCAGGTCATACCATACCATACCATACCATAGAATGACAGGCTATCCCAAACTAACCTACTATAAAATGACATACCATATCACAGCATAGCATACAATACCATACTATACAATGACAGGCAATCCCATACTAAATTGTACAGTGACAGGTCATACCATAGCATACCATACAAAGACAGGCCAGGCCATATGATTTCACACCATTCCATAATATACAATGACAAGCCATACCATACCATATCACACCACGCCATACAATGACAGGCCACACTATGCCATTTCATATTATATAATGACAGGCCACACTATACCATACAATGACATACTATACCACACCACACCATACTGTACCATGCCATGACAGCCCAGACCATACCATACCGTACCATACAATGACAAGCTATATTATAGCATGCAATGACTGACAATACTATACAATTACAGACCAAACGACAGGCTGTATGATACTCTACAATGGCAGGCCATGCCATACCATAGTATACAATGACAGGCCATACCATATCAAACCATACCACACCACACCATACCATAGTATACAATGACAGACCATACCATACTATACCATACAATGACGGGTCATTTCTTACCATACTATACAATGACAGGCCATATTATAACATACTGTACAATGATAGGCAATACCATTCCATACTATGCAATGGGCAGCAGTCGCGCTGTTGTACAACATGACTAAAATTAATTGACAAAGCCAAGAGATCTACTATAGGCGAAACATATTGGCTTTCCCGAAGCTTGTTGGAAGACAGATGTTAAGAGGAGCAGGGCTCAAGTGGTTGATTTGCAGACCAAGGGGATGAAGGCTCATATGCAGTGTTTTTGGGAAACATCCTTTACCACGAAACCATTACAACGCGGTATGGTTACATCGTGGTTTTCACAATGCAAGTCATTACATCGACTTGCACTGGACGGCGCTCTAGACTAAGGAATAGTGTGAATTACTATTCCAACACCTTCCCTACTGTACGTAGACTGGAGTTGTAATAGTAATTCACACTATTCCTAAGTCCAGCGCCCTCCAGCGCAAGTCGATGTAACGACTTGCGTTGTCAAGACCGCGATGTAACATACCGCGTTGTGATGGTACACGTTGTATCATCATACATTCAGTGTTTTTAGGTAAGGTTGCTTCATACTTGTGTTGGATGACTGGTTATGAGACATGAGGGGAGTTTTGCCATTTGATACTAATTTATTTAAGGTCTGTTTTTTCCTTCTCAAATCCTACCCTGCTTTGCCCTGCTTTGTCTGGTGCATTGGGGTTCTAGAGCGGTAGTGTTTTGGACATGTAGAATTTGTGGCATTTCCTTACAAGAAGGAATTGTTGGCGCTTGGAGGTATTTGCTCTGTTTTTAAAGGTCTGGACTGGAGTTCTTGGCTCTAATTTCTTTCCCTTGTGTTCAGGGCATGTTTCAGTCTGGTACGCATTAATAAAGATATTTTTAAAAAGCAACAGTATTATATACACTTTGCTAGAACACTTATGCCCAGAAATGGCATCTATTCAAATATTTTTTAATTTGGGATTCAAATCGTTTCTCAGCTTGCAAAATCCCTTTGAACAAAACTTCATAATTACTCACTTCCACATCTGTGATAAGAGGAAAAAGACATTGCCTGTAAAATATACACAATAGAAAAGAATAATCCTCGGACACATATCTGCAAATATCAGTTAACTGGAGCCCAAGTTCTGTGTAATGTTTAAATGAATTAATGGTTATGCATTTACTCTTGAGTCCATTCTTCCTTGTTCCAGTCATTACTCATTGAGGAGAGCCCACCTCCTCCAAGATATTATGATGCCCTGCATCTCTTTCTTACAAACATAAAACTGGAATCCCTGCTCTCCATCCCAAAGGAGGTTAAAGGGAACACCCTCCATGAAAATATCCTGCACTGTCCATAGGCTTTAAGACACTTCTAATTACTTGATTGAGGAATATTGGATTCAGAGTAATGGAAGTACTGATAAGTAATTTAAACATTACCTTCTCATTCAATTCTTCTTTGCAGTCATTATCCATTGTGAAATACCAAAGTGAAATAGAACAATTTGGGCCATCATTAAACAGTGACACAAAATAAGCAAATTCAACTTTTTCAATGCAATACCTGTGAAAGTTTTTATTCAGGAATGTGCACATCAATCAATCAACCAATTTGGATTTCTGGAGCTCGGCTATTCACCTGCAAGCGTATCCAGGCGTTTAGAGCTAAGCTGCTCAGAAGAAATCAGTTGAACAGCCAGGTCTTGAGTCCCTTTCTGAATTCTTGAAAGGAGGGTGAGGTCCAGAGGTGGAGTGGGAGGCTGTTTCAGGACTTTGTGGCAAAGTAGGAGAAGGAGCGACCTCCCCTGTTGCTTCGGCGGATCCCTATGCCATCCCTGTGACACATCTGAAAGAGTTCTGGACCCAAAATCGCTGTATCCTACATCCTCATACTAGATATGATAATGATTTGTAAAAGTTGAAGGGACTGCCCAAGTCTCAGCCCAACATACGTCGAAAATGTATGCACCCTGAACCTCAGCTGAAGATGCAGATGTGCTTCTAGTTGATGTCTTTGGACCCCATCAAGACAAGGCAAGAGATTTTCTGCATAAACTGTAGCTGCATAAACTGTAGCTAAGGTGAAACTAACCCACCTGCTAAAAGGGGGATTTAAAGGCTCAACCCTCTCAGCACTGTTCACAACAAAGAATCCATCAACTTTAAAAAAAAGTCATACTGTTCACACAAATCAAAACATTCCTTCTTGCATCAAATAACATAGAGCTTCCTGTTCTGACCTAGAAGGGTTAGGCATATAATCATATAACATAACTTCTTGATGACAAGAGGACTAAACCTTGGGTACAAAGGAAGAGCCTAACCTTAAGACGACCCTGTCCAGAAATTCCATTAAAAATGCCTGATCCTCAGGGAACCAAATACTTCTAACCTCCTTGCAGGCGTTCTGGCTATAAGAAAATATACTTTCCAAGTATGGCACTGGAGTGGAGCTCAATTTAATGGTTCAAAGGGATATAGAAACTAGAATGGAGCTCGGTTTAGTGGTTTAAAGGTATGTTTTTAAAGACGAGATCAAACCAGTAACAAAGACCAATCAGGAACCAGGTTTTGAGCTTAAGGACGAAAGAGAGAGATAAGATTTTAAGCAATCTGAGACTATAAGGCTTCAAGGCACCAACCCTTCCTCGTGGTTCTCTGAACTTCTTAATAGCAGCCCACTTAGGCCTCAGGTTTGAAACTGCCAAACTTAAAGCTAACTCATCTTGCAGGAAAGAAAGCATATTGACTTCATCACATGATACAGGATAAATATTACTCTTCATACACCATTTCTGGAAAAGTTGACCAGTGATGAGAGTAAGAAAGCAATGCTGAAGGCTTCCTAGAGGCCTGAGCAGCAACAGCCACATTTCTAGACATCCCTTCCTCTGAAGGGCTACCCTTTCATTTTTTAAGCCATCAAGTTAAGACATGCAAACACTGCCTGGCTCAAAATACAAAATAGAGCAGGGAAGGAAGAGCAGGAAACCCCCTTTCTGGACCCCTCGCCATCTGACACAGAGGAGGTAGCCAGGAAACAAGAGTCCATTCTGCCTCAATACCCATAGTGTCTGGTGAATTTATTGATAATCTTTTGAACTGGCATCAGCAAAGGAGTTCCTGTTCTCACATATACTCGATCCAACCACCACTGAAGATCCTTCTTGATAAAAAGACTTGTACTGATTGCAGCTTTGATGTCCTTGGAGGCAGCGTGTTCCTCTACCAAAGGAGCCAATGTATGCCTCTGTACCTTCAGAACTCTGCTCTCTGGAAGGACCATGAAGTTCTTGTATGTCCGAAATATGACTCCTGTGAATTCTGTCACCTGCAACTGAATCAACTTAGGTTTCTTTCAGTTTATTAGAGAACCATGGATCTGAAGAAGTGAAAGAAACTGATGAAAATGGCACTCTTTTTTTAAACCTCTTTTTTTTGTTTTTTGGACATAGCATGAGCAATAAGGCAGTGAAAGAAAGGAAATGAGGAAAAAGAGTCTGAGGGAATGGAAAGCAAGTGAAGCATTGCATTATTCATCATTAGTCAGTAGAGGTTGACATTGCTTATTCAGTCCAGTGAAACACCATATTTCCATACATTTTATGATCTGGGGTGGAGTGGTCATAATCTTATGTTCCTGCAGCAGAGAGCTAAAGGTGATTAGCAGACAATCAGTTATCAGGCACTGATTCCGAGTCATCCGGTCTCACATTTCTCACCATCTCTGATGCATCATAAGGCAGTGACTGGGGGGCATATTTACAAGCCCCTTGCGCCACTTTTGCGTCACTTTTAACATGGGAAAAGTGACGCAAAAGTGGCGCAAGGGGCTTGTAAATCTGCCCCTGGGTGTTTTGCTGCTGACAAAAGTCTTGAAAGGGCCAATGTTTTTCATATTTTGCCATTGCATCATGAAATTTTTTCCATTGTATTCAGGTGTCACATCTTAGTCGTCCACAGTGACAGTGAAAGGGATTTAGGGCCAGTTTTGCATTAAGGACACTCTTGCTGTCAACAGCATAAATATTGGTGATCTTCTTTTGGAGGGTAACAGTGGCTACTTGCCTTCATCCTCCTGTATGGCCAAACACCATGTAATAGTAGATCTGATGCTAGGGAACAGCTAGCAATTCCCTGGAAAAAGCACAGCATTCCCTCCCAGTAAGTCTGGATCTGAGAGCATGACCACCATAAGTGGGCTGATGTACCTTTCAAGCTGCAACCTTTCCATCACCTGTCAGTAGTGCAATGCATTGCACATAATCGCTTGGAGACTACATACCAGCACAGCAAAATCTTGGACTTTTGTTTAATATTGTACACATACAGATGTGGTTGCTGCCCTTGTCCAAAAAATAGACCAGGTGTCCTCAGGAATAGCCATGTCTAGTTACTCCTCCCTCTTCTTACCCCTTTCTTTGTCTCTCCTTCCTGTCTGGATTAGTTGGCCAACAACTGAGCTAATCAAAAGCCAATTCTAGCTGCCAATGGGAGGAGGTCAAGGCAGAACTCTTGGTCTCTTAATTTACCTTAGTCATATAAACCGCTCAGTGGGTGTTCTCTTCTCCATGTTATGGAAATTCTGTCGTACATTACTGGAAGGATGTCTGCGTTATAGGTAGTCAGGGTCAGTGGTGAGGAGACACCTGTTACATTCCGTTGTTGGGAAACCTTGTGCCAGTGATCTAATACCGAGTTTGTTATGTGTAATGGGCATCCCACATGATGAAGACATTTTCGGGGAAGCCAGAGGGAATGCCTATGCAGCATACTACAATATTTTAGCTGTATCCTAGGCCAGAGTTTATTTGTTCATTCCAAAGTCAGCCAAATTTGCACTGCCATCAGAAAATAGCAATATGAATGAAGCCCAACCCTTGTCCCCAATTGGTTGGAAAATATTTGATAGCTTAACTCATTCTCTCTTCCCGTTCCACATGAAGACTTCTAGATTTTGGAGTGTTTGTTTGAGGGTAGTACTCAGTACAGAGATGGGAACAGACTGAACTACAAATAGGAGCCTAGGGGATAAGTTCTTTTTGATACATGAAATCTAAAGCCTCTATTAGTATGGTTTCTGGGTGAAGGAAGTTGGTATTGATCAAGCAGTCATCTTGATCCTGTGGAACATCTATTTGTGAGCTGTATAGAGGGAAGTAATATGCTGGGAAAACTCTTGTAATATAATTCATACACATCTTACTCTCTATCTCCAATTTTGGTAATTAGATTATGAGATTTGTCTTTTTTTCGTAGTATGTCTACTGAATATAGAGGAGTTTATGCATGGCTTCTTTCACCAGGATACCTTCATGTTTGCTTCTTGCCATGCATACGTCACTGTATGTCCTGCACAAGTTGCTTATTCTATGTTTCTGCGCTCGTTCTTGGATTCAGTTTCCCAATGATGTCTGCCTCTCATGTTGCAGGTGAGTGAAGTGACTGTATGGGCCTTAAGCCCCTCTTCCCAGCTCCTTAGATGCACCCCATATTATATTCCATTACACTTGCAGAACGGTATTTGCGAGAGAGTAATGGTATAGGATTTCACCTAAAGATTGGCTTAGGACTATATTTAGAAATGCAATTTAATTCATATGTTTGGCTCTTGAAGATCAGTGGGTTAGAAATCCTCCCTATATGGATGTGACGAACTACCCTCATAGTGCAGCAGACCTACCAGGGTAGATACCACCTACATGAAAACCATTGGGCCTGGCTTAAGACTTAAGGGTAGACCACAAAAGTGGAAGTGCTGATCCTGAACATCAAGCTAGAGATACTTCTGAAGCGCTCTTAAAACTGGGATGAAAAGATAGGAGTCCTTCAGGTCCACAATTAGCATGAATTCCTCAGGTAGTATTAATGGTTCTGCAAATAACCCTTCTGCAATGAACTGCGGACTCCCAGGCATTCCTTTTCCTCCAATCCAGGACTGGATAGAATCCTTCTGATGCTTCTTCACCAGAAAGAAAATTGAGTAAATTCTTTCACCCTCTTTTTCTAGAGGAACCAGAAATACTGATCTTTTCTGAACTAACCCCATTATCCCTTCCTATAATGCTTCTGCTTTTTAGATCTTGCCTAGGCAGAGCTTGCGATGTCTCTTTGAGACATGCTGTATTCAGGATATGGGCTTTAAGCTCCACCCATGTTCCGCCCTTGTTTTGAACTGGCTGCTTTGACTGTCTTTTGTAAATGTTTCTTTTTCATTGGTTAATTTATTTTATAGTATCTCCTTAGTCCCTCCTTTTTTTACTGTTGTAACCTCCCATAACGACTACCCCTTTTACATGTGACCTTACTCAGGACGTTTTATTTACTCTTTCACAGCACTCTTTTATTAATCACTTCTTGTCGTAGCTGCAATTGCATGCAAAACAGCTACGTACTTCCCCAACCCCACTAACCCCGTTCTTGTAATTTTGGGTCTGTTTTGTTATGCTTACGGTTGCATTAGCATGCGCTGCTCCGTAAAAGCGCATGCAAGGCAACATTATATATACTTTTTGCTGCGCGGTACGCCGTGCTTGATCTTAAACAATGGCAGCCACGCATCTTTTTGTGCATGGCTCGCACAACTCAACGTTTTTTTTTTCACATCTTAAACAATGGCGCAGCACGTCTTGTTTTGCGCAGCTCGCCCAACTCAATGATTTTTTTTTCACATCTTAAACAACGACAGCCGCGTGTCTTGTTGTGTGCGGCTCGCCCAAGTCAACTTTTATTTTCACATCTTAAATAATAGAGGCCACGTGTCTTGCTGTGCGCGGCTCGCCCAGCTCAATGATTATTTTTTCCCAGCGCAGCACACCGCGCTGCATCTTTTCTTTTTTGCGAGGGCTCGCCCAACCCAACACCTGCTATTTGCAGTGCAGAGGAAGCATTTATGTGTATTTGTAGTGCAGCCAGTACTCCCGTTTATTTTTATTTTTCCTCGTCAATTCTATCGAGCTGAACCCTTCCCCTGCAAGGGTTTCATGTTGGAATAATGTTAGAAAAGCATTATCAGCCCCTTATTGTAATATTATTCTTTGGGATTCCTCAGGCCAGAGCTCATCAGGGGCCCCAACGCCTTGCAAGCTCGGCGAGGTGTTTCTAATCAGAATCTTACACGGACGGGGTTTCTGTTTCATTTCCCATCTTCCTGCTTTTGTTTGGCGATTCATCTCTGTTCCATGTATGGCGTAGCACTATTTGCAGGGACATGAGAACTTCCCTTGTTTGTGGGTTCTTCCCTACCCGCCGCCGCGTGCTCATGCATACACATGCTTACCAGGGCTTTGATGAAAATGGGACCTGTGTTTGTGCAGCTGGAACCAGGTGCCTGACACAAGGGAGCCTGCAGATGTATCAGTGGCCCTGTACCACACTTGTTGATTATCTTGTGGAACACGTCTGCTTTGAGATAATAACATGCTTTTCCAATGCAATAGGTCTCTCATTAAGGAAAGTTTGAGCTATTGGCATTGCATTATTATTTGCAATGCCAATAGCTCAAACTTTCAGTAATGTGAGACCTATTGCATTGCAAGTGCTTGTTTTCCTCTATGTCTTGGTATGGGAGTTAGGACGAATGTCAACTCTGGAGGTATGAATGAGAAGTCTATATTGTAAATATGCCAAACAATATTCAGCACCAAAATATCTTAAGGGTCAGCTTCCAAGACTGCCGCAATGTCTTGGATACAACCTCTTACTGGCTCCTCCACATCCAGTACACCCCAGGAGTCAAGTGCACCAGAGCACTGTGCCAGTGCTTAATGTGAGCTGGTACTTTCCGGTGCTGAGCACCTGCACTGAATTGGTTTCCGGTGCTCGGCACCAGCACCTAATTGTCAACACCACACTTAGGGCAGTCTGCCACAAGGTGGTGCTGCTCACGTAATTTAGAGATGAGCAGTATAACAGTTGTTTAGGAAAACAATATACATTAAAAAATTGCTAATACCTGCCTCCCTAGCCATTCCTTTAGCTTTGGGGACCTGGAATAATCTGAACTGTCGCATTTACATGCGAGAGAGATGGTTAGTAGTTGTTTTGGCAGCAATGACAAGGGCGATGGGTGGTGCAACCTGCAGTGGCCTCCTGGTCAGAGCCCTGGCACTTAATATTTTACAAATTAAGCACTGCACTGCGCAACATATGTTGACTTCTTTGTGTGAACATTTTCTTATTTATGATTGTTTGTGACTGTTCTGCGTAGTAGAAAAGGAAGAATAAGAGATATTTTCCTTTGTAAGTAAAGACGTTTCCTGTCTTTAAAGGCTTTAGTAACTATTTGATTCAACTGGTTTCCGAAAAGCTTCACACTGGAGAATGGGGATCTCCACCACAGCTGGTTTCACTGAATTTGGGCCTTGCACTCTCTGAGCCAGAACAGATGAAGTGCTAGAATGGCATCTACAACTGACTGCCAAAGGAGATGCCATGTCACCCACAGTGCTGTGTAAGACAGGAATCTGCCTTGTTTGTCTATCTTAGCCACCAATTCTGAACAGTCTTCTGTCTTTCCTGGCCCCAGCCAAAATATCAAAGTCTTTTTACTATGCTGTATAAGCAGCATATGACCCAGCCCTCGAGGCCAGGTTACTGCTTGTTCAATGCTTTCTCCATTATTTTGTCCACTGCATCTGTAGGAGTGCAATCTTCTTGATTAACAGCCGTCTTTCTATATAAAGTAGCCAACACAGAGTCAACTTTCACCAAATACTGTATAACAGACTCTGCCTCCGCCAGCATCAGTGGTGGCTCCTCCACTAAAGTGTAGGAGCGTCGCACCACAGCTTTTAAGCAGTGTCACTAAACAAAAAATAAAAGGATAACTCTAGGTTATTATCATTTTATTTTTCCTTTTGTTGCGTCAGCTTTACGGGTGAGACGAGGCAGGGCTGCTCTGCTGACCGAGCAGGGGAGGTGAGGAGGGGTTTGCACTCCCTAAAGTCGCATGAATGTTTGGCTGGCCCTTTAAGGCCAGCCAAACATTCATGCGCACGTTGCATGTTCTCCATGCAGGCTGCATTACAACCTGCATGGAGAACATGCTCAGCCTCCCATTCTCAGGCTGAGCGCCGATCCACGGTGCTTAGACCAATCACAACGCTGCGTTGCAGCGTTGTGATTGGCTATCGGGAGGCTGGGAGCCAGGAGCATCCTGCTTCCTGCCCTAGAAGCAGGGAAGAGGACCGAGAGGAGGAGGCGGGGATGGCGGGCGGCAGAAGACTGGTAAGTGTAAGTGTGTATTTTTGTATTTCATTCCCTTCCGTCTCCCCCCGCTCCGCGACCCGCCCCCACACCGCTTTCAAATGGCAGCCGCCACTGGCCAGCATATACATTTTTGTACAACTCTCCGCATTGGCAAGTGGTATAAATGCTTCCATTCTCGGAGACTCAGAGAACGAATATTATCATGCAAGGGATCATCAGAACCAGAACGTTTCTCACACTGGGGGAAAAGAGGGATCAGTACCTCTTCCGCTTCCTCTGCCAGAGGAGAACCCAAACGCTTTCACAGGTGCTCAAGGATTTGTTCCACCTCTTCCCTACTAACATTCCTTGTCTCATCTGGGGATGAGGAACAAGGCGACAAACAAATCCCCTCTGTTGTGATGGCGATATTCCTCTTTTCTCTTCACTCTTTCAGCTGCCAAAAATGTGGTTACTTCTTTATCCACAATGCTCTGGATGACTGAGGTGCACAACACTTGGGCTCTGGACCAGGGGTCTCTAACGTTTTCTGTGGTTATAGCGATGTACTTTCAATGAAAATGATCCAGAGTGACTAATATTATTAGTGTTTTATTAGTGACCTCATCTGGCAAGACTGCCTGAGTGGCCGCCCCATGCAAGATTATCAGCGATGACCACATCAGAGCATTAGGCAGTATTGCCAGCTGTAATGTAAAAAAAAAAAGCTTTATCGATTTGGAATGCCTCTACATGAATCGTATATAATGGCCACAGCTGCAATGCCGCTGGTTCCAAATTAATAATATGAGTAATAAGCCTCCCCAATGCTTCATGATTTATCACTCAAACATCAGCCTTAAATACATTTTGGAAATGTTGCCACTTTTCTCCAAACATCAGCATTTGAGTTCAGAAAATACACACATTTTCCCTCAAATGCACAATTTTCAACTATGGTATTGATATATTAATTCAACAAGATTTAAGCTTGTAATTCAGTGGGCTGGGCGACACACAGGAGAGCCACTTACAGCTGGCTGGAGAGCTCCAGTAGCTCATGAGCTACTTGTTAGAAAAGCCTGCCCTGGACAATGGCATGCAAAAGCTGAGCGCCCTTCCATCATCTGCATCAGAAAATCTGCCTTGCAAATGCTCAGTTTTTGTGAACATTTTGCCCTCCATATTTCTACCAGCTACAACACAAAAGTACTAAGAAGTGCTTGCTTTAAATAGAAAAGTAGAACATTTGATGCACTGAAAAGAAAACGCTCTTTGATTGGACATATTTATTTCTAAACAACGAAGCTTCATGCTTCCATGACATTTCATCGTATCAACCACATTGCTTATAAAGGCCTCTAAAACAATGCTCCTCTCGTCCTTCTTTCGTTTTGTTTTTTAAACACTGCAGGCACTTGGTATCCAAAATTAGCCGTCCTTAACCTAAACGCATATTTGAAGTTTTAACTGCTGCCCAAGAAAGGGCTTCATGATAGACCAGACCAGAAATGAGTTTCTTTTGCCTTTGATTTCTGTGACTTAAAACATGTACGTCTTCTTCAGACTCCTGCTCTGGAAAGCCAGATGTAAACAATCAGCTGTATACAATACTGGGTGAGGAATGAAGTCCCTCCAAATGTAAATTCGCTGCAAGCCTTTCTGATTTAAGTCCTAATATTTGTAGTCCTCGGTCACGAACAGCTCTACTTTTTAAATCTCGTCTACAGTCTAAACTCTGTACATGTGTTTATTATATATTGATGTGCTCTTTAGTAATCTGAGTATTCACATATAAATACATATTTGCGTTTTTCAAAAATCTATACATACCAATGTAAAGCGCCAGTGGCGTCACTAGGGGGTGCAGGGGTGCGGACCGCACCGGGTGACACCATCACATGGGGTGAACCTTTCCCAAATGAGACTATTACTAAATAGTCTCATTTGGGAAAGGTGTCACCCCATGTGATGGTGTCATGGGGTAAGTCGTGAGGGGGTGACACCATGAGTTACCGCAATGGGTGACACCAACCCTAGTGACGCCGCTGTAAAGCGCTCTGATGTCGACTCGACATGGTGTGCGATATCGAAGACCTCAAACTGTTTTTTGAGCTTTCTGAGCAAAGTAGAATTTTGATGCTTGTGGCAGATTAGCAAAGTGCCTCAGAAGTGTGTATTTTCATTTGCTTATTACACTTCGTGACACCACTTCATCAAATAAGAGCTACAGATGCTTGCATGATCGCTTCTGTAGTATCCATTGTGTGGGTGCACGTAGGTTTCGTGCCCAACTAGGGGAATATTTATGAGCCCCTTGTGCCGCCCTAGCGTCACCTTTTGTGACTCTCTGGAGGCGCAAACTACAAAATCATATTTATGAGGCTTTGAATGGCTTCATAGATATGAAGTGAGTCAAGGCTGGGCAAATGGCTGCGTTGCCTTACTCTGCACTAGGGAAGCGTTCCATGGGCGTTGCAGTGTGTGTTCCCACGCAACACCTATGGATTTTGATGCCTCCCCAGATTTACAAAACTATGTAAACCTGGGGATGTGGCCAAAACCTTACACCTCCCCACGGCAAACGCAACGAAGAGGAATAACTCTATATTTCCTCGGTTTTTTCACCTTGCCATGTGTGTTGCAGAAAGAGGAACAAGCCTCCCAGCATTGTTTTTGTGCAGGAAGGAATCTTGCAGACAACACAGGCACCCTTGCACCATGGTACCAGGGTGCCTGCATTGGCCCTAGGCTGCTGAAACAGCGCCAGTGCAGGGGGAAAGGACAGGAATGCACCATATTGGATAAATACAGTGGGGCATATTTACAAGCCCCTTGCGCCACTTTTGCGCCGCCGTTGCGTCACGCATGTAACGCAGCGGCGACGCAAACCATGCGCCGCGTTGCGCTATATTTACAACGTGACGCATCTAGGGAGATGCGTCACGTAGTAAACCCCGGTTTCATGTGGGCGTACCGGCGCAGGGGGGGGGCGTTCCGGCGCAGGTACGCCTCGGAAAAGTGACATAGTGAAATCTACAAGATTTCACGCAGTCACTTTTCCGACGCTGGTGCGTCAAATCCTTACGCCTGCTTCAAGCAGGCGTAAGGATTGACGCACCATGTTAGGGATAGGGAAGGTTGGAACAGTACTTCAGCACTGCGCCAACCTTCCGCCGGCAGATGCGTCACGCATCTGCTTTTCCTTGCGGCGCATCGGACGTGGCGCAAGGGTAAACTTGCGTGACGCATTTTCCCTGGCGCATCCCTGCTGATATGCAGGGATGCGCCAGGGAACGTAAATATGCCCCAGTGTGTTCCTGCCCTTTCACTTTGACGTAGGGCAGCGCAGCAAGTTGACTTGCTGTACTGCCCTACACCAAATTCCCATAAATGAGGCTCTTAGTGTCAAAGGGGAGTGCTCCATAGAAGATTGAGGGAATACCTTTGCTAGGGTGCGTGCACCATGTTCCAATGCAGAGAGGTTACATGAGGCGAACTTTCGATGTATCACCTCTGAAATAGCAAAAAAATTCCTTCTATTCCTCACAGATGCCCATTGCGGAAGAGTCACAGAGGGAACCCAAGAACCTTCCAGCATGCCTGTGGGCAGGGTACAGTCTGCTTGTATAGAATGCACCCTCCACCCCAGATGGGCAGGTCCTTGCTCTCCTTACGCCATCAAAGGCAAGCCTTCAGTGAAGCCGGTGCAATAGTTTGAAACTGTTACTCCCTCTTTCACTGCAGCACTTTCTCCTGGAGAGCAGATTTCTCCTGTAATCAGGGGCACAGACGTGGCTTGTCAAAAAGTAATTTTCTGACCTTGTGTAGTAATTTGGCAGCACCACTACATTGCTTTTTTTATCAGATCCTTTCAGCCATTGCTTGAATAAAGCGTCATTTACATTTGGACCTCCATGTTGCTTTCTCCCACCCTCTTGCAGTTACTTTTTTCCTATTTGCTTATTTCGTCATTTTGTTGGTGCTTGTATGCTTGCCATAGGCAAAGCTGATAGGTCCCAAAGGAGAAACCTATTGGCTTTGCCAGTGCTTCTTTATGTATGCTTATGTCAGTTGTTGCATGTGTTCAGAGTTCGAGCAGGCGATCAGTGTCCATGGCACATCTGGGCCGACCCCCACTGCTCTAGGAGCACAGCTGGAGCCTTGTCCTCCAGCCATCTTTGTGAGAGGAACGTTCCTTTTGACTGCGAAAAGTGGGAGGTTGGGGTGTGCACGCTTAACATTTTGCCTCTGCTCCTATCTTTTGTCTACAAGTGCTGTGAACATTGCATGTTTTGTGTTGGAGACCGAACAAGTTTAGATCTGGTGTTCTGTGCTTGTTTTTCTGTTGCTCTGCCTTCTTGACAAAAAATATTATAGCAGATAAATTACCAAAAATACAAACAACACACAATATTTTTCTCTGAATAAAATAATAAATGTTAAATTGATTGTTAAGAATAATGTGAATGATGCTTCATGTCTCTGATTGGAGAGTAGACCAAGACGATCCACAGATGGTTTGTAGTTTATGTTCCTCCTAATGTTGAGTATCCTGAACGATGCTAGCTTTCTGGTGAGTACTTAACACATTTAGACAGCTCCCAGCTCTTTTGAAAGTAATCCTAACATTTAGCTGCACGTGTACTTGCAGTGGGGGCTGGTGACATTAGAAAGTGGTGTGGCGTAAAAGTTGGGATGAGTTACCTGTGACAACTGACAAGCGAGCAAGCCCGACCGACAAAATTATGAAAAAAGAGTGGGCAAATGGTGAATTTTCAAGCAAATTTGACAAAGCAAGAAGGTTAATAAGGCAGTTGTGAAAGTGTAGTTATAACATTAATAAAGATATTTTATATGATAATGACATAGGTAGCTGCTTAGTCAGTAAAACCACAGAACTTCATAACAGACTTTGAGATAACAATGCTGAGTACCTCACAGATTTCCTTATTTTTTTATATGCCTTTACAAATGAAATCTACAGAGGAAATACAAGTTTTGTGATTTGTCAGATTGGACACAATGAGACAGCAAGGAATAAACATTAAAAAGCAGTAGGACACCCTGCAAGGCTCTGTACGTCTCATTCAGGGATAAGAAATATGATCACATCACCCCACATGCTTACTGCTGACAGACACAAAAACATGCACTTCAAGTCACCCTTTACATATGTCATCATGCGCTCAAGTGTGATGCTTGTTATCACCTCTGTAAGGCTTATGACATTGCCAAGGCAGCTGAGCAGAGAATGTCTTATGTAAGGACTATAATATGCGGAGCACGTAATAAAAGTACATAGAATTAAAAGCCCTACTCGTCTTTGCGACCTTCGTTATGCAGCTTAAAGAAGCCTTTCTGAACACTGCCGAATACTCGTAGGTGAGGAGTGGTATTGAAACGCCTCTGAAACCCTCTAGGCTGATCACATTCCTCTCCTGCCTGAATCTATGTTGTTGAAAAGCCCTTCAGTATCCTTAAGGGCATGCAAAGTGCTATGTGTGGGGCTCATTACTGACAGTCTTCTATTTCATGCATTGTAGAGAATCAGTTTCGCTGCTCGGAAGTCTCATGATTATACTTAAGTGGGGTGAAGAAAGTGGAGGGTCTCTAAAAGGGACGAGGCCTATGTAATTATTCAAGAGTGAACCTGTAAATCAGCTCACAAAATGTGCAACCCCCAAGAAGAGAAACGCACAAGCCACTAAGACCTGTCGACTCTGTGGGAGATGCAGAGGACAATGGCCCCAGGCTAGGCACTGTTCAGCAATAAGCAAGAAAAACGCCGCCTCTGGGGGAAAACACCCAGGCCATTTTACAATACCTAAGTGTGCCGGCCCTCTTTCCCACCGAAAAACGCGTCAACAAAACCAGTAGCGAGAGCAGTGGTGGCGGATGGATTTGATTCACAGGCTCTAAACATGCATGAGGACGGCCACAGCAAAGTCGTCTACATCATCCATGCCCTGAAGACAGTCGCCCGTATTCACACACAGGCCGGCATGCTCGAGGGGGGGGTCGCGGGTGGGGAATAAAACAATTAAAATAAAACGTATTACAGAAAGTATAATTTGTGCTCCAAGAAAGCAAGATCGAGCCATACGGCATGCTACATCCAAGCTCAATTTTGCAATGCGCACAAGATGAACAGATGTTCTATTTTCAATTATTTTACCTCAATAATCCGAATCATAGTTTCCCCGTGAATTGATAAACAGCAGACAAACGGAAGCCTCAATCTGAATTACAGCCTGCACGATCCAATGAAATAGCAGGCTGTCATAAGGCCGCCATTTTGGGGGAGACCCGTGGCTGGCGGGCTCAGCCGCATAGCTGATAATGAGACGATGGAATGCTGAAGTGGCTACCCTAATCTACAAAGAATGTGTGCCGTATCCTTTCACTCCAGAGTCCGCCTCCGCGAAGAACCCGTCTCTGCTCAGTCAGATTCATATTTAGACAAAGCATTCCGACGGCATGTCTAAAGAAACCGGATGCAGCTATAATGACCTGTGGCAAAAGTCCTCTGATCCCGCTCCCCTTTCATCCCTTCTGACAAGGAAAGTGATGATAATCTATAGGGGGGCAGTTTTTTCATTTTTTTTTAAACGCAGCAATAACAGAAAAAACTCTCGTACTTTTTTGGTAATAATGTTATTTGATTCTATCAAACAATTAATATAACTTGTTAGGTGAGACACTGAAGAATTTCACTTGTAGCTCGAATCCTGAATAACTAACATTTCATGCATGGGTGGATCTACTGATACATGGCCTAAGTGTTCCACAAAGGAGGCCTTTTGAGCAAGACCAACAACTGTGTTTCAAATAGTTACCCTCACGTACCTGAGTGCCGGGGTACCGCACCGCCTCCGCTCCAGGCCGGCCACGCTGTACTGGTGGGTCCGCGTGTTCCTGCTGCAGGAAGCAGCCAGCAGGCAGCTTCCCTCCCCTACGCAACGCAAGCCAATCACAACGCTGGTAGGCGCAGCAGGCGAGCGCCCCAGCCGGGACATTTTCTCTGCATAGAGAACAAGCATTGGCATAGCCAATAGGTCTCGCTTTTGGGATCTTATAAGTATTTAGTTATGCAGCACAATATCCTTGGTGCAACAACATCAACTGTTGCATGGCTAAACAGTTATAAGGTCCCAAGGGTGAGACCTATTGGCTATGCCAATGCTTGTTTCTAATTCCAGCATTGAACCCGCCTATAGTTCCTGCACTCTTTAATTGCAGCTCATCCATAGTGCCTGTGCTCTGGCTGTAGTCTGCAGGGCACATTAAGACGCCCTAAGCACTTAAAAGATTTTGGTGCTCCTATATATATCTAATTCAAAATATAAACAATAAACCATAAAATATAATGTTATTTTTCAAAATGAAACAAAACTTACAGTAAGATGGAAAACAACGTTTATTTTTTATACTTCCACTTTATAGGTACAGCTGCACCATTTGCAGTTTTGCACCATATGGGCCATGATAAATCCAGCAATGGAACATTTCTGTGGTGCCCCCCTTCCCTTGATGCCCTAGGCACGTGCTTATTTCGCTTAATGATTAATCCAGCCCTGGTAGTCCAGCTATAGTTCCTGTGCCTGACTTTAGTCCGTCTATGATTCCTGCACCCTAACTGTAGCCCGCATTCAGTTCCTGCGCTCTTGGATTGTAGCCGGTTTATAGTTCCTGCCCTCTGATTGAAGACCGTCCAAAGTTTCTGCACAATCTGTCAGTAGCCTGTCTATAGTTTCCGCACCCTGTTTGTAGCCTGTACATAGTTTCCGCACCCTCTGATTGTAGCCCATCTATAGTTCCTGTGCTATCTAATTAAACTCTGTTGATCGTTTTCACACCCTGAATACCGCTCGTTCAAAGTTCCTGTGCCCTCTGATTTTAGCCATTATATAGTTCCGTAGCGTGATCATGGCCAGTCCATAATTCCTACACCTTCTGATTGCAGCCAGCCGATAGTTTCCATGCCCTGATTATTGCTAGTCCATAGTTCCTGTACCCTCTGATTTTAGCCATTATATAGTTCCCGTAGCCTGATCATGGCCAGTCCATAATTCCTACACCTTCTGATTGTAGCCAGCCCATAGTTCCCATGCCCTGATTATTGCTAGTGTCTAGTTTCTGGGCCCCCTGGTAGTAGCCTGTCTACAGTTCCTGTTCCCTGATTGTAGCCCACCCATAGTTCCTGCATCCTCTGAAAGAAGCGCCTCCATAGTTCCTGCACCCTTTGATTGTAGCCCATGTATTGTTCTCATGCCCTCATCCGTCCATAGTTCCTTGTAGCCCATTTACTACTGACCTGGGCAAAAATGTAATTATGCTGGCATACTTTGGGGGTTTTAGGTTACGGTTTTTACGCAAAAGTCCCCAAATTACGCCATTACGCCATGTTGCATAATTACACGGCAAAAATATAGCACAGGAGAGAACGACCAAAACTCGAATAGCTGTTTTTTGAGGCACTTGTGTTTTTGGTGCTATGTTTTAGTGCAAAATGCGTTGTCGTGTTTTACACTAAAATATAGCTTGCTAGCATCACTGGCGATTCTGAGGACTCCTACACTGTGAGGGCACATCAGCTAAGATGGTCCACACGCACAGAGTCTTTGAGAGACAGTCACCCAGTGAACGTTCTCTCCCACTCCCTGTGAGTGGATGTGGCAAGCATGTGTTTCCCCCTTTCCTACACCACCCCTCCGTCTCCCCGAGTGGTGTTATGGTCACGGGGCCCTGTCTCCTGCGAACGATCCGTCAGGGGGGCAATGCCACAATCTGTGGAGTGGGTCTCACTCCTGAGCAGGACAGCGTATCATGTGGGTTGACAATGTATTACTGTCTCACCCACCCCAAAATAAACGCCTATAAAGCCAATGCCTCTACTTGCGTTTTAGTGGCACAGACAGCGCTATTTGCTACTTCCTGAAGACACCACGTTAACGTGCGCTAAACGCCTTTATTTCTGCAGTTTTATATAGCGCGGACTCGACACGAAGTTAGAGAGCTTTACATGAGGACCAGGTATATTACACAAGGACAAATACCTTTTTGGTTGGCACAGGGAAATTAAGTAATTTGCCCAGAATCACAGGGTGAGTCGACAACGAGACTCGAACCTGGTTCCCCAGTTCCAAAGTCGGCAGCTCTGGCCTTACGCCACACCCTTATTCGGTACTGTGCGATGCAAGGGCAGATTGCGCTCTCTCAGGGCACAATCATGTGAACAATTTTGGGGGAATGGCAAGCCTTGTTCAAGTGACTATGACCACATACACAGGCAACAAGAGACCGCTCACATTTCATTTCTGGTCAATGGGCTGAACACCCTGACTAGACATAGGATGGGGGAGCGGCCAACTTTGAAGCTGGGGAACCAGGTTCGAGTCTCGGCAGGGACGCTCAAACATCCTGTGATTCTGGGCAAATCACTTAATCTCCCCGTGCCTAAAAATGAATGTGTCAGTCTGTAATGCAACTGGTGCTCATCTAAAGCGCTCTGATACCTTCGGATCGAGCTCGCGCTATATAAAACTGCAAATAAATAACTGATTTCCCTCGGTTATTCTTCATACTCGACCCCTCGGCTTGCACTACGCACGGCCCCTGCGACTTCTCTAGCCTGGAACACCTCCTTCACCTCAGTGAAATGAAGGGCACCCCAGAGGAGCAACGCGTAACCCCTACACTGGCACTGAGCTCCAATCGGCTGAAGACTCTGCCCTAATCTGAAGTGACCTCTACTCTGTTTAGCTGCATCAGCACTTTTCTTTCATCACAAGAACCCACCCCTAGATGCTCTGTAACAGAGTGCGTTCCTGAGATCTGCTGCAAACTGAACGTGATAAAGAAACCCAGTCTTTACCGTCTAACCTGCAATCTTATCTCCTCTCAATCTGTAGTAGAATTGAGACCAAATTTATCAAAGATTCCTCCTCTAATCTTCCACCCAAAGTCACCCCTAATGTACCAACCAGCAAAACTGAAAGTGAATCACCATAAATCACAAGAAGGGTCCGTAATCTGCCGTGAATATGCGGACTCTGCCACGCACGTGGTTGAGGATACCACCCACTCTTATCCGCCCTGTACCTCTCTATTCTACTGTAGCAACAACTACCAGTCTGACAATTATTTCCCAGAATTTCGCTTTCATAAACTGCAGGACCCAATTCTGACCCGGGCTGAGCCGCGACAATCTGTTTCGGTGTCCAGCCCTCATCTGTGGCAGAGCCCACTCCGGATCTGCCACAGGGGTATTCTAGCTCCCGGTGAGCAGTGCCAGTGAACACCCCTCCGCTACGTGCAGCGAGCGATGCTTTCGGGGAAGGAAGCGGAAGGTGCAGATTTGCCGCTTCCGCACCAGCCCTCATCTCCCACGAGCGTGACGTGCGTGCGCTCTGAAAGAAACCCTAAACAAAAACAGGCGCGTAAACAGACTGGCCAAACCTGGTGCTCTTCCAGTGCACTTAAAAGTGACAAATGGTGGGAAAGCCAGATGTCCCGCTACAGGGAGAGGTGTGGTCCAGTTCAGGTTCCACCTTGTCGGAAATCCCAGTTTGGCATTACACTGACTGCAGCCAAGCTCATCTGGAGCGCCTCCTGTCTTATCGGTACTCCTACCCGCCTGACCCATTCTTCACAGGGGTGACAGAGTTAATGTGGTCGTGCTGACTGCAGGGAGATGTGGCAAGATGCAAGGGATACCGTGCCAGCGATAGCCATAAACAAGAGAGGAGCGGGAGCGAGCGAGCGCGGCAGCCTGCAGAGCTGGCCTTTTGCCTGCGATTACACGCACGGCAGGCATGTGTTTCCAATTATCGCGCACGCGTCTGGGCACGATAATGGGAAACAGATGTCGGCCCTCCGCGCGTAACCGCAGGAAAAAGGCCATGACGCACGAGCGTCTGGTCAGCTTTTCAAACTCCCTAACTATAAGTCTCGCAGAGCAGCGCTTGCGCGCTACTCGAGGCTCGACCTAAAAAGGGAGAGTGGGCGGTCCTGCTCGAGGGCAGGGGGGGGAGTGGCTTACCCACTGTTGTGGGTACTGACTGTTTGGTCGGAGTCAGTACCCACAACAGTGGGCAAGCCACTCCCCCCCTGCCCTCGAGCAGGACCGCCCACCCGCCCGCCCCCAACCAGGCACAGAGGCACTTCTGCTTTCTCGCAATGCGAGAAGGCAGAAACATAAATGGTAGTTTTTACTGTTTATGTTTCTCCCTTCTCGCACCGCGAGAAAGCAGTGGGGCGACGCCCCCACGCCCCAATGGGGGAGCCACCACTGTGTACTTGAAATGAGATCAGTACTGTGCGCAAATAGCCCCTACATTAAACTTCCTCCATATGCAGGTACTGATTCCAATTCTGAAGCAAGTGCAGCTGTGTGCTATGAAATTCTTCTTTTGGTGAGTACTGTGAATGAGATGGAAAGATGCTGTTTTTAAAATTGCACTTTTTAGGTCGAGCATATGATGTCTATTGCAAGGTATATTTTGGCTTACTAAGTACATAGAGGGGCTTGGAGCCCTTCCATTATTTAGCAATTGGTGTCTTTCCTTGTCACTCATTTGCCTTCTTCTTATTTGTGTCCCAGCTTGTCAATGTCATATTTGTCCCTCCCATGGAGCATTGCCTCTTAATCATTGCTTTTATTGGCTAGTATCGCTGCTTCAACTGCTTGCTTATTTAAGCACTACTACCTTCTTTTGTATGATGCACTCCACAAGAGTGCATATGGTTTTGAACTGTTGTCTCATTTCCTTATCTACCCATGTACTCTATTTGGCTCTCTGTCACCCGAGCTCTTCTCCCTGTCCCCCCTCCGTGTTTGCTCACCTGTGTGCTTCTCCCAATTGCCTCCCCACACCCTCTGTGTTGCTTTTCCCTATTGGCACCCTGCATGTTGCTTTCTCGCCCCTCCTGGCCTCCCCTTGTTGCTTTCTCATCCTTTGTGCCCTACCCCATGTTGTTTTCATTTCTCATCCTACCTGCCCCCCTAATCTGGCTTTTGCTTTCCTACACCCCTCCCATCATCCCCTGTGTTGCTTTGGCTGTGTCAGTTGCAGCAAAAGCAAAAGGTTCCCATCCCAAATCGTTTGCCAGACGAGACAGTTCCTTCAGAACCGGTCTTGTTTCTATGTCTATGTCTCTTTCACCGATTCCTGGAGATTGGACAGTTAGCCTACTGCAGGTCCCCATCCCTCACAGAGTAAACCATCCAGTTACATCAGCACCATGAGAAACTGAACTGCCCAGCACTATCGCTTCGTGCTGCTCCTGTTGAGTGATATCCCCTGTGACTTGTCAGGGAAGGGGCTAGAGGGCTTTATGCCACCTTAGCAATGGACACGTAAGTGGAGACATTGTGCGGGTCCGGGAGGCGAAGCGGACCCTAGAGGGAACTGCAACTAACCCACCCTGAGGGTGAGAAATGGGAGGTCTGAAGCCCGGGAAATACACACATCAGTAGTGTCCAGCATGTTTCAAACGTATCAATAAGAGGGCTACAGGCTGGAGTCAAGGGGCTCAAAAGCAGGAAGAGGCACATGGCAAGACACTATTGCAGGGAGTATATTGTCACTGTTGTGTTACCGCCGCCACCTCCACACATCTTTGGAAGTCCTGGGAGCAACCCTGCTCCAGGATTAACAGGGAGAGCAGTGCGGTAGAGCTGCACAGCACTCTCCGATACACAAAGTCCCTTCAGCATGCCCGCTCTCTCGGAGTGCAGAAGTGAGACGCTCCCGATGGCACTTCCACCCCATTTGCAGCCACAAAGAGAAAGTGACCCTTTCACTGTAACAGGGTAGAGCAGCTCATGC